>CAWUFW010003439.1:0-1200000 GCA_963921515.1 Calotriton arnoldi | reverse complement strand
CCAACGCTCCATAGCACCAGTGGGACAAGCCTTCTTTAAGTATCTGGCCTTCAGTTTCATGGCAGCAGCTACAATTTCAGCGGCGGCCCACTCAAGGAAGATTTTTTGCCTCAAAAAGTGACAAAGTCCCGTTCTGTATTAGGACTTTTTCTAACTTTTTGGCTTCCAGACCAATCCACTTCATGTATCCGACCAGGGCATAATCTCGATTAGCTATAAATCACGCCTAGGTCCTGGTCTACCGATTCCATAGACTTTCTGTCGTACATGAAGGACGGAAGACACTTGCTGTAAGTATTCAAGTATATTTTATTCTAAGCTACAAAAAGATGAGCTGGTGGTGGTCGCAGGACACTTCCCACTGCCCGCAATTTAAAGCACATTCGACGTGGAACCTTCGCAAGACAATGCCAAGGTTCCACTAGCCTATGACTCGAGTGTACATGACCATTGAAAACCACATGAATCTTTCTTTTTACAAAAATACTTCTAGACATCGTCTTACATGAACATCAGCATGTAATACTAGACATCATCCTACATGAACATTAGCATATAATACTGTATGATACTCTACGTGTGAACAAAACCTAGTCATCAAATTACATAAACATTAACATTTGACATGAGCATTTGACCCTATTTCTTTATAAAAAAAGAATTAAAAAATAAAATGAAACCAAACCAAAAACCCCCAACAAATTAACTCATATCTCTATAACTGTAAAGAATATGAATTACCAGAGGACTAAGATAACTGACTTCAACAACTAATTACATTACCTAAACCAAAAAGGCAAATTCCTTACTCTACAACCACGCCTCACATTAAGTCCTTGGTCCAACGCCTTTACCATGGAATTCTGGTCCAGAGTCCCTACATCCAACATAGATTTAAACAAACCTGAGTCTTAGACCATTGAATACTCCCCTGTATTGTTCACTTTAACCACATTCCTGCTGTTCCACCATTGAGCACCTTCCACTTTCATACTATTACCTTTAACCGTCACAATTTAACTTGACCCCCAAATTTGGTACCCCTTTTTGCACATGAACAGGTTTACAGAAATAAACAACTTCTCCCACCTTGAAGTCTGGTACTTTGACTCTGTTTCTTTCATTAAAATACTTCATCTGTTTCTCTTGCATTGTAATAACACTAGACCTAATGGTTTCATTTGACCATTTGTCCTGATTCACTTTCACCCACTTATTCATCTATGTGGGACAAAAACAAGTTGTGGCCCTTCTACCTCATAACAATTCAAACATTAAAACACCTGTCGCCACATAAGGAGTTGTACGATAAAACCACAGCATACATTTCACTGCATTAGCCACAACACACTGATTGGCAGTAGCCCACTGAATACATTCTCCTAACACTTTGCTCTTTCTATCAACAAGATCATTCGTTCGGGGATGGTAATGAACTATTAAGATGCTTAATGCCGCTTCTTTCCAGAAACATCTCCCCTTCCCTTGAAACAAATTGAACACCATTGTCCAATACCAACATGACTGCAAATCCCTTGTTCAAAAAAACTTCCTTTAAGAAATCCACCACCATTTTAGATGTAACCTTACTCAGAAATTTTACTTCAGGCTATTTACTGTATTGGTCCATCATTACTAATGCAAACCTTGAAGTGCTAGCTAATGAATGGAAAGGCCCTACAGTATCTATTCCTACTTTTTCCCCAGCTCCCTTGGGTAACTCAATGGGACATAACGGAGAAGTCCTTAATTTCATAGTCTTATCACAACATGAACAGATAACACATTCTTTAACAACTTGATCAATCTTACTATCAATAGCAGAGCAACAAAATGTCAATCGTACACGTCTTTTGGTCATAGTAGCTCCCAAGTGACCCTCATGAGCTGCAGCTATGATGAAATTCCTCAATGCAATGGGGGAACAAGCTTGTCTGCTCTCAGCAATAGACCACCTACAACTAGCAACTCTTCCGAAACTTTGACAAATGTCTTGAGATCAAAATCAAGATTTCTCTCCTTTGGCCTACCAGATTCTGTGTACTTCATGACCAAACCCAAAGTGGTATCTTTTTTTAATGCTTCATGTCAATCTTGCTTCGTAAACGCCCCTAACTGAGGTACATCCACAGATGCCACAATGCAGTCTTCCTTATTTTCTTCACATCCCAACTCCTTATCATCTTCGACAAACTCAGATGAAACTGAAAAAAATCAGCACACCCATTTTTTTTTCATGCCTGGGATTTACTCGGGCACAAAATCAAATTGCAGCAGCGTTGTAGAAAGCCTCTCAATGCGGGGTGTAAAACCCTTGGAATTCTTTCCACTCAAAATGTAAACCAAAGGTTTGTGAACCATCTGGGTCACAAAACGCTTTCCCCATACATAGTTTTGAAATTTCATGATTACCCACCGGCAGGCCCACAATTCCATTTGATTACAGAATACTGTTTTTTCAGTGTCAGACAAGACTCGAGATGCATACCCAATAGTTTTAAACTGAGAGTCTTTCATCCAACTGCACCAAATCCTACATTACTCGCATCCACCATCAGTGTACACTGGAGTTCAGGATCATAATTTTTCAACACTTTGAGTGCAGTCACTCTGTGCTACACTAAAATGCAAAACCTCTTCTTAGCATACAAGAAAACGGTCTCAACCTTGTTGCATAATTCTGTATAAATCTAGAATAAAATTCACACAAGCCAAGAAATGACTTTAGACTTGCCTTGTCCACCGGTGATTTTGCCTGCGTGATGCTCTTCACAAGACCAGGCTTAGGTTCAATACCCTGGCTGGTTACAACTATTCCACATTGTCAGTAAGAAAAACACATTTGTCCCTTCTGAGTACAGCCCCTTGAGTTTGAAATCTTTCCAATACTTCATCCAAAATTCTATCATGAGATTCTCTATCTGGAGCACAAATCAGAATATCCTCCTGAAATATGGAGATCCCTTGTATTCCTTTGAGCATATTGAACATTACCCTTTGAAAGACTAAAGCTGCTGAAGCTAATCCTAAAGGCATACAACAGAATTGATATGTTCCAAAAGGGGAAACAAACATTGTCAGATGCCTTGACCCCACCTCCAACTCAATCTATTGGTAGGCAGAAGCCAAATCCAGTTTTGAAGATAAATTTGCCTCTTTCACCCCTGCTAGTAGGTCAGAGATGTTGGGTAGGGGATGTGAATCAACCCATATCTCCTTGTTAAGACAATGAAGGTCAACACATACTCTTGATTCCCTACTGTGTTTGCGGGCCACTACCAAAGGTGACAACCACAGTGAGGAATCAACCGGTTCAATTCTACCCCTTTTACATAACATATCCAACTCTTTTTCCAGATACTTGCAAATGCTGAAGTGAACATTTCGTAGTTTGTGCTTAACCGGCCTTGTTCCTTCTTTTATAATCATTTTGTGTTTAAAATTCTTAACGTTTCCCAGGTCACCCGAAAATACATGCGGATATTTGTTCATAATCTCTTCTAGATCATCATCATCTCTAATGGCTAGTACTTGTTCTTTGGTGCCTGGTTTCAGGATCAAGCCAAAGAGACCCTGATCGACCAACCTAGAATATTAAGGCCTTTATGAGCCACATACATCTTGCCTTCTATTCTGCGACCTTTAAACTCCAATATATTATCTATGTAACCACAAAAGTCAATATTGCATCCCTCATATTACATAGCCTTACAATCCGGGGGTAACAATGATCTGTCTGGCCATACTTTGTCAAATAACTCTTGTGTAATCATTAATGTTCATGTGCCCGAATCCACCAGCAACGTTAGAACTTTACCACCCAATATGATTTCCACATACGGCTCAATACATGAACTTGGGTCACCTGTTTTTATGTCATCACTTTAACTACTATGACCATGTCCCTCAAATTTCTCCCAATGCCTTATTCATCATCAGGCACACACTCATCTGTGACACATTTAACAGAAGATGACACCCTAGATCTCTGACTTTGGCAAACTTTTGCCAAGTGCCCAAGTTCGATGCATTGTCTACAAATTACATTTTGGCTGGACATTGTCTCCCTCCTTTTGCATGCATGCAATTCCCACAATGGAAACATACATCCTGTTGTGAGAAAAAGGACTTGTATCTATCACCCTTGATAATTTAAATGCCTTAGTATTTACTGCTGCCACAAGATCAGAACTTTTACTATCCATTTCCTTTGCAGATGCCTGAGCGGTTTCAATCGTTTTTGCAGTCTTAATAGTAACTTCCAATGAAGGGTTTCCCATGGACAATAATTTTTGTTAGATAGCCGTACCACTACAATGCCCTACAAACTGGTCTCTTACTAGTTGATCTGCAAAGTTTATAAATTGACACTCAGCCACTAATCTCCTGAATGCTTTAATATATACATCTACATCTTCCCCAACATTTTGAACCCTCTTAATAAATTTGTGGCTAACCACTACTAGACTTGACTGAACATCAAACCTCGCCTGCAGTTTTTTTTACCATTTCTTGGTATTCATCAAGCTCATCCTCTCTTTCTTCCACATCCAAATCCAGTAAGTGTTTCAAAATGGCGCTACCCTCAAAACCTAAAGAGTGCAACAGCAGATATTCTTTTCATTCTGGGCGAAAACGTAATGCCCCAGTGGCACCTAGGTATGTCTCAGAAGTATCAAACCATTGTTTCCGAGCCATAGGTGGATCACCGGGTGTCTGTAAGAAATGAGGAGGAGGATTTACTGCATACATTCTCTACTGTAATGCCACAATGTCAGTTAAAATGAAATATATCATTACAGTTCAACACATCACAATACAACTTGACTGGAATATATGTTTATGTTGTGATTCCCGCAGTGCAAACAGGCGTTTGTACACACAAAGGCTTTGAAAAGAAAGACAGTGTCAGATTTGCTTATGCCAGTGAGACTTCAGTGTGGTGTGATAGCCCTTCCAAATTAAAAAAATGAGATAATGTGCTTGCCTTTGAAGATGCTGTGCACATCAGCGTTATTAAGGTATGGTGAAAAAATCAAGGTGCAAGATGTCTGTAATGCTGTGCGCATGAGCAAGATAACACACCTGTTTTAGGGAAGTGTCAGTAATGCTGTGCATATCAACGAGGTGACGCAGTTGGCTATAACCAATGAAGTGCACATCAGCGTTAAGACCAAATGATGAGATGCCAGCATCAGTGGGCTGTGCATGTCAGTGAACCAACACACTACTTAGCTTTAAAGAATGCTGTGCGTGTCAGCGCTGAAATGAAATGAAATGAAAAATAGGAATTGCCAGTACCTGTGATCTTAAGCGTGTCAGCGAGTACACACTAACAGGCGATGCTGGAGAGCACCACCTTTGATTACGCAATATGATGGTGCACCGACTGCAGAACAATGTTCTGTAAAATGCTAACAGGACTAAAATGGTTGCCTTCCAGCCACACAAATGGCCATCCCATGTCGTAACAGCCGCAATGACGCTACGTCTCAATGCGCTCAAGATTGGCCGGCATCACTGCATTCTACACAGCTGTGTGCATTTCAAGGCCTCGGATACCACCTCACCTGTGCATATCGCTCCATAAAAGTATACTTTGCTCACAAAAATGTTGCCGCCGATGAGACGTCAGTAGGATCCTCTGCATACCACACTTTCTAAAAATACCCTCGCAGAAGAAGGAACGCCATCTGTTGCAACCTTGTTTCACCAGGACACATAGATCCATGTAAGCAGCTTGCCACTTACTCGTCGCCAACAAAGGTGTCATACTTGAAGGACAGAAGACACTTGCTGTAAGTATTTAAGCAAATTTTATTTTAAGATACAACACGACAAGCTGCTGGTGGTCACAGGACACTTCCAACTGCCCGCGATTCAAAGCACATTTCACGTGAAACCTTCGCATGACAATGCCAAGGTTCCACGATCCTATGCCTCGATCGTACATGACCATAGAATACCACACTATCATTGGCAATTTATGCTTTTTGGTGCTACTTCAATTATTGGGCCAATGACACACAGGGTGGACCTCAGTCCGCAGAACTGACTGACCTACTTAATGGGTTAAACTTTATTCAGCAGATAACCACGGCCACACACAATAAGGGACACACTAGATCATGTCTGGACAGCTAACCTCACAGTGTCTGCATTGACAGTCTCCCCCTGCACATGGTCTGACAGTTACCTAATACAGTTCGCCATTAATAACATAACTATGGTCAAACCTCCAGCTGTCAAAGGATCATTGGCCAGGAACTGGAATAGCATGGATAGAAACCTTTTTTGGGACACACTGGCAAACACAGTCCCAGTTAACCAGCCAACCATCAACATCAGTGAGGAAAATCTCACAGCATGGCTAACAGCAGCCAGCAATGAACACGCCCCTCTCAGGACAATAAGATCAGCAAGGCGCCATGAGGCTCAGAGAGGGTTCTCTACTGATTTAAAATATAAAAACTAGCCCTTCGCCAATCTGAAAGGAAATGGAGACGCAGCTACTCTCCCCATAAAAGAGAAATTTCTTTAGCTCAACTCAAGGAGTACAAAAAATTAATCTCTACAACCAAGGCTACCTATTTCTTTTTAAAAATCCTGAGTTCCACCAATATGTCAAAATAAATATTCTCAATTTTCAACATATTATCCAACCCTGACAGAGTCACAGTAAAACCAATACAATCTCAAGCACTTTGCAACTCCCTGAATACCTTCTTCATTGATACAATTACCACAATTAAAGCCAGTATCCCTACCTGCCGCACCCTTGAGGCACTACCATTAACGCTGAAAAACTCCTGTCCCCTTGATCAGTTTCCGGCAATAGATAGTCAGGCATTTCTGGACCTCCTGTCCAAAGTAAAATCTGGGTCACCTACTGATAGCTGCCTGCCCTACATCTTAAAAGAAGTTTTCTCTGTACTCCCAAGGCCTGCCCTTGCCCTTCTAAACAAATCACTGTCTCAGGGCTGTGTTCCGAGAGCTTTTAAAGAAGCGATTATCGTTCCTCTCCTAAAAAAGCCAGGGGCTGACCCCCAGACTCTGACCAACTACCGTCCTATCTCTCTGCTTCCCTACTTGGCCATGGTATTAGAATCTCATGTGGCAAAATGCCTTTGTGCCTTCATCGAACAGTCTGAATACCTTGACCCCCACCAAGCAGGGTTTCACCCAGCCCACTCAACAGAGGCAGTGATACTGACTGTGCTGGACACAATTCGGAAGGAAGCCGATAAAGGCTCTCCCCAGGCCCTGGTGCTACTGGATCTTTCCGCGGCATTTGACACGGTCGACCATGGTATCTTTATTGACCGTGCCAGGGATGCTGGCCTCCAGGGATCAGCTCTCAGCTGGATTAGGTCATTCCTGGAGGACCACTCCCAGTCAGTTCGCTTATCCCAGTTCACCGCACATAAAATGAAAACAACATGTGGAGTACCTCAGGGTTCCTCTTTATCTCCGCATTTGTTCAACCTATACCTTCTCCCACTGATCCGGTCCTTGAAAGAAAGGAAGTTGCGCACATTCAACCATGCATACGACCTACAATTAATGTTTACCATTAATAACACACCTGACTCTGTGTCCGAATTCCAAGCTACCATGCTGCACATCCGCAACTGGATGAACAGCAATCACTTAAAACTTAATCCGGACAAGACCGAACGTATTCTGATAGGGGGCACTCAGAACCCATGGAGCTCACATTTTTGGCCAACCGAGCTGGGCTCTCCCCCACTCCATCCCCCTCAGCCAAGAGTCTTGGGGTGATAATCAACAGCGACCTTACCATGAAAACCCAGATTGGATCGGTAATCTCTTCCTGCTTCCTTCAGCTAAGAAAGATAAAGAAGATCAGCAGACTACTCACTAGGGAAGCACTGGTGCAGGTTGTCCTAGCCATGGTTGTATCACATATAGACTATGCCAACTCCCTATACTTCGGCATACCATTATATCTTATTAAAAGACTGCAATTGGTGCAGAACCAGGCGGCTAGACTGATCTTCCAGCAGCCCAGATGGCAACACGTCTCCCCTCTTATGAGGAAGCTACACTGGCTCCCCATCCCACAACGATGTGCATTCAAAGTTGGCAGCCTTATCTTCAAGTCTTTGCATGGCGCGAGCCCAAAATTTATCTCTAGCCTTGTTCAAAAGCATATCCCCTCTCGTAACCTGCGCTCAGCACACATGAATCTTTTGGTCACACCCTCCTATAAACTGAAGCGACTAGGCGGATGCAGGTTTGCAGTGCTGGCACCTAGATTCTGGAACACTCTTCCACCTGACATCAGAGCCTGCACTGACCTTCTGAGATTCAGAAGGCTCCTCAAGACATGGTTATTTACCCAAGCTTATGACTAAAACTCAAGCGTACTACTAAATCAACAGGGCTCCGGCAAATCCTAGAAACAGCGCCAAGAAACCAATCGGTGCACGTGCGCTCTATAAGAAAATTGTAACAGAACATAATATAACATATCATAACATTTCTACTTAAAACTTTAAAATTCGATTTCTCTGGCACCCCTTATTGGATTTTTTCCATTTTCATTCCATTTAGCACATTTTTCTATATTTATCTAATTCTGGTTGGGATTTATATTGCATGGTGTTTTGAGTTCATTACTGTTTTGGTACTGCATAAATAATTTTTACATTGTCCTGAGTTAAACTTTTTTGCAGATGTGTGCTGGCAAAATCGTTATAGCCCTGTACCTACAACATGCATAACTTTCACAATGACCTTTTCTTGAAGGTATGGCCAAGGAAGCAGATACCTCGATCTATACATACCTTCATGGTGGTCCGGCTAGCTAATGCGTACCATGATAGAGGTACCTCTTCAAGCATGCTGTTACCTACCACTTACCTACCCATTCTGTCCTTCATGTGATTATATTACTGGAAAGAGCTAGGTTTTAGGGTGATTACGCTAAATTGCACACCTAATGTTCCCTACTAAGTATAGCGTAAGCGATCAATCTTTTATTTACCTAAAGTGGTTGAGGGGAGGAAACAACTCAGACAGATATCAGCAAAGTCGTCATGCCTGAAAAGACCACCAACTCCAAAGTGTAGTTTGAATATTTATTATAAGGCCAAAAACAATTAGATGTAAATACATCTCAATAGCAAAGTATAGAGATACAGAAAAATTAATACAGAGCCAAGTTTACGAATATAAGTAATTCGGCCCAAAAGACAGATGATTATAAATTCCAAAATCACAACGCAACACAGGATAGATGCGATATTCAGTTCTCGGCTCATTGAAAGAAATCAAAATCTTTCCCTACACTACTCTACATGAGGGCCCTTCCTGTCTCTCTTCTATCATTCCCCAACGGTGTCAGCACGTGTCGACTTCCTAAGAAGTACTCACATCAAATGGGTCGTTCTAGCTTATGGGTATGGAGCTTGCTCTAAGATGCTCCTTCTCCTCCGAAAGCTAGCAGAAGTCTGTCAACCCACAATACGTCATTCTTCTTAAAACTTTCCATTGCACCTCTATGCAGTAGCTTTTTTCCTTTCATGGCACAAATTTAATTAATGATATCTTCTTTCCAGTGGCCTTGGCTTTCAGACAGACCAGATACGCAAGGCATCCTCCCTTCTCGCTTCCCAGCCATCTTCAAAGACATTCCGGGTTTCTCCTTAACTCTGAAAATAACGATGTGTATTCTTTCACCTGCAGTAGGATGAGAACATTCTACTTTCGAACACAACAACATTTAATTATTTATTTCTCAAGAGCAAGGAGAATCGAAACTTGTGACTGTGGGCCTATAATTCAGGCAACTTAAACTAACCACAATTACGGTGTACAGAAATAATATCGTCCTGCACATTATACATGAAGGAATCGTAATACATACAAAGTTCTACTTAAATGCGTTCACTAGTTTTCAACATCAAATAATTCAAATAAATGATTCTTAATAGTCGTAAAACACTGCAAACAATACGAATACATGAGAGTGCGTTTAAACCATGAGTATAGTGCACTCATACAAAATAGAGTGCTATCAGCGCTCTATCAGTTCCCCCCTCTTATGACTAGTGTCATAACACCAACTTTCTATTCTTCTGTAGTTTTTCTCCTGGTAGAAGAGACCGACCTAAACAGAAGCTGTAGCTTGCCCTCCCTGTCTGAATCGTTCTAACCCCTTAAGATGCTGGTAATGACTGTCCTGCAGTCGTTCAAGTTGCAGCTCTCGCTTTCTCGAAACAGTCTCCTGATGTCGTGCCCTTTGCCATTTGTAAGCCTTGATGGCTCCTAGTAGGACAATTATACAAATGACAGCTATTATAATAGGCTTCAAGATATATCCCATTATTCCTTGTCCCAAACTTCCAAACCAACTGCCTATCTTGCCAAATCCTTTCCCCACTGGGGGGGCGTGGCTTAGCCGGCTGCAAAATGGCCGCACCTTGAGTGGGCGCTGCCGGCCAAGCCAAAAATCCTTTATCATCCTGTAGACAACTCACTCACCGCCACTCGGAACCGCACCATCGCCACTCACCTGACCTTGGGGCAAGGTTTGAGCCCACTCCTGCATTCCTGGGACGTCGCTGGGCCGAGTTCCGCCGCTGCGTGTGCCCTGGGCCTGGGCTCCGCGGCGGGCGCGGCCGTCCCGGCTTCCTCGGAACCAACTACTTGTGCCTGATTGCGTACTGGACCTCCGCCCAACGCAGCGCCTCCTCTCCTCGACCATCGGAGCCGGTAGGTGCCGCTGCTGTGGGGGCGCACTGTGGCAGGATTGGGGGCGCGCCTGTCGTACTGCCCGGCCCAGCCTGCATACTGTCGGGTGCCATTCTCCATTCATAGGCGCCCGCCGCTCAGGCCTTCCCCATCGGGCCTGGTGACACGGGCGGCGCGCTCTTCTTGACCTCCCGTTGCGTGCTGCACCCCTCCCGCTGTGGCTCCCGGCTCCCCGGGATATCCTCCAGCGGCTGCTGGGTCGGTCCCACTGACATATTGGCCCCATCTCTGCAGCGGCCTGACTCCCCGGACAGGGTGCTCCCCTTGAGGCGATCCGAGCATTGGGCACCCGCTCGCCGACTCTCTACCGCCTTCCGCCGCTACCAGCGGGCGCCGCCAGCAATCTCCGCCGCCCGCCGGCCCCTCCTCCTGGGCCCAAGCCAGCCGAAGTGCCTCCTCTGCAGCACCTGGCCGCCATCTCCTCGATTCTGGCCAAAGAGCGATCCGTCGGGCTGCACCACATAGGCGCCCCCTGCCGGATCTTGCTGCCGCTGCTACATGGGGCTGGAGATACCTGCACAGAGCTGACCCTGCATTTCAATCGGACCAGAGCCCATTCCACCTGGTAAGCCTTCCTCTAGTGGGCCTAGTCGCCCGAGCCCTGCGTAGTGCCTCCTGTCCTTACTGTGCCACTGCCCCCGTTAGCCTGCGCCCTCCTGGCAACACTTGCGGCTGAGCTGGCACTGCTGCTCCTTCTGCTTCTCCGGCGGCCCTGCTCACTGCCCACATAGTCTGCCACCACACCGTTCTGGCCCACCTCCCTCAAGCCGGACTTCGCCACCTCTCCCTCGAACAGGTGGGTCAGTGGGCCGCCCGCTGCGACCAACTGGTGCTGGACTTGTCGCCTGCGGTCTTCACTCCTCTCCTACAACCGGCCCACTTGTACTCTGCCTCCAAACGTCGTCGCAACCGCCTGCTGGGCCTGAGCCTCCGCCTTCTCCTTTGCTGGTCCGCCGCCCTTTGGGCACTTTGGTCATCTCTCCGTACCTGTGGCCTCTCTTCTGCTGCCTGGCTGTTCCTCTCGCCGGCGTCCTCTTGCCATGGGGAGAACCGACCCCAAGCAGCCCAAAATCACCTTCGATCAGCGCCGCCAGATGCGCCAGGAGGGTGCTGGCGCGGACGGGGGTGACCCTCTGGTTCCATCTGAAATGGCATAGTCTCGTGAGGATGATCTGAAGGCCATCATGCTGAACGTCAAGTCCACTGTCACCGGCATAGCGGCTCAGCTGGACCAACTGTCGGCCCGCCTGGACACGGTGAAGGCTTGGGTTGACTCCCATGATGCCCGACTTCTTCATGATGAGACCAGGGTGTCTGACGCAGAGGATGCCGCCACCCAAGACCACCAGAAAATGCTGCAGATGGACAAGATACTAGATGTTATCCGAAATAAGAACGAGGATTTGGAGGCGCGCTCCCGTAGGAGTAACCTTCGCATCACAGGAGTGCCCGAATCTGCCAACATCTCTCGCATGGAGAACTATGTGGAACAATTGACTCGTGAGCTCTTTGGTGATGTTCTTTCATCTGTTTTCATTGTTGAGCGGGCCCACCATTCCCTCGGCCCTCGTCCTGGCCCTGGCCTGCCGGCCCGCCCCATCATAGCCAAAATCTTGAACTTCAGGGACCGTGATGCCATCCTTCGGGCGGCCAGAGAAAAAGGGAAAATTCGCCACCAGGGTAACTCCCTCTCGTTCTAACCTGACTACACCATCGAGGTACAGGCGGCACGCCATGAGTTCTTACCGGCTAAACGGCTCCTCCAGAAGCACGAGATCTCCTACTCACTGGTGTACCCGGCTAAACTGAGTGTTAAACAAGGCTCCAAGACTCTTACCTTTCCGGATCCAAGAGAGGCGTTGGCGTTTGCTAAAAAACTTGACAGGTCACACCGCTCTTCACCTGCCAACTCCCAAGCAGCTGCTGATAATAATCTCAGTGACAATGACTGACCTGTTCTCAAGCTTAGATGTTATGTTTTTTGCACGGTTTGTTACTCAGGCTTATAACTTGCATTGAGACCTTTGGGTTTATGTTGCCTCCTAGGTCATTCTCGCTCATCTCTTTGCCATTGACGTGATGTTCCTCACTCCTCGATGTTCATACCTGGTGTTTGCTGTCACTAACGGCCTGGCCACCCTGTCTCTTTGGCAGGGGTGTATGCTGAGCGTCACCATGCCCCCACGGGATAATTCCCATCACGGACACAGATTTTTCCCTTCCTAGTTGTGGGTCCCTGGGGTGGGTTTAGGTGGTATCGCAGCCTGATTGGGGGGTTGGTGTGGGTGTGGGGATGTGGGACTTCCTGGGGTTTTTTGTTTTGGGGGTGGGCTCGGGAGTTGGGTGTTTGGGGTCTGCGGCCTCCTTATGGGGCAATGTTGTTCTCTTTCGCACAGGCTCTTGATTCGGGCCTTTTCGTGACCAGGTTTCTTTCCCATGCTACCCAGATGCCTGCCGAGGGGATTGTTTTGTTTGTATTGCTGGCCTCTCTTGGGGACTTCATAGTATTTCTGATTGTGCCATGTCAATATGCTCCCATGGTTTTACACTGCCCTCTTTTCTCATTATCCATAGCACCGCTCATTACAGATGGACGCAGCTCCTGCCCTCTTTTTCACCCTTTCTGGACACTCCCTCCCTTGTTGCAGCACCATGACTGACACTACACTTTGGGCTTGGAATGTCCGTGGGCTCAATGACCACCGCAAGGCACGTTTGGTTTATGCCCACCTCGTTCGGCACAAGGTGGACATCTGTTTTTTACAAGAGACCCATCTTCTACCGGCATCAGCCTCTAGACTCCTTTCCCGACATTGGGGTGAAATTCACTCCTCCTTCTACTCCAACTACTCTCAGGAGGTGTCCATACTGCTGCGCAAAGGGCTCCCATGGCAGACCTCTCAAGTGCTCACTGACCCTGGGGGGCGCTTCGTAATACTTCACGGCGCCCTGCGGGCCCAGCCTCTGACGCTGGCTGCGCTGTACGGCCCTAAGTGCGACGACCCGCACTTCTTTGCACAAGTCTGGCACCACATCTCATCCTTTGGCCCTGCTGCTCTCTTCTGGGGGGGTGATTTTAATGTGACATTGTCCGCCACTTTAGACCGGTCTGGCTCTCATGTCTCCCACCCGCGCGCAGCTTCACTCCTCAGCTCTATCCTCCTGGACAACTCCCTGTACGACGCGTGGCGTCATGCCCACCCCGCCGCGCGTGAGGGCACATGTGTCACTGGTTCTCGTGGCTGCTGGTCCCGACTGGACTTATGGATCACTACTCCGGACGCTCTGGTCAGGCTAACCTCGGTTGATCATATGGCGCGCACTCTCTCCGACCATGCCCCCGTTCGCTTATCCCTCCGTCTTCCACATTCTCCCTGCCGAGCCTTCTCCCCCGAATGCACTATGCGACTCGGTCTTCTGCGACGAGATACAAACTGCAATCGTGAACTATTTTGAGCTCAACGAGGGTTCAGTGGACTCCCCATCCACGCTTTGGGAGGGGTTTAAAACTGTCGTCCGCGGGGAATGTATCTCCAAGCAGTCTGGTGTCCTACGCTCCATCCGCGGCACTCTGGACAGAATTGAAAGGGAAATTAAATTGCTAGACGCTTCCCACGCCCAGAACCCGCACACTGGTACACTCGCTCAGATACGCGGGAAACTGACTGAATTTGCTGACGAGGCGAATAGAGAACTGGCGTTTCTCAGCAGAGAGGCGCGGGCGCGTCGCTTCGGTGAGGGCGATCGCCCTGGAAAAACCCTTGCTAATCTCCTTCGCCAGCCTCGAGCAGCATCATACATCACTGCCCTTCAGGACGGCGGACCTGCCCGCACTACCTCCCCTGAAGAAATTAAAGCGCGCTTCACTGCATTTTACACACAACTATATACGGCCGGATCGGTACCACTGTGCGAAGTTCTCGACCAATATTTCGATACTCTTCAACTTCTCTGGCTTGGTAATTCACATCGGGAATTCCTGGATGAGCCCTTCTCTAAAGAGGAGATTCTAGCGGCAATTAACAGTATGCCCGGTGACAAGGCCCCTGGCTCTGACGGCCTACCGGCCTCCTTTTATAAGGCCTTCGCCCCGCTTTTGATTCCTCACTTAGCTGCCATGTATAACGAGTCCTTCGAAACGGGCCAGTTCCCCCCATCGCTGCGTGAGGCATTGTTAACCTTACTTCTCAAGCCGGACAAGTCCCCCGAGCAGCGTGATTCCTACCGCCCCCTATCCCTCATCAATACAGACAACAAAATTTTCGCTAAGTTGCTTGCTTCCCGTCTCCTTCCTCTCATGCCGCTCATTGCTCGCCCAGACCAGTCCGGTTTTATTCCCGGTCGCGCCACCTCCCACAACCTCCGGACCATTTTCTCCGTTCTTCATCAAATTAACCCGTCGCTTCCGGCAGTTGCAGCTCTGCTCGATGCCACCAAGGCCTTCGACACCTTGGAATGGCCCTTCTTGTTTTATCTTCTTCCCCGCCTGGGCTTCAGCCAGGTCTTTATACGCAAGGTGTTACTTCTGTACACTCTTCCTACCGCCTGTCTCCGCATCAACGGACAGATCTCCAAGCCCATTCCTATCGGGCGCGGTACTCGGCAGGGCTGTCCGCTGTCCCCTATGCTTTTCGCTGTCGCTATGGAACCTCTCGCAGCTCGTCTCCGCCAACATCATACCCAGAGAGGCATTGGATTCGCGGCTCGTGCTCTACTAGTTTCCATGTACGTGGACGACATCACTCTTTACGTCCGTCATCCCCAGGAGAATCTCAGTCCACTGGTCCGTGAGGTGATACGGTTTGGTGGCTACTCTGGCATTCAGGTTAATTGGAATAAATCTGTACTCTTTCCCCTCACGGATGCCACGGCTCCCTTTGATCCCGATTATCCTTTTGTGTGGGCTTCGGGGCACACTGGGTATTTGGGTATCTGGCTAAGCAGAGACATGGATGAACTCTGGAGAGTTAACTTTGGCCGCGCAGTGGATTGGTTAGAGTCCAAGATCCCTCTTTGGAACCGGCTGCCTCTCTCTTTGGCCGGGCGCATAGCTATCGCCAAAATGGTGGTACTTCCGAAGTTCTTATATCTCTTCGTTAACATCCCCATCCCTCTCACCGCTCACTTTTTTCGTAAGGTTCGCTCTCTGCTTATTACCCTGATTTGGGCTGGACGGCAACCCAGGATCGCATAAAACATCCTGACTCTTCCGATGTCGCGTGGCGGGCTGGGCGCCCCGGACTTCAAGCTCTATGCTCTCAGTGCTCAGGCCAGTTTTCTCCATTTCTGGCTTCACCCCACTCCGTTCCAACCCCATGTCGCGGTGGAGGCCGACCTCGCCGCCCCGTGGCCGCTCACGACTGCTCTATTCGCCCCGGCGAAACTGCAATGCACTGAAATTGACACGGTTGAAACCTTGTGCTGGGCCTGGGACGGGATTCTTAAAATTTCTGGTTCTGGTATGCTTTCCGCAAACACGATGCCCCGCTTTTCCTCCACTCCAGTCGTCTGGGATGGTTAAACACGCCGCTCGTCTGGGCCTCTCCACAATATCGGACCTGTACCCGGGGGACACATTTTTCTCGCTTGCCACCGATTCTGGCCCCATGGACACCCTGTTATACTACCAACTCCGGGCTGTTTGCAGGAAGCTTCCCTCCACCTTTCCCCAGCCCCCTCCCTCGATGGCCACTCTTGATCTTCTTTATGTGTCCTCTTCCCCCAAGAAATTGGTTACTAAAATCTATGCTTACACGCTTGCAGAGTCTTCCATCTCCACCGACCGGGCGCGCGTTGCATGGGGTGAGGACCTGGGAATCGAGATTTTTCAAGCTGATTGGCTGTATTGTTGCACTCAGATCAAACGCCTCTCCCCCAACTATCGTTTGCGCCTTATACACTTCAAATACATACACAGGCTGTGTCGAACTCCCGACCAACTTCATAAGTTGGGTCTTGTAGCAAGTGACAGATGCTTGTGCTGCTCCGCGCCCGCGGCTGATTTCTCTCATCTCGCCTGGCTGTGCCCCCGGGTCTCGGCATACTGGCGTGAGGTTTGCGCTATTATCTCAGAAATTACCTCGTCACCGCTTCAACCTGACCCCGTGCTCTGCCTCTTAGGCTTTGTTAAATTTTGCCCGGATGCCTCCCGTCGTTTGACTGCCATGCTGCTGGTCCTCGCGCGGCGTAGGGTCTCCATGTGCTGGGGTCGCAGGCCTGCGCCTAAGGTAGCCCTCTGGCTCGAGAATGGGTCCCGCTGCCAAACCCTCCTGTCTGAGTTCTGGGACCTTTTACCAGCCAAGTCTCGTCCACTTGACATATGGGGCCCACTTGTCACCTACCTTTCAAGCCATGATTCCCAGCATCCTGCGACTTCTCCCGCGCTCCCAGCCGGCACCCAGCCCACGGCGGCAACCGGTGTAAGTCCATGAGCTGCTTCCCCTTCGCTCACGGCCCCCTCCATCCCCCCTGCCCCTCTTCTTTACTCATGGTGCCTCTCTCTGTCGTATGCTTTAATTTCTCTAGTGGTTTTATGACAACTCTTCATGACATTGCCTCCAAGTGTCACAAGATTGCGATTGCCTCTGCTGTGCTGCATTGTATTACTGTGCTTAATCCTTTGCTATTGTGGAACTCTGCAACTGTGCTGTGCAATTTTTTCCAATAAAGGTTTTTGAAAAATCAAAAAAAACTTAGGAGGAATCCGCATGCAGAGACAGGCATGCTGGCCTGCTTCAAGCCAGAGGATCTGCAGCTCACCTGCAGGCTGGTACAGTTTCTTGTGCTGGTAGAAAAGAAAATGCAGAGAGCCAGCTAAAACACTGCACCCTCTGCATCTGCAGCCACTACGGAAGCGAGTGGCCCCTAACCCGCAATTTCCGAACTGGGCTCATATGCACCACACTTTATACCCCCTGATCTGGTTCTTAAAAACTACAATCCCCCAACAGACATGTCAACATGAAACTCTCCTCTTTTTCTTATAGGTGCACTGCACTTTGCACCTTCCAAGGTCTATCCCGCAAGGAAGATTAGGAACACTGATAAATTGGCGCCCTTGCTACGCAATTGCTGCTTAATATGTATTCATTTTTAACTGTGGTGTTTAACGTCTTATTTTCTTACACTTGGGTTGTTTTGCACTGTTTTTAATTACCTATGCAAATAATAGAATTACTTACTTACAAATTGGACAGTTGGAAAAGTGATTGTGGAAGTGGGTTTACGTACATTTTAATATAACAGTACTGGACAGAAAGATTTTACCATGTTAGTATCCTGTGGTGTGTCCAGGGGGTTGATGTAAGGACAAAATGTCTGTACATCTCTCGCCTTTGTTTTACATTACAATTTTATTACATTTTTACAGGTACTCTTGCACATTTGTCTAGTGCGACATTTTGTAGTTACATCGTTTGTTTCGACAAATTAAAATAACATAAAAATTAAAAAACAAATTTTAAAAAAAATCCTTTCCCCACTTGTTCCCAGAGTCCTTCAGCAGCCATCTCACGTAACTCTTGGTGTATATCTGAAATATTGTTGATATATTTCCTTATATCCCGACTGTTGTCAGGAATATAAGTACAGCACTGTTGAACTTTCAATAATTTGCAGACTCCTCCGGCATTTGCTAGCAACACATCTAGGGCAAGACGGTTTTGCAAAACCATAGCCCTTATCGAAACCATCTCCCCATCTACAAGTAATAAAATCTGAGCTCTATTTATTGAGAGCTTATCCACTAATGTTGCCAGCTTTCTGATTTTCAAATCATTCAGAATCACACCCATACTCGGTATCATAGCCCCAAATATGTCTCCAATCACTTCTCCTGCACTCACACCACGTTTTCCTCTGTGAGGTCTTTTTCTTTCTAGGGGCCATACATCGTTCACATGAAAAATCTTGGGAAATGCCACAGCCAAATAACAAGTGCCATACCAATTTTTGGGCAACTTCACATAGGCATTCTTTCCACACACAAAATACACATTGGGCACTATTGTTATTTTGTCCAATAATGCTTTTCTAATTGATTCTTCGATCAAGAAGACGTGCTCACAATCACTCTCACCCACAAATATCTTATCATAATATGTGGTCGGGTGTCTGATACACAACTTCCCCTTCTGCTGGAAATCTAATGCTATGGGTCCAAAACTCCCCTTGGCTTTATGATCTAATTCTTCTTTAGTCCATGGGGTAACCTTGTGCTTTGGATCTGGTCTAAATAGAGTCTGTCTATGCCGATCTTCTATCTGATCTATAAATTTCTTTTCAATGTCAGTTAACATACAGGTTAAATTGTGTCTATGGGCATAGGACGTGTCTAAAGTAATGGTAGGCACGAAATACTTTGACATTCGCTCTACTTCCTTATAATAATCATATTTATTCATGTATTTAAGAACTGGGACTTCCGAGAGTACCACATCATAATTTGAGAAATAGTACTCGAAGTGTGCCTTGCTATAAAACATGCTCAACAACACACTACAAGTAATGCCATAGGTCAAAGGCAAATGATGGTATCGAATGCCTTCTTCTACTGAGGCTGGTAATTGCATACACACATAGCAATCCTTCGCTTCCATGGTATCCACATACTCACACGATAATCGAGCATACGCATTCAAAGTGAAATCACCCTTTGACAAATCAACATGTAATCTACGACTGGTTTCCTTAATCATTTCTAGATCCCTTGCGGATGCATCCTCATCTATCTCAGAGATTGGTGTAGTGAGTGTTGTCTGTACCCTATTCTGTCCGACATCCTGAGATCCAACTAGAGATGTAACGATCACCACAGTTATAACAATAAGCACCACTACAATGAGGGTACCAATGATGCACTTCTGTTTGCGTGTTGATTTTTCGGACACCATGGTTTCTACTGATCCGTTCCGAAGCACAAAAGGGAAAACACAGTCTCTTTCTGTTTTCTTTGTTTTAACAATGTCTTTCTCACTTCTCTCCTCCCATGCAATTAATGTCACAGTTCCTTCGATTGATACTAAACCTATTGAAGAGATGTAGGCAGCCCTATTCCTCACTCTATCATCTACTAGAAAGTTCCTAATTTTAAATCTTCTTAAAGTGGGGTCTAAGTTATCTTCTTTCTAAGGCCTAATGCTTTCTTTGGTTATAATTCAAGCTTCATCGTTAATGATATTTGATCCAAGTATTTCGAGGACAAATTGCAAAATCTCTGCACGAATTTCTCCTAATTCTTGCGCGGTGAGCTGTCGGCCAAATGAAGGGAAGATAACCTGATTGAGGATCAGGAAACGCAATCCACTCAGCTTTGGAGGATTTGGAACTTGCAGAGTTAGCTTTCCAAACACTTCTACGCCTGGGACCAGCAACTGTATTTCAAACGAGAGGGTGTCCCCTCCGTAACTCACCGTACCAGCTCCCAACCTCCCGGACTTCGCTGGGCTCTGCATCTGCAGCCAGGTACGTCCACTCAGGAGATGCGTATCTTCGAGATGCTATTCTTTCTCTTCTGGAGCGTCTCAGACCATCCGGTCTTTCTTCAGCGTCACTTTGGCCTGATTCAGATGTTTCAGGAATCGGAGCGAGATCTTTCTCGGATGCAAGCCTTATATTCAGCCTTTCTTTTCTTGCTGGCCACTTTTCTGCTCTGGCATCCACTCTCCTCTCTTCCTCTTGATCTGATCCTTCTGCAATAGACCGCTCACCTTGATCTGGTGCACAGTTCACTTCTGCAATATCATCTATTTCAGGATCTGGGCACAATTCAGGAGCACTCAGCTCTCGTCTCTCGTGCTCACTTGGCTGTTCCGTTTCATCTGAAACTCTTACAGCTGGGCTTGTGCCTTCTTCGTTGTCTGTGTCAGGTCCACACACGCTTCTCGGAAGCAGGGGACTTTCTTCCTCCGCAGGCGCTTGAACTCGGCGAGTATGGGAAGCGTGTATCCAGTTCGGCAATCCTCCACACTTCACAGCGGTACTTGTGACCAATATCACCTGATATGGTCCTCGCCAGCGAGCATCAAGACAACTCTTCCTCACGTGCTTGCGAACTAGTACCCAATCACCTGGATTAAGATCATGCAGCAGGTCTCTCGAGGTGGATGCAGTCAGCCTCGACGAGGTGGGATTCAGAAGTAACCCCATCAGCCAGTCCCTTACAATAATCCAACACTAAATCATCAGTGATGTTTATCAATGCTGTAGCTGGCACCATAGGCAAACGCATAGCACTTCCGGTCAAAATTTCGTGGGGAGAAAGCCCTGTTCTCCTATCGGGTGTGCTACGCAGACTCATGAGCACCAGAGGCAGCGCATCTGGCCATTTCAATGAAGTTGACAAACACACCTTTGCCACTCTTGACTTGATGGTGCCATTAACCTGCTCTACAAGACCTGAAGCCTCCGGCCTGTAGCTACAATGCAGTCTCTGATCAATGTTCAAAGCAGAGCACAACAATTTCATGATTTCACTGTGGAAATGAGTTCCTCTATCTGTCTCCACTGATGTCGGAAATCCATATCTCAGGATCAATTCTCTTAACAATAACTTAGCTACTGTGAGACTGTCACATCGTCTAGTTGGATACGCTTCCACCCAACGCCGAAAGATACACACCATCACCAAAACGTATCTCAACCTATTGCACCTCGGCATCTCAATAAAGTCTACTTGTATCCTAATGAAGGGACCTCCAGATCTTCCAATGTGACTCATTGCAACCACAGTTTTCTTTCCAACATTCATTTGTTGACAAGTAACACACCTGTGACATACCACTTCAGCCCACACACGAAAGCGTGGATTAAACCACGTCTGCCTAAACACTCGCACCATAGCATCTCTTCCCAGATGAACTGCTCCGTGGATTTGCCTTGCCATTGGGCTCAGTAGACAATTGGGTAATACTGCTCTCTCATCTGTGGACACCCAAATGCCATTGTCTCTTTTTGTGCAACCTGCTCTGACCCATGAAGCAGCTTCCTCTTCTGGGACTTCATCCTGCAACTGCTTCACCTCATCCCAAGTATCGGCTATAGCTAACATCATGCTGAGCTCGGTCTCTTCTGTGCTCTCGCCTATATATTCCCCATTGAAAATACAAGCATGTTCAGCACAAAATCGTGCTACTTCGTCTGCATAATTATTGCCCTTAGTGACAAAGTCTTCTCCCTTTCCATGAGCTGCACATTTACGACTGCTATCTCTTTTGGCTTCTGCAAAGCTTCCAATAGTTGGCGCACATACTCGCCGTTACGTATAGGTGACCCTGAGGACGTTAGAAACCCCCTCTGTGACCATAACTGCCCAAAGTCATGAACTACACCAAATCCGTATTGACTGTCAGAATACACAGTCACTCGAATATCAGCTGCAATGATACAGGCACGTGTCAAAGCGACAATTTCGGCCACCTGAGCAGAGAATACTCTATTTAAACAGGCAGCTTCCACTACTCCCATGATGGTGCACACAGCAAACGCTGCTCTCAAATACCCTTCATTGTCTCTTAAGCATGAACCATCAACAAAAAGGATCAAATCAGATTGGGGCAAAGGTTCATCGACAATGTCAGGTCTGGGTTTGGTAGATAGGTCAGTAACATCTAGGCAGTCATGCTCTTCACAATCCTCATCTCCTTCCTCTTCCGGAACAGGTAACAATGTAGCAGGGTTCAGGGTAGTACAACGTCTCAGGGTAACATTTTCAGCGGCCAAAATAACCTGCTCATACTTGGTAAGTCTTTTGTTGGTCAGATACTGTGTTTTCGTTCTGGTCATCAATAATTCTATTGAATGGGGCACATAAACAATGAGCGGATAACCCATCACTATGTTTTCACATCTTTCAATGCTGACACCGGTTGCAGCAACGGATTTCAGACATCCGGGCAACGCAGAAGCTACAGGATTAAATGTAGCTGAGAAGTAAGCCACTGGTCTACGGGCACCCCCATGTGTCTGTACAAGGACTGCTAACGCACATCCCTCCTTTTCACAGCAAAAGAGCGAAAACGCTTTGTTATAATCCGGCATTCCGAGAGCTGGAGCACGACAGATACTTTCCTTCAGCTCACGGAAGGCTTTCAAGCACTCGTCATCCCATGGTACCGGATCACTAACATCCTTTCGAGTCAGTCTCAACAGAGGCTTTGCTTGCAAGAAAAAATTTGGGATCCACTGTCGACAATAGCCGACCATTCCCAAAAACATGCGGACTTCTTTTTGTGTTTTCGGAGTTCCCATTTGCAGAATCGTCTCTATGCGATCTGGTGACACCCTTCGTTTTCCTTTCTCAATCCGGTGACCTAGGTACTGAACTTCAGACAAACAATACTGCAATTTGTTTGGAGACACTTTGTGTCCATTCTCTGCCAAATGATTCAGCAACGCCAGAGTGTCAATCCTGCAAGCACCCTCAGTCTCTGACGCGACCAAAAGGTCGTCTATATATTGCACTAAGACTGAGTTGTGGGCCATCACTAGCCCTTCAAGATTCTTTTTCAGACATTGACTAAAAATGGAGGGGCTTTCTGTATACCCCTGAGGAATTCTGTCCCATGTTAACACACGATCGTCCATCCTAAACGCAAATAAAAACTGACTTTCTTCATGCAATGGTATGGAGAAAAATGCATGACACAAATCTATCACTGTAAACCATTCTGCTTTGCATGGTATCTGGAATAGAATAACAGCTGGATTCGGTACCACAGGACAACATGGGATCACAATTTCATTAACCCGACGCAGATCCTGCACTATTCTGTACTTGCCACTTGGCTTCTGCAATCCCATGATAGGTGAGTTGCAGGGACTTCCTCTTATCTCCTTAAGAATGCCTTGGGCAATCATAGTCTCAATCACAGGTCTAATTCCGGCCACAGTTTCTGGAGTCAATTTATATTGTGGCGTTCGTGGGAATTCAGCATTGGGTTAGACCTGTATCTTAACTGGCTCAACCCCTCTCATCAGACCTACATCCTCGCCCGTAAAAACCCACACTTTCGGATCAACTGAGTCTCTCAAGTCATGTGGCAATTCTGATATTGTGAGCACCACAAACACTTCTGCACACAGACTCATGTTAGCCATTTTAAAATCAGCATCGTCATCATATGTTTGCAATTCCACACATCTCGGAGTGCATGATATAGTACA
Source organism: Calotriton arnoldi (assembly GCA_963921515.1). Taxonomy (NCBI): domain Eukaryota; kingdom Metazoa; phylum Chordata; class Amphibia; order Caudata; family Salamandridae; genus Calotriton; species Calotriton arnoldi. Next base: position 1,176,060 of record CAWUFW010003439.1, on the reverse strand, counting down.
ATTGAGCTTGCACAGAAGGTCTCATCCCAAAAGACAAACCGGACTTGAATTGCACACTACAAATTGGTGCTTATCCCGAAATGGTCCTATTCTCACGGGTAATTCGTTTGTCAATGGATTGGTCATTTTCTGATTACTAACCCCCACTACTTGAATCGATTGTCCTGAAAGAGTTAAATTTGGGACTACTTCAGTTCTCACCGTGGAGCGAGCAGCTCCAGTGTCTAATAAGAAGGTGACAGGATATCCATTCACATCTGCATCTACAAACGGCCCACTCTGATCTACTTCTAGGATCGCATCTAAGGTGCATTCCTCATGCACCCCCCTCTGACACTCTTGTATATCTTGATTTTGATCAAATCTATCTTGTATTTCAAAATAAGGTATCTGATGGTATAACTGATTATGCATGGGTATCCTAGGAGGTTAAGGTACTTGCACTTGCGGCTCATATCCTCCTCCATACATAGACCTGGGTCTTGTCACAATATTGACAGTCTCGGACAGCTGTCCCTCTCCTTCCATCTGTATCTGATTTGCTGGATTCGATCTACACTCGTGCTTCCAATGCCCGATTTTGTGACAATAGTGGCACGCAGTGACCCTTTTCTGTTGGGCCACCCATTCACTTGCACCTGGATCCATTCCTCTTCCCCTACCCTGACCAGGTTGGGTCACCATCTGTTGTCCCATTCCTCTTCCACCTCCTCTACCTCTACCTATCGCTCCTCCAATCCCTTGCGTCATATCGGCGTTTCTCAACTGCACCAATATCAACTTGTCCTTCAATTTCTTCTGTGTCGACTCCACTTGATCACTGCAATATTTAGCATAACGCAGAATCTCGTCCACCGACTTATTCTGCCAACATATCAAGTGCTGCTGTATCATCAAACTAATATCAGATTTCAGTCCCAACACAAACTTCGAGACAAATTGTCCCATATCTTTCTTTTCAATTGTATCCAATCCACTATGCTGCTTAAAAGCTAACAACAATCTTTCGTAATAATCATGTACTGATTCCTTAGAGTCTTGAGTGGTGCGATCAATCTTCAACCAATCAACAATCTGAGGAGCTATCTTCGATTGCAACCATGTAATCACTTGCTCGTATTTTCTCATTACATCAGGTGAAGGACCATGAGTCAATGAATCTCTAGGTGGCTCTGCAGTAGGCCACTCAATGGCAATCTTACATGCCGCCCACAAATCCGCCGGCACTACTATATCAAACAAGGTGTTTAAATTAACCCACAACACTTTCGAAATCTTTACAAACCGATCTATTTGCTTGTACCACTCAGCAGGTTTTTCCCTCAGCCGAGGAAAATCATTCGTAAATGCTGCTAAATCACCCCTGCTCCATGGCACGTGTACATACCCTCCATTCTGTACCTCCCTGAGGGGAAATTTCCTGCAGCTCCCGTCCCTCCACCCGGAGGCGGAGTATTTCCTATTCCAGTCTGGAAGCTTTTCTTTTTGGCCCATCTTTCTTTCCATCTGTCTAATTCTTTCCATGTCCGCATTCCTATCACTAGTTCTCTAATTTGTGCTTTTAATCCAATCGTTTGCTTCTCTTCCAAATCCTTATCTGTATAATTTAATCTGCAAGAACCCTGTATCAGCTTGGTCTTTGACAAATCAACCTCATACTTTTGTGCCAAAAGCAACAATGCATCATAAGCTCGTTTGGCCTTTCTTGTCATGTCCTTTGCTACAAACAGTAGTTCGCTCGAGTCATACGTATCAATTCTGTTCAGGGGTAGATTACCTTCAATCACCTCGTCTAGTTCTGCCTTTAATCGTACCACATCTAGCATTGGCGGTTTTATTGCACTTTTTAACACTTTCTGAATTTCCTCGTTTCTTGTATCTTCCCTGTCACAGCTTTGGGTTCTCTTAGGAACTGCACCCTCTTCTATCTTCGAAGCTGGGCGTCTATCTCTTTCCCAGCTTCGACTTCTCCAATGGTCACCTGAACAAATAACCTGTGGCTCAAACAGTACTCTAGGCGCTTCTTGCCTCTTGCTTATCTCTTCCCTTGGCATCATTGACTCTCTCACTGGTTGAACCCACATTCGAAGGTCAGACCTAGAATTCGCTAGAGCACCTGTCCGTCTTCGTTCTGACCCACTATCCATTCTTGATGGATCAGCTGTAGCTGGCAGTGGAGTACTAGCTTCCACTGGCATCCGACTTAAACCTGTCCCACTCATTGCAAGGCCCCCTCCAGACATTGTCTCTTCCCCTTCACTTATTTGCTGTTGACTGTCATCGGTTCTTTCTCTAGGAGTATATATCAGAACCACCGGCCCTATTGTGACTGGTACCGACAAAGCATCTGGTAACTGCATGTTTCCTGCAGGCTGTACTGGCTCAGGGTTTGGATACCTCATTCCTCCAGACCCTCCCGGAAGGTGTACCATTGTAATCTTGCCTCTTACTCCTGCCGATTGTTCCTCTGAACCCAGTTGTCCCACACCTAAAAGCTCTTCTGATGGGCGCAACCTCTCTGTCTCTGATCTAAAGTCGCACAGTGGAGGACGTTCCGCTAGCAATCTATCGAGGAAGCTGTCATCTGTATCACTGTCCTCCTCTGTCGTCTATTTCCCTTCAGCCCCCTCTTCTAACGTAAGAAATGGGTACAAGTGTTCTCCCTCTATGGTGTCTACTCTCCATCTTTTCAACTGGGCATCCCATCTAGCATCCTGATATGCCTTCATTGCTTTCTTCATTCTTCCCCGTGAAGCCTCTCTCCTTTTGCTAGGGCAGCTCTCATCCATGCATCTAATGCCTCAAATTTTGTGGGTCTAGGGGAGGTTTCAGTGCATTCATCACCCCCTCAGCTGGGTCAGCACTTCCATACGAAAAGACCCATAACGAGGGAAAGCCAATTCACCCTCTTTCTCTGTAATTTTATGCCAATTCTGAAGCCACACTATAGTATGAAGTCCTACATTCGTTGCCATGTAATGTGCCGGTGTGTCCTCTGGCGGAGCTTCTTCTCCTACCCGAGTCACTACCCCTGAGTCGCCTCTACACAAATCTCGCAATACCCTAAAGCATCTCATTGTAAAATCGATCAATTGCAAGCCCAAATTACGCTGTTTCACTGCAAACGAACTTCCACCAATCCCAGCGTGGCGTTACACCAACCAACCTATTCCAGCACGGCGCACCCTGACGTCACTTCTCACTCCTTGCAGCGGCTCACCCGCCTTTACAATTTCACCGCAAACTCGCTTACACACATTCGTACCACAAGTAACTGTATATCCAAAAGTTATTAAACCAAGTACTGTTCCTACACAATTACAATAACCCACAGTCACATAAAACAAGTAATTGTCTGTCACTAAAGATTGATAGAACACTCTCACAAGAACATTCAGCCGTTGTGACCCCCGACCTGCGTTGCTCACTCAATCGCCATAGTCCACCCCGGTACCTGAGGCTTTCTACAGCGACCTATTCCTCATTCACACAAAGTTCCCTAACACAAGTGGATTGTCGATAGTGCTTCACAACACCCACATTTGATCAGACAATTACAATACAAAACTATCCCGGGATCTTGGGCTTCTCTTGAGTCCGCTCACCAAAACTTCCTGCTCCGCACGTGTCCGGACCAGTAAACCAAAAACCACATTCACTCCACATACATCCCAACTCCGCAAGACATCACACACTTACTCATCACCGCAATATAACACCACAATTCCTTTCATACTCACGCCACCACTGTTTCCGCCGCACCATCAATGTCCGCCGATCTCCGCCTTTTTCTGCTCCACTTCAGGGCTCTTCGACCTTCCACCCTACCACTGATTACTCCCCTCACCTTAGAGATAAACCACTTTAGAGGTAAACCATCCTCTGCTACCATTTGATTACGCTAAATTGCACACCTAATGTTCCCTACTAAGTATAGCGTAAGCGATTGATCTTTTATTTACCTAAAGTGGTTGAGGGGAGGAAACAACTCAGACAGATATCAGCAAAGTCGTCATGCCTGAAAAGACTACCAACTCCAAAGTGTAGTTTGAATATTTATTATAAGGCCAAAAACAATTAGATGTAAATACATCTCAATAGCAAAGTATAGAGGTACAGAAAAATTAATACAGAGCCAAGTTTACGAATATAAGTAATTCGGCCCAAAAGACAGATGATTATAAATTCCAAAATCCCAACGCAACACAGGATAGATGCGATATTCAGTTCTCGGCTCATTGAAAGAAATCAAAATCTTTCCCTACACTACTCTACATGAGGGCCCTTCCTGTCTCTCTTCTATCATTCCCCAACGGTGTCAGCATGTGTCGACTTCCTAAGAAGTACTCACGTCAAATGGGTCGTTCTAGCTTATGGCTATGGAGCTTGCTCTAAGATGCTCCTTCTCCTCCGAAAGCTAGCAGAAGTCTGGACTCGCTGTCCCTGCGCATCATACAAAAGATGGGATTCAACCCACAATACGTCATTCTTCTTAAAACTTTCCATTGCACCTCTATGCAGTAGCTTTTTTCCTTTCATGGCACAAATTTAATTAATGATATCTTCTTTCCAGTGGCCTTGGCTTTCAGACAGACCAGATACGCAAGGCATCCTCCCTTCTCGCTTCCCAGCCATCTTCAAAGACATTCCGGGTTTCTCCTTAACTCTGAAAATAACGATGTGCATTCTTTCACCTGCAGTAGGATGAGAACATTCTACTTTCGAACACAACAACATTTAATTATTTATTTCTCAAGAGCAAGGAGAATCGAAACTTGTGACTGTGGGCCTATAATTCAGGCAACTTAAACTAACCACAATTACGGTGTACAGAAATAATATCGTCCTGCACATTATACATGAAGGAATCGTAATACATACAAAGTTCTACTTAAATGCGTTCACTAGTTTTCAACATCAAATAATTCAAATAAATGATTCTTAATAGTCGTAAAACACTGCAAACAATACGAATACATGAGAGTGCGTTTAAACCATGAGTATAGTGCACTCATACAAAATAGAGTGCTATCAGCGCTCTATCAAGGGCCTTCTAGAGTGTTCATCATGGCCTTGCAGAATGTTTTTGTGACACTTCTGTTTCCATCCACATTTGTCCCCTTAAATGTTTAAATGTTCTTACATCACAGCAACATAAAAGATCCCCATAAATGTTGTTGTCTATACAAAGGCCCATTATTTTGTCACCCAGGTGTTTTCCTATGCTTTAGATAAAAAACGATGCTTGTAGTTGGCTTCATGAGAAAATAGCAATGAACTGTCCTCTCTCATCCTCTTTCTTCTGTCCCCTCTATATCACTATACACCAACATATAGAGGACTCAATGACCCTTCTTTCTTCGCACATATTGCGATGGCTCTCATGAGGTTTGTGTTTCTCAGGGAGGGTGCCTTCACCCTGTACTCCCATATAAAGAGCTTTGTCTGAAGAGAGATTTTCTGAAGATCTAGGTGCCTTTTTTCTTTAAATTAAACATAAAAGTATACTGCGATGCACAACGTAGTAAGCATAAGAGTTAAAAAAAGAAAACTATGTTTTTATTCATGCTTGTGCTAGACTTTTTCAATTCTCTATGTTTTTTTTCTACACCACTGGCATTTTAGTTATTTTCTACTCCACTCCATTTGGAGCTTGAAGAGGAGTTCTCAGACCACTCCTCCAGCATCTTCGGGTTGGGCGAGTCATAAGACGGTGTAGTGAAAATCCTTAGACCTCTTGGGACCATTTTGCTGTCTACATAGTTCTGTAGCGAAGTCGCCTCCCACCACTTAGAGATTTCCGTTCTCTTGAGTTTTTGCAGCTTCCTCAGTTTGTCTTCTAGGGGTTGGGCCTGATTTGTCTTGTTGTTTTTTATTGCCCCTATCCCTGGTGTTCTTGAAAACATAGTAAGAGCAGCCTCTCTTCTCTCAGCCTCCTCCTCCATAGTGCACGCACAGTTTTCACCTGGTAACGGAATGGTTGAGTGTACCTCCCCCCCGTATTGAAATGACAGGTTCTTCCTGCCGTGAGAGATTTGCAGAGTAGAGTGCCCACATAAATGTTCTGAAACTCAGGAAAAGGGAGTCGAAATACATTATCGACTTCCAAACCAAGATCCCTGGTGGTTTGCATCAGGACGAGGAACTTGCCATACACCTTAGAGATGAATAGACTCAGCCTCCTGTAGAGATTGTCTCATACACAGTGCATCAGAAACTCAGTTATTGTGTATGTAATTATTCATTGTATCACTGTATTTGTATTGTATTTGTTTTATCCTTTCACTCACTGCAATTTTGTCTTTTTGTTTCTTTTGCAGGAGGAAAGGAAGGGGCCCACCCACCTGGCACTCACAGACATGGGCTCCCTTCCCTTTTCTTCGTCTTCACCTCTGGAACGCCAACCCAGATAAGAATTATTTTTGCATGGTGCAATGCATCTTACTCATTGAGGACTTTTTGTTTTGAGACAGACCTTAGTTTGGTTTTGAGAGTTTGGACACTGGTCCATTACTGTCATTTGGCAACGAGATACGCTTAAGCTTCAGTTTGGCTTGTGGTAGTCAACCAGTTGTACTTACATAGGTTGTGACCTTTTCTTTTGAACCCTGCAAGACTATTCAGGCACTATGCCAGTTATTGTGGTCTTTCTGCTCGGTTCATTTTTAGCCAATTGGCGATGCATCACATGAATTACGTCATGCATGTTCACTATGACACTGGGTCTATTCTGTCAGGGGGCTGCCCTTTGCCATTGGTTTTAGCCTACAGGCACCATGCCAGTTTAAATGGTCTCATCGCTTGGCTCATGTATCATCTTTTGCATGGCCATCGCCTGAGCACGGTCAGAGTGGTACGTTATTCAGTTCGCACCATTGGCGTGATTACATGGAGAATGTATTGTATTATTTGGTATTCTACATCTTATGTTTCTAAAACTGTACACTGTTTCAAGGCAATTGTATCATTTGTTTTCACCGGAGCAATATTGTTTTCACCGGAGCAATTGTTTTCCCTGTATGTGACACTGTTCCAATATGGCCGACATATTATTAGTCCTCATGTAACCATCATTTGTTTTCACCTTGCTTTTTTAAGGCACTTGATTGGCATGCACATTACACATGACCAAGACTGCTGGACAGTTGAAACGAGTTGTGTAATAAACAGTTTTTGCAACTTCATACCTGGTTCGAGTATACTATTCCCTGAGAGCGCGTCTACTGGAACTTTTGGATTGTGGAATTAGCCGGAACGCTCTGCCAGCGTGCGCGCCACTTCCCATGGGTCCCGTTGATCTGGAAAGAGCAGCGAGGCAAGGATATATATATATACACATACATACATACAGCAGGGTTTCGATCCTTTCCTGGACAATGTACAATGGTATAATCATACTCTTGTAAACGTAGTATCTTGGTTTTTGGATTGCCAAAGATAGTCATTAAAGCTTGATGATCAGTTACCAGCATAAAAAGCTTTCAATACAGGAATACACAGAAATGTTCACAAGCCCATACCACGGCCAAACTTTCTTTCTCAGGTTATGAGTAAGCACATTCTGTCTGGGATAAACTTCTACTGGCACACCCCACAATATGCCTTTGAGCATGGGGGTGTCTGCTGTGCAAGGATAGCACTTAATCTGACTGGGCTAGCATCAACAACAACCTCTGTATGAAGATTTGGATTTAAATAGGCTATTTCAGTAGCAGTTTCAATGTCTTGTTTAATTGTCTTGAAACTTCTCTCACATTATTGTGACCTCTTGAATGAAACATTTTTCTTTGTTAGCTCTTGTAAGAGAGCACTTATGGTAGCAAAGTCTCGTATGAACAGTAACTGGCCATGCCAAGAAATGATGTGCCATAAAAACATTTTGTTGGGGATCAGCATTTGATAGGGCTTGTACTTTGGCAGGATCAGGTGTCATACCCCTATCTGAAACGATATGGCCAAATAATTTAAACTTTGTCTTGTGGAATACACACTTGTCTGCATTCGGAGTCAAACCTGCATCAGGCAGTAAACAAAATACTTGGGTGAGAGCTTTATCATGCTCCTTCTCTGTAGCTCCGAAAATCAATATGTCACCGCTATAACTAAATGCATTCACAACCAACTGTATGACTTGTCAAATGGCGTTTTTAGAAATGTTTTGCAGCCAATGACACACCAAAACTGAGTTTCTTATATCGAAACAGACTGACACGTGTAGAAAAGATTGTAATATACCTGCAAACCAACTGTTGATAACCTTTGTTTAAATCAAGGCGAGAAATGACTTTTTCACCATTTAATTGCGTTATCATGTCAGCAATGTGTCAATTTGGATGTCGTTCTGATTCAATTACCTTATTTACTGGACGCATATCAACGCATATGTGTACAGCTCCTTTACTGTCCTTTTGGGGCAATACCACTATGGGAGAAATCCATGGCGCCGGACCAGTTTAACGCTCAATAATGTCATGCTTAAGTAAACTAAGTAGACAGGCACTTGCCGCTGTTCGTTGAAGCACATGGATGGGTGCTTGCACCTTCGTTTTTGTGTGTTTCAGTGTCACTACAAATGAACCTTGACTTTTTCTGGGCGTTGATGCAGCCCAAGTGTACACTTTGGTTTTCGATGTCGTTATTTGAGTCAATGGAGATAATTAATTGTATTTCTCTTCAGTCATTATATTTATCGATGTACCACTGTTGATGATGAAAGGTTTCGAGCAATCATTTATTTTCAATGTAATCTTCGGACAATGTTTGTATGACTTTGGTGCTTTGGCATGTTGACTTTCTTTTGTCTGACATTTTTCCTCACATGTTGCCAGTCCAACATGTGCACGTTTCTCTGAAGTAAACATTGACATGGCACAACCATCTTCCTCACTTTCACTTGATATTGAAGCAGACAAACTGTTTGACGAGGATTTAGATGACAATCAACTTCGTTAAGTGCCAATTGGCCTCAATTGATGTTGCTGCTTGGCCTTGTGGGGGTACGTTGAACGTTGCCTCTGGAATGTGCTGGTGGCCATTTTGTCTTTGCGCCGTGATGCACTTACTTTTTCCTTCGCATTACAAATAGTCACAAAATGGTTCTCTTTCCCACAGCATTTACATATCTGTCCAATGGCGGGACTTTTACCTTTGCGTGGAAATGAAAATCCACATCTAAAACATAACTTCTTTTTATGTGTAGACATCAGTTTGTGTTCTTCAGTATTTTGCTTTGTCCTACTTTTTATACTCATGACTGATTCACTCTGGGTACCTCCGGCCTCTATGACAGCCACTTGTTTTTCAGCACGTTCCTCAGCTCTGGCAGCCATCAGCACGTGCTCCAGACTAAGAGTTTCTCTAAGTATTCATCATCTGAATGAATCCGACAAGCATCCATCATTAACTCTAAGCCGCATAGCCTCCTCATCATTAAATTCATGTAACTTAGAATGTTTGATGAGCGTACTGAGTCTCTCTACAAATTCATCAATAGTTTCACCAACGTTTTGGCGTTCTTGACTGAAAATGTATCTTTCGTAATCAACATTTGATACTGGATTGAACTTGAGATTCAGTTTTTTTTTTATCTGACAATATGTAATTTCTTTGTCACTACACAGCATTTTCTTTATGGCTTCTTTGACACTATCACCAGCAAGATTTTTGAGATACTTGATGATCGTTTTTTTATCAGTCTCTTCAAGCGCATCAATTAAATCATCAACTGTCTCTATCCAAGCCATCCATCTATCGCCAATATTTTGCTTTTTGTCGGTGTCAAAAGATGTTGTTGGTTTCAGGAATACTCAAAACAAAAAGGAGAGAAAGGGATTTTCACAGGATTGGAGGGAATACTCCTGGTCCCCTTAGGGTCAGATAATCAAAACAAAGAAAGGAGTATAACCAAAAGACAGCACACTGTCTATATGGTGTTGGGACAAAAGCACAGGAAAGGAAATTGTCCTTTTCTAAAAAGACCCCTCACTCACCAACCTAGTTGGTGACATGCTTCATCATTGGGGTCCCACCCGAATAGCCGAATGCTACCCGGGTGTGCTGCGACACCTGATTACAGTGGAGCTGGTTGTTTTGTGATGTGACAAGTGAGTGATTTAATAGTGTTGATTAAAAATTGTCCAGATATGACCCACTGGGAAAACTTTATTCTGGGGCAACTAGACAATGTTAAAAAATTGTTAGGATGCCATGAAGGTTAAATTGACCCTCAGGTATCTCTTAGTGAAAAGAAGTGCAGTAAAAGGTGCAGTAAAAGGTCAACATGTTTCAACCTGTAAATGGTAGTACTAGGTTTTCTTCAGGACCAGTGAATGTGACCCGGGAGGTATACACTCGCAAAGGTGTACCCTACCCTTGGTCACTATAACCTAACCATGTACTCACGGTCAGGTATCCTTTTGTTCCGTTCGAAAAAAGGAAAATTATCTGAAAAGACAAACATATAATAACAGACAAACAGATAAAAATTGTACAAGTCGCAGTAATGTGCTTGCTCAGGGTATAAGTGCTCTCGTGTTTCCCAACATTCGTTGAACGTAGCGTATGGATAGAGCATGCCTTCAAGTGTACTTCGTATCTGAGGAGGCATTGAACTATGGTGAGCATTCATTCATTTCAGTGACACAATTGGTCATCAAAAAGTTTTGGTCTTACCCACACATCGTGATCATACAGGTGGGTGTTTTCGTGCACTCCTAGTGAATTCGAAGTGCAAATGCATCGATGCAGTCAATTCCCTTGCAAGTATCAATGAAGTACATGGATATTGTGTTAAACACCACATACAGCATACATTCGTAGTGGGTTTAGACGCTCTCATTAAAATGAGTGAGGGCGCGACAAAATTACAATCATGCGTAATTTGCAAGCGTGTTTAAGGACGGGAAAGCTGGGTTCGTGGGAAAGGGAAAAAGAAGGGGCTTACTAAAAAGCGCGATGTTCTCGTGCTTCATGGGAGTCGGGGTCGTGGTGAATAACTCTCTGTGCGATCTGGTTAAAAACCGAAAGATTAGTAAGGTTCCCAAGGACGTAGGGAAAGAGTCGGTTCCCGCATCTCAATCATCTACTTACTTGGTGGAGCTATTCACCGGCTGTTGCGCCTACCCACAAGGATCCGTTGCCACTCCCTGCAGGATCACCGCATCGGAGCAGCCATGCCGGTTAAGTGCAGGCGCTTCCGGGTTGCGCGAACAGAGGGCGTGGCTTAGTGGTCACGTGGCCGGCATCAGCACGTCGGTGGGAGTATCCCTGAACTCTGTGACTCGAGATTAGTTGCAGAACGATAAAGTTTTGAACAGCAATCTCAATCACATATGGAGCCATGCGTGGATAACACACAGTAAATCGAAAGTGAAAAAATGTGCACGCTGTGTAATAAGGCTGGCAATAAGTCGGAATTACTGATTCAGGTGATCTAATCAGACATTCAGTCACCGCGATATGTTCAAGCGCACGGCGATTTAGTCAGGCATACAATCACGGTGACAAGTGCTCTTAGGTGAGATTAAATCCAGTACTCACTAAATATCTGTGTGTATCACTAATATAGGAGTGATGGGATCGCTGGATCTATTACTTACTCATGTTGTTTAGTTCCCGGTTCCATACTGAATGGGTCATTCAGTTGTGATGGTAGGACAGACAAGGAAAAGAAAAAGAAAAAGAAAAAGGGGGCATATTGTAAGGATATTTAAAAGGATGACATTGAACAATTCAGGCACATACTAAGTCATTTGGGGAGTACTGAGTTCCATGGGATATTTTCGTTTAATCCCTCCTTATGGGTGGAAAGCCTATAGATCCACCGTTGTTCCTTCTCAAATAGTCTTTGTTGCACATTTGGACCCATTTTAATTTGTTCAATTACGGTCCATTTCATATCATTTGGTGTGTGGTTTCTTAGGAGAAAGTGTTCAGTAAGTTTCGTTGTGGGTCTTTTACATCTAATTGTACTGCGATGCTCGCATATTCTCTGTTTGATTTTTCTGCATGTCATGCCCACATATTGCAGATTACAAGAGCACTTTATTAGGTATACCACATTGGTGCTGTTACAGTTAGTATGGGCTCGTTGAGTCCATATTTTCCCTTGTTCCAGTGATAATGTTTTTGTGTTGGTCGTCAAGTGGCAGACACTACAGTTGCCACACCGATAGTGTCCTACAACATTCGGTAGACCCCACGCGTTCAGTATAGTGGGAGTTGTTTCTGGTCTAGGTTCCTTCGGACGTGTTTTTACCAGAGAGTCCTTAAGGCTCCTCGCCTTTTTGAAGGAAAATATCGGTTTTTCCCAACGGAGATTGCCTGTGTTGATGATGGACCAATGTTTTTTGATAGATCTGGTCATGTAATTATACATGTAAATGCACATGTACCACCTGGATTCCAAGGATCATATAACCCACACCAACCATACCCCATGTATGGATGGCAACCTCCGTTCCCACAACCATTATTTCCACCGAACACCTTCAGGTCGCCTTTTTTAGGCAGGGGCAGAAGGGGGAGAGGAAGAAGGAAAGGTACGAGTCAGGTACATTGGGAAGAGGAAGATCCGGTAGGCAGCCATACAAGGAGCAAAACACAAACACCCCAGGCAGGACCGAGCAACAGTCGGTCCTAGTCACCAATCTTGCGACAAGACCGCTGTCAGCGGCAGAAGAAAAGGTCCTAAACAAAGGACTGGGATTTGTCCCGACGACACACTTTGACAAATTCCATCTTCACTGCGAGTTGGCTAGTTTTTTCAGAAAACTTAGACTTAAGTCTTTCTTCGATAAACAGGGTGAGACGACGTTCACAGCTGACTCAAACGAAACTGGACTACGTATCAAGTCCACTTTTACCCCACCACCACACACCATCCCGGTGGAGATAGCTACCTTTGAACAAGCTGTCTTTAGAGACATAGAACAATTAGAGATCCAACAACCATTTGTCAATATGAGCAAAGAGGAGAACTGTGCCCTGAATAGCCTGAAATCATGTGACACCATTGTAATAAAACCGGCGGACAAAGGGGGTGGGGTGGTAGTTCAAGACAAAGAGGCTTATCAGGCTGAATGCCTAAGACTCTTATCTGACAACAGGAGTTACCAACCATTATCACATGACCCAACTGAAGATCTTAAACAAGAAATTAGTTCTCTTGTTGAACATGCTGAGACAATGGGTCACATCTCAAAACAGGAAGCGGACTTTTTGTGTAATAGTGAGGGTAAGATCCCATACTTTTATACCCTACCCAAGATGCATAAGAACAAGATTCCCCCACCAGGCAGACCCATTGTGTCTGGGATTGGGTCATTGCTCGAACCTTTGTCACGATTCTGTAATTTTTTCTTCAAACGACTGGTACAAAACACCTCTACCTACCTACAGGATACAAAATGCCTCCTGAAATGACTCCAAGACCTTGTAGTGGATGAAAATACCATCTTGATAAGCTTTGACATTGAAAGCCTATATACGAGTATCCCACAGGACGATACTTTGTAAGTACTACAAATAGCCTTGAATGAAATACCATGGACATACAGGACACCTAAAACCTTCATCCTGGAATGTGCCAGACTGGCCTTAAAAAGGAATTACTTCAAGTTTGAGGGGGCCCTCTACCTACAGACGGGGGGGACTTCAATGGGGAGCACATTCGCTCCAAGTGTAGCAGGACTCTATGTCTTCAACTTTGAGAAAAAATTCATACTCAACAATCAAAATCCCTTCTAATATTGTCTTTTGGAGAAGATATATCAATGACGTCCTCGCCATTTGGCAAGGACCGGTCGAGACCCTAAGGGATTTTGTTTTTGTTTTGTGGATCAACACTTGTGACCAAAACCTGAGGTTTACCCACACCATGGACCCCACAACTATGATATTTTTGGATGTAGTTATCACTAAAGAGAATGGCCATTTGGAAACCAGAACCCACCACAAACCCAGTGCTAAGAATAACCTACTCAGATTCGATAGCTTTCATCCCAGACCACTCAGGGAGGATTTACCCTATGGGCAATATCTAAGACTGCGTCGTAACTGTAGTAAAACCGCTGACTATTGTATCCAGGCGAAGGAACTGACTGGAAAATTATCAGATAGAGGCTACCCGGAGAATATCCTCAGAAAGTGTCAAAAAAGAGCACGCAATCAACCAAGGGAAGCTCTCCTGGAAGATAAAACACAGTTGGATGAAGCAATTCCTCTCACGTGTGTCACCACATACAGCACAGCTTCTAATTACATGACCAGATCTATCAACAAACATTGGTCCATCATCAACACAGGCAATCTCCGTTGGGAAAAACTGGTATTTTCCTTCAAAAAGGCGAGGAGCCTTAAGGACTCTCTGGTAAAAACACGTCCGAAGGAACCTAGACCAGAAACAACTCCCACTATACTGAACGAGTGGGGTCTACCGAATGTTGTAGGACACTATCAGTGTGGCAACTGTAGTGTCTGCCACTTGACGACCAACACAAAAACATTATCACTGGAACAAGGGAAAATATGGACTCAACGAGCCCATACTAACTGTAACAGCACCAATGTGGTATACCTAATAAAGTGCTCTTGTAATCTGCAATATGTGGGCATGACATGCAGAAAAATCAAACAGAGAATATGCGAGCATCGCAGTACAATTAGATGTAAAAGACCCACAACGAAACTTACTGAACACTTTCTCCTAAGAAACTACACACCAAATGATATGAAATGGACCGTAATTGAACAAATTAAAATGGGTCCAAATGTGCAACAAAGACTATTTGAGAAGGAACAACGGTGGATCTATAGGCTTTCCACCCATAAGGAGGGATTAAACGAAAATATCCCATGGAACTCAGTACTCCTCAAATGACTTAGTATGTGCCTGAATTGTTCAATGTCAACTCCTTTTAAATATCCTTACAATATGCCCCCTTTTTCTTTTTCTTGTCTGTCCTACCATCACAACTGAATGACCCATTCAGTATGGAACCGGGAACTAAACAACATGAGTAAGTAATAGATCCAGCGATCCCATCACTCCTATATTAGTGATACACACAGATATGTAGTGAGTACTGGATTTAATCTCACCTAAGAGCACTTGTCACCGTGATTGTATGCCTGACTAAATCGCCGTGCGCTTGAACATATCGCGGTGACTGAATGTCTGATTAGATCACCTGAATCAGTAATTCTGACTTATTGCCAGCCTTATTACACAGCGTGCACATTTTTTCACTTTCGATTTACTGTGTGTTATCCACGCGTGGCTCCATATGTGATTGAGATTGCTGTTCAAAACTTTATCGTTCTGCAACTAATCTCGAGTCACAGACTTCAGGGATACTCCCACCAACGTGCTGACGCCGGCCACGTGACCACTAAGCCACGCCCTCTGTTCGCGCAACCCGGAAGCGCCTGCACTTAACCGGCATGGCTGCTCCGATGCAGTGATCCTGCAGGGAGTGGCAACGTGTCCTTGTGGGTAGGCGCAACAGCCGGTGAATAGCTCCACCAAGTAAGTAGATGATTGAGATGCGGGAACCGACTCTTTCCCTACGTCCTTGGGAACCTTACTAATCTTTCGGTTTTTAAACAGATCGCACAGAGAGTTATTCACCACGACCCCGACTCCCATGAAGCACGAGAACATCGCGCTTTTTAGTAAGCCCCTTCTTTTTCCCTTTCCCACGAACCCAGCTTTCCCGTCCATAAACACGCTTGCAAATTACGCATGATTGTAATTTTGTCGCGCCCTCACTCATTTTAATGAGAGGGTCTAAACCCACTACGAATGTATGCTGTATGTGGTGTTTAACACAATATCCATGTACTTCATTGATACTTGCATGGGAATTGACTGCATCGATGCATTTGCACTTCGAATTCACTAGGAGTGCACGAAAACACCCACCTGTATGATCACGATGTGTGGGTAAGACCAAAACTTTTTGATGACCAATTGTGTCACTGAAATGAATGAATGCTCACTATAGTTCACTGCCTCCTCAGATACGAAGTACACTTGGAGGCATGCTCTATCCATACGCTACGTTCAACGAATGTTGGGAAACACGAGAGCACTTATTCCCTGAGCAAGCACATTACTGCGACTTGTACAATTTTTATCTGTTTGTCTGTTATTATATGTTTGTCTTTTCAGATAATTTTCCTTTTTTCGAACGGAACAAAAGGATACCTGACCGTGAGTACATGGTTAGGTTATAGTGACCAAGGGTAGGGTACACCTTAGCGAGTGTATACCTCCCGGGTCACATTCACTGGTCCTGAAGAAAACCTAGTACTACCATTTACAGGTTGAAATATGTTGACCTTTTACTGCACCTTTTACTGCACTTCTTTTCACTAAGAGATACCTGAGGGTCAATTTAACCTTCATGGCATCCTAACAATTTTTTAACATTGTCTAGTTGCCCCAGAATAAAGTTTTCCTAGTGGGTCATATCTGGACAATTTTTAATCAACACTATTAAATCACTCACTTGTCACATCACAAAACAACCAGCTCCACTGTAATCAGGTGTCGCAGCACACCCGGGTAGCATTCGGCTATTCGGGTGGGAACCCAATGATGAAGCATGTCACCAACTAGGTTGGTGAGTGAGGGGTCTTTTTAGAAAAGGACAATTTCCTTTCCTGTGCTTTTGTCCCAACACCATATAGACAGTGTGCTATCTTTTGGTTATACTCCTTTCTTTGTTTTGGTTTCAGGAATACAACAGTATTGTAGACTAACGTGGAACTGACTGATCCCTGTGACTGGGCATCTGCAACTCATCTGTGAGACCTTGCAACGTGCTGGCCTCTGACTCATCTTTAATGAGAGCAGAAAACATGACTTCTTCACAACCATCTGAAAAATTTAAATATTGAGAGAGTCGCTCTTAGCTCCCTATTTTCTGAAGACCTGTGAAGTTATTCTGAGCCCCACTCCGTAACATTGGGAACAAAACGCTTCAGGTATGGACAGCTCCATAAGCACAACCCTGAACACTTCTCCTTGAGCCAACTTCACCGAGTGCTGTAGTATGATGACTCTCTTTAGTGTATTCAGTAAGTCATTTATTTCTTTTCTATTTAATGTAAATTTGCATTTTCTAACACCTGGTTGATCTCCACCTTGCAGCGCATCTGTTTGCAGTGTTATCTTGCAAGTTATGATTAACAGTGTCTGCACTTCATAAACCAGGTTGAATCCGCTTTTAGCATTAATAATCCGCATAATGTACAATTTTATCTTGCATGGCAGCACGGTACCAGCAGGTTTTCGACCATGAAGGTGTAGCTTCTTTGCAACTGTTCCGTTGTCTTCACCTGCTTTGCAGCGGCTGGAGTTTCGCTTCGACTCAATGTGCATGAAAATTCGATTCTGCTCTTCGACAGCGACATACTTCATGCACGAGCAGTTTGCTTGGACCACTGCAAACTCTGTGGGAGAGCACGGTCATTCTTCGGGTTACTTATCCCCTATCTCATCGACATTTGTAGCGTCTTCCGCAGCCTGGATACCCGCCTATGACTACACCAAACATGGAGCTTAGTATTATACGTCTTTATTCTGCTGCATATAACTGCAAACTCAAAATTCTAAAACAAGTTTTCATGTCTTTGCGCTCCGATACCTACGTCACAGCTCTATGGAGTCAGTTAGGAGCCAAAAGAGTTCTGTCATAAAATATCGCAAGACACTACATATACAATGGCCTCTGTTATCTGTCCCTGCACCAATGGCTTAAAATAAAAACCTTGCCTGCCATCCTTGACCAGCCCCCACCACCTTCCCTGACTTCCTTACCCCTTCTATAGCTTTGCTTTCTGCTTTCATTCAAAGTGACAATAAGCGCTGAGCTGACAGGCTCTCAGAATTTTGTTATCAACTGTTGCTATATCATACCAATGAACTACCAGATTTAGAATCTGGTGTAAATAAAAGAGGCTTCCTATGGAAGCCATGCATATCAGTAAATTGCTTGCCTGTGGAAAGAGTCAAGAAAGACAACAGACTGATTGCTATCTGTTTGATCATCATGTTATACTGTGCAATGGATTCCTTATGAATGAAACAGAATAATCAAAATGCATGCAAACAATACTCCAGGGACCTAACATCCCCATTATTCCTCATCATAGCCTCTCCTCTGCCTCCTTTGCCATTTCATACACTTCATTATTCCTAGCTTAATTTCCATGGGCCCAATTCACAAAAGTAATCTGAGACAAAATCCTAACTTTATGACTTTCGGTATTCACAAAGGGCAATAGTAAAGTTAGGATTTTTCTCAGTTAAACTTAAGTTTTACTTACGTTAAACTTAAGACCAAAACTTAAGTTCAACTGACACAAAATCCTAACTTTACTACTCCTAAATGCCCTTTGTGAATACCGAAAGTCGTAAAGTTAGGATTTTGTCTCAGATTACTTTTGTGAATCGGGCCCAATGTTTTCTTCTTTGCCAAAGCAGTGGTGTGTTCTCTAAACCCAAAATGGATTACTAGGTGTTCATTAAGTTTCTGCTAGCACAGGATTCAAAGTATCAGGTAGTCTGAGACGCTGTGATTTAAACAAATAGGGGCCGATTCTGATGCGGGTTGGAAAAGCTTCCCGACCGAATCGGTTGGGAAATGGTGTCCGACCCACTCGGATCGGGAAAGTCCGACCGGCGGAGTAGGATGCATCCGGATGCTTCCAGATACGATTTGGTTGAACTCCCATTGACTTCAATGGGAACATTTGTTCCTAACCGCATCAGAATTGGGCCCTCGGTCGGGAAGACACATTCCCGATCCGATTTGGAAGGAGCAAATGCCGTTAGGAGGCCTTCCTAACCGCATCAGAATCAGGCCCTCGGTCGGGAAGCTTTTCCAACCCGCATCAGAATCGGGCCCTTAGTCTAGTCAATTTGTGACATCAACATTGTCAGTGGGGACCTCATGTGCAGTATATCTACTATGTGGAATGTGTACAGATACAGGTTTAGGCCCAGGAATAGAAATTTGAGAGGGAACTATGTGATCATGTAACATGTAAAAACATTCTAACCTGCCGTAGATCATTTTAGAAACACATATTCTGCTCATAACAATCGCCACACTACATGAACTGTAACTCACCCTTCCTCCATGCACTGGGTACACGTTTACATATTATATGACTTACCGAATGTGGATTCATAGCAGTTATAAAAAGACGTGTGACATCTGAAATGACTTAATTTCTCAGAACACTGTGCATGGTAGAGTGGCAAGTTATAGTTAATGCAGTGTGACGATTGGTGCAAGAAGAATGTGTACAGAGGCTCACAAAGTATAGTAAATTGAAGGTGGTGTGTAAATTATAAATGTAAGTTTTAACTAGTGGTGCATAAAGGATAGATGTAATTTATGACTGGTGGTGCATAAATTATAAATTTAAGTTGTAACCATAAAAATATGTTTCAAATTGTACAGTCGATTGTCGTTGAATGGAGTGTTGTTTTGTGGAGAGTTGTACAGTACGGTGGAGGAGAGTGTTGTGCAGGGCAGTGTCATAAAGTGTAGTGTCGTACAGTGGAGTACAGTGGAGTGGAGTGCTGTAGATTTGAGTATTGTGTGGTAAAGTGCAAGGGCATAGAGTGTCGTTGAGTGGAGTACAATATTGTAGAGTGGCGTAAGGTGGAGTGGCGTGCAGTGGAGTTGCATACAGTGTAAAAGCATTGAGTTCAGTGGCTTAGAGTGGAGGGGTGTACAGTGAAGTAGCGTAGAGTGGAACAGTGTAGAGTGCAGTAGCGTACAGTGGAGTGACATACATTTGAGTGTCCTAAACTTGAGTGCCATACAGTGGAGTGGGTTAGAGTGGAATAGCATACAGTGGAGTGTCAGATTGGAGTACCATAGATTGAAGTGGTATACAGTGCAATAGCACAGAGTTGAGTTGCATACAGTGGAGTGGAATATCAAAAAGTAGAGTAGCGTGGAGTGGCGTAGACTGGATTGGCCTACAGTGGAGTGGAGTAGAGCAGAATAGCACAGAGTAGAGCGGTGCAGAGTGGAATAATGTAAAGTAGATTAGCGTAGAGGGGAGTGGTGTACAGTGAAGTGGCAAACAATGGCATGGCATATAGTGGAATAGCTTGGGTGAAGGGTCGCAGAGTGGAGTTGCATATAGTAGAATAGCATACAATGGAGTGGCGTAGAGTGGAGTTGTGTACAGTGTAATCGGGTACAGTGGAATGTTGCAGAGTGGAGTGGTATATAGTGTAGTGGCATAGAGTGGAGTGACGTACACTGCAATAGCGTATAGTGGAGCGGTGTACCCTGCAGTAGCGCACAGTTGAGTGGCAAAGAGTGGAATAGCAGAGTGTAATGTTGTAGTGAGTACAGTGGAGTAGAATGGAGTAGCATAGATTGGAGGGGTGGACAGTGGAGTGGCTTATACTGGAGTGCCATAGAATGGAGAGGCGTTGAGCATGATGGCATACAGTGGAGTGGGGTAGAGTGGATTGGTGTACAATGGAGTGGGCTAGAGTCTGGTGGCGTGGAATGTAGTGGCGTATAGTGTAGTGGCATAGAGTAAAGTGGGAAAGAGTGTGTTCTGGGTTAGGGCCATATATAGAGGTAAGTATTAGGTTTTATAGTTATTCCCTACCTATTACCACTTTATAAAAGTGATAATAGTTAGAGAAATGTATTTATAGTTTTCTATATATTTCTCCAGCAGTTTAGGTAGATCTCAGCTTTAAAAAAAGAAATAAGTAGCATGTTTATTTTTAGGCATTACGCAATACTCTGACGACTTTTTTGTGAAGATTAAAATTTGTTAAAAATAGAAAACACACTAGTGTAAAATATTTGTAAAATATGGTGTAGTGCAGTGTATTTTAAAACTTTTAACATTTTAATTTTTTTGACATACTGTGGTACTCCCGAGGCAGTGCCAAAGTAGTCAATACATTAAAAAAAATATATAGAAATGTATCAAACCTTATGCTTACTTATATCCAAAGGCAAAACACAGAACACAGCCAAAGTGTAGCTAAAAACGACATGGCTGCCTTTAACTTTTGTTTAGGCAGTCATTAGCAATCATATAATGCCATGCCATCGCTATGTACCACATTGCCTCAGCGAAATACTGCAACATTTCACAAAAATACAGCAACAACAGAATATCACTGTTAAAATGGCTTTTAACTTAAAGAAAAACTTACCGTACTTACCTGAAGTACCCAAAAGGATTATCGTCACACCATTATTTGTAATCCTGCCAAATTTTATGGATATCCGACTAGGTGTTTGGAGTTTGGCCATCACGCGCGAGTACAAAGTCTATGGAAAAATGCATTGGTGCCCAAACGCATTTTGGGAACCCCCTTTAATCTTTGCTCCTGTTCGACCAATCAGCGCAAAACTTTCCATCCTTTGCCAATGTAGAACAAGGAATAAGTCTGCATCCTTTCGTCAAAATTCCTCAAACAAGTGCAAAGTTATTAACGGTTGAAAATCTGAGGCACGTTCCTGTACTTACAGATATTGTTTTATTTCCCTAATACATGAACAAAAGTATGCTCTTAGCACGTTTAGGGATGGCAAAGTAAATGTAAATCACCTATATTTTTTCTAAAAGAAAAAGCGTGCATGAATGTGCAGTTTACATGTGTTCCTGATGAAATTATCTGGTGCGCAGTTGCAAATTATGCATATGCACAGGCATAATATTGAACTGCCATATGCTGCCAAGGTTTTTATCAATTGCCCCTTTTTAAAATATCAGGATCTTGATTCTCAGTTAGGGAGCAATTAGTAGAAAACTTTTTTGAAACATGAATTTCAAATTAACGTTCTCGAAATTGTAATTGCACACCATTTTGAACATTTGTTCAAATTATGATGTCTTATTACCCCCAAAACATTCTGGTGGCTAGGTACAATACAATACTAACTCCAGTGCTGTAAAATGTGCTTCCGGACGTTTGTCAGTACACACTTCACAGCAGCAACTGCTATAAAAGTGAGCCTACTGAAAATAATTTTACAGCTTTCAGTCTGTCTCGTACACTTTCCTAACCTTTTAGTAATGTGAGATCTTGCTATAATTTTCGACTTAATCAAATATGAAAAATGACAAGACCTTGGAAGAAAGATTCGCTCATCTTGTGAGGGTAGGCAGACGGACGGTGTGTGTCTCGCTTCAGTGCTCTCGATGTAGGCCATGCACACTTTAATAGCCCTCGAAAAGTCTGTCGCACAAAGCCACTAACGGGCATCTTCAGAGGATAAAACATCGCTTGCCTGGAAGTGGTCCAGCACTGTCTGCACATAGCGCTAGTACGCAATGTATTCTTGCAGATAATGGATTATGTCCAAATAGCTTAGAGTGGCAATGTTTTAGAAAGATGTTAATCTTCTATGAAAGTACAAATTGCTTTTTTCTCACCAACTTGTATTACAAAGATTTATAGAGAAGCTTTGTTTTTTTGCTCCCCGGCAGAAATTCCTGATAACGAATAGGATTAGTTGCTGGCTAGATTGTGTGATCATTTAAAGAAAGACCCCCAGCTCTGTGAACTGTTGATTGAATAGTATTGTACTACACTGTAAAAGAGAGTACTTTGAAGATATAGCTCAAGGTGAGGAGGTTGCTCTTATAGGAAGGGTAGATGAGGGGTTAACCCCTTGACCGCGATCGGAATTCCGCTCGTGTGCTGGACATTCCGATCGCGGGTGTTTGCGTGACGAGCTCAGCTCGTCATGCGCACAGCGCTACCGCGCAGCATGACGAGCTGAGCTCGTCACGCGCATCGAAGGGGTTAATGGCGTCTTACATGTGTACGTAGCGTGGACCGGGGAAGCAAAGCTGGACCAATCAGGGCCCACGGGGAACCCCTCAAGGCGGAGGGAGCGTGACCAAGGTTGCGTGGTTAAAAGCCCGCAAAAATGCTGCTCTGCAACTGGGCGCATCATTCAAAAGGAGGGAATGCCCAATAGGAGACCAAGGGGCAGACAAATGAAGGAAGGTAAACAGAGGGCACGGGGCCCCCTGAAACACACAACTGACCTTGCCAGAGATACCCACCCACCCACACCAGAATACGGCAGTCGCAGACGTGAAAGCAGTGGGAAAGGGCACACGGAGGCAGCACAGAAAGGTACCCACGGAAAAGAGTAACTTTGATAGAAGAGATGCTCAAACAGTGTTCTTGGGATGCCTCACGGCAGGGGCCCAGGTGAGCAGGCAACAGCACACAAAGACAGCCAGAATAGAAGGGCTGCTCAGACAGTGTCCTTGGGATGCCACACGGCAGGGGCACAGTCGAGCAGGCGAGTGGTGAGCAAGAGTACAGGCAAAGCGGAATGGCACTTGCAGCCCGGGCCAGGTCTGACTGCCGCCCACGAGGTCGGTAGCAAGAGAAGCCTAGAACCGTAAACACTGGGTTACCTGCAGAACCACACAAGATTAGTGCTGTCAGCTAGAAATGGAAACAAAACAAGAGGGACAATATTACTGAGAGATGTGAATTATGACAAGAAACATGGGTCGCAAATGACCAACCATAATGTTGTGATATGTGTGATCCATGTTGTGTTTTGAGAAATAAACTGTGGCCTTTATGCACCATAAACGTATGTCCTCCAAAATGTTGTGAAGGAAAAGGGAGTGTCAAGAATGGGGCCATGGAAAGGAGAGGGAAAGCAAACTCGCAGGCCTTGGGGGGGGGGGAGGGTGTTCAGGCAAAGCATCAGAGTGCTGCCCACATACAGGCCGATATTGAGGACATAAAAATACTTGCACAGGGAGGCAGGGGTGGCATCTGAAAAGCACTCAAACATAGCCAAAGGCTATGCAAAATGAGTGAGTGAGTGAGTGAATAAGTAGAAAAAGAGTGGGAGTATGAAAGTAAATGTGAGACTGATTGTGTGAGTGAGTAGAAAGAGCGATACAGCAAAAAATCTTTTGCTTGAGATTGAGTAACTGAGTGAGAAATAACAAGTGAGTGTAAGAGGGTAATGAGAACAGAACGCTGTGAAGTGAAAGTAAACATGTAAATATTCTGTGAGTGAGTAGGAAAGGGAATGTGAGTGAAATTATGTAATTAGGGTAATCAGGGATTAAATAAATAAATGAGTGGGCGAGCAGGTGACGTTAGTGAGTAAATGTACTGAATAATATACCGCATGGATTCTTAACCTGTGGTCCGAGAACCCCATGTGGTCCATGAGGCCTACTCAGGGGGTCCTCCACTGGGTTACCAAATTACATAATGTTAAAATTAATGCAATAAAATTAATAAAGTATATACAAATAAAGAAGCAAAATAGAAAATGTGAAAACTTTTTCTATATTTAATTGTGAATTAAACAAAATATTTCAATATTTGGGTATTTGTTTGATGTATACCCTTTTTTGTCTTTTTGTGTATTGTTTTGAAGTTGAAATTGCTTAGGCAGGGGAGTCCCCAGCTTCCAATAATGACTCAGCGGGGGTCCACAGATTCCATTACGAATTCATTGGGGGTCCACAGAAGTCAAAAGGTTAAGAACCAATGATATATAGTATACAATGCAGACCAACTTTATTTTGACACTGATATGAGAAACGTAGAAGGTTTAAATTATCTCGTATGTTTAAAAGTTTGAAATGCTGAATGATGAAGAGACTGCACTGTATTGTTGATTATAATACAACATAGGCTAATAATGTTTTTTTACTTACAGTTGCAAGAAGACTGTGGATGACATATACATTGGTCTCCTTGTGGGCAACATTTTGCTCCTTATTTGAAACGTACAAATTCATCTTTATTGACCCAGCCTTTTCGTTTTCAATTGATACATATCTTAAAATGAAAATGGAATCGAACACACTTGTTTGTTTGTAAAGAAAGATGTCACTGACAAAACTAAATTAATACAAAAAATGTATCATGCTTGTCTCCAAAAGCTTTTTGTCTAATATTGGATAATCTACTATCTTATCAAATAATGTACTTTCTTTAATCTATTGCTCGGAAATCAGTGCTTGTAATGGATATATAAAGTAGCAGTTACTTGGCAAATGTTCTTTTTTATTAGCGGTTTCCAGTTAAGTTTATTCAAATTCCTAGATAGGTAAAATTATCCACCTTACTTAAAATCTGGCCCTGCACAGAAAAAGTAGCACTTTTCATGTTTTTTGGCCCCAGTGCCATTACATGCGAATTTTTAAAATTAGTAAGTAAATCCAGACTGCCCATGAAATCAACAAAAAGGTCTGAACGCCGCTGCAGACTTCTGGCAGTGTGGGCTATTAGAACAGCATCGTCTGCCTATAAAAGAGCCAGGGGCAGTCTGCCTCCGACTTCTAAGCACTGTACAGAAAGTACCCTCTATAGGCAATTAACATATATAATAAAAAGAAAGGGGACCAAAATACTGCCCTGCCAGACCTCTGTTATAAGTGCAAAGTGCTTCGTGCATTCCCCATTAGTACCGTAGTGGGCTGAAGCCGCCAGCCCACGATGAAGTTCCCTGAGAAAATCCACCAAACTCTGTTCCACCCCCATGGACCCCAACTCCACCCAGAGCTAGTCCCTGTTAACCTCATCAAAGGCGGAGCTGAGGTCCATGGAGGCAAGATGGAGGAACCCCTTTTGGCCATATTGGGTATCAGACAGGATGTTGTGTTCCACGGCTCGCTGGGTTAATCTGTTCAGTATGACCCTGCCAATGATATTGACTTCACCATCAATTAAAGAGATGGGCCTGTAACTGGAAGGGTTATTCCTTTCCCCCTTCTTGAACATGGGTACAATAATGGAGTGGCGCCATGATTCAGGTAGGGAGCTACCAATAGAGGCATTAATGTGCAGAGTAAGGAGTGGGGCCCAGAGATCCTCAAATGATGTGAACAGGTTCCTAGGTAGCCTATTTGCCCCAGGGGCCTCTCCTGCTGCCAGGGACGCAATGGCATCACTAATCTCCTCCCACTGTAGAGTCATTTTGGCACCTGGAGTCTGGGACAAAAGTGAAGAGAATGAGTCCTCTCCCTGGTATAGGGCTGAAAAGTGGTCCTCCCAAGCCTGGGCAGGGACTAGAGCAGCTTGATCCACACCTGGATGCCCATTAAAAAATGGATGATTAACCACCTTCCAGAACAAGGTGCTATCCTTTTGAGTGCAGGCAAACAGAAGGTCCTCCCAGATGTCATTCTTTAATTCCAGCTTCCTATGTTTTACTGCATCTTTATAAATAGCCCTACACTCTGTTACCTCCCCCCTATCACAAAGTTTCTTTTTTAGCATAAAGTACCTTGCATGCCTTAGCACAATTATTATAGAACCATCAACATAAAACCTGGGGCCCAGATCTTGCGGGTTTTCGAAGGGCAGTATTAATGTAGATACATATCTTGTCATATGCCAATAAAATAGTTTCATGAGAGGCCTCTGCATTCAGACATGCCTAAATCTCTGCGAAACAAGATGAAACTAACTTAGCGATACAAGTCTCTGGGATAATTTTGTTCCACTTCAATCTATGCCCTTGATAAATTGTTTTAACTTGGGGTTTAAAGCAGGTGATAGATTCTGGCTGCTCTATATCCCAGTGAAAGCTAGAAAAAGAGGGTTATGGTCGCTGGAAATAATCCATTCCACTGAGAATGAAATAAGGGAGGAAAATAAACCCACAGGGGCATAAATATAGTCAATAAAGGATCCACCTCCAGGACCCTTCAAGGTAGGGGCATTATTACCTAAAAGCAGGCTCTCTACACTCATAAGGTTAACCAGATTATATTTGCCAGACAGCTCGCTCATCGGACCACCCTGTGAATTATGCTAAGATGAATTTGGTCATGAAACCCCTCTTCGCCTTCCTCATAAAGATAACCTCTACAAGGGTGAAGAATGTAGGAAAGTGCTACATGAAGTCAACACATCTTCAGACACCTTCCCATGGATTGCTTGTAGATATTGATACACAGGATTGTTTTGTTATTCTTAAAGGAGAGGAGAACCCCTATTATATGGGGAGAAGTCCCAACAATCTTTTTCATTTTATAGGCCAGGTCAAGTTTGGCAAAGGTCACAAGGCCCCCACTTGCCCTCTCACTGGGCGATGGGGAGGCATTACTTGCAAAAGAAGCATATCCATCTAGATGAATCCCCCTCATCGAATTCCAGGTCTCCTAGAGGCAGATAATGTTAAAAGGGACAAGTGTCTTTGGCCAGTCAGGTTCGATGAATTTATCCCGCAAATCTTCAATGTTCCAACACATGACCTGGAGGGCCCTCATTGGAGTTGACCCAGAGGTGGAAACTTTAATATTGTGATCCCGCCCCAGTCAATCTTGTTCATTCTATCCACTTAGGGGTTCATAACGATTGGTCATGGCAAGATTTAACCCAGAGTTCTGAGAATGAATTCTGACAGGGGCCTTAGAGACGTCTGCAGAAGAAACCCCCGGCGAGATGACCCCATGATCACGGGTTTATAAAAGTAACCCAGGGGCAAAATTGTGATGTGACTAGGAGATACTGGGTCAGCTACAGTGTTCGTTAGCATAAATCCATCCTTGAAGGTGTTGCAAAAATTAACTACAATGCAGTCACCCTCAAAGGTTTTGGGGCACTTCCTATCCATCCCAGCCTACATACCATAATTATTCCATCAAACAACATCTGTCTAACTTCAGTAGGAACCCTCCCAGCAAGCTAGTGAACCCTTTGCTCCAAAGTTGCTGGTAGTCTTCTTTGTCGGGATGCAATACAGTCAGAACATTAGCAATAAACAGGACATAAGTAGTGCAGCAGGGGGAGATCCAAAGTAACAGTGGAAAGAGAACAAACATGTTGTGTCCCCACTGCCGGTTTCTGGGATAGCAAAGGACCCCCCTGCTCAGAATTTGGTCCACGTGGGGCTGTCCTGGACCCTTCCCCTAGGACTGCTCAAGCTGCACTCCCCATGGTATGACCTTGAGCTATAGCGGTAATACCTAGGGGATTACAAGTATTGATTCCTCTACCTAATAAAACATCCACTTTGTCTTCCCCTAGAGTGGATCCTATAATAGTAAAGGAAAGCTGACTCAGACATTGGGCTGTCTCTGGGGGCAGCACATTCACCTGGGTGAAGTTAGTCAGGGTGTTCAAATTATGAGCTGTTCTACTCAAGATAATTCCAATCTGTTTACTGAGGGACTCAACTGAGCTTGACAAAGAGCCCACCCTGTCTTCCAATCCATCAAATCTAAGAATTAGATTTTCAAGGGGCAATATTATTTTCGATTCCATGGCACTAGGGACATTCTGGTTGCACACTCATTTAAGGTAGCCACTTGCTCCCTTTTCAGTTTCCTCAAGTTGGCTGTATTTGATTGGGAAGAAAGCTGGGACTCTCTTGTTTTGCTTTTACCTTTGGGTCTGGTCCCACCTACAACCACCCTCCCCTGTGCTCCCTGGGAAACCACCTGGGCTTGTGTGTCTGGCAGAGCAACTAGGGCTACTGAGTCCATTCCGGCTACCTGACTCCCTCTGCTGGAGGATTCCTGGCTGGTGGATGTCGGGACAGTTCCTTGTACTGAGTCCCCAATTTCGGCCAATGTGTCCAGGCCCTGTCTTGAATTGGTTAATTGATCTTCTACACATGAAATCTCTTTGGTAAAGGCACCCACTGTGTTGTTTAGAAAAGATAGGATCGAGCTGCCAGTTCTAAGGTGTTCCGCTTTAATTATCCCCATTTTGCAAATACTATTTGGCTGCCAACTACTATTCTAACGCCAGAGCAGATTAAACATAAATAGCTTGGTCCATCGGGTACAAAGCCCAGAAGAAAAAAAGAAATCCCTGTGAACACCCAAATTGGTAGAATCACAGTAACTTGTCCTAATAGGAAAGACTTTAAATGTGGGTCCAATTTGATGAGAAACCTGGATCATCAATGATGTAATTTGAGATGTCATCAAAGATGTCATAAATAATGTCATAGAACATTAATTGAGTGATGTCATATGTGAGGTCATAAGCAGTGCATGAGCGGGCGCGAGTTATAGTTAGCACTGTTAACTATAACTGGTGAAATTCTGTGTTTTGTTTAGTTCAAAACGTTAATGTTCACACTGACAAATTCCCTTAACCAGAACGTTACTTTAACCCTTGTTTTTTTCACTGAATTTCTAAAGTTTTTTAAAAACGAAAACATATATTTTTATTACACTTAACTATAATGTTACTTTAACCTTTGTTTATTTTCAGTGAATTTCTAGGGTTAAAGTAAATTAATTGTTTGTGTGAGTGTATGTATGGAAAAATGACTTTATGATATATATTGTGTTCTGACATTATTTTAGTAAAATAATGTTTTTTTTATTGTAACAAAAAAGGATATGGTTCACAGTTTACTAAATCGTTTTTAAATTGTGTGAGTATTAAACATAAATATTTAATAGAAATTGTTAATTTACTCAGTTATTGCAACTCTGCTATCAAGACATGTCGCCAGCAATGTTTTTTGAGGTGTTATTACTCTCGCAATGACGGGTGTGCGTAGTAGGGTGTGTAGAGGGACTGGTCTCTCTGCTGAGACCTTTCTTTGTAATGATGGGTGTGCGTTGTAGGGTGTGGAGAGGGGCTGGCCTCTCCTTTCAGACCACTCTCTTAGAGGACGGGTGTGCATAGTAGGATGTGGGGAGGACCTGTCCTCTACTTTCAGATCTCTCTCTCAGATGATGGGTGTGCGTATTAGGGTGTGTGGAGGGACTGGCCTCTCTGCTGAAATCTCTCTCTGTAATGATAAGTTTGAGTAGTAGGGTGTGGAGAGGGACTGGGCTCTCCTTTCAGAATTCTGTCTCAGATGACAGGTGTGCATAGTAGGGTGGGACTGCCCTCTCCTTTCTGACCGCTCTCTCAGATGACAGGTGTGCATAGTAGGGTGTGTGAAGGGACTGGCCCCTCTGCTGAGACCTCTCTCTGTAATGATGGGTGTTCATAATAGGGTGTGGGGAAGGACTGGGCTCTCCTTTCAGACCTCTATCTCAGATGATGGGTGTGCATAGCTGGGCGGGAGCAACAAAAAGGTGCTGGCTCCCACATGCACCCACTATGGTGCTGGCTGGGGAGCCGGCTGGGGCCATGGAGGACCTGGTGCTCCCTCCTATGGCCCGACAAAGTCAGGAATGTGGGCGTCCCAGGTGGGCACCCACTGAAAATGAAAAAAACTGTCTGGGTCCCACCACAATGTTGGCTGGGGAGCCGGCTACGTCCATGGGGTCTTGGTGCATTCACCAACAACAGAAAAAGGGCCAGCTCCTGCAGAAGAGCCAGCTGGTGCCTTGGTGGCCCTAGAGTCCTCCTGTGGCCCCCAAATAAAACAAAACATGTAGGTGTTCTGGGTGGGCACCCGAACAGCAAGGAAAAAAACAGGAGAAAGTTAGGTGAATTTGTCAGAGTGAACATTAACCTTTTGAACTAAAAAAAACACTGAAATGTACCAGTTATAGTATGCACTGCTAACTCTTACTTGCGCCCCCACCGTGCACTGCTTATGCCCTCACATATGACATCACTCATGACATATTCTATGACATAATTTATGACATCACTGATGACATCTCAAATGATGCCACTGATGACATCAGTGATGACATAATCCGATAAGTAAGTATTAAATAGCTTGGGCGAAGATCAGGCATCATTACTACCAACACAGAAACAACTCCGTTAGGTGTTGAAACAAAGCAACATTGATGCTATGGAATACACTTTACAAGTAGCATAGTTCACATTAACAATCAACCATGGATATATGGAAAACTCATTGAGTAGGGTGTTTAATCTGTATACAATTGTTCAGAGAAAGCCAATGTAGTGAATGCCAATTCCAGAACAGATGCCCTACTACGGACAGCATTTATCTGTATCAAACTCCTGAGACACACCAAACTTACATTAAGAAATAAAGTTGATATCAGTAGAGTACATTCTATGCAACAGTTGTAAAAAAAGACACCATTTGCTAAAAAAAAACAAGATCTGAAGGTGCTAAAGATCATACTACCTGCATCCTTCATACTGTGGAGACGTAGACTCTTTGTCCTGTTGGAAACGTTTTAAGCAGAACCAAAAAGTTGTGTGGAGCATAATGAATACAGGTGTACCATCGCTTTCACACAGAGTTACTCTTGAACGCAAACATTTAGAATGCGTTCAATACCTCTACATAGCTATGGTGCATTAGGAGCACATGAGTTTTGTAAACACTTATACCCATTAGCTGGACACAGGCTGTACAAAGTTAGGTAGAAAAGTGGTATGGTAGATACCCGCCACTATCTAAACTGTAAAACAATCTAGCACACACTCATTGGATGATGTCATTTGAGAAGTCATCAGTGATGTCATAAATGATGTCATAGAACATGTCATGAGTGAGGTCATATGTGAGGTCATAAGCAGTGCAAGGCAGAGGTGCAAGTTATAGTCAGCACTACTAATTATAACTGGTGAATTTCTGTGTTTTTTTATTTCCAAATGTCAATGTTGTGACTGATATAGTCGCCTAACTATAATGTTACTTTAACCTTTGGTTCTTTCAGTGAATTTCTAGGTTTTTTTTAAATGTAAATTGATGCTTAATTACCATACATAAATGCAAACCCCTGCTGAACATGACCTTCAAAAGAACCTCCCAATCCCCATAAAAAAAAGATCACCCCTCGGGGTGGATTCCTGGGGCCTCTAATGGCTCGGGGAGGTGTGTCGCATGACCCCCACCCCATATAAATAGTTTTTGGTTTGGGGGTGGGTTCCCTGGGGCTTATAATAAAAAAAGCGGCCCTGCCACCATTTGTTTTTGTTGTTGTTTTTTTAATCCCACAAGGGTCTTGCGGGATTGCAGCATTTTTTGACATTTATTTTTCTTTTTGATCCGGGAGGGGGTCCCTCTGTGTCCCCCCATGGGATCTAGGGGGTCAAGGTATCCCATTCCCTACCCTGCCCCCATACAACTTCACAACAGGGGACTAAGTTCCCGTGTCCTGTAATGGCTGCCAGCAACATTTTTCTCATGTTGCTGGCAGCCAATCAGAGCACTTGCTCTCCCTGGAATCTGACTCCCTTGGGAGCGAGATGGCCCAAGGGAAATAAAGCTCCCTGGGCCAATCAGAATGATCCATTTATAAAGTGATGCTCCCACAAGAGTCTCTGAGACTTTCTGAGCCCAACTGTCACAATGGACAATTTTTTTTACCCCTAATTTCAAGAAAACTACCAAACAGATGTACACCAAATCACAAAAAGCACAATCTCTGGGCCAAGATCTATGTTCCTGCCGAATGTGGTGTAATTCCATTCAGCGGTTTTTTCTGTAACCTGTCTTGATGAAGTTTATGGAAAATACATGGCGATTTGGCATTTTGGAGCCCCCCTTTTCTTCTCGGCCCTTGCTTGACGGATCACTCCAAATTTTGCCAGGAAGGAGCTTAGGTGGATGAACTTTTTGTTTGGAAATTTTGTGAAGATTCGTCAAACGGGGCCAAAGTTATTAGCAAACCAAAAAACACTCTTTCAATAGAAACAATAGAAAAGCAGACCTAACTGTAACTACCTAGTGGTGACCCCCGTAAGGTTTTATATATATATATATTCACTGAAAAAAACAGTGTTTACAGGGACGTTATAGTTAGGCTCAGGTTTCACTCGTACAAAATCAGTGAAATTCAGCCGTTATAGTTAGTGAGCTAACTATAACTCGGCCCCAGTAATGCACTGCTTATCACAATACATCACTGATGACATGGTCAGTGACATCCCTGATGACATCACTGATGACATCTCAAATGACATCACTGATGACATCATCCAGTGACTGTGAGTGTTTTTAAAATGTTTATGTGTGTTAAATATATATACTAAGGTCTATTGGTGAATCAGTGGGTGTATGAGTGCTTGTTTGGATGATTCAGTCAGTGAGTGACTGACTGTATAAATGATTAGGTGTCTCAGTGAATGTATGGGTGAGTGACTAGTTGTGTGAATGTCTGTATCTGTCTGTCAGTTGGTGTCTAAGTGGCTGTATGTGTGTGTGAGTGGGTACATGAGTGGCTGTATGGGTGACTGATTGGTTGTCTGAGTACCTGTAAGGGTGTCTTTGTGGGGGGTGAGGGTGTGAGTGACTGCCTGTATGGATGAGTGAGTGAGTGGGTGAGTCAGTGACTATATGTGTTAGTGAGAGGCTCTATGGGTGACTGAGAGTGTGTATGGCTGTGTCGGAGAGTGAGTGGATGTCTCAATGGTATATGGGAGAGTAACAGCATATGTGAAAGGCAGTATAGGTGAGTGTTGGAGTATATGAGTACCTGTAAATGAGTGAGTGTCTGTGTAACTGTATGAGTGAGTTAATGGCTGTGTAATTGACTCTTTGAGTGAGTGATTAGCTCTATGGGTGACTGACAGTGTGTGAGTGGCTGTATGGGTGTATGAGTGGATATGTCAGTGGATGTATTAGTGAGTGAGTGGGTGTATGAGTGGTTGTATGGGTGAGTGAGTGGATGCTTGTGTAGACCTATGAATCAGTGAAGTGAGTGGGTGTGTAAGTACTGGTATGGGTGTGTGAATGGGTTTGATAATGGTAGTGTGGAAGCTGGAGTGGGTGTATAAAAGGGTATATGGGATGTGAGTTGGTTCATCAGAAATTCTGTGGATGATGTCATCAGTGATGTCATTTGAGATGTCATCACTGATGTCATCACTGATGTCACTGACCATGTCATGAGTGATGTAATATGTGAGGTCATAAGCAGTGCATTGTGGGGGGCATGAGTTATAGTTAGAATTTCACTGGTTTTGTATGAGTGAAAACTGAGCCTAACTAAACGTCCCCGTAACCTTTGTTTTTTTCAGTGAAATTCTAAGGTTTTTTTAAATGCTAATTCCTAACTATAACGTCCCAGCAAGCTTTGGCTTTTTTCAGTGAATTTGTTAGATTTTTTAAGTAGTAGTCATGTTTACAGACTGATGGAGAAAATGGGCTATGCCTCAGACCAGCTCTCAGGGGTCCCGCTGTGTAGGACTTACAGGAGGTACCAGGAGGGCTTCTTGGCCTCCAAGGTCCCTCAGGAGTAATGTGGACTTCATCCACTAACCAGCAGTGCACCAGGAAGTGCATTTGCAGAGTTGTGGAGAAAGGGGGCATGGCCTCTGAATACCTCTTAGCAATCCAGCTGTTTGGGACTTACTGGAGGTAACAGGAGGGGTAGTCCCTGGGGCTGGGGGGTTGCTGCACGGCCCCCTGCATTTATTTTGAATACATCTTTGGGGATGTGGTAGTTCCCAGGGCTGGGGGGTCCGTGTGGCTCCCCATTATTGAAAGTTAAAGCCCCATGGGAGGTAATGGTCTCCGGGGCTGCGGGGCTCTCGGTATTTATTTTGAAGAAAGCCCCGTGGCTGGGGTGGCCTCCCCCGCATCAGTTTATTTGGTTGCCCCGGGAAGGAGCTTATTAAACTTGCCCCTGGGATTTGGCCCACCGAGGGACTTAATATAAAAGCGGTGCGTCTTTTTATTTTTTTATTTTGGCGCGGATCCATCCACTAATTTCTGGCACAATGTAAGAAGAAATGCTACTAAACCCCAGCAGGGTTCCTGTGGGACCCCACCACCACATCTAGGGGGTCAGGGTATTCCTACCCTAACCTCTTTTCATTAATACTAACTTTTTATGTGGGACTCGGCTTCAAGCCAAGTCCCAAGATGGCTGCCAACACTTCCTGGTTGAAGTGTTGGCAGCCAATCAAATTTCAGTAGGGTTTCACTAGGCTGTTGGGCTACCAGATATCTATATTATTTAACCTTAAATATCTCTGAAACTACTGAACGGATTTACACCAAAACACAAAAAGTACGCTTTTTGGATCCACATCTAGCTTTCTGCCACATTTGGTGTAAGTCTGTTCGACGGTTCGTGCTGTAGTCGTGTTCAAAAAATTAAAAATCCTCATTAACATATCATGGGAAGAACACGTTTTGGGAACCCTCTTTTTTTTCGGCCCCCACTTGACAGATCACCCTGAAACTTTCAACACGGCAGCTGAATCAAAAAGGGGACGTTTTTGGAAAATGTTGTTAAGATTCGTCAAGCAGCGCCAAAGTTATTGGCAAAAAAAGCGCTTTTCCTATGGAAACTTTGGTCCTAACTATAACTACTGACTAAAGACCACCAGTAGGTCAGTAGGTAATGAGGTCATATAAATATATATATATATAATGAATTTCTGTGTTTTGTTTACTTCCAAATGTTAATTTTGTCACTGACCTATTCACCTACCTATAGCTTTTGTTTTTTTCAGTGACTTTCTTAAGTTTCTTTTGTTAAAAACACTGATCTTTTATCTCACTTGACTATAATGTTATATATGTATATATATATATATATATATATATATATATATATATATATATATATATGCTTGTGTGTGTTTCACTTACCTTATTATACTTACCATGCATGGTAAAGGTATGCATTTTATCATCGTACAATAGTAACTATAACTCACACCATCAAGTAAATACAGCTCTCACCCCCCATGCACACTGTTGTCATCAGTGATGTTATAAATGGTGTCATTCAACGTGTCACGGGTAATGTAATATGTGATGGTATATGCAGTGCATGGCGAGAGCGAGTTTGCATCTTTTTTTTAGTATTCTGTTTTATAGCTTGGTATAAAAAAAAATGGAGGCGGTTTCCATTAATTGTACTTGTACACACTCGCAATCAGTTTGATACATATGAATTATGAAGAGATGGTGGTTTATAGCACCCCAACAACTGGAGTAGACTACATTTCCAATTACACCCTCCATGTCATATGTTTAAACACAATGACATCAAGATGGTGGACGTAAAACATAACTTCTTTACATTTAGCCTTCGGCCCGACTGATGTTTCCCAGGCTGGATGGATGCATGCCAGCCTGGGGCACAGGAATACAGAGATAAGATTTTTGGGACAGTGATCCCGATCCCAGCCATCCTACCCTCTGTGCTCCTTTCCGGACACGGCACCAGAGGCTCACCAGACTCGATGGATCACATTCCAGGCACATTACTACTGAATATTTACATAATATCCATGTTCTTGCGATGAGTAGTTAGTAGCAATAAAATAATGATAATGAACACAATTGACATGAAAGAACAATCTTCTTGCAACTTTATAGTATTTCATTTAATTTGCTCTCAATATATCACAATCATAACTAGAGATTCTGTCTCCTGATTCCACCTCTGAGATGAAATGGTAGACAGACACTGTTTGGATAAATCTGTGAATTCAGTACAATTTCAAGTGTGCAGTGCTCCCAACTTTCACTATCACAGTGTTTGGCAACAGTGTGTACACTAGTGTTTAATTATCATTTGTGTGTTACATATGTGATAAACCATGCTAGTCATCCTGACTTCCACTACCATACAGATTTGCAAATCCCTGAAGATCAGGGCACAAACCATGAGGATTTGTCAACAGAACTCAGGTTGTAAAATTTGTTTTTGATAATTTTCTCCTTGTATTTACTCATTCAGCAGAGAGGGCCATAGTGTCCTGAAGAATGCCCCTACACCTCTATTGAGAGTGCAACATGGGCAGAAACATGTTGACTTTTGTCATTGGGTTTAATTAGACCTCATGTATTTTACTCCTGCCACTGGGGACGTAATAAAAGTCTCATTGTCCACCAATAGGTAGTTTACATTAGAATCAATACCCATTTCCCCGTGCCACTCAGCCCACTGTGATTGAAACCTGAAGTGCGGGCTGTCTTCTTGTGGACATTTCCAACATAAAAAGATGTAACATGTTACAATGAAAGGGAAACTTTGCCTAGTTACAGATGAAAAAACATTTAGGAGGTGCAGTTATAGCAAAAAGGACTGTAAAAGGTGTGACAAAGAATTGAGGTATAAAGATGTCTTGCTTAGCTATCACTTGTACTGAGTAAACTGCTATAGGAGGAACAAGACTGCAGATCCAGTGAAAGCCATCAGTGTACACCAAAGATAATTGGAATAGCTTTTTCTTGTTAAGATAGAAGTATTGCCTGGGCAATCATTTTGGGAGGGGAGCAGTAAGTTCCTCTGTGCAAACTAGCTGCCTGACTGGAGATGTAGCCTTCTTAAAAGCTGGCCATTTAAGGGTAGTAGTAATGTTTTTTACTACATAAGCTCAAAATGAAATGACATCCCACTCCCGTCCCAATATTTTTAGGCCGCTGATCCAGCATCCAAGTAGAGCTTGGAAGCCCACCTCAGAAAGCACTAGGTTATAAAACACAAACACGCATTTGCAATGCAATAGGTCTCGCATTTTAAAAACTTTGACCTATTGGTATTGTAAATGACAATCCCTTTTATTTATGTGTTTTGTAAACACATAAATAAAAGGCATTGTCATTTACAATGCCAATAGCTCAAAAGCTCGCAATTGCGAGACCTATTGCACTGCAAATGCTTGTTCTTGTATAGTCTACTGTCCATTGGGTTCACTGTACCACCCCTAGAATTGCAGTTAACAGCGCACTGGACCAGCACAATTATGTTCATGCCTTTATGTCCTTGAGCACTTTGCATTTAATCTCTTAGGTAGTGTTTTTTTTTTTTGCAATCTTCTTTTTACTGTGTTTTAACAGTCTGCAGTTATCAAACATATGCACCTAATTGAATTTTTTGGTAGACAAAAACAGCATACACGCCTGTCCTCAATCCCTTATACTCAATCGCTCTATCCTATTTTCTACCTCACCTCCTATTAGACACATTACTTCACTGTGGTAACTTTTAAAAATCTTTATATCACTATGGATGTAAGTGTTTGCCTTAATAAGTCTGAGGACCCCCAATGTTTTCATAAAGTTCATTTTTATTACAAGAGAACCCTTCAATTAAATCAAGATTCCCCACTACCACGGAAGACGTTTCAGAGTAAAGACAAAATCTGCAACAGAGGAGCGCCTAAAATACTTACCTAATAAGCACAATTGCACTGTGCACAAGCAGTGGCATTGGTGGAAACAGTGTGTTTGGGGGAGGGGGTTGCCACACAGAGGGCAAGTAGCAGGAACTTACCGGTAACGTGGAGAAAGCTTGCTACTCAGTGATATGGACACTATGTACAAAAGAGGGAACTCTCAGAGGGGATGGAGAGACAGCCTTCTGCCACCCAGATATAGAGCCTATTGACTGGGAGAGGGGCTGCCAGCCAGAGCAGCGCAGTGAATGTAACAACTGCAAATGAAGATTAACATAAAATAGTCATGCATAGATGTCTATTTATTTTTGCGGGGCAACAAAGAACTACCTAGAAATGCCAGTTCTGAACAAAAAAAGTACACTTTCAAAAACAAAAACTAATAGTGTCACTGCCAATGATTTCAAGTGAATGGTAAATTCACTGTTTGTGCTACTTAGTACTTATATCCATGATAGGAGAGTAAAATCCTGTGACAACTGTCCGTTAGATCAGCAATCAAATTTTGTTTAGTGTGCATGTTTGCTATATTTTTCCTTTTTAAAATATACATGTTTGTTTGCACAATACTACTATGTATTATACAAATCAAAGTACATACATCTATTTTGATTTGAACTTGTGTCAGCCATCTATTTATTTACTTTAATAATATTGAGTGGCCTCCTCAGATGTGTCTGTAAAACTAAACTTTCAAACGAAATTTGACCTGAGTAACTACCCAGAATTTGCCTCCATGCCAGGTCGTCACACTCTCACTTATCCATACCAAAGTCCTTCAACCGCCCTCCAACAACACAGCCCCTCAACTCATACACCATATCCACTTTCCTCTAGTCTCGTTCAACGTCCCCTAGCTTCCTGTCACTTTCCTCACTGCTCTGTTGTAACGCCTTCCGCAACTCCTGCAGAGCTCTGAAGGACACTATGCCGGAACGGTCACCTCTCAGCGCTTCCTCTAACTCGCTCCTCTGGGGTCCATTTGCGCCCAGGAAGTCCCTTGCCTCCTGCTGGAACTGTTTTCCGACAGCAGGTAACCATTTTGCAACGGGGCACGCTGGGAGTCGTAGCATTGCAGAGAGAGAGGGGCTTGCTGGGAGTAGCAGTCCTTGCAAAACCTGGGTCGTGCCGGAGGCTAAGAAAATCTTGGAAGCAGTTTGAGTACATGATAAACTAGGTAGATGTAATGAAAGTAAAGAGTCCTGAGAAGGTTCCATATGTATTTCATACCGAAACTCAAACGCAGATAATTAAATAATAAAAGACTGCTAAAGTTCCTTCCTACTATTTTTTTGTTAATCAGGACGTCTACATTTTTGTGCGTAAACTTTTCGGTTAGCAGAGAGTGCCAACCGTCTGGAGATACCAGTCAATATTGTGGAAATCCCAGAAGGGACACTATAGATGGTAGACGATGGTCCGTATCCTTTTAAATGCCCATGAGTGGCAGCTTAATGCACAGGATTTGCACCCGTTTATTTATATAATGCATTAAATTGTTTATATCAATCAAGATTAAACGTAATTGCCTAATGTGTGCATCACACAGAGCTGTCGACCATGGACAGTTAATAGTCCTTCTCCCACAGTAACCTATTCTAATATGTTAACGCACAGTTGCACACGGACTAATGCAGCACTCATCGCTTACTAAAATCATTTCTAGAGAAGACCAGGCAACATACGTGAGTTTAGGTGGTTTTTTTTTGTGTTATAATTTTTTATTAGCATTTTGAAAAATGTCATCACAAGAACAATAATGATAACAGCATCTTACAATTTGTATTATACAGATTGATATATTAAATATATTAAAAAGA
The DNA here is from genome assembly GCA_963921515.1 of Calotriton arnoldi. NCBI lineage: Eukaryota > Metazoa > Chordata > Amphibia > Caudata > Salamandridae > Calotriton > Calotriton arnoldi. Next base: position 1,136,238 of record CAWUFW010003439.1, on the reverse strand, counting down.
AGAAGAAAAATGCATATATGGTGAACACTATTTGTCAATAAATAACATACCTATATAGATAAGTAATGAAATAAATAATTAAATAAGTAAAAGATTGAATATTTAGATAATGCAAGCAAAAAGAGGAAGAAGAAAAAGACAGAATAAGTGTAGAATTTTTAGAGATTAAGTCATAGGTTCAATTATCAAGTATATAAATTAAACATTATATATGTCTATAGATATAAGCAAATATTAATATGTTAAATCTCCTCAGCATTCGTAAACTAATTCATACAATGGGTTAAATACTATAAAGTGAATCACAAAGGTAGAGTGGATATATAAGAGTGAGATAGTCGATACAGGGACTAACAAAACATGTCAATATAAGATATACTAAGGAAGGTGAAAGGTGAAATGTCATAAAATATAGTAAGAATAATAAGATAAGAGTAGATAAGTAGAAGTATAAAAAAGATAAGAAAATAAGATAAAAATACAAAAGTATAATAAGATAATAAGGTAGTAAGATACAAAGATCGCAAGATGAGAAGATAATATGATAATATGATAACCAGGGGTGGGAAAAAAGGAAGAGGTAGAGAAGAAAATACAATGTCAAGTTAAGAGATATTAGTATCAGTATTTGGGATATTATCATCAATATCAATGCCGCTATTCATGTTCAGGAAGGGTGACCAAACTTGAAGAAATATGTCAGTTTGATTCTGAAGATTATAAATTATTTTTTCATGTGATGCTGTATGTATCATGGTTGTCAACCATTCTTCTTGTGAAGGAGGGGATGGGGATTTCCAATGACGCAAGATACATATTTTTGCCGTGGCCAATGCTGTGTGAAAGAGACGACATTGGGGTTTTGTGAGTTTTGGGGAGAGTCGGAGATCATGGAGAAGAATAGTAGCAGGAGTGAGCGGGAGATGTAAAGGCATAGTAGAGGATAAAATTTTGCCCACATACGACCAAAAAGATTGTACCAATGGGCAATCACATATAATGTGTGTTGAATCACAATTGGTGTTAGAGCATCTCTAGCAATTGGCATGGGATAGTAGACCAGCCTTCTGTAATCTTGCAGGAGACCAATGCCAATCATGAAGAATTTTAAAGAGACAAAATTTAAGTCTAACTTCACGGGTTTCTTTGTCTAGATTCTCCAATATTTCCTCCCATTCGCCAGTAGTGTAAGATATTGAAAGTCGGGTCTGCCATTTGAATTGTAATGCCTGTGCTAAGGGTTGAGAATGTAAGTGCGTTGTAAAAACTCTGTACAGACCAGATATTACTCCTTTATGTTTGCCCCAGATATTTAAATATGATACTATTTGTGAATTTGGAAGTGCCGGAGAAGATGGATCTAATTGTTTTTCCAAACATTGGTTAAGCTGGTTATATTTCATGGATTGATGTGCAGGAAGACCAAATTCTTCTCGTAGTTGTGTGAATGATTTAAAATCACCATTATGAAAAATTTGATCTAATGATTGAATACCTGCTGCTTTCCATAATGGCCATAATAAGACTTTCTTATTAATACGAACATTGGTATTGTTCTATATAGGTGCCTTTTCATGAATGTTTGGGTTTAGAGCTAATAATCGGTGTGCTCTTGTCTAAGATTTGAACATAGCTGATAAAATTGGGTTCTTAGGTTTCTGACTTTTACTTTTGGTACCATATAATGCGTAAATGACGGAATCTGAAGATAAAAGATTTTGCTCTAATTGGACCCATTGCAGAGCATCAGAAGTTCCCGATAAAATATATGATAATTGAGAAATCTGTAATGCTAAATTATAATGTTCAATTGATGGAAGACTCATTCCCCCATAAGAGTGGTGAGCCTTTAATTTTGCCACAGCTAAACGAGGTTTTGCTGAACCCCATATAAAGGTTTTTATTTTGGAATCTACAAGTCTTAGCGTAGATAAGGGGATGTGGAGAGGAAGCAGACCTAAGGTATATAAAAAGCGTGGAAGCGTAACCATTTTAACAGCTTGAACTCTACCCCACATGGAGAGATTTAGAATTTTCCATTTATCAAAATCACGTTGCATTTGGACAATCAATGGATTCAGGTTATCTGTAATCATACATTCCATACCTTTATTTACTAGAATACCTAAATACTTAAGACGTGAGGGCTGCCAATGAAAAGGGAAAGCATGTATCACCGCTTTTGTGGTTCCATCAGAGATAGGCAAAGCTTCACTTTTGTCCCAGTTTATTTTATAGCCTGAGAATGTGGAAAAATTGTCTATGATCTGAAGTAAGGATGGCAGTGAGCTGGAAAGATTTGTTAGAGTAAGTAATATGTCATCAGCGTATATATAAAGTTTTGATTCGCCTGTGGGTAGGGGTATACCCGTGACTGTATTCGATTGACGAATAGTGGCTGCTAAGGGTTCCATTGCTCAGAGAAAAAGAAGTGGGGATAAAGGACATCCCTGACGTGTTCCTCTTTGAATTGGGAATGGTTCTGATAGAAAACCTCCACAATTTACTTGTGCTGAAGGATTATCATATAAGAGTCACACTTTTTGAATGAACTGATTCCCAAGTCCGAAGATTTTTAGCATACTACAAGGTATGAGCCAATGTACGTAAATGCTTTCTAGAGGAACGTCCTGGAACAAATCCCACTTGAGTTGAATGAATTAAGGAAGGTAAAACCTTCTTAAGACGAGAAGCCAGAATACTGGCAAATATTTTGATATCGCAATTCAGAAGTGAGATAGGACGAAAACTGGCACAAAGTAAAGGATCCTTTCCAGGCTTAGGGAGTACTGCAATTATTGCTTTCTTAGAAAGGGGACCTAAGGAGTTATCTCGTTCAGCCTCCAGGAAAGCAGCATGTAGGGAATCAATCGCATTATGCCCAGTCCAACGATAAAATTCCGCTGGAAAGCCATCATCACCAGGGGCTTTAAGGTATGGTAAATGAGATATTGCTTGTGCGATTTCATCCCTGCTAATCTCTCCCTCAAGAAGGGCCCTTCCTTCATCAGAAAGACAAGTCAGATCTACCTCTGAAAGGAAACTAGTCAGTCCTTCTGTGTCTATTTGCGCCTCAGGTGTGTAGAGAGATGTATAAAAGGAAGCAAATTCATTTACTATGTCCTGTGGCTTTGTGAGAATATTACCTTGGGATGATTTAATAGCAGAAATGGCCATGGCTGCTTCTCTTTGTCGTAATTGTGCCGCTAAAAATCTGCCTGCCTTTTCTCCTTGTCCGTAATGTCTTGTTTTCATTCTTTGGAGGGCAAATTCTGCCTTAGAGGTGAAGAGCCCATTTAGCGCCATTCGAACTTGTACTAGAGATTTGCGATTTTGCAGCGTTGGTGCTATGGTATATCGGTGTGTATATGATATTATGTTCTGCTCTAATTCTTTTTGGCGTGCAGCATTCCGTTTGTTAGCTAATGCTGCCTCACGCATTAATTGATCTCTGATAGTAGCTTTAGCCGCAGCCCACATCACTTTACCTGAAGTCACCGAGCCCTGATTTGTGGCGATGTAATCTTGAAAATAAGTTTGTAATTTAGATTTACCTTCAGGAGACTTATGTCGTTGTATGTTCATGCACCAGGGTTTGCGTCCTGGTCTAGGTATGCCAACATCTATCGCTAAGAAAACCGGGGAGTGGTCGGATATTGCTGCTTATAGAATGCGAGATTCTTGAATCGACTGGATCATCTTTTGGGATATTAAAAAATAGTCCAGACGAGATAGGGTGCCATGTGTTGGAGAAGAAAATGTGTACTCAGTGTCAGATCGATGTGAAAGACGCCATTGATCAATTAATCCAATATCTGCTAATATGTCATCCATTAAAGCTCTATCAGCAGTATTATTTTTGTCTAGGGGGCCTGTTTCATCTAAAATTGGGTCTCTCACAATGTTCCAATCACCGCCTATAAGATACTGTGATGCACCTATCTCTGTTAGTAAGTGGTTTAAATGAAGGAAGAATGACTTTTTTGTTCCCGTCGGAGTCTAAACAGAACCTACACAAATATAGGTATCTCTTACACGTAGCTTGGCAAATACATAACGACCATCAGGATCTGTCCATGTTTTTAATATGGCGACTTGGAGAGATTTGCGGATGAGAATTGCTACTCCACATTTGCGGGTGGGACCTGCGTTTGTAGATTCATCTTTCTGTACACTACTGTGAATTACTTTGCCTACCAATCTCTACAGAGTTTTTCTGATTCCAATGTGTCTAAATGTGTCTCTTGAAGTAGTGCCACATCTGCTTTTTTGGATTGAAGATATGACAGTACTTTTTTCCTTTTGATGTAATGAGTGAGCCCATGTTGATGAATTTGAGTAAGCTTTGAAAATAGACTTCTAAACAAAATTTTAACAATCAAAAGGGTGACCTAAAACAATAAAATAGGTATGAGGGGGAAGGGTAGAGAGTGGGAACCCCTGGTTTTAACATAAATATAGATAATCAATTTGCACAAAGAAAATGTAAAATATTAGAGTAAGAAATTTGTAGATCAAATAAAATTAAGAGAAAAGAAGCAAGTATATTATGTAGATTGATATATGATAATATAAGCACCAAAAAACAAAACTGTTACTGCGGGTCTATTTCTCCCAGGGCACCACCGCGGTGAAGCAGGGTCCCGTTTTACCATATAAAAATCCCCCATGCAGAATCCTGCTCTGCTCAGGCAGCATGACACTCCCATATAGGCTCCACCAGTCAGGCCCTGACAGATGTCCAAAGTTGACCATTTTCCCTCAGCCTTTTAGTACCTGTCACAGTGGTCCCCACCTCCTTAGATGCACACACATAGGCCCAAGCCCACCTCCTTAGATATACACATGTAGGCCCAGAGGCCATTGCCCTCACAACAGGGACCTGTGCCATCCACCGCGACACCAGCCCCCCTTGGAAATTTTCCACAGCTGCAAGAATAGCTCAGATAACACGTAGGCAAGGTTCGGCTGGTACATCCTGGTCTTTCACAAGCAATGTTTGCAAAATTGTTAGTTAAGAAACTTTCCAAGCTTGCTCAAGCGAAGCCAGACGACGGCTGTCTGGCTGCCTGGCATAGAAATAATGTATAAAATATTAATTTCCGAGCATCTTACGATGGAAGTTGACCACCTGCAAAAAGCCCCTAGTTTCACCATGATACCACTTCTCTGTTCTCTCACAACTTTCCGAAGTTACAGTAAGCGTGCAGTCAAGAACCCACATCAGACGTGGGTAGGATTTCTGCATTGACCCATATAAAAGGTTTACACCCAGGTCCAGGCCCTAAACTCCTACTATAGTGCTCAGCACTTGAGTTCCCGGTCGACCGATCTCCTATCTAGGGCCTAGAAGCCTATTCTGAGGTGGTAAAGCTCTTCTTTGATTGCCAGCCTTTTGGCTTTGTCAGCCCCTCTAATTTAGCTCATCCACACCCAAGTCATTGCATTTATCCTAGCTTAAATTGTGTAGCCTTCGATGGTTCTTGCTCTCTTATCTAAGATGTGCCCTCCTGCTCATGTGTTGATGGGCAACAGTTAACTGAACAGTTCTCTGTGTTTCTGAATTGCTTAATAAAGTGCCACTGTATTTCACACTGTTGTTCCTAATTTCTCAAGAGAACAAGCAGAGCGCAGGTCAGGCTCTCGTGAGCCGGTAAGCAGAAGGGTGTGGCCACCCATTTTACCCTCAATCAGCTGACGACCACGAAGGTCTCGTGCGGACGGTTCCTCTGCAGCGCGGGCCTGGGACACACCTGCGGCTGCCCATGGCCTCTCCCCGCCTCTCCCCACCACCAGCCGGGTAAGTCAGGGACACTTTTTTCCCCTGCCTTTCCTCCGGTCTCTGGTGTGTGTGGTCCGGTGGATTGAGCCCTCCGGGGTGTCGCCGTGCCCCTCCCTGGTCCCCTGTAGTTTCTGTCGTGCCACGACCACCGCCCTCTTCCCTCTGTGTGGTTGGTCACACCTCGAGGGGGTTTTCCAGCTCTTACCGTTCTGCTGTTATCGGCTCCGTCTTGGTTTCCTCCTGCTTGCTTTCTCTTGGCATTTCTCAGTATTGGTTTGTAGTGCTTTCTGCGATCATGTATACTATGAGTATGTTTTGATTGTGTTTTAAGTTGACGTTCTTTATTTGAAGAAATGATGGTGCATACGTAGGTTAGGGTTTGAGTCCTGGGCACATGGCTATCTAAAATTCTATAGAGGTTGGAAGTCCTTGACACCGCTTAACGGTGTCTAAAGCCCCTCACAGGCTTGAGTCCTGCGCCAGCACGTGGCTGGCCAAATTCTGACACAGGTTTGGAAATCCTTGATACTGTCCATGCTGTCTAAATTCTGACACAGGGCTTTTGCGTCCTTGGCACTGTGCACAGGTGGCACACGTGTCTAAATTATTATTGCTGACTCCAGGGTGGGGTCCTCCTGCATTGTGCTATTTAAGGTGTGGTCTTTGTCTTGTTACTAGTTTTCAGTCCTGCGCGTCTTCTCTGCGTCATATTGACGGTGGTTTCATTTTACAGTGGTTTTGATATCATTATATTTCGGTTTGTCGGTTGTCCTCTACATCTTTTGTTGATTTCTTGTGTTTCCTCTTTTGATCCATGGCTCTTCACCCCCTCCCCTGCCCCTCCCCGTTTGGTCTCTCATGTGTATTTCTTGATAGGGTGCTCTTTTAAATGCGCCTTTGTTTTTTCAGGTTTCTTTTCGGTGCTTTCACACCTTCTTTTTTCTCCCTTTCTGCCGTCTCCTTCTCCTTTTCTTACGATTCAATTCTGCATGGCTTGGGTGTCTTCTTATTCTTATCTCTCCAGTTCATATTTGTCTCTGCCGGGCGCACCTCTCGAATTTTATCTGCGCCATTCCGAAATGAGGAACTGGCTCTCTCCGGGCCTCTCTGCCCTTCACACATTCCCCCCGCCTCCTTCTGCTCAGCGCGCTCGCAGAATGGGGAAGTGCACCTCTCCCCTTCGCAGCTCCCCCTCGCCCCTCCCTTCTCTGTCCTTGCAGACTGCTTTTGAACAACATTTATGATTGTGATCACTATTATTTTTTGCTCTTGCATTTCGTTTATGTAATCATTATTTATTTATTGTCTATTGTTTCTGTTTTTTGTGCTTTTGGTCCTCCAGCATTTGTCTGCCCTGCTCCCCCACCCCATGCAGGTACCCCCAGCCCCGTCTCCATCTGTTGCTGCCCTGCCAACTCTACAGTCAATAGCCGAGTGACAGGGCTGCCAGTTATTACTGTTGTCTGAGTTGCCTCCCACTCTTTTCCTCCCCATTAGCGGCAACTCCGCCAGGTAGCTGTTGTCTGGGTTGCTTCCCTCCGGGTATCATTTCACCCTTAGCTTCAGCAGCCCCGCCAGGTAACTGCTCCCTTGCTGACTCTTACATTGCTCTTCATTGCGCCTCTTTTTCTGTCCCTCACACTTTGTGCCTACCATTTGTCCAAGCCAATTGGTAGCCAAAGGGGGGTGGAGTCGTATCTCCATTCCTCTTGTCAGCTCCCTTACCCCCTCCATCTATCTGATTCTTCCAACACTTCCACTTTAAAATTCAGATTGTGATTATTCCGTGTTCGCATGTTCTATTTTGTGTAGTTTTCAGTATCACGACCGGTGGCTTGTACACAGATTTAATAACTGTATTTGATCTGTTTTAGCGAGACAAGAATAACTAGGAGTGCAAATGTATTTTTAAACATGCAAGTTGAGAGTCCTTGAGTTCACCGTGAATATTATTGTTATATTAGTATATCCTGTTTCAAAGCATTACGTGTTGCTGAAGTCTCATCATCATTCGATGAGACCCTGCTAGTTAGAATACCAAAAAAGAAATTAAATAAATAAATAAATAAAGTGGCGCAGTATCACAGTTAATATTACATTTACATTTACGTTCCCATAAGTAGCTAAACTCCCTGATTAGCTAAAACACACAAAGACACCCCCTGCTCCATGTCATGACGGTAGGTTATAAATGCTTTGAAATACATTGTTACGTTTAACTGGAAACACAGGCCTACAATTCCTGTTAATAAAAAATTAGGAATTACAAAAATAGGCTCACGAGTGGAAGGAAGTACTTAAGAGGAGAACATTGGAACGGAGCCAAAGGGCTACCACTCGGTTTACGTTGTTGATGAGCACTGGGAAGGCTCACACACGTAATGATTGATAACTACCAGGAAAAACAGACATATAGATGCATTTACACTGCAAAATACTGTGATATGCATTAGCAGGCAACATGCAAGGTGTTGCACCCCACATGCAGCCACAACACAAGGCAATTAAGACCCAAATAATTTACTCCTACCTGCGTCCAATTCAGCAGCCCAGGCAGTGAAAAGTGCCACCTCTTCAGGCACGAGCAGGTAGCCCGAATACAAGAACAGATCCAGGAAGTACAGCTACAGAACACACACAGTTAGAGTTAGCTAATAGAAAAGATTTTGAAATTGTGTCTCGTGGCCAAGGAAGTTAGTGACATTGGACTAAGAGCAACATACATATCGGAGCAGATGGTAATTATTAGAGAGAAGAGAGGAGACAAGGAGACAAATTGATGGAATGGAATGCACACTAACTACACCCATTTTTTAATAAATGATAAAGTAAAAAGAAGTTTATGAAAGAGATGTAAAATCCCCAAAATTCACATTTCAACAAATTCACCCTTGAAATAAATAAGATGCTTCCATTGGCTAACAAGTGCGGGACTAATGGGGGGAGTAGAGAAGATGAAGTGCCAAGAAACAGGAGAGCGGTACCATGAGAAAGGAGGGAGAGGTAGTGCACATTGGGGTCCACCTCTGAAACTGGACAAATTAGGAGAATAATTTGCAAGCACCAAATGAGACACCACTTGTACTTGTCTGATGGAAAATGTCTTGTGGCTCCCAATGAATAGAAAAGACTGAAATTGCATTTCATCTATGGGAAGCCGAATGGTATGTTAACAGCTCTGTCCTTCTCAAAGAAAATGTACTGCTACCCAAAGAAGGTTAAAGGTCAGTTATTGCCTGGACATTAGAAAGTGTAGAAACAAATTAATGAAGGCCACACCACCAACTTCCATAGGAAAGTAGAGCTATTTTACCTTTGATACAAATACACAGATTAATTCAGCTATATACAACAATAATATGATTAAAAATATAGGTCCAATACAATTATTATAGGCCTTTAGGAGAAAAGACTAGAATATACGGCGTTTACACCGCGTGCATAACACACAGAGAACGTGCGTGAGCCTGTGTTTGACTTGATGGTCACAGGTTCATATGCTACTAGGTCTATTGAATATTTCATCCTTCTAAGGTGGATAGATGCGGGGTCTGATCAACCCTTCATCATTCTGAGGTGGATGAAATGAGTACCATTGAGTTGAGGGAACAATAAGGATCTGCTGTTTAGCGTCAAAATACCATTCTGCGTGAACGTGCGCTTTACAAGAAAGCCATGTTATTTTAAAATAAGATATATATATATTTTGCATATTACAATTAAAGACAACACATGTTTTTAGATATTAAGTGGTGCTGAAGGGTTAAAGGATTTCTCTTGGGCTGCCGTTATATTAACGCTGGCTGCAGAGTCTGGGTGTTGAGCCAGGCAGGAAAGACTTCCTGTGGTTGGCAACGAACATGAGATTTAGATGAAAGAGATGTATGTGTAAGAATACGTTGGGCTGTGGAAGTGAACAAGAGAAATAAGTTGCCTAGAATCACACAATTTGGTAACGGGGAAGCCGAGATTGAATACAGTGTTTCAGGTGTCACGTTGTGCAGTTTAGTGACGGAATATGTATGTGTCTATGTGAGAGGAGGTAAGGAATACGTTTTTGGATATGCACAGCTGTGTGCAGCCTTCAAAATATGAAACAACCAGAGATTCGTAGGAATAGATTACCACAGGTAGCCACCACACCAACTTCCTTCACACAGGCCCCAGTGCTGGGAAAATACAAAAGAATAAATAATACGTGCCAATATAAAGTAGATTTCAATGTTAAAGGACGGTATGCATGGAGTAAGCAATGCTCAATATTGCAATATTGTCAGAATAGAAAGTATGTAACTTTAAAGGTGCATTTTTCAACAGCAGTTGCAGTCTTTAGCATATATTTTGCAGTTCAACATCTATGAGTTTTTATTTCCCAATTGTGTTACTGGGTTGGAGATTATTGAGATGTTCGTATCTCTTGGGAACAATTATTTATAGTACAATGTTTTGGTTCTTCTTTGGTTTTCGGGGTTAATTGATGTTCCGAGATTTTGCAACATTATTATTATTAGGGTCTTCCCTGCGTCTCCAAGAAGTGTATTGGATTTCCTGTCTTCGGGACGTTTGCATAGATAGGCTCAATGTTATTGTTTTCATCACCTCTTGTCTGGTTAGAAATAAAATGTAAATAGGAAAGACTTGTCATGCCACAGGCTCAGGCCTACTACATTTTCCCACATGTTTGGATGACAGCTGGACCATGTGTCCATTATGATATTAAAGCAGCAACAACTTTCAGCAAAGCCAGAACAGGACTGCTTAAAAAAAAAAAAACAACAACCTACCGCCCCATATACTTCTCACTGAACAATTAATATATGTATAAGTCACATCAACTAGACCTAACAGTGACATTGAAATTATGAAAGAAGACATATATTTGTATAAGTTAACACACGCTGCGAAGTTTCTTTCTACTCAGGTATTAAGGTAGAAGTAGAAGTACCCCATCATTCCTGTGCTCCGACCTATCAGTCCTGGAACACAGATTAAAATAAAAAAAAAATCGTCTGTATTCATACTGAAAATCGAGATCAAGCGAGCTTTTGCCCTTCTGCTCCGCGGGAGGTTTCTGTCCTCCCTGAGCTCGCCTTAGGACATGTTAAAGTATTAGTCTATTCACCAACATCTGTCTGCATTGCCGAGAGGAAGGCATTGTGTTTCCATTGACTGTCCAAAGAGAAAGAAGACGGTGATCAGCCGCAATAGGAACACCGCCATCTTCACAAGAAGATGTATATATATAGAATGGCACTAGGTATATTGCATTCTTGAAGGGTTTTGCCCACTTAAATGGCGCAAAGAGAAATACTATTGTATATGTCTATCTAACAGAAATAATGTGTAGGTATATTAATGTTTTTTATTTCTAGGTACTTCAGAGTTGAAGAGAATATTGTTGTAACAAATTAGATTGTAAGGTGGAATGTGCTAAAATGCATTCTAATGCAGTGCATTCGCCAGGGACTACAAAGGATAGGAGTAATAGGAAAAGTAGTAATGTTGTGTTTATATTATGTTTATGTATTGATCATTAGTAATGAGTATATGCCAATACAGAAGGATAGTGTGCATTGAATAACAGTGCTTCGTATTATAATGTTTCAAGGATACAATGTGTACAGATTTATTATGTCTTTTAATATATAGGTGCAATTTTTCAGAGTGTTTGAAAAGAGGGTTTCAAGGTATAAGGGATTGACACAAAGGGGTGTGGAATTTAATGAAATATCTACTTGTCCATGGGGCAGGATGCTTCTTGAATATACTTGTCCTGTAACAAAATCCACTTGTCCCTTTTGTGCCATGTAATGCAGTGACAAATTATGGCAGCAATGTCATTATATAAGAGCTCTAAAATAGCCTCTCTGATTATGCTAGGGCTCCTTCCATAGTAGGCTTTGAATACTAACAATTGCCTTATGTGGCCACGTTTCCGCAGATCTACATACTGGGGCTGAAGGTAATGGTAAGCAACAGTTCTGGCTCACAAAAAAAAAACTGGCTGGAGGAAAAGTGAACTTGCAATAACTAAGATTTTTGCTTGAGCAAATCTACACCTGCATGTTTGCTCATGCTTAAATGCAGTTCACAAATATTTTCTAGGAGTACTATTTCTTGGCCTACTTCTGTAGTCTTGTGAATTCACAAAAGTTGTATATCTGCACAAATCCAAGGACATGGGTGCACTTTATTTAATAATTGGGCCCCTAATTAGGTCTGGCGTTAACCATGACCTTTTATGTTTAATAAAATGTTGTCTCTCTCCCTCTCTCTTGGCTAGCTTCACTGTGAGTGACTTCATTCTGTTCTTTCATAAGGAGCATATCGACACACAGTTGTTTTATTTAGTGCCAGGAACTACTGTGCAATTGTGATTTTTGAGACCAAAACAATTTTTGCTTTTGCCAATGTTTGTTATAATGGTGAGGGCCCAGCAGCTCCCACACCAATGAGGTTTCACAGAGATAATGCCAAAACAAGTCGCGCATTGACAAAGCCAAAAGGCTGACCAACAATTTCAGACCTACTGGCTTTACCAATGCTTGTTTATTTTTATGTTGCAAAGAAATGGTACCTACCTTATTCCAGTAGTTTACCGAGCATTCTGAGAGCAGTATCCATAGCCTCACATTGCTAAATATTGAAAACGTATGTACACATTTTTTCTAACAACTGTCAGTAGTGCAGTCTGAGCTTACAACATTTACTTAGAGCGCTCACCCTAATAATAAAGCCTTTGCATTGATGGACAATAACTACAAATTTGAACAGCATTAACACATGGACACAAATATTACCTTTATTGCAGACTATGCCTTTCCCTGATCCATAATGTGGTACTGTAAACTGGCAGCCAAAGGGTTTGTGCTGTAGGGGGTTGGGCCTACTTGTCCCAAGGACAAAATACGCGTGAAAACTTGTTACCCTTGACCTCAAACAATATGTCCTGGGCGTGGGGCTATAGGGATTCCACATCCCTGGGCACAGTTTGACAACTATGAGTGTTTTGATTCCTAAAGGTGTTACTGTAACAGAGATTTTCATCTGTGTTTGCTGTTGGGACAAGCTATAGTACAATGTTTTAAGTCTTCTTTTGCTTCTGGAGATAATGAATTTCTTTTTAAAGTCTTGCACAGGGATTGCAATATAATTTTCAGGTTCTTTCCTTCATTTGGAGTCCCCTCCTTACCTCAGCTGGCCAGCAAATGCAGCATGCACCATTAATAGCTCAACTATTGCAAGACATGTTGCTACCAAAGTTTCAATTGTAGAATGTGCCGCACACACCTCCTCCAAGGACTATGTATCAATTGGTAAATAATTCATTGATGCAGATGTACAAAAAAAGGAATAGCATTAACTGGTTGTGTGTATACAATGGTTCAGATTGCTTCTACTACACAGGTGATCATGATATAAAGATAAAGGATGATGATATGTACTATGACCCTAAGTATATTATTGAAAGGGTTGGGTGGAAGAAAAGGCAGAAGGGAACAGGGGAGGATGTATGCAAAAAAGAAAAGGAATACGGATAGGCCCAAATGGAAAGATATGTTTACCAACGATAATGCTTGCTCCCATGGCCCGTCTTTTTCATGGTTCATCACTTGTAGGACGTGATGGGAAGATCAGACTGTTTTCCTAATGCTGTATTTCCACTGCCCCAGGCCACTTCATTTCCCCACATTAAATGGACTTCATCAGCATGCCCCCTACTCAAACTACTAGTACGTGTTGGTTATTGTATGCATGATCAGCAAATGGACTGAGGCATGCCAATCCAAGAACAGCAATACACAAATTATTGCCAAATGCCTCCTGAAAGAGTTCATACCGCGCTTTGAAGTACCTATGCTTTTGGGTTCTGACAATGGACCGGCGTTCATCTCACATGTGATTGAGGGGTTGTGCAAGGGGCAAGGAGCCACACAGAAAATACATGTGTTCCACGGAAACTACCAAGTGGGAATGGTATCCCAAGCTCATCCTGAAGGGTTGCACGTGCTACACAGCAGAGAAAGGAAGAGTGTGAAAGCGGGCCCCAAGGATACATCACCTAAAGAACGCCCCAACCCCTCAGTCTACAAGTTGTGACAACGAGACTTCTTTACCTTCTTTACCTTCTTCATCACTTTGTTTTCTTCATATTGAATGTGCCTAAGTAATAGAAGTGCTAGTAACCTCTCAAATTACTTGAAGACAGGCACCAACGGTTACTTTTTCTGTTTGCAGGTATCATCTCTGAGGCTCTACCTTATTCATCAGCAGACTTTTTGAAAAGAGTAAAGGTACAGCAGAAGATAAGACATTCTTCCAACTAGTCACACTAGCCACGCGTACCAACGATTGGAACAATGCCTCAAGACTTGCTCAAGACTTTCAGAACAATTAGAGAAAATGATCATGGGTGCTGCTAGCAGCATTGACCACCATTGCTGCCATTATAATGACTACGCTCCTTAAAGTGTGTTGTGATCACAGTATTATACCTGAGATACTGCTTAAATGACACAGAGATATTGTACCAAAGTGAATAAATAGCCATTGATAAAGAAGGGACAGGGGGACAGTTGACAGGGCAGGATGTTACACACCGGCCTACAGACACAGAAAACAGCATGTGTTACAATGTCATACCTGTCTCCAAATACGTGGGCTGTGTCCTAATGTACAATATGCTCTTCAGTCAGCACACCATGTCCGTAGCAGTTGCACCTCCTGAGAATAGCAGAATTAGCACAGGGAGAGCAAGGATAGAAGAGGGAATGTGAGTAACTTAGCACTTATAGAAATTGTAGAAATAACAACAATAGGACTACACTAAGTGCAAGAATTTTGTTCAAAAGAATGATCAAGAGGAGGGAAATGAAGCAGGGTCCTGTTTTAACATATAAAAATCCCCCATGCAGAATCCTGCTCTGCTCAGGCAGCATGACACTCCCATATAGGCCCCACCAGTCAGGCCCTGACAGATGTCCAAAGTTGACCATTTTCCCTCAGCCTTTTAGTACCTGTCACAGTGGTCCCCACCTCCTTAGATACACACACATAGGCCCAAGCCCACCTCCTTAGATATACACATGTAGGCCCAGAGGCCATTGCCCTCACAACAGGGACCTGTGCCATCCACCGCGACACCAGCCCCCCTTGGAAATTTTCCACAGCTGCAAGAATAGCTCAGATAACACGTAGGCAAGGTTCGGCTGGTACATCTTGGTCTTTCACAAGCAATGTTTGCAAAATTGTTAGTTAAGAAACTTTCCAAGCTTGCTCAAGCGAAGCCAGACGACGGCTGTCTGGCTGCCTGGCATAGAAATAATGTATAAAATATTAATTTCCGAGCATCTTACGATGGAAGTTATCTTTTAATGTTTGCGGTCAAGAGCACTGACCACCTGCAAAAAGCCCCTAGTTTCACCATGATACCACTTCTCTGTTCTCTCACAACTTTCCGAAGTTACAGTAAGCGTGCAGTCAAGAACCCACGTCAGACGTGGGTAGGATTTCTGCATTGACCCATAAAAAAGGTTTACACCCAGGTCCAGGCCCTGAACTCCTACTATAGTGCTCAGCACTTGAGTTCCCGGTCAAACGATCTCCTATCTAGGGCCTAGAGGCCTATTCTGAGGTGGTAATGCTCTTCTTTGATTGCCAGCCTTTTGGCTTTGTCAGCCCCTCTAATTTAGCTCATCCACACCCAAGTCATTGCATTTATCCTAGCTTAAATTGTGTAGCCTTCGATGGTTCTTGCTCTCTTATCTAAGATGTGCCCTCCTGCTCATGTGTTGATGGGCAACAGTTAACTGAACAGTTCTCTGTGTTTCTGAATTGCTTAATAAAGTGCCACTGTATTTCACACTGTTGTTCCTAATTTCTCAAGAGAACGAGCAGAGCGCAGGTCAGGCTCTCGTGAGCCGGTAAGCAGAAGGGTGTGGCCACCCATTTTACCCTCAAACAGCGGAGAGGAGCCCCGACGAAAGGATATTAAGTACGGCTGTTCTTAGAGAATATATATATATCATACTATCACATAAATTATAATAGTATATTAAATCTATTTGGATTTGTATAGTATAAGTAAATATATAATATAAAATGAGTAATTCATTGGAGAATGACTGAATTGATATCTCGGAAATACAATAAATACATTATATATTAAATATGAAAACATTCATTGTCATGTATGAATACACATAGGTTAGAGATGAATTGATATAGTATAATAAATATGCTAAACAGGATAGATAAAAGGAATAAAGATTGAGTCAAATAGTTATAAATATTATATCATAATATAACATCCTAGTAAAACAGTATAGTCTAATATAAAATAATGTAATATATGATAAAAGAATAACATTCAATTGCGCGAAATTTAAATACATTTTCAATTTGTATCGTATGGTTTGACCCTAGCTAGTGAGCCGTATCCTACGATAAAAATGTAAGTGGTTAATACATTGTTCATCTTATTTTAAGCCAAATAATATGAATTGTTATTAACAGTTAGATCTTGTCATATTACTGTTGTCAGTCTTCATCCGAGGCAGGTTTAAGGGGTGAACGAGATTTATCTCTGTGTTGTTCTTGTACAAAAGAAGAGGCAGTGTGCAACACTGAAGTTTGTCATCTTGGGCACGAACAGATCTTTCTAGATCTCTTCCTCTATGACGTGGGTTGCTAAAATTACGCCTTCTGTTGTCAAATGGTTGCTGTGCAGTGGCGGCTCCCCCATTGGGGTGTGGGGGCGTCGCCCCACTGCTTTCTCGCAGTGCGAGAAGCAGAAACATAAAATGGTAAAACTACCATTTTATGTTTCTGCTTCTCGCACTGCGAGAATGCAGAAGTGCCTGGTTGTGGGATGGAGGGTGGGCGGTCCCGCTCGAGAGCAGCGGGGGAGTGGCTTCCCCACTGTTGTGGAACCTGACTGCTTTGGTCGACCAGGGGCTGACCAAAGCAGTCATGCGCACTCTCCCTTTTCTCTATATAGGCTGCATGCAGCCTACATAGAGAAAAGGGCCTCGGATTAGGCTCCCGGCTGGGGCGCTGTGCGCCTGCACCGCACCAATCACAACGCTGCCATTGCAGTGCTGTGATTGGCGGGGGTTGGAGGCTGCCTGTGGGTGGCTTTCCTCCTGATGAGCGCTGCTGCAGGAAAACGCGCGGAACGGCGGGAGTCGGGACCCGGCCGCGGAACGGTGAGTTTTATATTTTATTTTAATTTATTTAGTTTGCATCTGTGCTGACTTCACAGCTATGCACAAAGGAACTTTTCGTACCCCACGTCGTTGCTGGTTATCATGCGAGTGAGGCGGTTAGAGCGTGAGTACCTCAGGCACGCGTAAGACGCCATTAAAAACCGATGCACTACTTTTGAATGGGCCTTGGGTAGGCCAGGGGGCTCCCCTGCCCCCTTGTAGAACCTGCCTTGCGGAATAAAGCTGACGTAGGGCAAACTTCCAGTCTCGGGGGGGGGTTGCGAGCAGCATGTGTTATCAGTTATACCCAAGCAGCAAATCAATAGTTTCAGTGCCCTTATGAACCTCCCATGCGCGCCTGGGTGTGTGTCGAATTCATACTGCGCAGCTGGAATTGCTTCACCTCAGCTCCCCTTCTGACAGTAGGGGTTCGAATTGTTTTATCTCGTGCACAATTTTCACAGAATGTGTCGTTATCCTTGGGCTGCTCCACAAACGATCCTCCCGACCTCCTTCAGCAGTCCACCTTATAGCTTCCTCACAGCTCAAAACCTCAGAGAATCCACATACTCCAGGCCCAGTTTAATAATATTTGCTGTCCCCAATGAAATACAACCCTGTTACCCCTCCCGCCTCCCCCCCGCGACGACCCCATTTCCACCCACCCGTCATGCATTGCCTGCCGTGACTGGTTAAAGGTGATGGCAAGCCGTGTTTTCCCCTTTCAAATGTCGTCTCCGTTTTAAAGGAAATCTTTCTTTGTTCAAATGATGCGTGTGCTTTTCTTTAGCGGTGACATCGTTACCTCGGTCAAGAAAGATGCCAATGTAGGTGTTCTGCTTCTGAGGGGTTGTTTGTAAATGCTGAACGGGAGTTGGTTAATCAGGAAGCAGTTTTTCAAATTCAAGACTTTATTTAGTTTGTTGACTTGATAAGACATTTATTTCACCTAAGCCGCAAATCGAGGGTGTTTAAATGATAAAGGCCTTCCTCAACCTGTTACCTGTAGGTCACTCGGAAACCTCAGTGCAGATGACAGTGCCATGGGCAGAGCTGTTATACATCTGTGGGGAGGAGTGGGTGCCTAATCTTTATACATCTGTGGGGTTGGAGAGGGAGGAGTGGGTGCCTAATCTTTATACATCTGTGGGGTCGGAGAGGGAGGAGTGGGTGCCTGATCTTTGTACATCTGTGGGGTTGGAGAGGGAGGAGTGGGTGCCTAATCTTTATACATCTGTGGGGTCGGAGAGGGAGGAGTGGGTGCCTAATCTTTGTACATCTGTGGGGTCGGAGAGGGAGGAGTGGGTGCCTAATCTTTATACATCTGTGGGGTCGGAGAGGGAGGAGTGGGTGCCTAACCTTTATACATCTGTGGGGTCGGAGAGGGAGGAGTGGGTGCCTAATCTTTGTACATCTGTGGGGTCGGAGAGGGAGGAGTGGGTGCCTAATCTTTGTACATCTGTGGGGTCGGAGAGGGAGGAGTGGGTGCCTAACCTTTATACGTCTGTGGGGTCGGAGAGGGAGGAGTGGGTGCCTAATCTTTGTACATCTGTGGGGTTGGAGAGGGAGGAGTGGGTGCCTAATCTTTGTACATCTGTGGGGAATTCCTATCAGTAGAGCTTTTGATAGTCCAGTCTCATCCGTACAGGAGATTGAATTAATATCTTAACATCGGCACCGGGGAAAGTTTTGATTACTCTACTTCTAATTGCTGCTTCTAATTACTTTATTCCAACTTGACTTCATGTGTTAGGTCATTTAAATGTATTATTATTTGAATTTCTCAAATTTGCTTTAAAATACACCATTTGTCCACTTTTTTCAAAATTTTCTCAGGGGGATGAACGCCCCCGTACCCCCCGTAGGTTGTTCTGGCTCGCTCGCTATGCTCGCTCGCCACAGTGCAATACGACAATTATTTTACGCCACACCACTTTCAAATATCACCAGCCGCCACTGTTGCTGTGATGAACTTGAGCTCGCATGAATTTGATCAGTTGAGGTGTCTTGCGTATCCATGTCTTGTGTTTTCATCCAATCTAGGAATTGCTGCAAATCTACTGGATCATAGAAATCTCTGGAATCTCCATTTTTAGTAATACGAAAGCGAGCTGGCTCAAATAGACCATATTTGATGTCCATCTGCCGCAACTGAGGCCTAATGGCGAGGAATGCTTTGCCCCTCTCATTGGTCTCTTTAGAGAAATCTGCGGCCATCTGGATGACGTGACCCTTATATGAGTATGAACCTTGCGAGCGAGCTGCAGTTAGTAAATGTCTAGTTTGCTCATGTCTTAAAAAACAAGCGATGAGTGGTCTTGGCCGAGCTGTATTATCCTTCCGAGGAGGACCTATGCGGTGAGCTCTTTGTATTTCTAATGGAGGATCAAAGGTAATGCCAGTTAATTGCAAAAGAACATCACAAGGAAATTGCCTAGCGTTTTGATTTTCAATGTTTTCCGGAAATCCAAAGAAGCGAATATTATCCCTCCTACTACGATCTTCCAAGTCAACCAACTTACTGCGTAGGAATAAGAGCTCTTGGTCCTTGCTGTGCACTGCGTCAAGGCGATTTTCCACTGTTGTTAATCTCAGATCTAGTTCGTCAGTCTTTGTATGAAAACCCGCTAGTTCTGCACCAATAGCTTTGGTTTCAGCTGTTAAAGATGATATGTTAACATCCATACCCTCTAGACGTCGACTGACCGTGGAAATTTCCTGTAGGATATGATTCAGCGTATCACCTTGTGAAGAAGTGCTAGCACTCTGAGGCGACTCTTTTGATGAAGGAGCAGATCCTTTCCTAGGCATCTTGCTTGATTGTTTAAGGACTTCAGCAAATAGAAGTGGTGTAGAGGAGTTAGTTCCACGCTTATTGTTTGACATTAAGATCAGTCCTGCAACAGTGCGTAGAGATGTATTTTAGACCTCTGTAGTGCTTCTCCAAAATAATACTTCTGTTAGGTGTTCTAAATTGTTGGGTGTATTGTGGTGACAATTATTATCATAACAGGTAAAGCTTCAAAAAGCGCTATTAGCAGGTATCAAGACTGACTATTAATTCTAGCCACTTCACTGTGTAATGTATCTTTTCCTATGCTAGGCAGTTTGTAAGAGTCAATATGCTTAGACGCTATATTAAACAATAAAATATGTTTAGAAAAAATCCCATTTCAATAAGCAAATCTTTTTACGTCACTTCATTCAATACACAGCGCGTTAGAACTGCAACACAGGTTTCATAATCACCACTTCTGTTTTGATTTAAGTATATGAACTATGTTTTACTTAGTAGTGACATTGTATCTAGGAGGGGGATTCTGAGGAGCAAAGTTATTCACTAAAGCATTGGTTTTCCGTGCATGCGAAGAGTGGAGGTTCTTGAATTATGAAGGGTGCGCGTTCTCCTCAAAATATGACCCCGTTAATTGATTTGATAATGCCCAAGAAAAGTTAAATTTTTGGCAGTGAAATGTATCCGCAAATTTTTAAATGTTCAGAATATAGGTATAATTTTCCTCATTTCTGTTTTAATATCCTCTTTACAGGACTGACATGTAATTATTTATAGCGTTGGAGCACTCCTTCGTGAAATGTGCTCGTTTTCCTCATGACTCCGCCCGTAGGTTCAGTCACATCGGGGAAGCGCGCTGAAAGGGGCGGGGACAGTTAGAGGAACCTCGGCCTACGCGCATGCGAGGACCAAGGATTCCTGAAGTGTTGAAGGCCGGCTGACGTCGCGCTCACCTCAAAATTTTGCCGCAACGAATGAAGTCATTGCAGGCGTCGCACAGCCTCGAAATGCACACGGAACGACTCTACAGGCCTCCGTGAAGCAGAATTAGTCGAAAATTCAGCCCTTGCGATGTAGGTAAGCGCGTCGCTTACGTCAAAGGCTCCTCTCCCGGCGGAGCTCACAGCTTAGGCGGCCATCTTCCTCCGTGGCCAGACCACGCCCCCGAGTTTTGGTGGTTTTAATTGAATTGAGATTCACAAACCATAAGTTGTGTTTTAAGATTCCCATTTGCTGCGTTTCAAGCCTGGTTGCGACCCTGAGGCATGCAAGTATAGAAACAGAAGAAGGGTTGTACGGTTGCATGCTACAGAGAGTGGACAAGCTTTCACCCCAGTTTACAAATGTAATGGTTCGTTCAGTGCTTGGAACCATTACGTAAGACAACGCACTTTAAAAAACAAGCATTTACAATAGTAAAAAAAAAGAAAGAGCGCGATGTCCCTGTAGCGGGCGCCGCGCTCAGTATTAAAGTTTACAAAAAAATAAATAAACAGAGCGCGGTGTCCCTGAAGCGGGCACCGCGCTCAACATCAAACTTCTAAAAATAAAATTTAAACTGAGCGCGGTGTCCCTAAAGCGGGCGCCGCGCTCAGCATGCAAATACAACAAAAAAAGCAACCGCCGGGGGCGTGGCCAAGCAGCGATCCATGATGGCCGCGTAGAGTAGAGCTCCGCCACCCGACCCTTCCCAAACACCTATCCGGCACATAGATCCGTGTCCTCCGAGAGGGGATCCCTGCATCGGAACACCAGCGGTTACCACCCCGCCCGCTCCGGCTTGTGTCAGACGCCTGGCACCAAAGTTACGGGGGCGGAAGTGGTGAGGCCTACCGTCCAGCCAGAAGCCGGGACACACAGTGCGGCGAGAGGCCCGGGAACGGCCCAGCCGGGTCGGGGACTTTTCGCGGCGTGAGGCCCGGGATACATCATCGCTGCAGAGAGACTGCGACTCGCCCCAAACAAATCGGGACCCCGCCATAACTCGCAGGCAAGTGGGGCCGGGATAGAAACTTCATCCAGCAGGAAAGGCCCAGGCACAGTCCTGTCCTGCGCGTTAGGGGTGCAGTCGGCGAGCGGCAGGGCTGCAACGCGAGGGCCGGTGGCTCACCATCCCGCTCCCCCCCCACGAATTGCGACGAAGCCAGACACTGGACCCTGAGCGGGGAGGCCCACTGTGTTGGGATTACAGGCATACCACCGACAGGACCTAGGGAGAGCTACGGTAGTGTGGGCAGTGGGGAAGGCACCCCCCCCCCCTGGGCAGACAGAAAGCGTACAAGGCGACCCAGGGGAGAAGACGCTCCAGGCCTGGGGAGGCTTAAGTCCCACTCCTGAAACCAGAACATACATTTGCAGCCCCACCACACAGAGTGGAGCTCCCGGCGGGATCTCAGAGCCTGGGTTGGCTCTCCCTCCATCTGACCTATTGGGGCCAGCGGGACCACTGCTTCGCCGTCTGGCGGAAGACAGCCTGAGGCCCAGACAGCCGACTCTCCAGAGTGATCGGGGGGCCTGCTCAGTGGCGTAATGGATCGGAGTAAAGGCCCTGGGACCCGGGGCCCAGAGGGACGCAAACTAACAAACTGGACCGCTACACTGTCCCCAAAGACACGCACCAGAGCCGACTATCCGGAGGAGCCTCCCAGAGTGGCCTGGGCGAAGAAGAGCAGGAATTATCATTAAAAGACGTCATGGACGCGATCACTGGAGTTAAAACCTCCCTGGAACATAAAATGGACACTATGGCTATTGAAGTGAACCTCATCAGGGCGGATCTGGGAAAACTGAACGAGAAGGTGAAGCAGGTGGAGATCACCGCCACGAGCCTCGTCGGAGATGTCGCCCAACTCCAAGGAGAAGTCCGCGAATTACAAAACTCGCGTAACATCACTGACCTAAAACTGGACGACTACGAAGGCCGCATGCGGCGCAACAACCTCCGCTTCCTGGGTGTTCCAGAGAAATCGGAGGGGCAATCCCCTGACCTATTCGTGGAGGACCTCATCCTGACACATCTTCAGCCCAAAGGCCTCAGTAAGTTCTTTGTCATCGAACGGGCACATAGGGTCCCGGGCGGCCGTCCTAGGCCGGGCGCGCCCCCGCGGCCAATGTTGGCCAGAGTTCTAAACTTCCGGGACAGGGATGTCGTCCTACAGAACGCCAGGCGCGGGCCCCCTCCGCTACGAAAACGCAGACATAACCTTTTTCCCGGATTTCACACAGAGGGTGCAGACGCAGAGGAGGTCGTTCCTCTCCGTAAAAAAAGTGCTTAGAGACAGAGGACTGAAATATGCGATGCTCTTTCCAGCACGTCTTCGGGTCGAGGCGGATGGACGGGCCTGGTTTTTCGAGCAGCCCGAGGCTGCAGCTGACTGGATCGAGCGCCGTGGAATGCGGAGCCCAGGCGGCCATGTCCGAAGTGAGAGTGAGGACACGCGCCCTGTCTGAAGAGAGGGCTGTATCGCCATGCATCTTTGCACGGAATATGTTGGGCCTGTTGTGGGGTGGGTTGTGGGTGGGTATTCTCTCTCTGAGCCTTCGTGGCTGTGGACCCTCTTAGACTTGGCACACTCGTGCAAGGAGGATGTACACTTGACTTGTGGGGGACAGGGAGGCGGAGCGCTTTATTTCCCCCTTTTCTTCTACTCTTAGTTCATTTCAAGGGCGACAGGCACTCTGCAAGTTTTCGATGGGCAGTTCTAGGCCCAGAGTGCAGGGCAGCGGGGTGGGGGGTTGTTGGGAGGGAATGTTTTGTTTGGTTTTTGTTGTGTTTGTTGTATCAGCATCATTAGTAGTACCGCCTCAGGAGGGGGCCGAGACACACGCTGCTACCCCTGTAGAAAGAGTAGAGATATCTTTTAATCAATTATGGCTGCACGGAGAGACGTAGGAATCAAATTGTTAAGCTGGAATGTCAACGGGTTAGGGGACAAGATAAAACGTAGTGTTGTTCTCCAGTACATCAAACGTCAGGCCCCCGACATTGTATTACTCCAAGAAACCCATCTCATTGGCAATACATGCAAGGCACTACATAGAGGAGGCTACATAATGTTGGCCCATGCGGGATTCACCTCCAGCTCAAGAGGGGTGGGTATTATGATGAAGAAATCCTTTCCTCTGGTGGTAAGCGCAACCTGGGCAGACGATCGGGGAAGATACATTGGAGTCACGGGAACATGGGCGGGACACCCCATCACACTCCTTTCGGTTTATGTACCACCTGGCCTGCAGGCCGCCACCTTTAGGGACTTAGGAACTATATTGCTAGCTATTCCAGAAAGTCTGTTAATCTTGGGAGGGGACTTAAACTCAGTAGTCTCGGGCGCGCTAGATCGTTATCCCCCCGTACATTGAGCCCCACCTCCAGTTGGCTTCCGGAATTTCTCGAGACCATGGGGTTGGTGGATAGCTGGCGGACCTATCACCCAAACACAATGCAGTACACCTTTCACTCGGGGCGCACGGGAGCCTCTCACGTATCGACTACTTTCTAGTTCCCGCATCTCAGATTGCACACATCCATGAGACTAGACATCTGGCCAGGGGTATCTCCGACCACTCTCCGGTTTGGCTTCACATGGTTCTTGATTATAAGCAAGTGGGAAGGGTGGCCCCCATCAACCCGTGGTATTTTAGAGATCCCAAAATTCGCAAAGCGCTCCTTGCAGCCATAGATAATTACTTTATTGACAATGAGGGATCAGTGGATTCCCCGCAGACGCTGTGGGAAGCCTTTAAGACGGTGATCCGGGGCCAGGCCCTATCCCTAATCTCGGGCAAGAAAAAGGACCACCACAGAGAGATAGTGGCCATGGAGGCGGAGATTGGCCACTTAGAAACTGACCTGGACTC
Organism: Calotriton arnoldi; assembly: GCA_963921515.1. NCBI lineage: Eukaryota > Metazoa > Chordata > Amphibia > Caudata > Salamandridae > Calotriton > Calotriton arnoldi. Next base: position 1,111,598 of record CAWUFW010003439.1, on the reverse strand, counting down.
GGAGGTCACACCCGATAAACTCCACTATCTACGGCTCCGGCAGCAGGAGTACAGAGCGCTGGCGACCGACCAGGCGCGGGCCTTGGGTAGAGCTGCGCAGGGACGGCTATATGAGGTGGGAGATAAAGCTGGGAAATTGCTAGCATGGCTAGACAAGAGAGAATGGGCAGACCGCCTAGTACCAGAACTCCAAGGGGAGGGAGGTAGCCCCCTCACAGATCCTCAAGACATTGTAGATAAATTTGCTGCCCACTTCTGTGCGGTCTACTCTTCAACTACTTCCTATTCTGTAGAGGACTCCCGCCAGATGATTGCTGACATAACGCTGCCCAAGGTCTCAGCTGATGACCGTGACTTTTTAGATAGTGACATATCCAACGACGAAATAGCGAAGGCAATAAGGTCCATTAGATCAGGAAAGGCCTCAGGCCCCAACGGGCTTCCGGTCGAATTATATAAACTTAAACCGGACGGGCTGGCCCCACATCTCAGGGCTATGTACGAGGACTCAAGGGAGAGAGGGCTCCTGCCGATAGATCAGAGAACGGCCACTATTATCACCATCCATAAAGAGGGGAAACCGAGAACTGACTGTGGGTCATACAGACCAATTTCCTCCTGAATGCAGAGCCCAAGATTTTGGCCAAACTTCTGGCCAACCGCCTGATCACAGTGATCGAAACCCTGGTCCATCCAGACCAATCTGGTTTCATTCCGCATCGCAACACTGCACTTAATTTGCGTAGGGTGCATGGGGTACTAGGCAGAGCGACCTCACTTTTAGAACCAGCTGTAATAGTCTCCCTCGATGCCACCATGGCATTCGATACCATTGAATGGTCGTATCTTTGGGCAGTTCTGGAGAAGTTGGGGTTTGGCCCGAAATATATTCAATGGGTTCAGCTTCTGTATGCTAAACCGTTGGCACAAGTAGTAGTCAATAACAAAAAATCGGATACCTTTGAGCTGGGTCGGGGGACCCGGCAGGGCTGTCCGTTGTCTCCTCTCCTGTTTGCCCTGGCCCTGGAGCCGCTGGCGGCCTGGATACGTAGAGACCCGAGGATTCGGGGCATGCGCTGGTCCTCGGAGTGGGAGGACCGCATCTCGCTCTACGCAGATGATATCCTGCTCTATCTGACTTCTCCGAGGCGGTCCCTGAATGTGGTCCTGGATATCCTGGCCGTCTTCGGCAGGTACTCCGGATACTCCATTAACTGGAGTAAATCCCTGTGGTTCGTTTTGGCTGGAACACCGCCTATCCCACCGAAGGGTTGCCCCATTCAAATTCGTGCAGACGGCTTCAAGTATTTGGGGATTTTTCTCACCCTAGACCCGTCGCTCCGCTACTCCCAGAACCTACTTCCCCTTTGACTAGGTTGCGTAAGGACATAATCAGCTGGAAGTCGCTCCCGCTTTCCCTACTGGGAAAAGCGGCACTTTTAAAATGATGTCTTTGCCCCGGTTTTTATACGCCCTGCAGAACTCCTTGGATCCGGTCCCAGCGTCCTACTTTAGAGAGATAGAGGGCCTTCAGCGGGACCTGTTGTGGAGTGGACGGCCGCGTATTGCCCTAAGCAAGCTCACCTTAAATTGGTATGACGGGGCATTAGCCTCCCGATATCAAGAAGTATTATTGGGCGGCACATCTTGCTGCCATTAATCATGGCACCTACCTACGTCCCGGAGATCCAGGCCATAACATGGATAGATGGCTCCTTTCGGGTGGGAACTATAACAGAGCCCTTTACTCCAAACCACACCGATTCCAACTCACAGGCCCCACCAAACACTCGGTCCATGTTTGGCACACTGCCACTAAATGCCTTGGCTGGAATCGCAGGCTCACACTTGCTACCCCGTTATGGGACTCGGAACAGCTAGGTAGCTTGTGGAAAAGCAAAGGGTTTGACAAATGGGATCTCATAGGTCTCTCGCGTGTAGGGGATCTGTGGGACAAATCAGATATCAAGTCATTCGCTACCCTGCAACAGCAATTCGATCTAGCTGACTCTGAAATTTTCCGTTATACGCAGGTCCGACATGCCCTGCGCTCCCATATACAGCGTGGTACCGCCCCTCCAGAGTCGTCCCCATTGGAGGACCGCGTCTTGGACGGCCACATCCCTGACAGCACTATCTCATTGATATATAAAAAGCTGATCAACAGCATGCCAGACCCTCTCCAGTCGCTTCGGGAGAAATGGTCCGGGGACGGAATCGAGATAGACGATGAGGACTGGCAAGAGGCCGTTTCCTCGCCCAGAGTAGTGGCAATACCCGCGCGCCTACGCCTGGTCCAACTTAAAGTACTCCATAGGATTTACGTGACCGGACCGCAGCTGGTACGGATGGGAAGAACAGATGGGGGGACTGTAGACGGGGCTGTGGCCAGATGGGTACTTTTATACATATAATTTGGGAATGTGACAAAATTCAGCTCCTACTGGCGTAAAATACATGATATCACCAACACAGTGTTAACAACACAACTTAGCCCAGATGCTCGTAGATGTTTGTTGAACATATGGGAACCAACGGATCTGAATGTCTATTTAACGCAATGGGTCACTTTGGGACTTATGCTCGCTAAGAGAAATATTGCTCAGCTGTGGGGGCGTCTCAACCTCCAACGGTGGGTGACTGGAAGAAAGCTCTGGATTGGGCAATGTTCAGGGAAAAGACAGTGTATGTTGCCCGGGGCTGCCCTAAAAAATGGACCCGTGTATGGGGCCTGTGGAACTCCTATCGTGGAGACATATGTCAACCGCCCCTCTCCCCTGACAGTGAGGACCTCCCTTTGCCCTAAACCCTCCAAGTATTTTGCTGTATTAATTGATTTTGCCTATTGTCTCCATGTGGCGTGCTCTTCTGCTTCCTATGTAATGTACTTGATATGCTGATATTGATTAATAAAAAAAGTTTTACAAAAAAAAAAGAAAGCATGTCAGAAATATATTACATGTACTCGTTTAGTGTAAACAAGAATGCTTTATTAGTGGAATGGTTTATAATGGTTAAGTTGGTTGAAGTAGAAATCGGGGGCTAGTGGCAAAAAAATAGAGTACTGGTTAGTTCTCTTTTAAAGCATAGATAAACTTGGGAATTTGTGGCATGTAGGAAAAAATCAGCATAGTAGTAGAAGTGGAAATCATGAAATATGGTCTGTGTAGTGTCTTCCCAGCCCGGGTACTGCGTCAATGACTACGCCACACAGGGAGTCTTTATTCATGTACATGTAACTGCTAACTCACCATACTGAAACAGCGCTCAATGCATTATGCTCTAACAAATACATCACAGTTCTATGGAGTTCATCAGGAGCCAAAAGGGTTTCGTCACTGTTAACTCACAAGATACTACAGTCTGTTCAAGTAAATTTTGCCAGAATGTATGCATTTTAAAATTGCTAGATTTATGTAAAGTCAAATTTGAAATGAACCTTTTTGACTAGGGTCCTAGCACCTCATCTATTTTTAGGTCGAGCATTCGAGACCTCTCGTATATACTTTAGTATATACTTATATACTTTAGTATATACTTATATGTGTATGTACTTTGTGGGCTCTGGAGATCAGCCCTAGGACTTGTCTGCTTTCCCTTATGGACTTTTTTTCTGTTCAACTGCCTCTATTTAACTGTCTTGATAGAAAACCATGAGTAGAGGTCAGTAAAATACCAGAATTGCTTTCTGCTGAGGGACTTTCTTTTTTTAATTTTTCTGGCAACTGCCTCTATTTAACTTTCTTGATAGAAAACGACCAGCAGAGGTCAGTAAAATACCAGAATCACTTTAGCATTCTCTAGATTCCAGTCCATAGAAATTGTCTTCCACGAGCACCCGTAGACAATAATATTTTTTTAACTCTTGTATTTTCAGTGATTTGACCACTGAAGGCCCTGATTTTATATTACAAACAGAGCTTTGGACTATACCATTTCCCGCTGAAAGGCAATATTTCTCTCCATGTGTTCCCATACCTGGTGTGTCACGCAGTTTGGTGCTTACTTTCCCTCCATGTTAAAGAACAGTAGATGTTTCAGCACCCAGGCTAATGTGCTGCATAGCTAAATACATATAAGGTCCCAAAGGTGAGACCGATTGCATTGCAAATGCTTGTTTAAATTCTTAATTACTTTACCCATGTGAAAGTGAATGTCTTTGTAAACACTCACGAGCAGTGTCTGAGAAATTTGTGGCCTCTGAAATCATGCCAATTCATGTAAAAATGTGTGACATGCTATGCATGCTATGCATGTAGCAAGAGGAAAAAGCTTGCTGTGAAAAAGACTTGTGCACTATTTTTATGACAAAAAATCATTGGCCCAAAATGTTAAACCAGCACAACAGATAGTACTGTAGTAGTTATCATGGGTTATGAGTGTGTTTTGACAAGGATTCAAACCTCACCGACAGAATTTTGTTTTTTATATTATTTTCCATTTTTATTCTATTTCACACAAATAAAAGATTTACCTTTGTAATTCATCCCTAGCAGGGCCTGGGAGATTTGTGGCCTCTTTGGTCAAGCCAGTGCATGTCAGAAATTTGTGACATGCTGTGGCATGTGGAAGGGGGTCAAAGTTTGCTGTGAAAGAAATCCCTTAATTTGTGGAATGAGACTTAGAGGATGATTGTGGAAGAAAAAGAAATGGATGGAACCAGTGCCAGAGTGAAAGAGAGAAAACTAATTTGTTTATAAAGCATGAAATTCAAGTGTGGATTTGTGGTATGTAAAAGCAAAACATGGAAATAGAAGAAGAACCAACACACTCTTTCCATGACAAAAAGATATTTGGCCAAAAACAGTCCACTAGAGGAGCAGATGGTACAGTGGTACCTAACATGGCTATGAGTTATTTTTGACACGGGTTCAAACCCCACCTAGAGAAATTTGTTTTTTATATGTTTTTTCTATTTTTTTCTATTTTGCCCAAATGAAAGATGTCCCTTTGTAAATCACCCCCTAGCAGTGTCTGGGAGATTTGTGGTCTCTTTAGTCAAGCCAGTGCATGTCAGAAATTTGTGACGTTCTGTGGCATGTGGAAAGGGGCAAGGTTTGCTGTGAAAGAAATCCCCTAATTTGCGGAATGAGACTTCGAGGATTATTGAGGACGAAAAAGAAATGCATGGGACCAGTGCCAGAGTGAAAGAAAGGAAGGGTTATTTGTTTATAAAGCATAAAAATCAAGTGTGGATTTGTGGCATGTAAAAGCGAAACTGCATGGAAATATAAGAAAGACATCTGTATTATGCACAGGTCCATAAAATGTTTAGGCATTGAATTTACTCATGCTATTAAGTGGCTTATTGGTAAGTGCAAAGCATTGCCAAGAGTTCAAGTCCCACCAACAGACTATCTATTTATGTATTTATAGTTTTTTTTATATGTTTTTCTTAATTTAACCAAGATTAAAGAAAAGTCTTTAGAATAACCCACTGGCACTTCTGGGGGTTTCTAGCACAATTATACCTGAAACAACATATCCAAAAAATGTGACACACTGTGGCATATGTCACATACCAGACTTGGGCAACAACCCCTTCTCCCTGGCTCAGTTTATGGAGCACTTGTTGCATAGGCCTCGTGGCAGTGGCCCACCTGCTCACTTTTCAGGTACATAGCTTGATACACTGATGTTTTAGCAGCTGGCTGTGTTTCACGTTTTTTACATGGAGTCGACACATTGGTTTTCCGTGTGTCAGGAGATTTTGACCACGCAATTAACACATCGTGATTTTACTGCTATTTCATACATGTCAATGTTTAATTTCTTCATTATGTTGTTTTGTGTCATGTATTTTACTAAGCATGCTGTTCACATTGGTTCACAATCGTCACGCATGGGTTATCTAGGATAGTTTCTTGGTTTAGTTTCCCAGGGGTTGCCATCACAGTTGTTTATAGTTAATCAAAATGTGGTGGTCTTTATTTCGATGTTTTTGCACATAATTGGATATCAGTTCATTTCGATCACTGATTGTTTTGGTGGAGTGTGTATCAACATGTTTATACGTTCACGCTTGTAAGTTGATTTCGCACAACAGTGTCATTAATTATTTATCGACATTTAAAGATATGTTGCCTACTTTTTGTTCTGACCAAATTTTTAATTTTCTACACTATAGCTACCCCTGAAGAAGGGTTTATACTGAAATGCATTGGGTGTATGATATCGTGGATGAATCTTGTATCACTACATGCTGCAGAAATACATTTTAAATGGATCTTTAACCGTGATCTTTGAACACTGGAATTATGTTACTAATAAAACATGGAAGGATTGGAAAAAAAAAAAAAAAAAAAAAAAAAAAGCAACCGCCATTGACCCCATCAGTGTCAATAACAAAAATAGTGCTGATCCAGCGGGTTACTAGCAACAAGCATTCATACACCGAATACTCACCTGGGCCCATTCATTCATACTACGCTAGCAATTTCCGCTGGTGGGTCAGTTGTACTCTTTATCAATCTCCCTGCTACCAATTACCTTTCTGATCAAGAGTAATGACTTACCAATGGACCCTTTGATAATTGGGAAGTTTAAAATGAGAAAATATAATGCAATTCATAAATCTGAAATAATCACTGACTCAGGAAGTTTTAAAATGTTTATCTAAATTCTTTAGCAGAGTAAATTACAAACCACATAACACTTAATCGCATATCAAGGAGGAAGTATACTAAATAATCACCTATTTAATCAAATGACGGTCTCTCAGAAAGAAGAAGATAGAGACAGCAGTACAGCTAAAGGTTTACGCTTATAGTTACCTAAGAGTGTGAGAACCAAACCCCTTGGCCAAGGAGTTGGAAAGATGGGTCCCAAGAAGGATGAAGACCAAAGACCTCCGGACCAGGTTCAGAACAGGATAGGTGACCTCTCTATCAAAGACGCCTGCGTCGTTCCCCTCTCTGACACTTCGTTCCTCCTCGATTCTTCCGTGTCTTCTTTCTAATGGAATCCGCCGCCCCCGCCTCAGGACCTCTCTGGACAGCGATTCAGTCTGCAATCGATCAGCTCGTTGAGCACCAAAGCCTGATCTAACTAATTAGCTAATTCTATATCTATTATACCCTTCTACACCCAGGTACTTCCCATTAATGTTTCAAATTCATGGGCTCACTACTTCTGATTGGACAGGGACAGGGGGTTGATCCTCACACCATGACATTTTAGTTCAATTTCTTTAAGCTCATTGTTTTAAAATACCGCCCCTCACAATTAATACATTTGCTTTATTTCCCACCCGTCTCACAACAAATTTAATACAAAATGTATATACATTGTTGCAATTGATAGAACAACTCAGATGTACAGTTGAGGTGACCAACGGGTCGTGTCCTTGGATATCTTCCAAGTTGACTTCATCGCTTTGTCTTGTTAATTTTCAGAGCGCATGCGCACGTTCCATGGCTCTTGAGCTGCTGTTTGGTTAACCCAGGCCCATTTTACTAATAGAAATCAAAGAAGAAACATATTAAAATCAAAAATAAATGTTTTCACTGTATACCCCCTACTTCTACTCTATTCCCATTTAATTATAAAATCTATCCCGCATTAGTAGCGTTAGAATACCACATTATTAATTGCAGCAAATGCGTGAGCTTTAGCACGTGAGAACATTAAGCAGCCATTTTAGCACACACTGCGCAGAAGCAAAGATTCCCTCCAAGCAAAGAAAGACGTCATACCACGTGATATGGTTGACACATGCGCAATGGAGTTCCCGCGCCTTTGCGGCCATTTTGGATTAGACAAGGATTACTTATTAGTTTTAAACACATAGGCAAGCGTCTCTCGGATAAGGTGTAGTATATGCACTTATTAATAAAGACATTACAAAGTTTTAAATAATTAATACGGTGAGAGGATTGCTTACGAACAAATCTCTTTGTGAGTCCTTGCTCCATCAATCCCCTCTCTGATGGCGTTTCTGAGTCATCAAAACTACCCACAACCAGATGCCAACTTCTAGCATATTTTTGTCAAAGTCTCATTTTTACATTTTCTATTCTTATTTTCTCCTTTCAGTTTCTTGTATATTTCACTTTTCAGATCTTCTAATTCAATTTCATCAAATTTCCGTTTCTTGCCTTTTCCTGTCACTCTATATGTTTCATTCTTTCTACAACATTTGCACCATATCATTATTGACACTACTATTATTGCTATCCCTACTAAGGGTACTAATATTTGACCTATAAGTCCTTTTCCTACATTATTAAACCAGGTACCAATTGACGCAATGCTATTTGTCAATCTTTCCCATACACTATCAACTTCCAGTGGTTTCAGTTCATTCTCAAGTTTTGTTATATTCTTTATATACGTTCCGATTTCTGCACTTTTGTCAGGAATATACGTGTAACAATGTTTCGTTTTCAACAATTTACTGACTCCGCCCTCTTTTGCTAATATTATATCAAGCGCAAGTCGATTTTGCATAACCATTGATCTAATCGCAACCATCTCCGCATTAATCATTAGAAACCCTCCAGCAGTATCCGTTGATAAACGATCAACCACTGTAGATAATTTACATATTTTCCTTGAGTTCAGAATTATTCCCACTGAAGGTATCAATGCACTAAATATATCACCTACAATTTCAGAAAAACTAGCTCTTTTACTACGTGTTAATTCACTATTATTTTCATTGCTCCCAGTGTTTCTTTTTACGTGGTATACTTTTGGAAAAACTATTCCAAAATAACAACTTCCACACCACCGTGCAGGAAGCCTAAAGTAAGCCTTATTCCCACATACATAATAAATTCCAGGAAAAACTGAATCTGTTCCTCCTTTTAGTCCCCAACCTCAAAGAATTAAGAAATGATGTTCACATTCACTGGTACCGATGAAAATATTGTTATAATCAGTCTTTAACCTATGTAGACAAATTTTCCCTGTCTTTACAAAATCCAGAGCCATAACAGCTTGAGCTTTGCCAGGTGTGTAAATACCCTCTTTCTCAGCCCAAGGTGGAAGATGAGCTTTATGTTCAGACGCTTTCTTTTGGAAATTCTGTCTTCTATTCTCAACTAAGTTCAAAAATATCTTTTCTTCTTCATGTAATGAACATGTTAGATTGCTTCTATGTGCATGTGTTATGTCTATCGACTTCATTGTTAGGAAAAATTCTCCCATAAATTGTGCATCTTGACTAGTAAGCACTGGGTTCATATTCTTTCGAATCGGAATCTCTGAAAATATCACATCTATATTTGAATAATAATACTGAAGTTTCCCTGTTCTATAAAATAAACTAGTTAATACACTACATGATATGCCATAAGTTAAAGGCAAATGATGGTATGTTAACCCTTCTGCTACTGATTCAGGTATCTTCATACAAACATAACAGTCACTAACTTCCATTGTATCTACGTACTGAAACAATAATTTAATGAAAACATTTAAACTAGTATCGTTATCTGTAACCACATGATGAAACTCTGGTTCATCTTCTGCTTCTATTCTTACTCTATTACCTTTCAAGTTATCTATCCTTCCCTTTGTTTCATTGTTAATCTTTTTATCCATTATCATAAGGTAAGGAATTGCTACAATTACAACTAACCACACTATAAGCACCACTACCAGACTACATATGCATATAGCACAGCATCTTTTACAACATTTCCGTTTTGGTCTCCCAGAAACTCTGTCGTCAGGCATTTTGACAAAGAACATTTCTCTTCTTTTCTTTTTCTTTCAAGTCTTTAACGTTATCAAGGTGGTTTCACTTCTTTTTCATAAGTCAGTTCTGCACTTGTTCCTTCGTCACCACTTTCACTTGACTCTGAACTTTCGTAGTCTTCAAGGATTATATAAGTCCAATCAGGACCTTTAAACTTATTGTTCACAAGTTTCAATCTTTTGCTTTTTCGTTTTTCAGTTCCACTTGTCTGTCCAGATAAGCTTGTTACTTCATTTACTTGTTCTGGATCTTCACTTTGTGTTTCTATATGGTATTTTACTCTTTTAATGACACTAGGCCAATGATCACCTTTTCTGACTTTCTTTGTTAGCACTGTATTTTCACTTTCCGAGTCTTTTCCAAAAGTTATTTTATTTTCAAGGTGTGGCACAAATTGATTTTCCTCGATTTCAGTTTCTTCTTCTATCTGTTCTTGTTCAGGTCTTATTGTTGTTTCTTCAGTTGTCTGAATGTGAGTTTCTACTAACTGACCCTGTTCAGGATTTACGTCTTCGTGCTTGAAGCTTTCTTGCTCGATGTCTTCTTTGTTTTCTTCTCCCTGAACGTGTTTTTCTTGTTCTAACTGGTTCTGATCAGGGCTTATTGCACTTTGTACTTCTGCAGCCTGACCGCGTTCTTCTAAACCTGCCTGTCCCTGCTCACATTTTGTTGTTTCGTTGTCAATTTGAGCCCAATCTTCTATCCCTTTCTGTGGCTGTTCAGGTTCTCTTATTGTCTAATTCTTCTTAGCCTGAGCTGCTTCTTCTTCACCTATCTGATCCTCACTAATTTCTTCTAATCTAGCTCAACTTCTTGTTTTATTGTAAACTTCTGGTATGTCAACCACTGGTATCCAGTCCTGACTTGTGCTCGGTTGTTCTTCTTCAGCTTCTCCCGAATCTCTCACCTGGGATTCTTCGGCTGGCCAGCCTTCAGCTTCCTCAGTTATTGATGCTGACTGAGGATCTTTTCCTTCAGGAGGTGGCACCCTTTTGATGTGGCTTACATGAATCCAATTAGGCAATCCTGCACATTTCACTGGTGTGTTTGCAACTAATATAACCTGACAAGGTTCGCCCCACCTGGGTGATAAACACGTTTCTCTGGTGTGATGCTTCACAACCACCCAATCTCCGGGGTTCAGATCATGCTCTTGTTCAGGCTGCCTGGAAACTGCGTCTTCTCCAACCTGGTGAGAGACAGAACGCACTAGGTTAGCCAATGCCTTGCAATAATCTAGAACCATATCATCAGTTATGTTCAACAGTTTATTTGCAGGTACATGTGCTTGTCTCATTGCTCTTCCCATGATGATTTCATGTGGACTCAATCCTGTATTTCTATCAGGAATGCTTCTGAGTCCCATTAAGACAAGAGGCAATACATCTGGCCAATCTAACGATGTGGATGTACACATCTTTGACAATCTTGACTTTATTGTGCCATTCATTTGTTCAACCACTCCAGAAGCCTCTGGGCGGTATGCACAGTGCAATTTTTGTTCAATTTTGAATGCTTCACAGATTATTCGAATTACTTCGTTATTGAAGTGACTTCCTCTATCTGATTCCAAAGTTACCGGGAAACCGAACCTAGGAATGAGTTCTCGTAATAACAATTTTGCGACTGTAATGCTATCATTCCTTCTGGTAGGGTAAGCCTCCACCCATCTTGAAAACACACACACTATGACAAGTACATATTTCAGTCCTTTACATGGTGGTAACTGTATGAAGTCTAGCTGCAATCTTACAAAGGGACCTTCAGCCTTTCCAATTTTTCCCAAACCAATTACTGTTCTCCTTCCAGGATTATTCATTTGGCAAGATAAACACCTCTGGCAAAGACTCTCTGCTGCAGCCCTAAACTTTGGATTGTACCAACTTTGTCTGGAAAGTCTAATCATGGCATCTCTCCCTACATATGTGTCTCCATGATACATTCTGGCCATTTGTGAAATCAAACAGTCGGGCATGACTGGTCTGCCATCTGTATATACCCATACATCATCATCTGTTCTTCGGGTACACCCTATTTTTATCCAAACATCTCTTTCACTCTCCTCAGCATCATCTTGCAATCTTTTCACATCATTCCATATTTCAGGTGTTGAACATAGCATAAGTTGGCAGCTGATTCCCATCCTTTCAACTTTTCTGTTTACTGCCAATCTGTTTCTGGCACAATGTTGAGCAACTAGGTCTGCGTATCTGTTACCGGCTACCACCCAGTCATCTCCTGACTGGTGTGCAGCACATTTCACCACTGCCAATTCTTTTGGTGATTGTATTGCCTCCAATAGTTCCTTTACAAACTGCCCATTTTTGATTGGGGATCCTGAAGAAGTCATGAAATCCCTCTGCATCCACAGTTGGCCAAAGTCATGCACAACCCCTTACCAATATTGACTGTCCGTAAATATGGTTACTCTTAACTTTTTCCCAATTTTGGAGGCTTTGATCAAAGCAATTAATTCAGCTACTTGTGCAGATTTGACTCCTGGTAAATAGGATGCTTCGACTATTCCAGATAGTTCACATACAGCATAGGCTGCGCTCAATTTACCATCCTCATGCCTTAGGCATGAGCCGTCTACAAACAGCTCCCTGTCTGGGTCTTTTAGGGGCATTTCCTGTATGTCAGGACGCGGTTTTGTACACAATTCTGTGACCTGTAGACGGTCATGTTCTGGATCGTCCTTAACTTCTTCACAAATTTGATCTGGCAATAATGTAGCAGGATTCACAACAGTGCACCTAGCTATGGTCACATTTTCAGCTCCTAAAATTATTCGTTCATACCTTGTCATCCGACTAGGTGTGAGATGCTGAGTTCTGGTCAACAGGATCACAACTGCATGTGGGACAAACACTTTAACAGGATATCCCATTACTATTGACTCACTTTGTTCAATGCTCATACAGGTAGCAGCAACTGCTTTTAAACAGCCTGGCAATGCTGCCGCCGCTGGGTCCAATGAAGCAGAAAAATATGCTATAGGACGCCTGTCTAATCCATGTCTTTGAGTTAACACTGAAAGTGCACAATTTTCTCTTTCATAGCAAAATAGTGTGAATTCTCTTGTATAGTCAGGCATGCCCAAGGCAGGTGCCTCACACAAAGCATTTCTTAATTTTACAAATGCACCGGCACTTTCATCATCCCATTCAACTGGATCTTTTGCTTTCTTTTTGGTTAGCTGAATTAAAGGCTTTGCTAGTAGTGAAAACCCTATAATCCATTGTCGACAGTATCCTACTATTCCAAGAAACATTCTCACTTCTCTTTGTGTTTCTGGCATTTTCATTTTCTTGATTATTTTTATTCTATCAGATGTTATTCTTCTTGTTCCCCTTTCAATTTGGTGTCTCAAATATTTAACTGCCGTTGTACAAAACTGCAGCTTCTCAGGTGACACTTTGTGTCCTTCTTCAGCCAAATGGTTGAGTAATGCAATTGAATCTGCAACACAATCATCATGAGTTTTGGATGCTACCAATAAGTCGTCAATGTACTGCACCAGGACTGAACTCCTGGGCAGTACTAATTTTTCTAGACACCCTTTCAGTATTTGATTAAAAATGGAGGGACTTTCTGTGTATCCTTGAGGAACACGATTCCACACATAGACATGGTTTTCGAATTTAAACTAAAAGAGATATTGGCTATCTGGGTGCAACGGTATTGAGAAAAATGCTTGGCATAGATCAATCACAGTAAACCATTCTGCACTCCAGGGTATCTGGTATAGGATCACTGCAGGATTTGGTACTATAGGACAACAAGGTACCACAATGTTATTAATTTTCCGCAAATCCTGTACAATCCTATACTTTCCACTAGGCTTTTTCAGACCCATGATTGGTGAATTACAAGGACTACTCATAACTTCTTTTAATATGCCTTGTTTCACCATTCTGCTAATTTCCTCAACAACTCCTGCCTTTACTTCTGCACTCATTTTGTACTGTCTGGTATTTGGGAAAATTGCGCCTTCTTTTACAGTGATCTTTACTGGGTCTATTTTTGCCATAAGTCCTACTTCTTTCTCTGTAAAATCCCATACCTTGGAACTCACTGTAGTTCTTAATTCTTCAGGTAATTCGTCTTTTGTTATCAAGGAGAACATCTCATCTATTTCCGTACCTTGCTTGGCTATCATGAACTTATAAACATGATCTTCATCCGGGGTCTGTATTGCAACACCATCAGGTGTGCAGAAAATAGTGCAATTCATTTTGCACAGTAAGTCTCTACCCAATACGTTTACTGGACTGGAATCACACACCACAAATTGGTGCATTTCTCGGAAGTTTCCTATTTTTACTTCCATAAGCTCAGTAAGGGGTGTTCTGATCTTTTGATTTGCTACACCTACAACTTGGATAGCTTCTCCAGAGAGAGGGAGGTCTGGGATGTCTGCTGTTCTTACAGTAGAACGGGTAGCACCAGTGTCCAAAAGAAAAGTGATATCATTACCTCTTACTTTCCCTTCAACATATGGACCTGACTGATCTACCGGTAAGGATGCACCAAGTACGCACTCCTTCTCCCCCTCTCTTAGGCACCGTCATTGATAGTCATACAGACTAAATTGATCCTGTAAAAGAAACTGTGAAGTTACATATTCATTCTTACCACTTCCTCCTTGATATCCGACGTCTGTACCGTGCTTTGCTCTGCTTACATTACCCTGTATAGGGGCAGGTGGCAACTGACTCTGAGGGTTTACACCCTGCTGTGAGTCATTCTGCGTCTGTGGATTTAAATTATGATTTGGGCCATTATTATTTTGAATCTTTTTACATTTGTTCTTCCAATGTCCCAACTTTCCGCATCCATGACACGGAAATTTCTTTTTGGCCTCTTCTCTACTCATTTGTCCTCTCACTTTTCCACCATTTCCTGTGTCCCCATTCATTCCAGAATCTTTTCCCTGACTTTCTGTTGGATTATCCAAATTAATTCCCTGTCGCTCAGCCATTTTCACTTGAGCCCACATTACTTTTTCTTGTAGTTTCTTGTGCCTATCTTCAATGTCGTCTCCACAATATTTAGCATATTTCAAAATTTCGTCAATAGGCTTCCCTTGCCAGCATAGCATATGCTGCTTAATCATCTGACAAATCTCTGGTTTTAGACCATAATCAAATCGGTAGACAAACTGACTCATATTTTTGTCTCCAATATCCTCAAATCCACTATACTGTTTGAACACCTGTAATAGACGTTCATAATAGGCATGTACCGATTCACTTGCTTCTTGGGTAGTCCTGTCTATTTTCACCCAATCTGTTTCTTTTGGTGGTATTTTCCCTTTCAGATAAGTTATTACCTGGTGATACTTTTTCATCACATCATTTGATGGGGCACCTGGCTTTGCATCTCTAGGATACTCTTCACTCGGCCAGTCGATTGTAATTTTACAATCTGTCCATAAATCGGCAGGTACCACTATGTCAAACAAACCATCCAAGTCCTTTAACAATACCTTTGACACTTTCACAAACCTCTCAACCTGCTTGTACCATTCAATTGGCTTTTCTCTCAACTTTGGAAAATCATTTGTAATCGGCAAAATATCTTGTCTGCTCCATGGGACATGAACGTAACCTCCTCCTGGTACCTCCCGCATCGGGTACATCTGATCTACTTTCCCTGTTTCCTTCAATAAATATTCAGAAGTCGTTCTACTGTAACGTGCCTCTTCCTTTTTCTTTGTCCATCTAGTTTTCCATTTATCTAGTTCTCCCCATTTCTGTAATACTGACATTAATTCTTTCACTTGTAATTTCCTACCAGATGTATTCATATTTTCTAAATCTTTGTCAGTAAAGTCTGCTCTATATGGTTTCTGTAGTACTTTTGACTTTCTTATTTCAATTCCCATTTCTAAGGCCAAATCCGCCAACTTTTCATGGAATATCTTTACATTTCTTGTTATGGTCCTACATACGAACAATAGTTCTTCTTCACTGTAGGTATTTAAACGATCTACTCCTACGTTGCCTGCTATCATTTCTTCTAACTCGACTTTTAATTTATAAATGTCCGAAATCTTTGGGGGTGAACTTTGTCTGTCTATTCCTTGTGCCCATCTTTCTAAGTCTTCTGGGGTTACTACTGTTGCACTCTTAGTTCCTGAAGATGTTATTATATTTACATCCTTTGAGCAACCAGGTGGGACTCTTCTGGGGGTGCTATTTACGGAGTCTCGAATAGGTAAATCCATTAGTGAAATCATAGATTCACAATCACTGATATAGTCATCAATTATTACTGCTTCATGTTTTGGAATCTCCACAGGTATAGGCATAGTTAAAGGCTTTGGACAATTTACTTTGTCACCATATAAAGGGAACCACGGGACCAATGGTTACAGGTATTGTCAGGGAATCAGGATGTACATTCAACTGTGTTATTTTCTGTATCAATTCTGATCTGTTTCTGTCTATAGCCTCTCTTTCCTTATCCTGAAGTACCCTATTAACTGGTGGATTATGCAGTACTTGCGGTACCAATGGTGTTCTGAAAATTGGTGCACTTGGAGAACATCCACTTGACCCTTCCTGATATGGTGGAAGGTTCTTTAATATTTCTTCCATAAATTCATCTTCGGATTCTCCAAACCCTGTCAAATGTTTTGTCTTTTCTTTGCATTTGCTCCCTAACGGCTCCTCTGCCATGAATATTGGATACAAACCCTCGGAAGCATCGCTCGTCTCCACTGTTTCATCTGACTTTCTCGTGTCTCATTTTGGTGTTTAGGGAAAAATCCCCATAACCCCTATTGCTTCTGGGTCTATGACGTTCAAATGCCTCTGTTTCCCATTTTTCTAGGGCTTCGTATTGCGTTAATCTTGGTCTGGGTTCTAATTCATTCATTCTTATTCTTAAATTTTGAAGAACTCTCCCATTGAAAGTACCATTCTCTGGGAAAGCCAATATTCCGTCTTCTTTTGTATATTCTATCCAATTTTCTAACCAGACGCAAGTATGATAACCCCTCTCCATCATCATGAATGAGGCGGGCGTTTTTGCTGGTGGAATGATAATTCCTTCCCTAGTTTTGATTGGGTTATCTGTCTTAAAATAATTCTTAATCTTTTGTAAGAATGACATTTTTCTCTTTTCTCCGTACATTTTGGGTAAATATCTATGTATTGAATTATATTCTGCAAAACCTAAGAATCTTCTGTCTGGACGTGTTCCTATTAAAGTCGGATCGGGTTTCCACATATAATCTACACTGTCCACTAAGATTTCGACTTCTCTGCTGACAACCACTCAAATTCCAGCTAACATTTGTCTCTGAACCAATCCTAGCGCGGCTTTTCTGTGACGTCTGTCTGACGACCCCTCCTTTACAATCTGCACTTCTCTGTCCCTCGTTGTTCCAACCAATCCCAGCGCGGTACCTGTGACGTTAGTATTACTCCTGACTACCGACCCCTCCTTTACAAGACTCGCTCCACGCCCGCCGTGTCAACCAATACCAGCGCGGCGTTTGTGACGTAAGCTTTTTACTCCGACAGCTGACCCTCCCTTTACAAAATCGTACGCAAAACTTTATTTCCTCTATGCTTCTTAAAATTCAGTAACAACATAAAACATTCGCTATCGTGCCAGTTTCTCTAAATTTGAAAAGATAGTTTCTCTCACACTTATTAAGACCTTTCCTTTTACTAAACATACACTACGAGTAAAACCCTTCCGTTTACTCTTCACATAAGCTTTGGAAGTACCTGCTACTTCTTCAATGTTACCCTTTCTAGGTGATATAACATCAAATTTTCACTAGCGTATTCCTTTGCTGTCGCTCACACGCGCAAAGTCCCTAATGAATACTGATAGCCCTGCTTAACTTTTCAGTACTATTTGTGCCTGACAGATAACCTCACTGCAGTATGGCTTCCACTTACCATCCGCTATTCAAAATTCCCCGGGGATTCTAGACAACACAAAACAATCTTTTAAAACAAACGGATGTTAGTTTATAAAAATAAAATTCTCATCACCCAATTAACAAAGAAAAAACGAAACCATCCTCTGCTAGCCAGAAAACTGATCCAGCGGGTTACTAGCAACAAGCATTCATACACCGAATACTCACCTGGGCCCATTCATTCATACTACGCTAGCAATTTCCGCTGGTGGGTCAGTTGTACTCTTTATCAATCTCCCTGCTACCAATTACCTTTTCTGATCAAGAGTAATGACTTACCAATGGACCCTTTGATAATTGGGAAGTTTAAAATGAGAAAATATAATGCAATTCATAAATCTGAAATAATCACTGACTCAGGAAGTTTTAAAATGTTTATCTAAATTCTTTAGCAGAGTAAATTACAAACCACATAACACTTAATTGCATATCAAGGAGGAAGTATACTAAATAATCACCTATTTAATCAAATGACGGTCCCTCAGAAAGAAGAAGATAGAGACATCAGTACAGCTAAAGGTTTATGCTTATAGTTACCTAAGAGTGTGAGAACCAAACCCCTTGGCCAAGGAGTTGGAAAGATGGGTCCCAAGAAGGATGAAGACCAAAGACCTCCGGACCAGGTTCAGAACAGGATAGGTGACCTCTCTATCAAAGACGCCTGCATCGTTCCCCTCTCTGACACTTCGTTCCGCCTCGATTCTTCTGTGTCTTCTTTCTATTGGAATCCGCCGCCCCCGCCTCAGGACCTCTCTGGACAGCGGTTCAGTCTGCAATCGATCAGCTCGTTGAGCACCAAAGCCTGATCTAACTAATTAGCTAATTCTATATCTATTATACCCTTCTACACCCAGGTACCTCCCATTAATGTTTCAAATTTATGGGCTCACTACTTCTGATTGGACAGGGACAGGGGGTTGATCCTCACACCATGACATTTTAGTTCAATTTCTTTAAGCCCATTGTTTTAAAATACCGCCCCTCACAATTAATACATTTGCTATATTTCCCACCCGTCTCACAACAAATTTAATACAAAATGTATATACATTGTTGCAATTGATAGAACATCTCAGATGTACAGTGGAGGTGACCAACGGGTCGTGTCCTTGGATATCTTCCAAGTTGACTTCATCGCTTTGTCTTGTTAATTTTCAGAGCGCATGCGCACGTTCCATGGCTCTTGAGCTGCAGTTTGGTTAACCCAGGCCCATTTTACGAACTAATCGAAATCAAAGAAGAAACATATTAAAATCAAAAATAAATGTTTTCACTGTATACCCCCTACTTCTACTCTATTCCCATTTAATTATAAAATCTATCCCGCAGTAGTAGCGTTAGAATACCACATTATTAATTGCAGCAAATGCGTGAGCTTTAGCACGTGAGAACATTAAGCAGCCATTTTAGCACACACTGCGCAGAAGCAAAGATTCCCTCCAAGCAAAGAAAGACGTCATACCACGTGATATGGTTGACACATGCGCAATGGAGTTCCCGCGCCTTTGCGGCCATTTTGGATTAGACAAGGATTACTTATTAGTTTTAAACACATAGGCAAGCGTCTCTCGGATAAGGTGTAGTGTATGCACTTATTAATAAAGACATTACAAAGTTTTAATTAATTAATACGGTGAGAGGATTGCTTACGAACAAGTCTCTTTGTGAGTCCTTGCTCCATCAGTGCTCACCCAGTAGATAAAGCAGACCGTGTAACGAGCCAAGTAAAAGGTCCAGTCCTTATGGGCGGTAACAAATGGCGACAAGGCGGTACCAAGGAGGGACTAACAAGCCTCATAATGAATCGGAAGCCAGCATTTACGAAGGACAATGACACAAGCCAATTAAAAATATGGGCGGAGAGTAGGCAGGGCTTCCACTGCATACTCTATTACAGCATGCCTTGCAGAGTGAGCAGCACAAGCGCGCTGCCGCTAGGCTCGACCTAAAAATTAATTATTTTCTTAGGTCCAGTCCTTCTGTCCTAATTGAATAGCCCATAGGTGTGCACATTTTGTGCATAAAAAGTAACCCTGGGCATAACACTTTGTTACGCTCACGGAGCATGCAAAGTTTGTGTTACTATGCACTACGCAAATTGCACGTAGCAGAGTAAAAAAACTCTGCTAATCTACGTAGCGTAGCAGCAGTATATTAAACACATACAAATGCTTTGTTAAAGCAATTTTCTATGCTAAAAAGCATATAATAAATTCACAAAAGTGAACTTTGACAATGAAAATATCAAGCAATGAGAGAGGTGATGATTTTGGGTTCCCCTAACCTAGGGGAGGACCAAGCAGATGCCTTGAACACAAAAAGCATATCATGTGAACGATTCAGTGGTGGTCCCTTCCTCCTAGGACCACCCCAAGCACAGTTATGGGCAAAAATACAATCCCAACCAAAGGCCCTGCAAAGCATTATGGGACGAGATTAGCAGTGGGCAGTGAATATTATAGTGTCCAATATCAAAATAATTCTACAAAGAGCTGCAGTTCAACTAGTCGTTACTAGATGTCCCTCACGAGTCAAATGCAAAAGCATTGAAATTATTAATACATCAAGCTGCAGTTCCACTAGTCGTTACTAGATGTCCCTCACGAGTCAAATGCAAAAGCATTGAAACCCTTTCATGAAGCTTTTGCATTTGACTCGTGAGGGACATCTAGTAACGACTAGTGGAACTGCAGCTCTTTGTAGAATTATTTTGATATTGGATACTATAATATTCACTGCCCACTGCTAATCTCGTCCCATAATGCTTTGCAGGGCCTTTGGTTGGGATTGTATTTTGCCAATAACTGTGCTTGGGGTGGTCCTAAGAGGATGGGACCACTACTGAATCGTTCAAAAGATGTGCTTTTTGTTTTCAAGGCATCTGCTTGGTTCTCTCCCTAGGTTAGGGAGAATACCAAAATCATCACCTCTCTCACTGCTTGTTAATTTATTGATTTCACTTTTGTGAAATGCTATATGCATTTTAGCATATAAAGACAGAGATACTTATTTTATCTTAACTTGCACTGTGCAAGATGCCTTTGGCAATTATTGTACAGAGAAGACAAGCACACGGCTACGCACTATGCAATTTGCATAGCTACGTGTAGTTCAAAATGTATTTTACATAGCTACGTGAAGTGCTACTACGCAAACTACGCCCAGGGTTAATAAAAAGTAAAATCTAGCTGCAAGTACTAAAGAACGAAAGATACAGACAGAAATATTTACGCCTTGCATGGACCACCTCTACAAAACAGTGTTGCAAGAAACATAAACTGACGGTTAATTTCCAACTGAAAGTGTTTCGTATGTAAAGAAAATATAATTCCCACAGGTTAGGAAAAGAATCGTTGGAAGCAGATTATGGAATAAAGCGTGCAGAACTTCGCCTTTCTATAAACTCAAAGTAGCATACTAAATTTCTGCCAAATATATATCGTTCTATTGCAAATAACGGGGATTCGGTGAAGCTGTCATAACGTTCAATTTGACTGGGGCTCCCAAGTGTTCGGTATACGGGGACGCCGGGGAGTTTTCACTTTTCCAAATGGTGTTTTAGGTTTATTGTGTGAATTTGTCACATCTGCTTTCATTTTATAAAGGCTGTACAGTGTTTGAAAGTAGATTCTGAAAACAACACCATTGTGATACAGTTCATTCAAAGTTCATTTCCATCCTGAACTAGACTTTTTCTTTTCCTCATTAACAATTCATATGCTGAAGGCATCAGGTCTGACATGACTGTGTTAGTGCAAGCAATCATGAGCATACACACATTGTTTCCCATGTGTTGGTATATTAAACCTAGGCTTATTTACTTTGCCAATGCGTACTTAAATATGGCAACATATGAGGGGAAAAAGATACATTGGAAATCACAGATGCAAATTCACCAAAAAGTCGAGAGAAGCTTGAGTCATGATCATAACACATACCGTGTGACTACAGGTTAATCACGCTTTACCCCTTCAGCTGCTTTCGAACTGCTGCTGAGGAGCTAGTATAAGGCAAAGGGTGAAAGATAAGTAAAGTAAACATGGTTTTAGAACCCTGCTTATCTTCTGTTTTTGTTGCTGCCTTCCTAATCCAGAGCCCTGACATAGAAAGCATGGTGCCAAGGATATCAAAGTGTAAGGCAGGGCTCCCAGCTGCTACGGCTGGCTTCCTCTTATAAGATTCTGTGTCTAAAACGCGATTTACACGATTTACAGTCAAGCATTTCAATTCCAAAACATGGAGGACGCAGGAGAGCACCAGATCATGGATTCTAGTCCCTTTAGGGATGAAGGGGAGGATGCTGTAGGCATATCATTGCATTCCAGCTTTTGAAATGGTGGCAAGGGACAGTAAGGATGTTTCCTTTTTCCCGGTGAGAGGATGTGGACATGTGGAGAAGCACAAAGCAATGTATTTTTCCCACGAGCACTCTGCTCCAGTTTTCGTGTCTGCCAGTGCTGGGTGTATGGGTGGCAGGCATCAGGAGTGCAGATGGCACTACTCCGTGGAGCAGGACTGTTGTTGCTGTACCCCTCGTTTTGACTCCTTGTGGTAAGACACTTTGCTCTACCTCTGAATTACATTGGCGCAAGGTGGCTGCTTGGGTAGGCCCCAGCACGCATGTTTCCTCTCACAATTGGGAGATGGCCCTCAAGATTTTGGCCTTGGTGGCAGACAGGATCTGTGTCCACCAAGGTCAAGACGAGCCACCGGGGGCAGGCAGTTTCATTGTGGTGTTCACACTCCCCAGAAGACTGGCTGCAGACAGCACAGTAGATATGTGCGACCATTGAAGGCTGCAGAGAGGTCCTGCATAGCAGTGGTGGGTTTCTGATACAGCAGTGGTGGGGTTTCTGGTAAAATAAACATGTTCCAATGAGGGATGAATAGAGGCTTTGGGACGGCGCTTCTCTACTGACCTGATAGAATTTTGAATAGGACAGTACTAGATTTCTGTGCATGATTACACAATTATTTCAATAGAGCTTTATTTCACTTTTGGGCAGCAGTGCTTCGAAAGGTGGATTTTGAGCACTAATCTATAGTATTGAAGAATGCATACGTAGTGTCGCCTGGCAAAACCACCAGGCTTGAGATGAGACAGTGCCAGTTATTCTATCCAGTGCGACACTGGGAAATTGTTGCAGCATGTAATAGTTGTGATTGGTGAAGTTACTGTATTTTGTAGAAGTGATGATTTTTAAAGCCAAGAATCCCCAAACAATGCCCATAATATTCTTCAAAACTACTATTTACTGCAAGGATAGCCCTGAATATTTCTGCTGGGTTGCTGCTATCCAACAAAAGTCACTTTCTGCAAGACTGCAGGTCATTGATTTAAACAATGCTTATAATTTTCTGCAAGAGCGATGCATTCTGAACGCAGGATTATTAAAATGTTGGCTATAACAGCACAGTGAGCGTGCACGCCTGGTCTCCATGCTGTTCCTTATCAATGCGACAGTGTAATTTGCACGGCTGCATTTGCCTCTTCTGCACCTTGCAAATTTGTGTGTTTGTGGCGCTTAAGTAAATTTTGCACAGCCACTGACTGTGAAGTACCTTTTTTTCTTGTGTCTGCCACTTGTAGGCTACTTTAAAATTCCACCTCATGCACCATCATTTCACGGGGGAACACGAATCTGCTGAGCAGGGGCACGGACCACAGCCCCCAGGCTCCACCGTTCACTGCCGCATCACTCTTTTTGCGCCCGGAGGTGCATAAAGGCGTCAGCAAGGCCCCGCTGAGCGCCCGTCATAGCCCGGAAGAGCCTGGGCTGGGCCACCCCCCTAAAATCTTGCTCCAGATGTCTGCGGCTAGACATTCACGCTAAAAAGGCACTGTTTCTACCCGGTGCATTATCAGAGCTTTCCCTACAGGCCACTGGCTGGCCGACTCCCTTTATTTTCTTTTGCTGTTTTCAAACTGTAATGGGGAAGTGGAAAGTATCTGAGGGAGGCTTGGGAGAAGCCCATAAAGAAGAAAGCAAAAAAGAAAGCCCTCGCCCCAACCCCGGTCGCTAGGGCCGGTGTACTGGATCGTATAGACAGTCTATTATCTGAATGTGAGGACCTTCTTGTCCCAACCCCTAATGATAACTCACCAAAGCTCAATAATCCACGTGCATCCAGAAGCCCCACACACACAGGGAACCTTCCATCCATGTTTAAAAGGGTAGCTAGCAGGAACCAGCCACCAGAAGTTTTAAGTGCTCCACCAAATAGTCCCATAAACGGGGACAACACAGTGCCAGTAATCTTGGCTGACTTCCCCTGCAGTAAAAGATTTTCACCACTCTCAGACCTTTCTGACCCACTGGACACCTCCACTAGCTCAGGGAGTCAGTCGCACAGGGAGGGCCTAGCGCCTATCACATATAATACAATAAACACCCATCCATCAAAGCGCACAGTCTCAAACCCAAACCACACAAATATCGATAGCAGCGCTAGGCAGCCAAACCATGCCAGTACCTTGTCTAATGAGGAACCCTCCCAAAGATCAGTCACAGTGCAAATAACACAACGGAACCACGGAAGGAGATATCGGACGCTTAGCAAGGTGTCAAGCTGAATATTTGAAACATCTCTATCATAAGGCACTGTTAAATTTAAGATGCATTTACATGGCACACTAGAACTAAACTCTATTGAGCCCAAGATTTTATTTTGGTAACGAAACGCATTGGCTGGTTGTTCTGTGAATGAACTTTTGAATAAAGAACTTTCTTGAAGAAATTATTATGGACTTGTTGGACTTGGCCCTTTTTGGCAGGTTCACCCCTAAACTTTTTGCCTGTCTCCTAGCCTTTTCCCTGTGTAGTGTTGGTGGTTTTAGGCCTCTGCGCACTTTAGCACTGTGTCCCAGTGTAAAGTGCGGGCGCACGCTGAGTGCGTGTGGTGAGATTGGCCTGCCCACCCATAGGAATGCATGGGGGATATGAGTGTCCATGGTAATTCCTGGTGTGAGAGGAGTGCAGGGGCGAGTTTAGTATGTGCGAACTCGTGAGAATAAATGCTGCGTAATGGTGTGCGCAGATTTATTGTGACTAGTGGAGAAGTGCCACTTTTAGAAGTTGGCATTTATGTGTGCTCTGTGTCTGCCTGCCTGATGTGAATTGCATGTCTGGCTTGTGAGTGACAGGGGCTGGGAGGTGTGTGTGGCTCCAGGAGGGGCAGGGTGAGTCAGCGCAGTGGTGAATAGGGAGATCTGCATCTAGATGGGAGGGAGGAGTTGCACCTGGGACCTGAATAGGGCTGTGCCTTCCCTCCACAATGCTGGCTCCACCCCTGTGGTGCGTCTGATGTCCCTAGCCTGTCCTGTGAAAGGAGAGAGGAGCTGAGCAAAACAAAGTGCTCCAAAGCTCCCCAAACCAGTTGCATCTGGTTTTTCCCTAAACCCTGCACCTTTAGACAAAGGAAAAGGTGTATAAAAGAAGGGGCTGTGACCCCATGAAGAGGTTCTCTGTTGAGCTGTTCCTTTGCTGAGGGGGCCTGCTGCTGCTGGGCTCCAGGAGGAACCGCCACTAGGGACTGCCTCCCTGCTGGAGGGCCCTGTGAGCTGGCCTGCCTGAGCCCAGCCCTTTGCCGCCCCCCCCCCTTTTATCCTAAAGGGCTTGCTTTGGACTACAGCGCCTGTGAGCGCTTTATTTTGCCTTTTTGCAGAGCGCCTGACTTTTGCCTTTGTAAGCGCTTTATTTTTCCTTTTAAGAGCGCTTGACTTTTTGGGCTTATGAGCGCTGTGTTTCTGCCCCAGGAGGACTGCTGGTGGCCTGCAGCACGAAGCTGCACCGTGTGGGATTCGCCTACTTGACGTGGGACCAGCGGGAGCCCACCCGCGTTATCGCCGCTAATTTGTGTTGGAAACCGAGCGGGAGCCCACCCCGCATCGGTACCTTGAAAGCAGGTGCCCACCCTGCTTATCTGATTTATTGTCCTCACGGGTGCCTACCCCGCATCTTGAGAGGAATCACCGCCGCGGCACCGAGCTGCACAGAAGGAGAAGCCGCCGGCCGCCGCTCGCGGCGAAACAGGAAGACAGGCATTCGGAAAGCCTGATTGTGGGCGGGGCCGCGTGACGAGGCGGAAGTAGCCCGGGAGCCTCGCGGGCTCCAGAACGAAGTCCTGGTCCCGAGGAGCGGGACCGGGTGAAGCGAGGCTCAAGTGCGGCGCAGGGCTCCCATACGTGCAGAGAGCCCCGCAAGTGCCGTTGCTGACAAGGAGCAAGACGCCGCCGCAGGAGAAGTCCGGAGGAGTCCCGCCGCCGGAGACCGGGAGAGCGCAGTGAAGTCCCGGTGAGTGGGGCTCAGTGTTATGGTGGTTGGGGGTATGTCGGGGCACATTTTCGGTGCCCGCCCCGTGACCAAGCCTCGGGCACTGCAGGTGCCGTGCTCAGTTTTCTTTCCCGCTGCCCCGCTTGACAGTGGGCAGCGGCAGTGCCTTGGGGGCATTCTTGCCTCATTTCCCGCCTTCCCGGAGTAGCCCTGCAGGGGCCCGGGTTGGTGAGGCACAAGTAGTGCCAGTGCCTGTTTTGGTGGCTTCCCCAGCTGTCCTGCAAGACCGCAGGCAGCTGCAACGCTTGGGGGCATTTTATTCCTCAGAAGGAGAGAGAGAGAGAGAGTGAGAGACACTCCTGCCCCAGCGCTTTGCGCACTTTTGCTTTCGCTGCTTTTTGCAGCCAGCCCTGACATTATGGACGTTGGGCATTTGAGCCCCTGTGAGAGGCCAGTTGGCCTGGGGGCCAGTTCCAGGTTGTGTGCCCCGATTGGGGCACCCTGTGTTTATGATGATTATTACCTAATGTGTTTATGCACCATGATTCTTGCCTAATGTGCTTTTACGTATGAGGTTGGTGCATAATGTGTGATGCTAATAAGGTTTGGGCCTAATGTAGATTTATGCCTAATGAGATTCATGCCTGATATGATTTAGGTGTCCCCCTCTTTTATGTGGCAGGATAATGCTGAGTACAGTATTTGTCAGTAATTACTGGTTGTGACCTACCTTTTTACAAGTTCTACATTTACTCTTTCCACTTTGTGATGGTCCTGACAGTGGCCCAATTGGCCCTGTCAGGTGTATATAGTCCCCTGTAAATACTGCCTAGTGCCAGTTGGCACAGTGTACATTGTGTGATTATGATCTAATGTGTTTTATGATAATACAAAGGCTATTTTTTATATAACCTTGTGTGGAGTTTCCTTTGTGGTGTGCCCAGTGTGTTGCTGTTGTGAGTGTGTTGCGCAAACGCTTTACACATTGCCTCCGGGATAGGCCTGACTGCTCGTGCCAAGCTACCAAGGGGGTGAGCAGGGGTTATCTTGGGTGTGTAACTCCCTTGCCCTGACTAGAGTGGTGGTCTCTGCCTGGCTTTGGCGCAAGCCTTAGCCAACCAGAGATCCCATTTCTAACATTGGTTGTCAGCGGTGGGGATTTGGACTTGCGTTTGCGCAGTACCACAGCGACAACTGGTTGCACTACAAACTCTACATTTAGATAATCACGTGTGTGGGGATTATTGTTCTGAGTTTTGTTTTAATTCTTCTCCTAAAAGTGTCATTTGTAAATTGTATACTCTTGCTTCAGCTCAGAAACCTAGGTCTCCTGTGTTGCACGTGTCCCTGAGCGTCCTGCCAAAATGGAGTCTGCTTTTGATTTTTGTGGTCTCTTTAGATACAGTATGGGGGAGTTGGTGGAGTTCTGTGAGGAGAGAGACATAGCAGTGAGTGGGTCAGACACCCAGTCAAAACTGAGGGACAACCTGATCCAATGGCAAAAGGATGAATGGGACTGTGAGCGCAATGAGGAGAAGAGGGCCCTGGCCGCACGCCAAGAGGGTGGTGGGTCTGAGGGGGCCCTGAGGAGTCTGAAGAGGAGGAAGAAAGTGACAGGACAGGGACGCCAGTAGATAGTGAGGACCCCATAGATAGGGAGTCCCTTGCTGGGTCCAGTGTCGGGGGCAGTGCCCCATCCCTTTTCCTGTCCCCAGAGGAGTGGGTGGATAGGAGGGAAGAAAGGGAGCATCAGCTGGCTTTGGAGAAGCTCAGGTTAGAGCATACCAAGGAGATAGCACAGCTGAGTGTGGAGGAGAAAAAGCTAGAGACCGAGAGGGTCCTAGCACAGGAGAGGATGGCGGAGGCTGAGAGGGCCTTCGCCAGGAGAAATTAGCTCGGGAGGGTAGATTATCCCCTGAGTGCAGTTGTAGTTTTCTGGATTCCCCAGTGAGGGTGGGGTCCAGTGGTGGCAGCAATATACAGTCCAGTGCAGGAAGTCCCAGTTCCCAAAATATGGTACCTTGTTCCAGAGAAGAGGAGTACAGGTTGAAGTTCAGGGGCAGTAGGAAACTGTCTCACCAGTCTTGGGTGGATTTTTCGGATGAATGTAATGATGCACTGGCTGATTGGGTAACGGTTAACACGGAACAGGATTTTGAAGGACTGTTCGATCTGGTTCTCAGAGAGCACCTGCTCAGTTGTTGTTTGCCGGGGTTGCGCCAACACCTGTTGGAGGGTGGGTTTTCTGAACTATGGGAGTTTACACGAGAGGCAGACCTCTGGGTGGAGGCCCAAGGTTCTGATGAGGCATTGGGGAGTGATTCCGAAAGTAATGGTTCAGGTATCTTCCCGTCCTGTATGGGGGAAGAGGTTCAGTGTAGCCCAGCTAGGTCCCAGTGTAGTGGGAGGGGTGTAGGGGCTCACGTCCTGTCTCAGTGGAGTAGGAGTGAGTGTGGGACTGAGTGTCCCCAGGTGCCCGAAACCCCGTCTCAGAGCCTGGATGGTTTCTTCAGGGAACACCAGGTTGGGAGCCTAGGCTGTCCTGTTAGTCCATTTGAGGAGGATCTCCTAGTGTCTGGAGAACCTGGAGCATCTGTAAATAGAGCTCCAGTGGTTCTGGTGTCTGGCAGTGCCGCTCCAGTTGGGAGGGTACAGAAGTCCGGATTGAGGGGTGAGAGGGGGATGTGTTCCCCAGTGGAAGAACCAGTGGGTCAGGGGCCAGCCAGAAGGGCTGAGTCTCCTAGAAGTGACCATGGTGACACCACTTCTGTCGTGGGGGATCTCTGCGCACTGTCAGATGGACAGGGGTCGGGAGGTCTGCGCCACGCAGACTGTCACGCAACACATGAGTCATGTGTTACCCTCGGGGGCTGCTGAGTGCGCCCCCGGAAGTCCTGGTGTGCCAGGCAAATGCTCAGCCGTGGGGTTCAGCCCCAAGGTTGGGAGGCCAGGTTAAGGATCCGCCTGACCTGGAGGAAAGGACATCTGTAACCAGTGTCCTGACCGGTTCATCTTCCAGGGGTACCGCTCCAGTTGGGAGGGTGCAGAACTCTGGAAGGGGGTGCAGAGGGAGGAGTCCTCGCCTCTGACCCCGGTGCAACCTGAAGGGTTAGACCCTAGGTTGGGAGACCAGTTGTGGGAGAGACGTCCTGAACTGGTGGGAGAGTTGTGTTCTGAGGGTGCTTCTCCAAGGAGGAGAGGGCGGAACACTAGAAGGAGAGGTAGGGGAGGAGAGCCTCACCCGTGACTTCTGGTCCGCCTGAGGGTGCAGACCCTAGGCTGGAGGATCAGTGGCAGTCTAGACCTGCCCTGATGAGGGGAAGAGTGGAGAATGGCTACTATGTGCCAGGGGTTACTACCCCCACTCTGTGAATGGGCAAGGACCAGTGGCATCTGGATGGCCTAGGGCCTGGTCCTGGCCGCGGACAGCTAGGGAGTACCAGTGGGGTAGCCCAGTTGGTCCAGACAGCTTTTTCAGAAGGAACCACATGGGTTCACCGTGGCGTAGAACCGGAGGGTGTCCCTGCAGTTGCGGGCCCGCGTCCGTGTTCTATCGCCCCAAGCAGGGAAGCCCATCACGGTGGTGATTGGTCCGCCCTGCGTTTTGGCTGGAAGGGGGTTGTGTTGGACTTGGCCCTTTTTGGCAGGTTCACCCCTAAACTTTTTGCCTGTCTCCTAGCCTTTTCCCTGTGTAGTGTTGGTGGTTTTAGGCCTCTGCGCACTTTAGCACTGTGTCCCAGTGTAAAGTGCGGGCGCACGCTGAGTGCGTGTGGTGAGATTGGCCTGCCCACCCATAGGAATGCATGGGGGATATGAGTGTCCATGGTAATTCCTGGTGTGAGAGGAGTGCAGGGGCGAGTTTAGTATGTGCGAACTCGTGAGAATAAATGCTGCGTAATGGTGTGCGCAGATTTATTGTGACTAGTGGAGAAGTGCCACTTTTAGAAGTTGGCATTTATGTGTGCTCTGTGTCTGCCTGCCTGATGTGAATTGCATGTCTGGCTTGTGAGTGACAGGGGCTGGGAGGTGTGTGTGGCTCCAGGAGGGGCAGGGTGAGTCAGCGCAGTGGTGAATAGGGAGATCTGCATCTAGATGGGAGGGAGGAGTTGCACCTGGGACCTGAATAGGGCTGTGCCTTCCCTCCACAATGCTGGCTCCACCCCCTGTGGTGCGTCTGATGTCCCTAGCCTGTCCTGTGAAAGGAGAGAGGAGCTGAGCAAAACAAAGTGCTCCAAAGCTCCCCCAAACCAGTTGCATCTGGTTTTTCCCTAAACCCTGCACCTTTAGACAAAGGAAAAGGTGTATAAAAGAAGGGGCTGTGACCCCATGAAGAGGTTCTCTGTTGAGCTGTTCCTTTGCTGAGGGGCCTGCTGCTGCTGGGCTCCAGGAGGAACCGCCACTAGGGACTGCCTCCCTGCTGGAGGGCCCTGTGAGCTGGCCTGCCTGAGCCCAGCCCTTTGCCGCCCCCTTTTATCCTAAAGGGCTTGCTTTGGACTACAGCGCCTGTGAGCGCTTTATTTTGCCTTTTTGCAGAGCGCCTGACTTTTGCCTTTGTAAGCGCTTTATTTTTCCTTTTAAGAGCGCTTGACTTTTTGGGCTTATGAGCGCTGTGTTTCTGCCCCAGGAGGACTGCTGGTGGCCTGCAGCACGAAGCTGCACCGTGTGGGATTCGCCTACTTGACGTGGGACCAGCGGGAGCCCACCCCGCGTTATCGCCGCTAATTTGTGTTGGAAACCGAGCGGGAGCCCACCCCGCATCGGTACCTTGAAAGCAGGTGCCCACCCTGCTTATCTGATTTATTGTCCTCACGGGTGCCTACCCCGCATCTTGAGAGGAATCACCGCCGCGGCACCGAGCTGCACAGAAGGAGAAGCCGCCGGCCGCCGCTCGCGGCGAAACAGGAAGACAGGCATTCGGAAAGCCTGATTGTGGGCGGGGCCGCGTGACGAGGCGGAAGTAGCCCGGGAGCCTCGCGGGCTCCAGAACGAAGTCCTGGTCCCGAGGAGCGGGACCGGGTGAAGCGAGGCTCAAGTGCGGCGCAGGGCTCCCATACGTGCAGAGAGCCCCGCAAGTGCCGTTGCTGACAAGGAGCAAGACGCCGCCGCAGGAGAAGTCCGGAGGAGTCCCGCCGCCGGAGACCGGGGAGAGCGCAGTGAAGTCCCGGTGAGTGGGGCTCAGTGTTATGGTGGTTGGGGGTATGTCGGGGCACATTTTCGGTGCCCGCCCCCGTGACCAAGCCTCGGGCACTGCAGGTGCCGTGCTCAGTTTTCTTCCCGCTGCCCCGCTTGACAGTGGGCAGCGGCAGTGCCTTGGGGGCATTCTTGCCTCATTTCCCGCCTTCCCGGAGTAGCCCTGCAGGGGCCCCGGGTTGGTGAGGCACAAGTAGTGCCAGTGCCTGTTTTGGTGGCTTCCCCAGCTGTCCTGCAAGACCGCAGGCAGCTGCAACGCTTGGGGGCATTTTATTCCTCAGAAGGAGAGAGAGAGAGAGGAGTGAGAGACACTCCTGCCCCAGCGCTTGCGCACTTTTGCTTTCGCTGCTTTTTGCAGCCAGCCCTGACATTATGGACGTTGGGCATTTGAGCCCCTGTGAGAGGCCAGTTGGCCTGGGGGCCAGTTCCAGGTTGTGTGCCCCCGATTGGGGCACCCTGTGTTTATGATGATTATTACCTAATGTGTTTATGCACCATGATTCTTGCCTAATGTGCTTTTACGTATGAGGTTGGTGCATAATGTGTGATGCTAATAAGGTTTGGGCCTAATGTAGATTTATGCCTAATGAGATTCATGCCTGATATGATTTAGGTGTCCCCCTCTTTTATGTGGCAGGATAATGCTGAGTACAGTATTTGTCAGTAATTACTGGTTGTGACCTACCTTTTTACAAGTTCTACATTTACTCTTTCCACTTTGTGATGGTCCTGACAGTGGCCCAATTGGCCCTGTCAGGTGTATATAGTCCCCTGTAAATACTGCCTAGTGCCAGTTGGCACAGTGTACATTGTGTGATTATGATCTAATGTGTTTTATGATAATACAAAGGCTATTTTTTATATAACCTTGTGTGGAGTTTCCTTTGTGGTGTGCCCAGTGTGTTGCTGTTGTGAGTGTGTTGCGCAAACGCTTTACACATTGCCTCCGGGATAGGCCTGACTGCTCGTGCCAAGCTACCAAGGGGGTGAGCAGGGGTTATCTTGGGTGTGTAACTCCCTTGCCCTGACTAGAGTGGTGGTTTCTGCCTGGCTTTGGCGCAAGCCTTAGCCAACCAGAAATCCCATTTCTAACAGGACTGAATATACTTTCTTGGTGCACCTCCTTGCTTTCAACAGTGCAGATAACAGACCTGGTTTGGGAAATCCGAGCTCTCAAAGTAACTGTCTGCAGCCTCTCTTACTCCTTAAACAGGGTACTCTCAGATGTCCAACAAGTGACAAAACAGCTGGGTGATCACATAGTTAGTCCTTATGGGGGTGCGAAGCACTCAAAACAGCTTTCTGGGACAAATAGGGGTCCTGCAAGGCACTGTATGAATGGAGCGGGCTGGGATTACTTACTTAAGTGTACAAACAATGATCTCCCAGTAGTCACTCACCCTAGCGGGGTAGCTCAAAATTGTGCAGGCTATCCTCGACTCGTTAACCCCTATGTGGCCCCATGTCCCTTACCTGGTCCCAACCCCTCTCGGGCAGATATGATGCTAGCACCACGAAGTGCCGTAAGGGTCTTAGACACGAGAAGCATAGTATATCTAACAAATGTACCAAAGCTCCCCCCTAGCTTAATTAAAGAAGATTCCTTGATAAATAAGTGCACCCAGTGGATTCAACATGTAAGGGGATGTCGGTCTGTCAGAAGGGACGACATCATAGGGGCCAAAAGATGCTCCCTTTCGGGGAGATTGCTGGATTCCATTGCACGCACATTCTCACAGGAGACTTAGTTGAGAACCTGGCAGCCTTCATCGTCCGTACCCAACACCTCACTAAAACTAACATTCGCTTTAAATACAATCCCCCGATGTGACCTCATTGATCAATCCATCTCACCCTTTACCATCCTCCATCGGTATGACTCCCTTACGAGCGATAGAGTGAAGGTTACAGCTTCCCCCTGATGGTTGCATCCAGGCAATGACACCAGCACCCACTAGGAAGCGCACTGTACCTCATACAACAGCATACTTTCCTCCAGAGTTGACTGACCGTAGTAAAATAAAGATCAAGTCGGGTTGCACACTGAGGACCCCTGTTCCCGAGAATAGAGCACCACTAGTATTGCACCCCGCATTATGTAGAATATCACTTTTGTCATGGAACATTGCTGGGCTGAGGTCCAAGGGTGCATCTCCTAACTGGAATAGCATTGTGGAACAGTACAACATCTGCGTATTCCAGGAAACCTGGACTGTTGACCCATCTTACCATCCAGGGTATTTAAATTATCATGTCCCTGCAATTCATGGCAGAAAGGGTCGCCCATCGGGGGGGCTAACAATCTGGGTTCGCCAGGATATCACCTCAAGATACAGGTACTTCCGACCCAGAGCCTGGATATCCTTGCCATTTGGCTGTTGATCAGTCCCTACGGCAATATTGATATCTATAATGTACATGCTAGAGGACAAAGCGGTGGATGGAGGTTTGAATCAGTATCAGCTTTAGATGAGCTCTAGACAACATTTCAGGGACTGCATCAGTCGTCATAGCGGGGGGCTTTAATTTGACTTTCGAGCCACTTGATAATGAGGAAAATAACCTGGAGGGGGGAGGAAGATGTACAGTAGTGAAATAACACCAATCAAAAGATGGACAGAAGCAGCTATCCAACTTAAAGCTATCTGCTTAGAAAAAGACATAAGAATGGCCAATGGCAGAACCATCTCTGACAGGCAAGGGGCTAATAAGTATAATAACGGCCATCACTCAAGCCATATTGATTATCTCCTAATCGATCTAAGACTATGGCATGCCCTTGAGGAAATGGTTGTCTTAGATCGTGTGGAGAGTGATCACAACCCATTGTGTTCTGTATTCGAATTCAGTAAGCTATACAAACTAACACACCCCCCCAACCTATCAACCACCAAAGACTTACTAACCTCTAATGACATGCGGCGGCTCAAATGGTCCAAGATTTTTAAAAAAATGGGCACATTGTCAACCAACACCAGGGATGCTGAGAATGCAGGAGCAGAGATAGAGGCCTCCTTCCTTAACTCCCAGCCAATTAACGTCATAACAACGATTCATAATTCACTGTTTGATAAAATGTGATCACACTTTCAAAGACCCCATAGCACTAAGGAGAACTGCGCAAAGCACCAGCATTACTGGTTCAACAAAGAATATAAGCAAGCCTGCAGACTTCTAGGGGAGGCCATTAGATTGAGTGATTCACATAGTATACAGAATGCCAGGAAAACGTATAAGAGGGCGCAGGAAAACGCTAACAAAATATGGGATGAAAACATATGGCAGGACCTTAAAGTAGCGTGCACTAGGAACAATCTGCAACATTTCTGGAACATGGACACTCTCTTCCACCAGAAAATCATGTAGCACCATACTCCTGGGTTCACCACTTTGCTATACAATATGCCAAAAATGATGAGGAGGAATGCGAGTCCTTTACCACCCACCCTTATTTATCCGATCAGGTCTTTGATTTAGCTGATGTAAGAGCTGCTCTTAGTGCCATCACATGGGGGAGAGCCCCAGGCATCGACAGTGTTCCTGCAGATGTCTTTTTGTATGACAAGGTCAAATGGGGCAGGCACATAATGCTATTGGCAAATGCAATTGCCCAAGATGCCCCCATCTCGGATTCTTGGAGAGGGTGGAGATCATCCTAGTAGATAAAAAGGGTGACAGGTCTCTGCCAGGAAACTATAGGCCAATAAGCCTAATAGATTCCATTCAAAAGGTGGTAGTCCGCCTCGTCTTGTCAAAGGTCCAAGAGTGGATAGAGGCTAATGATATCTTAACCTCCCTCCAGGCGGGCTTTCGTGCACACATTAGCACAAAAGATCAAGTCTTCCGATTTATTTTAATTTACTGGCAGACCATAGTTCTTGGTAAGGGCAGCTTGTATGCTGCCTTTGTCGACTTTAAGTCAGCTTTTGACCTTGTTTCACACAATAAACTCTGGGTGGTCTTACAGGAGCTGGGAATGCCTACGGACCTGCTCTCCTTCATTGTCCGTCTTCATGAGAACAATTTTGCACAAATTTGCGGGAATTCCCATGGGATTGTAACAGACTCCTTCCCAGTGGAAAACGGAGTGAGCCAAGGGTGTGTAATGGCACCCACTCTATTCTCCCTTTTTATCAATGGAGTTGCTAAATTTTTAGCCATCGTTCCCACTGACGCCCCAGTATTAGCAGGCATAAAGATCCCAATTTTAATGTTTGCCGACGACACGCTAATGATCTCAAAAACCCCTAGTGGCCTGCAGCCTGCGTTGTTATGTTTTAAAGACTTTTGTTCTCTACGTGGGCTAAAAATCAATGCAGCAAAAACTAAATGTATGACATTTAAACAGCACAGATCATTCAGGGGCAGAATAACTTTGGAGGGGGTACCCCTAGAACAGGTAGACACATTCACCTACTTAGGAATCAAAGCTGGAGACAAAAAAAATGAGATGGAGGCCCCACAATGATAATATGGCATTGAAACATTGCAAGCTAGCTGGTGCCCTAAACAACGAATTTAAAACATCTCTGATGAATCCAATCAGCCTGGTGCTGGAGATTTATAATGCGAAAGTTGTGAGCTCGGTCCTATATGGGGTGGAAATATGGGGCTTTGAGAAACCATTGCAGCTTGCTGCAGCAGAAAATAGGTTCTTCAGAATGATCACCAGCCTGCCACAAAGCAATCCTGTGCTACCGATGCTGAATGATTTAGGTAAGAAAGCACTGGTAGACACAGCCAAGTTACACCTTATTTTATATTGGCGCAGAATATGGTGTACCCCGGAATTGGCCAATTTTGCTGAGGGTCTCAGGGATGTCATTGAGGCGGACCACTTTCACAAAATCAGTTGACTACGTGACATTAAAGGGGCTCTGGTCAGCATGGGCCTGCCAAACCTGTGGGAAATGTCATTTAACACCCAGTTCCCAGCAAGAGAATTAATCAAGGAAAGATATTGGGAAATGGTCGGACAAAACTTCATCAGAACAAGTGATTGAACAACACTGACGTATTTTTAATTTAGATTGAGCTCCCTTCCATTTAAATGTTTTAGTGTTAAATGGGCCATATTGGGCGACAACAAATGCCCCACCTGCACAGAACAGGTAGAAACCTATCCCCATGTGCTGCTTGTCTGCCCTGCCTATGCAGGCCCCCGCCAAGTATGGCTCGCACAGACTTGTAAGAGCCTGGGCACCAGACAATGTAGCTTCGCCCTGAGAATTCTGCGGACGGATCCATGCGGAGTGAAGGTTGCCTTTCAGGGGCTCAGGAGGGTCTCTGGGATGCCTTTGAGCAGGGCATTGCCTCCATAAAGGTAGAAGATGACTAGGGCCTGAACTGTCAATCTGAAATTTTCTCCAGTGTCACAACCCTGTTCAAAAGGCCACAGGGCAGGCAAAAGCTTCGGGGCGCAACCGTTGTGGTTGAGGCCTTTTACTCAGGATGTCCTATGGGCTCTGAGCAACTGGGCCAAATACTGCTTCAGCAGCTTGACTATCAGTGGTAACGTGGGTTGAGCAGTCCAAGGCTTTGCAGGGAGGAAATAGGTGTAAGGCAAGCACAGACTCACAACTCAAAGTACGCCCAGAAACCTCCCAATACATGATTGTCCAGTCAAATGTTTACTTTTATGAAAAAGGAGTATTTTCTACTAATAAAAAGTACAATACAACACACTACATTACCTGGGCCAGCTCCTGTCCTACTTCCCAGACTTGGAAAATGGTTATTCCCCATTCACCTGTGGTGCCATCCAAGCTAGGCCCGGCGAGGGAGTTCAAGTTTTAGAAGTTCTACGAGGGCTTTTAGCACAAGTCCACGTGTCCTTGAACCTAGGCATGTCAGTCAGAACAAGTTCCCCCAGGGCTCAACAGCCCGATATCAGTCTTACCAGCCCTGCCGTGAGCAGGACTCTGGAGTCTGCTGCTGCGGCATTAGACTTACATTGTGCTCATCTGATCATGTGGTTAGTCTTCTTTGACCAGGTGTGGGTTTTGTGTGCTCCTGGACTCAGGTAGGTGAAGCTTGGTTCCATCATTGTGGGTTACAAGCCACTGGAGATCATGACTTCATGCTGTTCGCAGGTGACTGCCCTCTTCCTGGACTATGCCCCCAATGTGGAGAGGGTCCTTACAGTGCACTCAGGTGTTTGGCCCTTAATCTTCTCTGGGATCCCCTCCTGACATATGAGGATCACTTCGCAAAATCGACGGCCCTCTCTGGGTCCCAATACTACCAAGGGTAATGGACCTCCCTTGGCAGAAGTATGGCACCAAAGCAGTGACCCTTTCTCTCAGCAGTGACCCTTTCTGTCAACAGTGGCCTCCTCCTAGCATCCAGGGCTCCCACAATCCATACTGGCTAGCAGGCAGATCGGTATGGTGGTCCAGTCCTCTCTGCTGCCCCCTGTCTGTCATACCGAGGTCATACAGCACACAGATGACCCAATGGGCATACTGTTCTCAACAAACCAGAATCTCAAACTCTGCACCCAGGATCCTCTCAATAGGACCCCTACTGGACCTTGCCGCCTCCAGGCAATCTCCTTCTCCTCACAAGGCCCACTGGTCGTGGGTCAGGCAGAAGCTGGTGCCCCAAGCTCTAGATGAGTGGTTTTCCATCTCTTGGGTGATGTACCCTCACCCACATCGAGGACAGGCAGACCCTTAGTCCCCAGTCCTGGGCACAACAGGTAGAACTCGTTCCGAGCTTTTCTACACTGATGTACAGCTCCAGTTTGTCAATTTCGAAGTCTCAAGTTCCCCTTGTTATAATCCATTTTCAGACACAATTGTAATTTAGTGTCTCTGTCTTTGAAGTTTGTGTTCGGGGGTTGCCAACTTTGAAGTGCCCCCTCTTTTTTGTGCTCTTCCTCCAAAGATTAGTCTATTACAGCAGGACAGTCTCCAATCTTCATAGCCCCAAATACAGGTCATGGAAGTGACTATCGGTTCACACCTGGGCGTCAGCCAAGTGCTATGTGCATCAGAAGGTTACCAAAGGGCCCCAACCCTACTCTTTATGATTCTCTCATCAGCCCCATCTTCTTACTCAGATGTGCCCGGGCCCCCTTTGACCAGAGACCTTCTTTCAGAATCAAAGAGCTCCTATTAATGGGTAACGAAGAGCCTCTCTCTTCCTTCCTCCAATGTGTGTCCAACACAGTGCACAGTAATGTAGCAATCCACAAATCTGTCTGGGGGAAGCTCTATCTCTCTCTGCTCTTCCAGCAATCCCTGGGCCTCTCAAAATGGAACCCAGTGTCATCCATGTGTTGTGTCCATTGCAATCACACACACAAACACACATGCGTAGCCTTCAATGAATTGTACCCTGGCATGGGCATCCATACATCCCAGCACACTCATGCAAGTTTTCATGATGTGGATCAATGTTGGGAAGTTAATGGTATTGAAAACTGCAGAGAGCTCAGCAGGACCAGAAGGCATTGGTCAGTTTTGTCACTGAAGAACATGGTGTCATCGACTACTTGGAGCGCGGTTGTGCACTGTGGTCTGAACTCTGATTCATAGCTTTGAAGTAGGTTAATAAGATAATCACTCATGTTCAACATTTTTAATATAGTTCTGGGGCACTCACTTCAAAATGTGCATTGTCAATTTTGTTGTGGGCACTAAAATATATGTTTTTGCTATTTACAGTGTAAATAGACTTGCATGTTCCGAATGTAACCGAGAGCCTTGAGGAAGACCATCGCACAATTCACCAGGGTGAAACATGTATTGTCTGTCAGAAGGACTGAATTGTTTTGTGAAAGACCAATTAATTACATAATATTTAGTCAGGAATGGATGTATCTAAATTAGCGTTATGCAATGTGAGATTATGAAGAAGTAAAAAAAAAATAGAACATTTGGTATAAACGAAAAATAAATTTACGTCAGATTTTGGGACATACTTGATTGTGTTAAGAAGTAACAGAAAATCAAAATGAAAATGGGATTGAACATGACGATACTAGAAAGAAGTGATCTAAAAAACTAAGGGTAACCTACACTTAACTTAATTGCATGAGCGTCTGCCCATCCATACAAATATGTTAATACATGACCCACCAGTAAAACAAGAAAGGCAGCTCTTGACACATCACACTATTCAGTAGTCTTTTGAAAATGAGGGCAAGCACACAGAGAACATTGTGTGATCAATCACTGCTCAAACATGGTAGAACTGATCAACCTCAAACCTAGAATGGATTATTAAACCTCCACTTAACAAAAGGAAACATCTTTGACATATAGCTGTAAAGTTTTAAATCTTTGCAAGTGCGCTCATAAGCAAGTATGGGTCTAGAATGATTATAGAGACTAGATATTGTAGAGTACCTTCACCCAATGTCGTCTCGGTACTGCTGCTACAGTTACACTATTGCAGACAGTTGAATTACAAAACGATCACAATTGGCCCCAGGAGTGCACTAGATTGCAACAAAATACTTTAATGCAAAGCAAAATAGTGCCCTTTATCGCTCGGGCGCCAAAATCGCTTCTCCAGAGTGGCGTATACTCTAGCCACACTCTATTATACATAATGCGAGAGACTGCAGCAGAAACTAAAGGCTATTGTTGACTTCGTGAATATAACATCAAATAAATCATACATCATTTGCATTTTTAAATGTTCTTTTTGACTTGGTGCCCAAAAGTCCGACAAAATTTAAAAAAGACAAAAACGCTTATGACAGTAATATTTAAATGAAACGCATATTACAGTTTGTCCCCCGAGGAGCAAATTAAGTTACATTGTTTTGTTTAAAATATAATTAGACAAAAGAGACGAAATTAAGTTTAGAATTTATGTTGTTAACCAAGGGAGTTTTGCCAGACACAATTTTTCATTCAACTTGAAACTTTAAGGCACTGTTCAGAACATTGCTGCAAGGCTCCATGCAGCCAAAGCAAACAAGACTCCATCTCTGCTACTTTACTGCCAGTTAACCTTGGACATCACAGGGAGGGCAGCAGGGTGGTACCTTCTATGAAGTGCAGAGGTTGAACGAGCAGGAGCTCACAGTGTGAGTGGAAAAGACTGCTGTACATCTTAGTAAAACCACATAGCAGGAAACTCGTCACCCGGCAGGGGCCCAGAGCAAGGACCACACCAAGGAAAAACCCAAGACTGTGAACATTTGTATGGTCAGAGATTGCATCTTTCTTTGGACATATTTACTGCAAGATCACATTATCAACCATCATTTAATAAACGTTTATAGCACAAAGTAATATCAATGTATAACATAAAATGTCCTAACTGTTTTAACAGGTAATTGGTGGACTAAAGATAAGCCTCTAAAATAGGTTTTCCACGCACCCATAATCCAGCCTTTCATAGAAACCAAGGGGCCCTGTCAGAATCAAGAAGAACACTAATCTCCCCCACTAAGGAGCAAGGCTCGCTCAGATGATCAGAATAATGATGCCAGTTGTCCCTTCAGTAACCCCTGACACTCTTCTGAGAGATGTGCCAGGGCAATCGTGTCCTAGTTTGGTACACTGCCACAAGACCCCCCCACCCCTACCCGAGGGGCCATAGGAGAGGTCAGCCAGCAACAGAGGGTCAGAAACAGACACATAGGCCGGCCTTCATGTTCAGTTCCTTGTCATTAATCAAACTCCATGCTTGCGGTACAAGTTAATAACCAATTATATGGAATTGTTGATGCGAGATGCTAAGGTGTCTAATATTATCAATTCCATCCATGAGTCCACCCCACCACAGTCCGACCATGGGTCACTTTCCATTCAACCTCCTCCCAGTCAAAGCTACTTAACTGCACTCTAAAGTAAAACAGAGAAGCCACAATCATCTCATTGTCTGCCTGTGAATTTTGCGCTGCATTTGCATGTAAAAACACTGCCACTCAGACAACCACTCAGATGACTGGTGTGGGAAAGAAGACCAACCCCTCCAAACACTTCTGGGGTTTGCATGTGACCAGACGATGACAGCCCCATGGAGTTTCTGTGCCAAACAAGGTGTGTCTGCTATCAAGAGGATCTCTGTCCCCTCTTTACTATGCAGGAGGGTGTTACCTGCACGGGAAAGACAGCGTGGCTGATCCAAACAGCTGCTTCGTATTTCACTAACGCACTGCCCTTGGGCAGCAGAAGTTTACTGTTGCCCTGGGCACAGCGCATTATTTGTAATAGGGCGCACTGTCCCTCTTTGCACCTAGCACACCTGTTTAAAGATACACCGTGGCACAAACAGCAACAGTGAGCCGCTACATAATACGGGCCCTTATGTCATTCAAGACCGCCTCAAACCCACAGCACTGAGACTCTGTTCTGTTTGAATGAATAGACTTTAAACGCACAAAATATAATTATGGATTTTTCATCATCCTGATAAAAAGGAGGCAATTCTCAGAGCAGAGACTGATAACAGCATTGGATAATTATTCAAAAGAGACCGTTTTGAAAGTTTAGATAAACAAAACTAAGGTCTTAGCTTTCGGTAAAAAGATTTGCTTATTGTCAATCATTGCATTGAAAAAGTGAACACATTTTTTTATTTTGGTATGAATTGTACTACCAAAGTAAGCTGGTGCATTTGTACAGCCAGTTAACTAATCCAGAGAAAAAAGTCCCCTTTCCATGTTTTAACCTAGTGGTTTACATTCTAACTTCTGTGGACCCCCAGTGAATAATTACTGGACTCTGGGAAACCAATTCAATTTTCAGTTTTACATCTTTATATATACTTTATTAATATGCAAAAATTCTTTAACTTTCTAAACAGTCACGCATGTCCTGAGCATGTGTCGCGGACCATGAGGGTCCATGGGCCACAGGTTAAAAGGCTCTGATATAAACCATTTCCGACATACAGAATCCCCCTCCATTTGCCTATGGTGCTGTGAGTAGAATAACAGAAGTTGGGATTTTACATTCTTGTTTTTCAAAGGGTACATTGCCTTGAGTATGTCTAGATCCTGATAAGCAGTGTTTTGGAGAATTATCTGTGCAACAATAAATATACCAGAACTCAGCAACATAAGTAAAAACATTTGGACACATGTTCAAAGCTTTTTGCTTGTCGCAAATGGCCCGATTCACAGAATCGGGTGGTTTGCAAATGCTGCAAAAAAGCCTTTTCACATGTTGCAACCCTATTTTGTGGTTTGCTAACCTATTACCGAATCACAAAATGGGTTAGAGATTCAGGATTAGGAAGGGGTGTGTTAAGGGCGTCCCTTTCTAATAGTGACTCGCAAGGGTAATGTATGAATGTTTTGCGACCGGACTTTGGTTGCAAAACACTCACATTTTACCACTAACTTCAAGTTGGTGGTAACCCATCCACATATGGGAAGGGGTTTCAAGGGACCACTTACTTTGTGAATGTATGCAAAAACATTTTTTAACAGCAGCCAGTGGTCCCACGGACCACTGTCTGCTATTCAAAAACGAAAAGAAAACTTTTAATTTTTTCTTTTGAAACGCATTCTGTTTTCCTTAAAGGAAAACGGGCTCCATTAAAATAAAAAAGGTTCTTTATTTAAAAGCAAACACAGACATGGTGGTCTGTTGTCCCCAGCAGACCACCATCTCTGTGTTATTTAGTGGTTCCCAATGGGTCGCAAATTGCAATCTATCTCATGAATATTAATAAGGTAGGTCAATTGCAACCCACTGGGAACTGCAAACAGTGTTATACACACTGTAGTACGTAGTTGTTTCCGATTTCCTAATAGTGAATCACAAAATTTCATAATTACGATATCGCAAAAAGGAATCTTTGTACATGTGGCCCATTGTCTCTGATAGTGCTTCTACTGCACCCGGTTACCTCTTGGCATTGTTTGGGAATGGCAGATACATTTCCAAATAGAAAATCGATTAAAACAAATATAACATAATGCGCATTGAAATAAATAATAAATAATGCATGTGTAATCAACATCCGCTTGAGGGGGCAGGACTCACAGCTTTAGGAGCCCAGATGCAAGGTTCAGGGTGGTTGGAGCGTTTTCTGTCCCTGAGGCTCTGACCAGGAGGCCAGCCATCTAGCCCTTGGAGTCACTCTGGCAGCCCTTTGTTCAAGATGCAGGTCCAGTCCTTCTCACTTAGGCAGCAGAGTAGTAGTCCTTTTTGCAGAAAAGCAGCACAGCAGTCATTCTTCTGAGTCTTCCATAGATCCAGGTGTGTACTGAAGAGTTGAGTCTGTTACTTGGTCCCAGTTTTGAAGTAGGAGAAGTATCTAGAGCGTTCCACCCCCAAAG
Source organism: Calotriton arnoldi (assembly GCA_963921515.1). NCBI lineage: Eukaryota > Metazoa > Chordata > Amphibia > Caudata > Salamandridae > Calotriton > Calotriton arnoldi. The sequence continues at coordinate 1,068,234 of CAWUFW010003439.1, read as the reverse complement.
GTGTTTGGCATTTCCTTCCTCCATTCCCTGGTCTCAGCTTGTTTGAGGGCACAGAAGATAGTGGGAAACTCTTTGTGAGTGAATCTTTGTGATGTGCAAGTATGGTAGGTGACAGAGATGGCCCAACCAGCCAACACCTATTTCCTCTTTGTCTCACTGTCTGGGAGCAATACACAAAGTTCATCTACCATCTACACCTAGAGGAGGAGCCATCCCCCATCATGGCCGCCCGGAGCTGATGCTCCATGGTGAACCCTCTTTCCAACTTCCTGGGCGATGTTCCGCCACATTGTTTTTTCCACCTAGAACAGCGACTCCGACACCGGAATGCGGGCGGATCACCTGGAGATCATTTTCGCCCTTCTCCAAACGAGCATCGTGGAGATATCGGCTGTGAAGTCCCCGCCAGTTGTGCTAAGATGGCACCCGGGGAGCTCTGGGAGCGCGCCTGGAGCCGAATGAGGTGCACCGTGATGCCGCCGACCCCCGTGCTATCCTACAGTCGGCGTCCCCACCCCTCATCTCAAGTTGCCTACCATCACCTCCACGTTGGGCAAATGTAGCTGCTGTGAGCCGCGGTCTGGTCCTGACACTTCGGACAGCCGACTGAGACGAGGTCAGACATCCGTATGTGGGATACTCCGGTTCGGGATTTCGAGGCTAGAGAGTGGCTAAGGTCTTCAGGATGGCGCTGCTGGCTCTCAGGGTCGCCGGATGAGAGCCGTGGCCTGCGGCATGCCACCGGTGCAGCCGACGGGGAAGCAGAGGCGACTGGAGGCAGACTGTCCCATCAATGGGAATGGTGGTGAGCTGGAGAGAGTGGCGATTGGCGGCGCCGCAGATGACCAGGAGCGGCTATGGCAGCGAGGGGAATTCCGGAGGCACTTCACGACGCTCCACGGGGGCCCGGAGGCAGTGAGTGAGGGGGTAGCCCGGATTCCCAGCGGTCCCCGTGGGAGGCCAGGGGAGCGGAGAGAGTCCCAGAGCATGGCAGATCAATGCTCTACAGGTCAGGGAACCGCGCCTGACCTTGAAATGGCAGCCAGGATTCTGGATTCACCAGAGAGGGGGAAGCAGGCATCTTGTGGGGTGGATATATGTCATGAACTTGCAGAGAGGCCTCAGGGAGTAAGGAGGTGCAGGCCCTGGGGCCAGACGGAATTAAGGATACGGAAGCTTGACCTTTGAAACGTGCCTGACCCTAAGATGGCAGCCATCCTCTAAATCCTTTCCAAAAGAGTGGAGGAGGTGAATATCCCCAGCTGAAGCAAACTGATCCTCATGGGACTCCAGGACCGGTGCCTTTCTATTGTACTTTGACGATGCCCCCTGGGCGGATACCAAAACTGTTTTTACTTACCGCGGAGCCCGAGAAACTTTGGCCGATGCCCGATGGAGCTGTCCTATGCAGCTAAAGAGGAGTCTGGCTCTGGCTCACCCCCTCGGCCGTCACCTACCCAGCCGGACATCTGACACTGTTTTCCTCGTCGCCCCGTTATGTTTCCTTCCTTCCCCCACATTGCTTGTTTTTATTTTCTCCTATGTCTTTACTGGAATCCTGTAATTGATGTAATTATGTAACCTGTAACACTCTGATCCTCATGTAAAGCGCTCTGATACCTCCGGGTCTAGCCAGCGCTATATAAAACTTCACAAATAAATAAAAATAAATAAGTCATGTGAGCCAGGATACAGGTTGCAGGCACAAAATGATTGGGACAAGAAAATGCTAACTTTCTAAAAATGGCATTCTCATAATTATCACTTAAAATCTAACTTTACCATAAAAATTGGTTTTAATTACAATTCTTCAGAGCCCAAACTCGATACTCCATATTGAAAGTTATCACTTATTTATATATGCAATAAGGTAACCCAATTGTATCCTATTGGGGAGGGATGCATTGCAATAGCGAACAAGCATTTGCAATGCAATAGGTCTCGCATTTACGAGAATTTGAGCTATTGGCATTGTAAATGACAATGCCTTTAATTTATGTGTTGTTTTTAAAGCAGATAAATAATGCCAATAGCTTAAACTCTAGCAAATGTGAGACCTACTGCATTGCAAATGCGTTCGGCGCCCGTGCTATACATTTTTTAGGTGTCGCCTAGGCAGCGCGCATGCGCTGCTCTAGGAGGGTCTTTAGCCATCGGTCTTCACTTTTCAAGCACTGCACTCGTGCTTGTGGTGGCATCCACCTTGCGGGAGCGAGCAGCGGCGCGCCACAAGCACGAGTGCAGTGCTTGAAAAGTGAAGTCTGCGCACGCACGCACCACTCCCGGGCTTGTTTCTTTTTCTTGCAGCACTCCATTGGAGTGCATGTGTTTTCTCACACTCTGCCTTTTGTGCTGCTGCCCCACTCAAATGCCAACCCTCCTTGCGCTCCCTGCCCCACTCAAATGCCAACCCGCCTTGCGCTCCCTATGTTTCTTCTGTCACCACCCAACTTGACCGTTGCTTCCCCTGCCCTCAACTTCCGGCTTTTTTTAATGCTCAAGTCCCCCCACTTTCCATTGTTCCTGTCACTTGGCCACATTCGCATGAACCCCCAAACCCTCAACCCACTCCTCTGTTGCTTCCACGCCCTTCCTCATCAGTTTTTATTTTTATTTTGGAGCGCTGGCAGCTGCCATTTGCTTCAAGGCTGCCCTTTCTTTTTGATGCACTTGCGTGCATATGTGCCCCCACCCCCTCCGTTTTTGCCCCACACCCGCTGGAAGTTCTCCTAGGAGAAGCTGTGCACTAACTTGTATCGCATGGGCGGGGGCTGATAGCAACTGCTGTTGGGCAGTAGTAACATTTCAATGTTTGTATTGCCTGAAGATAATTTTTTGCTGTATGTTATCAAAATAGTTATTCTTATCCATAGACCCGTTGAAGGTTAGCCCACCCCTCCTGAGTCAGAGTGCATCCAGTTACTCAGGATGTAGAAGTGAACTACCTTAATCCGTATTTTGATCTCACAATTCTCCCCTCGTAATACCTTTCATCCAACCGCCGTTCCCCGCAACTGACTCCACGTGCCGCCCTCTGGTGGACACGCTTGCTACATACTCCTGAAGAGGTAATGCTTGGCCAGCGACCCTGAGGATCACTGCGTACGTCCAGACCCTCATTCAGGTGTTTTAATACTGAGAGGGGTCGCGCTGCTGCTTCCGCTTGATGAGCAGGTGTGGATTCGTTCTGAAATGCTTCTGGATTGGCCCAGGCGAGCTAACCAATGGCGGCTGATTTGCTCCTCCGGAAGTGTACACGTTTATAGCCCATGTTTTCGACTCGTCAGTTCCTTCATATTGTAAGATGTAGATTCTTTGCTGTTGCTCCTAGTAACTCAGACTGTTCCCTGCTGCTCTACGTTTTGCGCCCTAGGGATTCATACCACAATCCACAGATTTGGTCACTGTGCATGTTGACACACACTGCTATTTTGGCCACTTTGCCTATGGACTCATACACACTACTGCTTTGGTCACAGTGGCTATGTACTCAAAGTGCACCCCAGTGCTTTGGACACTGTGCCTATGGACAGATGCTACAGCCCACTTCTGTGGTCAATGTGCCTGTGGACTCATACACCATATTCACTTTGGTCACTGTACATTTGGACTCATACAACTATTCTCTGCTTCGATCACTGTGCCTATGGACACAAAGTGAACACTTTTACTTTGGTCAGTGTGCCTTTGGGCACAAACTGCACCCTATTGCTTTGGTCACTGTGCCTATGGACTCATACTACAGCCCACTGCTTTAGTCGCTGTGTCTATGGACTCAAACTCAATGTTTTGGCCATTGGACCTGTGGAAAGACACTACACCCCAGTGCATTGGTCAGTATACTTATGGACTCATACTACACCCCACGGCTTTGGCCACTTTGCCTATGGTCTCCTACATAACCCTACTGTTTTGAACACTATGCACATGGACTCATGCAGCACTTCACTTCTTTGGTCACTGTGCCAAGGGACACAAACTGCACCCCCTCTGCTTTGATCACTGTGCCAATGAACTTATACTACATCCCACTGCTTTGGTCACTGGGCCTAGGGACTCACTGCAGAGTCCCATTCACAGGGGTGTCCGTGGAGAGGTTTCGCTCTTTGTGGGCGTTATGTTTACTTCTCCCATGGGTACTTAGTTCCTCTGTATCACTGCATATATGAAAAGACACGGTGGACTACTGCAGGAAACGGCCCATCGGTTTACAAACGCACACTCAGTCATTTCTCATTTGTTGTTGAAGCATTGCAGAGCTCACATACTTTGGAGTGCAGAAAACAATAGTATGGATGCCAACCCCCTGGCCCGCTCTATCAGACTGCACGGTTCCTCATAAGGGATTTACATTTAATAAGCAATAAAGCTGACTAATGCTAAGAAGAAATAATTGTTTTTTTCAAAAGGTGACCATGGACCTTCTTTCTCTCATCCAATGAAACCACTGGTATAGGGTGACCACTATCTTCAGGTCATTGTGGAGTGTTTCCAATCCTAAACGTTTGTGAGATAAACCAGTGCACTCTGGGTCTTGTAGTCTTGCTTTACTTTCATTGAACCAATTAGTGAGAGACACCTTAAAAACGTGCTTTCTTTGTGAAAAGTTCAGGACTGGAGACTGTGTTCCTAATGACCTGGATTTTGCTTGGCCAGACTAGCCACAGTGGACCTTACCCCGTGCACTGCCCTGTGTACACACTGCGCACCTCTGTAAGCTGCCTCTTTAATCCCATCCTGCTGAGCAAGTTAGGGCGACTGCTCTGCTTCCTGCATGTACCGCCAGGGTCACTTATTATATGCAATTACACCTGGAAAGATCATTCTGAACATGATTAAAACAGAAAAACCGCAGCAGGGCGGCTGCTGTCATTAGGGACGAACTTTGGAATGTACTCATGTACCTTATTGGCATTTTTGCAAAGCACAATGCAGCTCTGTGGGTTCTGAGTCACTCAGCACATAGGTAAAAAGTTGCAGAATTGTATTCGGTGGCATACTCACAGAATGTATGGAATGCTGAAATGGCACAGCCATTTGAAATGCCCACAAAGCTGGCTCTAACTCCTGTTTCTTCCCTGTCGCCTGGGTTCTGTGACAGGGGCATGAATCAACAAGCATTGGCATAGCCAATAGGTCTCACCTTTGGGACCTTTTGAGTGTTTAGCCATGCAACAGTTGATGTTGTTGCACCAAGGATATTGTGCTGGATAACTAAACACTTATAAGGTCCCAAAGGCGAGACCTATTGGCTATGCCAATGCTTGTTTTAAAAAGCGTTAGGAGAGAGCGTGCCCTGCCTGTAACAGCAGGCAGGACAAAGCTATTCGAGAAAATAGTGCTCGGAGGCTGTAATTAAAGCCTACCGAGTAACAACGCATGAAACAGGGGGTGTCGCCATGGGAGGTTACAAAATGAGACAAGGCAGTACTAAGGAGGGACTACTAAGCCTTTTGACCAATGAACAGCCACATTTTACAATGGACAATGACACAAGCCACTGAAAAATGTGGGCAGAGAGTGGGTGGAACTTCAAGTCCCTACCTGAATACATCATGCCTCGCAAAGCAGTGCATGCGCTGCCCAGCCTCGATCTAAAAACAAATTTAAGGGTGTTTCACTACCAGGACATGTAAAAGTTAAAAGTACAAGCCCAACTTTTGAAATACACTGCACCCTGCCCTAAGGGCTGTTTAAGGCCTACACTAGGAGTGACTTTTATGTATTAAAAAGGAACGTTTAGGCCTGGCAAAAGGTTAATGTTGCCAGGTCACCATGGCAGTTTAAAACTGCACACACATGAAATGAAATGAAATGAATTTGTACTTGTAAAGCGCACTGATACCCTGAGGCCTCCTGGCGCTGAACGCATACCGCTGTGGAACCCTTCCTGGCTTTTCCCTGTGAAATGTCCACTCCTGGGCACCCCCAAGGTGAAGCCAGGCATCCCAGCGCTGGTGGGGCCGTTGTGGAGATTAAGCAAGCTATTGCCCAGAGTTGCAGAGTGGGACCCATGATTAGAATAGGCACCGAGGCGAGAATTATCAGGTCCGAGGAAGTTGAGCCCAAGACCCGCCGAGGCGGGAATTGAACCCTGGTCCCAGGCCAGATCTCTGCATCAGGGTCTGCCGCTCTAACCATTGAGCCACACTTCTCCACATGCTGCAATGGCAGGCTTGAGACATGTTTTAAAGGTCTAATTAAGTGGGTGGCACATTTAGTGCTGCAGGCCCGCTAGTAGCATTTAAGTTATAGGCCCTGGGTACAGATTGTACCACTTTTCTAAGGACTTACAAGTATGCCAGACGGGTGGATGCCAATGTTGCCATGTTTAAAGAAAAAGAGCACAAGCACGTTAGCAGTGGTCAACTTTGCAGAGTCCTAAGGTCAGCAACAATGAAGTCAGCAATAACAGGAGGATTGAAGGCAAAAATCTGGGGAAAACCACACCAAGGATGTCAGGTCCAGCGCTGGGTTTTGGCACACAAACATCAGAGTACGAGGGGAGAAGGAGGGAAAATGTTGTCAGCATTGGTTTATAACTATAGGGTTGGATGTGTAACATCCCAGTGATTGCATATATTTAAGCATAGTGTGTAAGCCACGTCTCTGAGTCATCTGTGCAACACGGGAAGCAGCCATTACAATGCAGGGCCTTTACCACGCAGGCATTGCCACGCATACACTGTGTTGCAAACACAAGGAGATGATGGACAGCGCGCTGAAACTTTTCAGACACATCCCAAGTCACAGATCTGGGTAGAATCCATCATCTTCTTTAGCTCACTTCGCCACCTCAGTTCAGACCCAGCTATATGCAAATCAGTCTTGACCCTGTGCCTCATGAGAACAGTCAAGCCCGAACTGCCAGGCCAGGTCTTCCCTGAACCGGAAACAAGCATCCTGGGACCGATTTCAGGGTAACACCCCTCATCAGCCAGGCTAGCTTGAATCCAGTGGCAAAGTGAGCAAGGGACCCACGTCTGGGCATACCCTGCCAATTTTGGGCGAACAAAGCAAGCACAAGGAGGTGATGGACCTAGTGCTGAAACTTTTCAGAGACTCACCCCCAGTCACAGATCTGAGTTGAATCCATCATCGTTCTTTAGCTCACTTCACCACCTTAATTCAGACCCAGCTATATGCAAATGAGTCTTGACCCTGTGCCTCATGGGAACATTCCAGCCCGAACTGCCAAGCCAGGTCTTCCCTGAACCGGAAACCAGCATCCTGGGACCGGTTTCGGGGTAACACCTCTCATCAGCCAGGCTAGCCTGAATCCAGTGGCAAAGTGTGCAAGGGACCCACGTCTGGGCATATCCCAGCAACTTAGGGAGAACAAAGCAAACACAAGGAGATGATGGACGGAGCGCTGAAACTTTTCAGACACTCTGCTCCAGTCATAGATCTGGTTTGAATCCATCATCATTCTTTACATCACTTTGCCACCTCAGTTCTGACCCAGATATATGCAAATCAGTCTTGACCCTGTGCCTCATGGGAACAGTCCAGCTCGAACTGGCAAGCCAGGTCTGCCCTGAACCAGAAACAAGCATCCTAGGACCGGTTTCGGAGGGTAACACCCCTCATCATACACTGTTAACACGCATAGCCTTCACAACACATTTTTTGTACAACGTACGTGGTGAGGGCATATGCTGGTAACGGCGCCTGTGTGGTAAAGGCCATCAGTGTCATTAGAGGAGTGTAGAGATCCTTCCGCTTCCTCTTGACGACATTTGTGCAATGTCTCACAAGAGTTGCCTCGTCCTGAAAAGGTAAGGAGGACTGTTGATTTTATTTTAAAGGATCTCGGGCCCAGGGGACAGATTTAGGGTTCATGGTGGGGGCCGGGTATTTTTTTAAAAAAGGGCTGGAGGCTAGGAGGGGGTCACACAGGGTTCTAGATTTAGGGTTTAGGGAAGGGTCGGGTATTTTTTAACAGGGAGGGATCACGCTGGGGTCTAGATTTAGGTTTTAGGGAAGGATCTGGGTCTTTTAACAGGGAGGGGGTCGTGCTGGGGATCTAGATTTAGGGCTTAGGGAAGGGTCGGGTAATTTTCAACAGGGTGGGGGTCGCGCTGGGGGTCTTGATTTAGGGCTTAGGGAAGGGTCGGTAATTTTTAACAGGGCGAGGGTCACGCTGGTGGTCTAGATTTTGGGCTTAGGGAAGGGTCGGGTAATTTTTAACAGGACAGGTGTCGCACTGGGGTGTAGATTTAGGGGTAGATTTACTAGTCCCTTGTGCTGCCAGTGCATCACTTTTTGTGACGCACCGGCAGGTATCCCTTCCTGTACATAAACAATCCTTTAAATCAATGACGTTTTACAAGTTCTATGTGTGCTAATGCAGCATACTTAGAAGTTGTAAAACGCCATTTCAGACTGTTTATGTGCAGGAAGGGAATCCTTCCTGCACATTAACAATCATCCCCGTGACGCAGGCATCTTTGCACCATGGTGCGAGGGTGACTGCGTCGGCGCATGGCAGCAGTTTGTGCACCAGCGCAGGGGGAAGCACAGAGGTGCAACATATTGTTGTAAATATGTCGCATCCGTTTGCTTCAAAACTAACGCAGCGCGGCACGGCAAAATGATTTGCTGCACCGCGCTGCGTTAGTTTATTTTAAATCTGCCCCTTAGGGTTTAGGGTACAGGCTTAAGGACTGAGGGCAGGGGTTAGAGAAAACGTTTAACTCGCATAGGCCTTTACCATACATGCTTTACAACAAAATACGTTGTAAAAGCATGCGTGGTAAAGGATATACGTGGTAAAGGCATTCACGTTGTAACGCATGCGTGGTAAAGGCATGCTTTGCAACGGTATGCGTTGTTCCTTCATACAACCGTGCAACACAGTTGTACCATTCAGTCGTGGGAGTTTCCGGAAAGGTGAGGAGGATATCTTATTTTTTCACATTATTTTGAGCACGATCACTTTTCTCCTAGGGTCGTGAAGAGAGACAACAAAATAAAATACTGCAGGAAAAAACAAAGATGGGTAGGAGGTCGGCACCTATCTATAAGGTGTGCAGCAAAGGGCATATATGAAAGGATAGCTTCAGCGCAAAATCTCCTTGCAGCATTAATGTTCATGAAAAACAACTTTTATATTGTAGCACGTCAACAATAAAACAGTATCTACCATTTCATGTACCCTTTCATTGCATGCCGCAATTCGTGGTCAAATTCTGCAAGTTGTGTTGCTTTTAATTGATACTATAGATGATATGGAGACAATTATGACAGGCTAGGTTAAAATCATTAAAATAGAAGTTATGCAAGGGGGGTGTTAAGGAGCTCTAGAAACTGGCAGCTATTTCTAAGCTGCTCCCTGAAAAGCTATTTTTTTAATTGCTTAATTGCTTGTCTTTCTCTTTCTTCAAAATCATACCATGTTCCCAAACGATGCTTTTCTTAGTAATAAATGGTGTATATTGTCATTCAGCCCAAACATCTAAAATTCTGACTCGATGTTAGCAGTGTTTATGATCATGATCTTTTCCAGAGATGAGATGTTCCCGATAGAGAAATGTTGCTGTCCCCCCTAAAAATGCATTTCAGGATTGTGTTCTATCCGTACTTCTGATGGTGGAATAACGAGGACGTTATTTCATTAATAAAAAGGAGGGGGCATATTAGCAAGGGCACTATCGCCGCTTTAGCGGCACTTTTTGCCGCTAAAGCGGCGATATTCATATCGCCCTATCAGCAAACTGTCTCTAACAGCAGTTAGCGACAGTTTGCGGGCATTAGCGCCCGTTTTACCGCTTTGCATGTCAGCGATATTTATCGCTAATGACATGCAAAGTGGGCGTTCCCGACGAACAAACCTGGGAAACACCCGCTAACAGGCCTATCGCCTATTAGCAAGGTGGCCATGGCCCCAGTTAGCGACGTGAAAAGTCGCGCTAACCGGGGTCATCCCCATTTATTTAACACCTGCAATTAGCAGGTGTTAGCCATACCTAACATGGGGGGTGGATTATGCTGATACGACCACAGGGTCGTATCAGCAAGGTGTTCTCCCTTCTCCATGCAACATCGCTGGTTTTTCAGCGATGTTGGCCCATTTCCTCGCTTATCGCTGGAATATTCATCGCCATAGCGCTAATCGTTGCTAATACAGCGTTAGCGTGGCGATATATTCCAGCGATAGTCGGCGATAAAAAAAATCACGCTAAGCAGGGTTAGCGATGATTATCGCCTCTTCTTGCTAATATGCCCCGAGAGCTTTTTAAGCTACAAACAAATGTACGAAATGCAAGCCTGAGTGTAAACAGCTTTATTTAAGTATCATACCAACCTCTGATGACCACTATAAAGTCTGTACGCCAGTCACCTGCCAGTGTGGAACTTGCCGGCAAATGACATGTTCACATTCTAAGAACAAAGAGAATAGTGCCTTACACAAGTCAGTCCACCCACAGCAGTCTCCAATAAACGAAAATTAACTGTAATCCCCTGTCCTTTCAAATGATATTCACATGACCTAAGAATAGACCACAGTTCCAATAGACTGAGGAACCAGTGTACAAATGTACATTTTAGTAATTCGCCATTGAGCGTATACATTATACTCACAAATTGCGAGTCGCTAAATTTATGTATGCAGATTGACCGTGGCAGGAAAGCAAATCTGTTTGATTCAGTAGCACAAAATAGGAATCTTAGTGCCTCATTACAAATGGTCCTGCCCTGGAAACGATCATTTCCACATCTGCTAAAATCGTACACCATGGAAATCGAAATTTAACAGCTGTGATAATTATTACCTATTCTGAAGTCACTCCAGCAAAATGGACATAGCATGTGGGTTGTGCTGCAAAACCGCGTGTCCCAGTATTTTTCAAAATGTTTTCCCTAAGTGAATTTAGTGAGGCTCCCTAATTGACACAGACGCCACAAAAAAGAAAAAATATAGGCTGTTGTCTTGTTGTCCTGCTGCAAGCAGATCTGTAGGTGGAATATGCAAGAGGTGGCAGAGGTGTGAGTAGGCACCTGGACACCTAGTTTGCTACTTGCCTGTGGCCTCCAGTTCCTGCTTGTTCCAGACTGATCCAGTGACACCACAGCTGCCCATGTTTTCCCGCTGGGGTTTCCCCGACCGGGTTTTCCCACTTTCCCGTTCTTCCCACCAACAGAAGCCCTGCCCACCCCAGGACCTACTTAATGTAGGCTGCAGCGCAAGTGCACCAAAGGCAAGCCTGTCTGCGCCCGTCCGTGCCTGGACCACGCCCAGCGCCATAACCCGTGGCCCTCCCGCCCCACCAAAGATGCACCATCGCCGAGCTCTACACCTTAGACCCCGGACGCCACAACAAACACTGCCACTGTGCCGACCCACGCTCCACGGTAAGACTTTTCACCTGCACCCACTGCCACTTCACCTGCCAAGGCACACATACCAGCCCACCTCAAACATACCACAGACACCACTTGAACAAAAACACCAACTCGCACGCACCCTTCTCAACACATGCTCTCTATGCAAGCATTCCACTGAATTATGAGACCTCATTGCCAACATTGCACCAGACATCGTCTTCCTCACTGAGACCTTGCTCAACTCCACATTTGCCCCAGACATTGCCACAGCGATCCCCGATGGATATAAAATCACTCACCAGGACCACACCAACAAGCTGGGTGGAGGAACAGCCATCATCCACCTCCGACAGGGCAGCCTTCAAGACCTCCCTCAACCTCTACCACCGCCTGTTGAGGGCAACAAAGAAGAAAGTCCTTGATGCACACATCAAAACCAGCACCAGCAACACCAAGGAACCTTTCAACATCGTTAAGGAATTCTCCAACCCAGCTGTAAGCAAAAACAACATCACACCCTCACCAGAGCTTTGCAACAACCTCACCCACTTCTTTCACAGCAAGATCAAAACCAAATACAAAAACTTCGAACCCACACCTACGAACTTCCTCAACAGATACACCACCACCATAACTGACACAAACCACACACTGACCACCTGGAACATCCTCTCCACCCAGGACACCACCTCCACCTTGATATCCATCCACTCGAGATCTCCCACAAACCCATGCCTGCACCACATCTTCAACCTCGGAAACCAAAGAATTGGCCAGGAACTCACCACCCTACTCAACACCTCTATCACCACTGCAACATTTCCCGATGCCTGGAAACATGCCAAAGTCTGACCACTAATCAAAAAACTAAAAAACTACCGGCCAATCTCCCTGCTCCCATTCCCAGCGAAAGTACTGGAACAGATCATCAGCAATCAACTCGTGACACACCTGGAGCACAGCCAGCTACTCGATGCCTCCCAATCTGGCTTCCGCAGCAATCACAGCACCGAAATCGCTATGATCGCAACCATAAATGACATCCAAACCCTCCTCGACCGAGGAGAAACAGCAGCTTTGATCCTCCTCGACCTCTTGGCAGCCTTCAACACCGTATCCCACCACACACTGATTGAAGGACTCCACCACATCGGCATCCAAGTGGATGCGCTCAGATGGATCACCTCCTTCCTCAATGGAGGAAGCCAGATGATGCACCTGCCACCTTTCACCTCTAAACCCAAGGAGATCACCTGTGGTGTCCCCCAGGGCTCATCCCCCACACTCTTCAACACTTCAACATATACATGACCCTCTTGGCCAACATCGTCAGATCCCACGGCCTCAACATAATTTCCTATGCAGACAACACCCAACTTATCCTCTCACTCACCGACAACCCCACCACCACCAGAACCAACTTCCACAGATGCATGACAAATGCTGCAGATTAGATGAAGAACAACTGCCTGCAGCTGAACACAGGCAAGACAGAAGTACTGATGTTTGGCAACAGCAGCAACACATGGAACGACTCCTGGTGGCCATCAGACCTAGGAACAGCAACCACACCAGAAACCTCAGAATCATCATTGACATCGAGCCCATCATGAAATCACAGATCAACATCATCTTTTCCTCCTTCTTCCTCTCTGTACGCATGCTACATAAGATTTTCAAGTGGCTACCCATATACACGAGACGCACCGTGACACAAGCCCTCATCACCAGCTGACTGACTACGGCACCGCCCTCTATGTTGGAATCGCCGCACACCTTCTACAGAGACTTCAGACCATACAGCACCCCACAACCAGACTCATCCTCGGCCTTCCTCGATGTATCCACATCACACCTCACCTCAGGAAACTCAACTTGCTTCCCATACAGAAGAGATGCCAATTCAAGCTGCTGAAGCATGCACACAAGGCTCTACACAACCAAGGACCCGCCTACATTAACCACCGCCTGAACTTCCACCAACCATCAAGAAGACTGCGCTCCACCTCCCTTTCACTTGCGCATACTCCCAGCATCTCCCGAAGCAGAAGTGGAGGACGCTCCTTCTCCCACATCGCAGCAAAGTCCTGGAACAGTCTCCCCACACACCTCCAGACCATCACCTTACTTTCGGAATTCCAAATGTCCCTCAAGACCTGCCCGTTCAAAAAGCCTTCAGGGCCTACAACCGCATGGATACTCTATCCGGGTAACCTGATTGATTGATTGATTTTACTCTCTCCACCACCTGCAGAATCAGCCATTATACCTAATCACCCAGATCAGCCATTTGCCAGGAAGAACCAGGAAAAAGATGAAGGGATAGCAATTGTTGCTACCTGATGAATATGGCGGCACACTGAACAACCTAAAATTAAGGGTGCTGACGAGGCCACTACTATAAGCACAGAAGAGACAGGTAAAGGCTAATCAGGTGTTGAGTAGTAAGGTGCGTGCTTTAAACCATTGTATCCAGTGAGTTCCACACACTGACATTAAGGGCCTTATTACAATGTCGGTAATAAGGCCACCGTTGCGGAATCAGGACCAACCGACCTCTGGGCAGCGGTCTCGGCGGCAGTATTACAATTCGACCGCACATGGTGCGGGCGCATACTCCCATTTCTCTATGGGAGCTTGTGCTGCGGCCATAAATTGGCCGTAACACAGGCTCCCATAGAGAAATGGCAGAATCTGCTTATCCCTGCACCACGTGGCAGGCACCTCAAGGTGCCTGCAACACGGTGCAGGGATTAACAGGGGGGCACCATTGGTGCCGCCTCGGCCACAAACCTGAGGCCGCAGGGAAAAGGGGGCCCTACTAGGGTCCCCAAAGTCACTTTCCGGCAGGCTTTCCATGTCGGAAATCACGACATGGAAACCCTGTCAGAAACCAACATCGTAATATCGACAGTGTAAAGGCTGTCCATAGGGATTATGGTGAGGCCTCCGACTGGCTGACGGGTTCCTTGAGCCCGTCGGAATCCAGCCGGAATGACTGGCCGGTTTCACTTTTGACCGCCTGCATTGTAATGCGGCGGACGGAAGTGAAACTCACGATGTGACTCGTGACTTAGTGTCAATGACATATTTGTGTTCTTCCAATTCTAATGGAGTCTCAGGAAAAGTTGTGTGTGCATATTCGCATCAACATTGCATTTATGAATTTTCTAAATGCTTGTCACCAGGCATTTTGGTAAATGCCACTATCCACAGCAATTGTGAATCTGTAGTTACCAGTAGCAATTGTAATGCAAACAGTACCTGCATATGTATGATGATTGGTTGACTGCATTGTGCGAGACTGCCATGCTTTGGCAGTAGCTCAACAACGAGGTATAATATGACTTGTCTGCTTAGCCCATGCCTCCCATATGCATTCTCCTCATATGGGCCATAGAATGTTTATATTTCGCTGACTATTCTCTCCTTCCTCCTTATATTCTCATAAGCTTTCTAACTTCTCATTCATCTCACATGGCATAGAAAGCTGTCATTTTGAAAGTTGGTATTCAATTTTGAGTGCCTTTTAACGCTTTGCATCGCTGTTTCACTTACTTCCTCTTCATGGTGATTTGCAAGTATATTATGTTCATTCTGTAACTACAATCAATTTGAGGATGCTTAGTACATACTTTTACTATATCACAATTTACAGAATTGTTATTCGCAAATTAGAACTGGAGGTTTCCATTTGGAGTTTTACTATTTTTTTCGGTATACTACGCTACTTGTAAGAAATGGCCTTTTTAATACTTGATACATTAGAGTTAATTGTATTACAGTTCATAAATCAGTCCATAACAGGTCTGAGAATCAGTAAAGAGCACCACATATAAATACTTTAGAATTATTAGTTTAACATTTTCCCACCTGTTAGACCTGTCATCCTTAGGGTGGTCTTCCCCCAAACATTTTGCTTGCTTACCTACATTTTTGCTGATTCTATTTGTTGGCCTTAGGACTCTGAGCACTTTACCACTGCTGACCACTGCTAAAGTGCATGTGCTTCTCCCTTACACATTATACCATTGGTGTATACACAATTGACATATATAGTTTCCTTTCAAGTCCCTTGTAAAGTGGTATACCATATACTCAGGGTCTGTAAATTAAATGCTACTCGTGGGCTTGCAGCTCCCGATTGTACCACCCTCAAAAGTAGCCTTTCCAACCTGTCTCAGGCCTGCCATTGCAGGGCCTGTGTGTGCAATTTACTGCCACTTTGACTTGGTAATTAAAACCCTTGGCTAAGCCTTCAAATCCATATTTATAACACATAAGTCACCCCTAAGGTAGGCCTTAGGTAGCTCATAGGGCAGGGAGCTGTGTAAGTACTAGGTAGGGTATATACTGGTAAGTTTTGCATGCTCCAGTAATGACAAACACCCAAATGCATTTTTCACTACTGTGAGTCCTACTCCTCTCGTAGGTTAGCATTGGGAATTCCTTATTACACTTTTAAGCTGTAATTCCTGATTAGAAAAGAGTAGCTGCATCATGTTGTATATCATTGAAATGGTAATGATAAATCCTCTTTACTGGTAAAGTTGGATTTAACATTACTGTTTGAGAAAGCCACTTTTAGAAAGTGACATTTCTCTTCCCTTACTGCTCTGTGTGCCTTGCAGCCTGTCTATAATACACGTCTTGGGTGGTTGACACCTACCTTTTGTGCATTCCCTCTAGACAGCCACAAACACAGGAAGGGTAAGTGTGACAAAGAACTCCTCTGCATTCATCTGCATTCTGATCTCTCTTCCTGGGCAGGAAGAGAGGGGGGAGCTGACACTTACACCTGAATAGGCCGTGTCCTGTTTCCCACAAAGGGCTGATTACCTCTACTGATAGTCTGGAGCCAGGGCTGTTCAAAAGGCCATGTGTACACTTCAAAGACCCTCATTTCAAGTCCCCCCCCACTTCAAAGGCCCAACTGGGTATACTAAGTACTAGGGCTTTGACCCTTCCAAGACAGTACACTACTGGACCTGTGAAGAACTCTGCCAGGAGTAAAGACTGCTGTACTATAAGGATTGCCACTGTGCTTCCTTGCTGCTCTGAAAGAACTGATTTGCTGTGCTGCCCTGCTGCCTGCTGATCTGTGCCCTGCTGAGGACAAGGACCCATCTCACTTGAATCCAGAGTGACTCAAAGGGCTTGCTGGCTTGCCCCCTGTTCTGAAGTCTCAGGGCCACCAAAGACTTCTTTCAACCCTTCAACAACACCTGGACTCTAAGATCTGTGAGTCCTGCCCTGCCAAGTGGTGCCAATCCAGTCCTGGGCCCTTGAAAGGTGATTTATGCTTTGCTGATCCATCAAAACAGATGCATCGACGACTTTGCGCCGATCAGAACCAATGTTGTATTCCCGAGGTAGGCCCAGGTATCGAACCAGCTTATTTCTTACATTGTCCTATTTTCTCAGCAGTAACCTTTTGAAAACATTTGCCTGCGCAACAATGTTGGATTCGTTTTCCTGAAACTAAACTTGTTTACACATCTAGCTTAGCACAAGATTATCACAATCTCCTGAACATCATGCACAAGGTCTATTTTCACACTATGTAAAAATGTCATCTTTATTAACATCCATCGGGCAACAGGGCTATCTACATATCCATAACATCCCTAATATATGCGCACATCGCAAGGCTGCTTTCTATTATAAAAGATGAGCATCCCAATAGATTAGCAGAGGAGGCACTCCAGCTGACACCAGAGGTCCGTGCATGCTGAGAATTCACCACGCAGAGATCTGACATCTCGTGAGGGGTGTCCAGTTCGTGACCAAGAGAGGGTCCTTCATTCTCTCCCACCAGGTAATGGGGTTGGCTCGTCCCTTGGGGGGATTCTTGGCTCTACACCTACACACACTCTAGGTACACTTAGAGTAGGGTTCGCAAAGTAGGAGTACTTTTGATTACTGTCTTGTTCTATATGCAAGCATATATACATTGTTTTAGCACCATGGTAGAACTATGTCTGGTATTCATGCTTTTGGTGCTTGTAATCACTTTTATCTGCATCTGTCTATTAATCATAGCAGTACATGTATTCCATACAAGAATGATGTTGGTTCAATAAATATATTGAAAATGTCCCACTGTATATTCTCTGTATACTTCTCTGAGAATAAGTAAGCATGAGTGACTGAGCGAAAGGTTCTGTACTGTTTCCACGATCGCTGAGGGGTCAGGGTTGTCATGCTCAGTGGTTGCCAGAAACCATTCGCACCCTGGTAGGTTAGGGGTGTTTATGGTGGCACTGTGAGCTTGCTGGTCTATAGGCCAACATATCCAGCAGAGGGTGTCCAGAATCAGTCTTGGCACCAATCCCCTAGTTTATGTTGTCCAAACAATGCTCAGATCCTACCGATTAGTAGGAACTACATGACACCGACACATCGCACTTCGACACCAATGTGGCTGCTGCTCAATGACATCTCTTTAGCGGACAGCACAACTCAACGACGTCAGACTGTATGGCTTGATGATGCATTGCCTACATTGTAAAGGGGTTTGTCAATGAAGCATTCATCAGCTGCTTGGATTGAAACCAATGCATCGCCGGCATGCATGGGATCGACAAAAACGCCTTGCCTCCACTGCTCCTCGCATCAAGTGTTCGACGCTTCCTCCATCCAAGGTACTTCTTGGGCGGAACCTGTGAGAGGCCTGTAGCCGGCCTGCTCTCTATCGCGGTCGGCCCGAACTTTGGATTTACCCCGGTGTATCGATACCAGCTGTGCACGGTAGAACTATATTCTGATTTAATCTTTAAAAATTCATAACTCCAGTTCTACTTATTGGAGTTTTGTCATTTCAGTCTTGTTTTATTCATACAAATATAATCTATTTTTCTAACCCTGTGTGGAGTATTTACGTGGTGTTTTCATTGTGTTACTGTTTGTGTGTTGCACAAATACTTTACACATTGCCTCTTTAGATAAACCTGACTGCTCTGTGCCAAGCTACCAGAGGGTGAGCACAGGTTATATTTGAATGTGTATCTAGCTTACCCTGACTAGAGTGGTGGGTCCTGCTTGTACAGGGTGCATACTGTGACAACAAGAAACCCCATTTCGAACACCACCCACTTGTTTTTCACAGCCACTTTTCTACTCTTCCCTCTACCTTTATGAAAATGTTTTTCCATACGCCACACTCCACTTTCACCATTAGATTTTCTCTTTTATTCTATACTTGTTATTAGAGGTGGTCAAGCCGGCAAACTATTAGGGAGGGCCAAGCCAGAGGTAAACCAAGGTCTGTCTGGTCAGATGTGTCAAAGCACGAGCCGAGCTATAAAAATATTTTGTGTATGGATTACGCAAGAAACGTGCAAAAATATGAACAAAACGTAGAAGTGTTTCAATTTAGTTCAATCGATTACATGACCTACTATAAATTAAAGTTTGTGAGCATGAACTTAAAACCATTCCTGACTCGCCCTAACAGCAATGCCTTGAGTGGTCTAAGAAAGAAATCAGTTGCTATGTACAGCTTACATACAGTAAATATTGTTGTTATAGATGGCGCAATATTTATAGTTAAACCGTAAATTGGAATGGTTTTGTATAGGGTAAATTGTGAGCTGAATACCTTCAAGGCATTCTCAATGTAATCATCGAGTAAAACAAGATGGTGAAGTAAATTGATTTGACTGAGATCACACAATTTGGTCAAAAAGGGAAGCCATCATTTCCTGGTGAAACATTTAGCAATTTGGCTACTAGACTGATATATTCTTTTCCATTTGGTTTAACACTAAAACATCGGAGATCCCATGAGCTGGCAGTACAGAGTTTGGCCGCAAGCAGAGTTTCACATGTATGTTCTGTGGTTAAACTCCTGTGAAAAAAAAATCAACCTTTTAGATTTTGAGCATGCGCTCAAGTGACCCACACTTAGCAGACCTTGGGGCATATGTACAAGCCCCTATTGCCATGGGAACGTCACTTTTTGTGACGTTTCAGTGGCGATAGGGGCTTCGCCTTATTTACAAGGCAGTGTTAAACCACTTGTAAAGGAGTGGGCATTGGGTGTTGCGGTGGGCGTTCCACTGCAACACCCATTGATTTTGATGCTGCCCCCTATTTACAAGGGCAGTGTAAATAGGAGTCAGCACCAAAATTAAGACCAGGGAAAACCTGGTCTTAAGTTGGCGAAACAAGGAGTAATGCAATATTTCTCCTCGTTTTTGCTTTTTCCATGTGTCCTGCCTTGTGCAGCACACACGGAAAAAGCAAAAAGCCTTTAATTGTTTATGTACAGGAAGGTCCCCCTTCCTGCACATAAACAATCTTTTAAAAAAATGACATTTTGTGACTTCTATGTGTGCTGCATTAAGCAGCACACATAGAAGTGACAAAATGGTATTCAAGATTGTTTATGTACAGGAAGGGGGACCTTCCTGTACATAAACAATCTTCTCCTGCACGCAGACACTCTTGCACTATGGTGCAAGGGTGCCTGCGTTGGCGCTACACTGCTAAGTGTAGCACCAGTGCAGAGGGAAACGCCAGGCTGCACCATATTGTTGTAAATATGGTGCAGCCTTGCATTTCTGAAGTGGCGGAGTGAGGCGTTAAGCCATGACGGCTAACGCCTCACTCCGCCACTTCTGTTGTACATATCCCCCCTTGTATTTATCAAAACCGCATTAGCGAGGTAAAAGAGGAGAGCCAAGTATGCCAGGTTTGGAGTGGTAACCCAGTATTATATTAGCAATTGAAGTGGGAAGCTGTATTATTTTTCTGGTCTGTGCAATGTAAGGTGGGCCGACGCAGCTCCAGCTGCAGTCAACTCCACGATTCATTCCTTTTACTGTGACTTGTGATACACTCTTCTGGTCACGGAATCACAAGGCCCAAATGAAAGCAAAAAAATTGGCCTGGTTTCTAGCGTAGTGAAAAGCACCCCTTCACAACCTTGGGCTCCTGCGCGACTGCGACTGCTGCACCAATTAAACTAACCATCTGAGAGTAAAGTCCTTGCCCTCTCCTTACATTTTAAGAGCACTCCATCGGTCGTGACTTTACACTTTGCCCAAACTCTCACGCCCCTTCATGCCCCTTCTGAGAACCTGCATATATGTTAAAATACTAAAAGCAAGCAGAATATTGCTGGTTAGGACTACAATTGGGGAAAGCGGAGTGTAGGGGAGTAACACACAGTGCTGACCAGACATTTTGCTTTCAGGAGATGGTAGAGTGTGATATTCTTTACTGTGGCTCCATAAATAGCCTATGGAGTCAAAATGTTGTGTTTGGTACACCTGGCAGCCTCCGGCCCAATGGCAGCAGCATCAGCTCCATATAGGGCAACATTTAACCCCTTTTCAGATGGTTTTACCTCATCCAAACACCAATAACTTCAACTATGCGTCACGTGGGCCAGTCTTTCCTTCCACAGCTGTCAGACCACTTTCTCGACAAAGCACCCATTGCAGGGACAAGTGTTTTATAGCCTCCTATGAGATCACCCATGAACAGGCTCATTTTTATCAGTAGCTCGTTGAATTTAACTTTTTTCTATTTTCATTTTATCACTTCCTTCAGGCCTCTATGACACCTCCCATCTGCATATGCACCCCCCTTTCTGTCTTCCTCTTCGTCAACGTCCATCTTCACCTGAGCCACTTATTTTTTAACCTTTAATCTACTGTGCTTCTTTTTACACATTTTCACAACCCACGACACATCTCAAATGCTACATTATGCCATCCTCAAACTTTACTACATTCTAACTCCATCACCAACCTTTCCTTGGTTCTAAATAAGCTAAATCCACCTTTTCAAGCAGCTTACCCATATTTATCCTCCCTCACTACCAAAGCTTCAGATCTGGTTCTGTGCATCCCACCAGTTGCCAGAATACTTCTGGCACACATTCCACTCTTCCTTTCACCTCCATTAAGCCACACACCAGACACCACAATACTTGAATTACTCTTCTATCCAGCATTAGGGATGGGTTAGAAACTCGACACTTGATTAAACAGAGCATAACAAACAGACAAAGTGGTCCCTGGAGCCTGGGGGGGTCCAAGAGGCCCCCATTTAAAAATAAATAAGCCATGGGGAGGTGGTTGACCCCGGAACAGCCCGTACAGGCCTCCTCCACATACATTTGTACAAAAGCTCTGGGGAGGTGGTGGCATTAATAAGCCCCAGGTCCCATATGCCCCCCTCCTTTATAATCAACATTACCCTCCGGACCTGGCCCACCCTGGGGCTGATTGCTAAAGAGGCTCAGGAGCCCAAGCTTCTTTTTTTCAGCAAATTCACAAATTTTGTGGTATTGTTTTTATTTTTAAAATGTTCTTCTGGCCTGCTGGGGTCCCTCTTTGACTCTAGGGCCAACTTTATAGGGGGCAGTGGGGTCAGGGAATTCCTACCCTGCCCCCTTTTCTTTTTTTAAACTTTTTTTTGTGGGTCTCAGCTCAAGCCAAGTCCCAAGATGGCTACCAACACTTCCTGGTTGAAGTGTTGGCAGCCAATCATAGCTCTGCATTTTCCTGTACGAGCTTGTCTTTTTAACCAAAATAATCACAACCACAGATATCACTAACTTAAAAAAAAAAGTTTATCAATTTCTCAACAACTACTGAACGGATTTACACCAAACAACTGAAAGCGTGATCTGCGTAACAAAATTTACCTTTCTGCCAAATTTGGTGTAATTCTGTTCAGTGGTTTGGGCTGTAGGCGTGTTGAGAGGTCCTATGGGAATTAACATTGCAAACTCACCCTTTTTTAAATCCCATTTTTCTCAGCCCCTGCTTCATTAATCATCCTGAAATTTTCCGTACGCAACAAGATTCACTGAGGCCCTTTTTTAAAAATTTCGGGAAGTTTAATCAAATGGCGCCAAAGATATAGGCAAGTCAAAAAACATGGTTATAACTATAACTATCTACCGGCAATCGCCACTGAAAAAAACAAAGTTTACAGAGACGTTATAGTTAGGCTCAGGTTTCACTCGTACAGAACCAGAGAAATTCAGCAGTTATAGTTAGCTGAGCTAACTATAACTCATGCCCTGGCAATGCACTCCTTATGGCCTCACATATTACATCACTCATGACATGGTCAGTGGCATCATGAGATGTCATCAGTGATGTCACTGACCATGTCATGAGTGATGTAATCTGTAAGGTTATAAGCAGTGCATTACGGGGACACGAGTTATAGTTAGCTCAGCAAACTAGAATTGCTGAATTTCTCTGGTTTCTGTACTAGTGAAACCTGAGCCTAACTATAACGTTTCTGTAACCTTTGGTTTTTTCAGTGAATATTTATGTTTTTTTTTAACTAGTAGTCACATTTGCAGAGTGGTGGAGAAAGGGAGCTGGGCCTCCAACCAGCTCCTAGGAATCCTTCTGTGTAGGACTTACAGGAGGTACCAGGAGAGCTTCTTGGCCTCCAAGATCCCACAGGAGTAAAGTGGAATTCATCCCCCAAACAGTAGTGCACCACGAGACGCATTTGCACAGTGGTGGAGAAAGGGAGCGCGGCCTCTGAAGACCTCTAAGCAATCCCTCTCTGTGAGATTTACTGTAGATAACAGGAGGCGTAGCTGGCCCACACCCCTCCTATTACCTCCTGTAAGTCCCACACAGCAGGATTGCTGAGACCTGATAGGAGGCCATGCCCCCTTTCTCCACCACTCTACAAACGCTCCTCCTGGCACACTACTAGTAGGGGGATGAAGTCCCTTTGGCTATTGAGGGTCCTTGGGGGCCAACTACCCCTCCTGTTACCTCTAGAAAGTCCCACAAAGTGGGTTTGCTACTAGGTTGTCGGTGGCCATGCACCCTTTCTCCTCCACTCTGCAAACGCACCTCCTAGCACACTACTAGTTGGGGGATGTAGTCCCCTTGGCTCTTGAGGGTCCTTGGGGGCCAACTAACCCTCCTGTTACCTCCAGTAAGACTCACACAGGTAGATTGCTGAGAGGTTATCAGAGGCCACACCCCCTTTCTCCACCACTCTGCAAACATGCCTCCTGGCGCACTACTTGTTGGGGGTAGAAGTCCAGTTTAGTCCTGAGGCCTTCAGGAGGCAAGGGGACCTCATCCCCCCACCAACAGTGCATCAAGAGGTGCGTTTGAAGAGTGGTGGAGAAAGGGGGTGTGGTCTCCGGGGCCAGGGGTCCACAACAGACCCCTTGCATTATTGTTTTTGTGCTCCGGGGAAGTGGCGGTCCCTGGGGCTGCGGGGCGCCACATGGCCTCCCAGACTTCTTTTGTGTTTAGCATGTGGGAGCTGGCAGTCTTCGGGGCTGCGGAGGGGCCTGGAGTTCATTAATATCATATCTTGCCCCGGGGAGGTGGCAGTCCTCGGGCTGCAGGGGGACGCGTGGGCCCTGCATTTCTATCATGTTTAGCCCCGGGGAGATGATGGTCTCTGGGGCTGCGGGAGGGCGATCGGGCCCCCCACATCACTATAAAATATTCAACTAGCCCTCGGGATGTGGCACCAGGGCACGGGGGTTGCCACTAGGGCAAACCCGCATAAATATTTAAGAATGCCCCAGGGAGGTGGTGGTCCCTGGGGCAGGGGGTCCGTGAGGCCCCACCACATAATAGCAATTACCCCAGGGGAGGTGGCGGTCCACAGGGCTGCGGGCGGGAACAGTTGGCACACCCGCATCCATAATTGAAAAGTGCCCCGGGGAGGTGGCGGTCCCCGGGGCTGTGGCAGGCCGAGTGGGCCCACCCGCATTCATAATTTAAAAATGCCCCTGGGACGTGGCGGTCCCCGGGGCTCTAATAAGCCCTTGGAGGTGGGCCCCATGTGTGCCCCACCTATATTTGAAATATGCCTCTGGGAACTGGCCCACCTGAGGGTTATTTTAAAGCAAGCGCGGGAGCCCGCGCTTGCTTTTTAAAAACTTTTGCCACAGATTCTCGGTTGCACTCGCAAATCCATGGCAAAATTGAAAAAAAATAATGCTTTTTACCCACGGCAGGGTCCCTGAGGGACCTGCCCACCATATCTGAGGGGTCAGGGATTTGGCTTCAAGCCGAGTCCCAAGATGGCTGCCAAAACTTCCTGGTTGAAGTGTTGGCAGCCAATCAAATTGTAGTAGGATCCGCGAGTCCACTGCCAGGACTTGCCTCCGCAGATATCCATATTTTTTTAAGTTAAATATCTGAAAAACTACTTAATGGATTTACGCCAAATAACAAAAAGCACGCTTTCTGGACCAACATATATCTTTCTACCAAATTTTGTGTAATTCCATTCAGCAGTTCGGGCTGTAGCCGTGTTCAAAAAATGAAAAACTGCCATAGACTTAACATGGGGGAAATCCGTTTTGGGACCCACCTTTTTTCTCAGCCCCTGCTCAATGGATTACCCCGAAACTATCAGCAACACAGCTGAACCAAAAAAGGAAGTTTTGGGAAACCTTCGTGGAGATTCATGAAGCGGCGCCAAAGTTATTGGCCTTTAAAATAAAAATGTAAGTATTTCACAGGTAAGTATATATATATATATATATATATATATATATATATATATATATATATATACAAGCATACATACATACACACACACACATATATATATACATATATTTATATATATTTACCTGTGAAATACTTATATTTTTATTTTAAAGGCAAGCGTGGTAAAGGCATAATTGCGGTACAAAAATGGGTGGTAAAGACACATGCATTAGGGGGGCGTGGCTTGGACGGCACGGGGGATGGTTGCCTGAGTTTGCTGCTCCGTCGGATCGGGGGGAGATGATCACTGATCCTGAGAGATACAACGAACAGAAAAGGCGCTAAAAGCACCTTTACGCTTCGGAATGCTAGCTGCAGCTGCTGACACTGGCGCAGTGACACCCGCCCCGAATAAAAGGTAGAAAAATCGTGAAGTGCACAGCGCTACGAGCATGGAGACAAGAGAGATGGTGGCCAAAACGAAACTGAAACCTGGAGTTCAGTAAGCTCCACCGCCATCTCCAGCGAGCCAGCCAGCCGAGAAGCCAGCGACCGTGAGGACCGGGACCGGTACTGATGAGCTGAGCTGAGCGGAGAAGGCGTGGGAGTGCGGGAGAAGAGGCTAGTGTGTGCGGGCCCTGCATAAGGGGTCATAAAATTCGGAAAATACTAGGGGCAAAAAGCGACCTCAAGGGTACTGCAGAGCGCAACAAAGGAGAACGCAGCATGGTGTGAGTCAACGCAGGGGGATAGCGGCGGTTGCAATAAGCGTGCACCTGGGCAGAGTCACCCAAGGCCAGACAAAAGAAGGAGACAGGGTGGAGCCTACGCGAGGTCTACAAAGACAAAGACGCAAACTAAGAGGAGACGGTAGGTGTGCCTCAGAGGAAGTAAAACGCTGCTGCCGCCATCCATAACCAGCCAGCGCGGATGAGCGTTTGCGTGTCTGCTACCGCCGCTATCAACGGTGCAGAGACACCCGGGTAAATCGGGAGAAGTGCCAACACGAGGGACACAAGACGCAAGGTAATGGCGGCCACAAGGCGAAACCGAAACCGAATCCGAGCCTCAGAGGATCGCCAGATGAGGTAAACACCGCCGCCATCTTCGTCAGGGAGCCAAAAACAGATGTCGCTGCAAGTGAGGAGGCTCTGGGCGCACCAAAGGTTCTGATGTGAGGAATCTGTAAAGAAATACAGGTGAAGGCTGAAAAGCGAGGAAAATAAGGAGACCCCACTCGCAGCCCAGGCAATTACTGAGAATTTAAACAGAAGCATATGCTGAAGTGTAACCCAAGATCTGCTGCAGCCACACTAGGGGGACAAATATACGGGAGCGGCGCAAAGCGGTGCATCTGAGCCACACAAGCCGGGCCTCTATGACATCACAAGCTGGTCAGAGCAGCACTCGAGAGCACCCACTGGGGGAGGGGGCGAGAAGCGGCGGTCAGTAAGAGGGGCAAACCTGAGGTCAGATGGTGGTGCAAAGGGTGAGCCTCACAGCAATCTCACAGCAGCCCCTTGTAAGGAGCAAACTCGGGAAAAAAAAAAAAGAAAAAGCAGGAGCTTTGCAGGTACCGGTACCACGGGACAAGCAGACAAGCGTCAAGCATCCTGGCGGTGAACCAACAGAACAGAATGTGAAGGCCGTACATCCCACAAGTACCAGCCTACCAACCTACCATCCACCTTTGCCCTGACCCGTAGCATAGCGGACCTCCGGGGGGGAAGCGTAGGTGTCGCCAACCTAAAAGGGACAGAGGTGCCCTCGAACACTGGGAGACCTCTCAACCAACCAACCAAGCAAGAGAAGAGAACCCAAGACCAGCGCACGATCCCCACAACTACTGCAAGGGTACCGCCAGCAAACGCACAGCAGGAGTGCACAAGTTCTGACACAGGCGGCATCTTGGCGCTAAAAGGAACCCACCACCAAAGGAACCAACAAATAGCGCAAACTTACGCCGTCTAACAGGAGGTCGGGGAAGGAGTTTCCCAGCGGGAGAAACTCCGCACCAGCTTAAAGAACATAAGTAGAGACACGCAGCTGGAGCGGAGTAGGCTGCCAACAAAGTAGGGACCCACAGAGAACCCCAACAGACGAAAGCGGACCACAGTCAACACAAGGCCACAGCAGACCACGAGCAGTGGAATTCGGCAACACCAAGAAAACCAGAGACTCACTAACATGGCGGAGAGGGAATCACGGCTCCAGCAACAGCTTAAAAAGAACAAAGGAGAACCTGCGATATCCGATTCACCGCTCAAACAGAAACCAGACATCAACGGCACCCTAGAGATGATCCTAAAAAAGCTGGCAGATGTCCACGACCTGGCCAAGACCACAAAGCAAACCACAGACGTGATACAGTTAGAGATAGCAGCGGTCAGGGCCGACATGCACACAGTTAATAACAGACTCACTGCAGCTGAACAAAGAATAAGTGATATTGAAGACGCAGGCCTAAGCTCAAACAAGGAGCTGAGGACCTTCACAAAAATCACAGCTACACTCCAGAAACAAACGGCGGAACTGGAAGACCGCAACCGGCGGGGAAACATCCGAATATTAGGAGTCCCGGAGGGGGCTGAAGACAAGGCGGGCTCATGCTTGGCCTTTCTCGAAGATATGGTCCCCAAACTGACAAACCTAAAATTCGACTGTCAATTCGAGCTAGATAGGGCATACAGGGTCCTCACCTTCAAATCCACAACAAGGAGTGCGGCCCGGCCAATAATCTGCAAGCCCCTGAGATCACAGCACACGGAAGCCATTTTCAACTTTGCTCGTAAAAGCCACCAGATCTCATGGAATGGGCAGAAGATCATATTCACACAGGACTACTCTAAACCCATGGTGGACACTAGAAAGGGGTTCCTTGCCTTACGAGACAAACTGCGGAAGAAAAACATACAGTTCTCTTTTATTGGTCCCGCCAGATTCAGGATAAGCGACAGCGGACGTTCCCACATTTTTGACGAGCCTAAGGAGCTGGCCAAATACCTGGATGGCCCGACAGCCCAAGAAATGGAGACATCACAAGCCGGGTCCAGCAAAAGGAGAGCCTCGCCTGAGCTGGGGTGTGAATGAAACTGCACGAGCCTGCAGCCTACAACTACCTCAATAATCACTAGCTACCTCATCAGATACCTCATTAACTACCTCAATAAGCTACCACAATGCACACATGAAGTCTGGCACACACGAAGTCTTGCCCTACGGATCAATGCACAATCGCCGTTGGCGACGGAGGCTTCTCGACGCTCGACACTCGATGACAGCGCTCATCCTAAGAGACAATCTGTATATCCTTTACCCTGTACAGAAGCTGGGACAATCTTCATATCCTTTACCCTATATAGACGCTGGGGCAAGTGATAAGGGCGGGGGTTATAAACACAGAAATAGCACAACTAAAGAATTATAAGCAGCTAGATAACTCTAGACTCTCTTGGGAACATAGAGACATGGAAATATAATCATTTAACCCTCAAAAGACGGGTCGGCGACCCTGTCGTCGCACGTCCAACATACGATGTTTTTGTGACGGGGGAGCAGGGGGGGGTCGCTCAGCTCTTTGCTTTCTTTATTCTCTATCTTCCTTTCCACTTTCACCTCATTTTTCTCTACACAAGGGCTCTGGCAAGTACTGTTAACCTACGTATTTGAGAGACCTAACATAGCTATCCACACAAAACCGACACACAGTCCACATGCAGCTCACAAGAGGCCTCTAGCCATACCGCACAGTGGGTATAGGGGGGGGCGAAAAGCACCATCCTCCAGCTCAGGTCCCGGAGATAGGATAATCACGTATTGGGTATTTAGAGTAGACTCACCAGACATGCCTCAACATAGATAATGGTCCACAGTAATACTCTCAGCCTGGCTTCTGACCTAAATATAGTATCCCTCAATGTTAAAGGGCTCAACCACCCCACTACTTGGCTAAAACTAAAGGAGATGTAATCCTATTACAAGAGACCAAACTATCCATGGAGGATGCCAGGCTAGTGAAAGGCAACTGGATCTCACAGATGGCTTGCTCACCTGCCGAAAGGAAGAAGCGAGGGGTCATTACACTGTTATCTAAAAGATCCAACCTAACAGTAGAATCGCAGTACCACGATGAAGAGGGTAGACTTTTGGTCACTCATCTGAGAAGGGGAGAGGAGCTAATCCACGTAGCTGACATATACGGCCCAAACACGGATGACCCAACCTTTTGGGAGGGGGTTTCACACAAACTAGATAGCTTTCCCCAGAACGACCTCATGGTGGTGGCGGGGGATTTTAATATTCCACTGGACCATATCATGGATAGACAGTCATCCTGCCAATATCAGCCGACGAACGCACACGTCACACTCAAAAATATTTGCTCTAAATTCAACCTTAAGGACCCATGGCGCCTCCAGCACCCAGACACTAGGGACTATACATTCTACTCCAACCCACACAATTCGTTCAGCAGGATAGACTACATACTAATTTCAGGGCCCCACACACACCTAATAGAACACTCTGAGATAGCGCCTAGGTTAGTTTCAGACCATTCATGTATTAGCCTAAAACTGAGCGGCTGTCATAATGAAGCCGTACCCCGGAGGTGGCGGTTTAACAGCGACGTCCTAACAGTCCCCGCGAACAAAAAAAAGATTGAGGAGGCCATAACGGACTATCTCAGACACAATGACTCACAGGGGACTAGTACTACCACACTATGGGACGCCCTGAAGGCAACCGTCAGAGGCACAATAATTGAAATAAAAGCCAAAATAAACAAAAACACAAACCTGCAGCTTACACAGCTCGAGCAGAACATTAAATGCCTAGAAACGGACCATGCCAGGGCCACTCAAGATGCCAAACTCCTAGCAGATCTAACAAAAAAAAAGTACGAATACAACAAAATCCTGAGTGAGAGAGCGGGACTGTGGTTTAACAAATACAAGGCCCTTAACCTATGCGAGGCAAATAAAGCGGGGAAACTGCTCGCCTCCTACCTAAAACACAAACGCAACCAATTTACCATCTCATCCATCACAGATTCAAACAACAAAACCCACACAAGACACAAAGACATCCTCAAGACCTTTCAAGAGTTCTATCAGGAACTCTACGAAAACGATCAGACCATGGATCTAGAGGCATGCACAAAATACCTCAGCAGACTCGGTCTTCCACAGCTAACCCGTGAAGACGCACAGAGGTTGGAGAGGTGTGGTGCAGCGGCCAGGGCAGCTGACTTCGGAGCACAGGGTTCACGGTTCGATCCCCGGCTCCGGCGGCAGCTCAGCTCAGCACCATGTGACTCTGGGCAATAGCTCACTTAATTTCCACTCCGGCCCCCAGCGCCTTGAGACCCGTAAGGGTGAGTAGCTGCGCTATATAAAAACGGACTTACATTTTTTTTACTTACAGGTTAGGGCAAGAAATTAGCGTCACTGATATTGAAATGGCGGTCAAATCAATGAAAGATAATAAAGCCCCCGGGCCGGATGGGTACACGGCCACCTTCTACAAGACCTTCCTAGAGCAGCTGAAACCTACCATGAAGGAGGTCTTTAACCACTGTGCAGACAGAGGGACTGTGTCCCAATCCATGTCGGAAGCCAATATAATAGTCATCCCAAATGAGGGTCAGGACCATCTGTCATCCAAAAACTACAGACCTATATCCCTTATTAATGTGGACTGTAAAATATACGCAAAAATCTTAGCAACCAGACTCAATTCGGTCCTACCCAACCTAATAAGCAACTCCCAGGTGGGTTTCCTACGTACGCGGATGTCTAACAACAATACCAGACTTCTCTGCCACATACTGGAGCACACAGCCACAAAAGCAGAGCCAGCAGTAGCCATTACCCTTGATGCCGAGAAGGCATTTGATAGAGTTTCCTGGACTTTCCTGTAGAGATGCATGCAATCTTTCAAATTAGGGGAAGAGTATATACAGATGGTGATGGCCCTGTATGGGGACCCAAAAGCCTGTATTGTCATTAACGGGTCACTCTCTGAACCACTTACACTACAACGAGGCACAAGACAGGGCTGCCCACTATCCCCCTCGCTATTTTTGCTGGCACTGGAACCCCTGATCCGTGACATCAAGATAAACACGAAAATAAAAGGGGTTGATATTAATGGCGTGGAAATAAAACTTGCCGCATACGCGGATGACATACTAATAGTAACGGAGCAACCAAAGACCTCAATTGAGGCCCTGATAGACACCATAGGAGAATACTCCGGGAACTCAGGATACAAGCTCAACAGAGATAAATCAGAATGCAAACCGCTAAACATCCACTGCACTAGGGATATTCTAGGAGGGTCAGGGCTAGTCTGGCAAACAGGATTTATCAAATATCTAGGTATACACTTTGGGAGTGACTTAATGAGCACACTAGGCCACAACGAGAAACTATTGCTAGAAAAGATAAAGCAACTGCTGGAGACCTGGTCCCCAAAATTCATAACGTGGTGGGGCCGAATTGAGACAATCAAAATGATGATCACCCCAATGATTAACTACCTGATCAGCATGCTCCCACTCCTACTCACAGATGACTTTCACCGTAAGGTAGACATCCTGATCTCTAAATTCTTATGGCGAGGGAAGAAAGCACGAATAAGCATAAAAAAACTAAGATTAGAGAAAAACCTAGGAGGGGTAAACCTAGCAGACTTCAGAATATTCCAAATAGCTTTTCTGGCAAAACAGGGGTCTTACTGGATATCACCCCCTAACGGATACACACCGGCCTGGCTACAAGTAGAGAGGGCCATCCTGAACAACCTGGACCCCCTGGCGCTGTTAACAGCAAATAAGCATACTCACGCCTCCAGGTCCATCTTCAAAAACACAAAAATTGCCCTACTAAAGATAGATAAAAAAATGGAGAGCAGCATCAAGGGCTCTAAGTTGGAGTCACTATGGGCCAACAGTAAGATCCTATACAAGGGGAAATCCCTAGCCTTCGACACATGGATAGAGAAAGGTATTCACCACCCATACCAACTAGAAGATGGGGCATATCCCGCCACGTTTTCAGAACTGAAGTCTAGGCATAACCTAACAGACATTGACTTCTACAACTTTCTGAAAATCAAACCGGCCCTGTCTAAAATCAAACTATCGTCCGCACAGCCGTCAATCTCCCAGTACATGGCAAACATTAACAGACTAGGACACCAGGTCTCACACCTCTACAAACTCTTACGCCCAAAAGCCACCAAACTTAACAATAAGACAATTAACTATTGGGAAAAACAAACCAAAAACACACTTAATGAACAAGAAATGGCAACACTATGGACCTCTGCCTCACGCAATAAAATCTCACCGGTGCTCTCACAAACAAAATTCTGGCTACTCCATAAGGCTTTCTGGACCCCTGCACGCTTATTCTCACTAGGTCTCAGGGACAATGCACTATGCTGGAACTGTAGCAAGGAAAAGGGGGACCTAGCACACCTTATCTACCAATGCCCAACTCTCAAAACATACTGGGAGAAAATCTTTAGTTTTATAACTAAGGTACTGGGCTGTACACTAATAACTGAATTCTCCTCCCTCGCCACTGCATTTATGACCGCAGAACTAAGATCAGAGCACGATAAGGACCTAAAAGACCTGCTGCTGACCGCAGTGGTGAAAATGGTCCTTGCCAATTGGAAAGACACAAGTAAGACCTCATACAAAGGCTGGTTCAACTGGATCACGCACCTCAGAGGTGCGGACAACATTGCACTACAGAACTCACTCGACACATACCTAGACTTATACGAACCCCCATGAAACCAATTCTTCCCTGCGACACACCCCCTGACCCCCCTTTCAGTGCGGTAAAAAGAACGTAACTGAGCGCAATTACATGGCCCTAAGGATCGGTAGGACTGACTTGTCTCCCTATCTCGCTACAAGCAAGCCAGCGATGTGGCGGCTTTGCCAGACGATTATAAGTCTCACAACTACAGAGCCTCTCTTGGGTCCTCCTTTCACCCCTTTCTCTCCTGCTTTTTACTATCACCCTTTTTCTTGTTCTCACTGAGCCACGCAAGGTGGGGTTAGCTAAGCATATGCTTCAAATTGACTGTAAACACTGTTGTACTAAACTATGAATGGCTAACCTTGTAACAGAAATGCTAATGTCTGTGATTATAAAAAATTAATAATAAAATACTTTGAAATAAAAAATAAAAATAAAGAAAAGACACATGCATTATAATGAATGTGTGGTAAGGGTAATGTGTCACTCAGGCCATGTTGTAAAGGCTGTTTCCCTTCTAGAGACATGCCTATGAAGTACACAGATGGCCTGCCCTGCCAGCCCTGGCTCCAGACTACCTACAGGGGTATGCAGCCCTTTGTGTGGGGACTGCACACAGCCCATTCAGATGTAAGTGTGGCTGGGTCCAGCTCCTCCCTCCCAGCCTGTCAGTGATGGCCATTTAGTCACACCTCAGCTCCCATTAACTGTGGCTGTCTAGGAGGAATACACAAAGCTCAACTGCCAACTACACCCAGTCATGTGACCGGAGACAGGCTGCAGGCACCAAATGGCTAAGGTAAGAAAATGCAAACTTCCTAAAAGTAATAATTTCAGAATTCAAATTTAAAATCCGACTTCACCATAAGTTACGATTTTAATTTAGGATTCCAGAGACATCAAACTAGAATCAGTTATATCTTCCCATTTGGAAATTACACTTATAAAATGTAATAAGGTAATCCCAATGTTTTCCTACAGGAGATATAGGCCTTGAAGTAGTAAAAAACAGGACATATAAAACTTAAAAGTACACGCCCTGCTTTTTAAATACATTGCACCCTACCTTCTGAACCGTCCAGGGCCTACACTAGAGGTGGCTTACATGTATTAAAAAGGAAGTTTTGGGCCTGGCAAAAGGTTTATTTTGGCAGCTTAAACTGCACATATAGGCTCTGCAATGGCAGGCCTGAGACATATTCACAGGGCTAATTAAGTAGGTGGCACAATCAGTGCTGCAGGCCCACTAGCAGTATTCAATTTACAGGCCTTGGGCACGTATAGTACCCCTTTACTAGGGACTTATAAGTAAATTAAATATGGCAATTGCATATGAGCCAATATTACCATGTTTAGAGGAGAGGGCACATGCACTTTAGCACTCGCTGGCAGTAGTAAAGTGCTCAGAGTCCTAAGGCCAGCAAAAACAAATTAATCAAAAGTAGTAGGAGGAAGGTGAAAAGTTTGGGATGTGACACTGCAAAAAGGGCCATTTTCAACAATGCATGTGTGTTTGTGTGTTCATGTTCTGGTGAATGCATGGCTATGTGTGTGTTTGTGCATGCATACAGGCCTTCTCACAATGGTGGTAATTCTTGCAACTTATAGGCAGTGATCACATGATGGTCATAGTGGCAATTTTCAGCATCATGTGAGTATCCATGGAATTATGCCCATTTTGCACCACTAGTAAAATGCTGGCCCTTGTATAAATTAGGTATTCTTGTGCACTTTTTAGCATTTATGGTCAAAGTCCACCAATGTGATAGAGCATATAGTCAAGCCCTGATAGAAGTTGTACCTGGCACAATGCTGGTAATTCTTCATATCTTGAGGGTATCTAGGGCATGTTTCCCATCCACGGTAAAATGCTGGCAATGGCATAATGTTGGTGGTTTCCGAGATGTTGTGGACCTCCATTATCTGACAGTGACTATCTCTGACATAATAATGAGGCTAATAGATTAATCATTCTTGATTTATTGTGTGCATCCATGACACCGTGGTGCCAAACCATGGCATAGTGGTGGTCCTGCATTACAAAAGCATTTCTTGACATAATGTGGACATGTATGGCCCTGTCACCTGCTATAATGCTTTCCCTGCAATATGATCTTCATTTTGATAAGTTTTGGGCATGCTTCACATCATGGTCACCATCTTAGCATAATGCGGGCCCTGGCTTAATGGTGGCAATTCCTGGAATATTATAGGCAGCCATGGTGGGATGGTGGCAAGATTCAACTTTGACTCATTTTTCAATGTATTAAAGACCAAGCAGACTCAGAGAACTGAGGAGCCAGTGTAAATCAGCATATGTAATGCGTGTCTAGAGCATACGACAGCCTGCCTCCAAAACTTATCTTTCTGACTATGCCAGGGATTTGGAGAAAGGTTGGAGCAAGTCCAAACCTATTGCACTTGTAAAGAAAGATACAAAAAATATATAATTCTCGTCTGGCACTAGTCAGAAAAAGACACACGCCTACATATTACAATGAACAAGACAACAAGAAATACGGTTCATTGACTTCAGAAGCTGAGAAATGTTTTAAAAAAAAGTTTCGTTTATTGTAATATCACAGTCAATCATGGACAATGCATTATACAATGCAATATGGTGCTTCCATCAAGCACTGCATAATTTAAGGTAGACAGATTCGAACACCACAGTCCACTCTCATGGCTAAGTTCTAATCCAAATTTAAAATTCTCTAGGTAGAAAAATCACGTGTTAAATGGAATGGGCATTAACCAGAGCTACTGAATTAGCTTTTCCGACAATCTTTTTCTAATAAAACATTATCACTGATCTGTCAACATCATGATGGGTGCAAAGAGGATTTTGGTGAAACGATAATAACATAAATAGTGGTAGCTTCAGCGACACACATAATAAATAACGTAAATATGAACATTTTGTGACAGGCACTGCATCCCAGAGCCAAATGCACAGACTTCAGGCATTACGCTATGCATGTGGATTAGCATCCACCAATGCGGGAGATATTTTTCCGGAATCGGTGTTTTAATGAACAAGTTGACATATTCAATCTTAATGAATCAATTAATTGTATCATTTCGAGGCCAAGTGCTTAAGCATTGCCTCTTAATTTCCTAGATTAGTACAAGCTCTCCTTGTAGGCTCCTTGTGCGGCGCTTCACACCCATAAATTAATCAGGGACGTCTGACTCCTGGTCGGCTACTTCAGGAACATAAATGCCGATTTATTATTCATTTGAAGGTGAACCACTGCAGTTTCATTAATGCTTCTCTTCTTGTTCCCCTTCTGCATTGGTTATGGGTTGTATTTATAAAAAAAAAAAATCGATGTTGTTATGTCACAAACTAAGTAGCAGAGAATATGTTATATAAAAAGTACTAGTAAAAGAAATAGGTCTGGTTTATTTTTGCTGTTCGGGCTGACCTAAGGACATTGGGAAAACCCCTATGAGGACCAAAGGCTGCTTTTAGGGATGGGTTGAAGGGGCTGTGGGTTGGGAGCGGGGTCATTAGCTTTTCAGACTGGTAAACAGGTCAGAGGGAACAAACACACATTTCTTACAGACACGTGTATAATTTGTGGCCCCAGATCCTCTAAGAAACAGTCAAACTTATTTGGTAGACTATGGGGCTGAAATCAGAGGCGGCTCCTCCGCTAAGGCGGAGGACCGTCACCCCACTACTTTTCAGCAGTACAAAAAAGGAAAAATTAAATGATAATATCACAATGTTGTTATCATTTTTTTCTGGACTGAAGCCAGTTTTGGGGCGGGATGGGGCTTGGCTGTCTTCATAGCCAGCAGGGGATGAATGGTTGGTGCACTTAAGTGCCCATGATGGTTTGGCCAGCAGTCTTGGGCCGGCCAAACAGTCATGCGCGCTTAGCATATTCTCCACCTGGCTGTATTGAACAGCCTCGGTGGAGGACATGCACAGGCACCCACTTCCTGTGTGAGCGCTGAACCAGGCTGCTCAGACCAATTACAACCCTGCTGTCATGCTGGTGACAGCAGTGTCGTGATTGGCTAGGGGAGTCTGGGAGCCTGTGTGCTTCCGGTTGACAGAAGAGGATGGAGGAGAGGCAGCCAGCAGCCAGGTAGGTGAAATTTTCTTTTCTTTTTTTTTGAACCCTCCCCTCTCCTCGTAACACCACTCGTGCTCTGAAGCAGCCACCACTGGCTGAAATGGACACATTTTACAGGGCTGCCTTTAGCTCCCAGTCTACCACCGCTTATTTCAGATATGTGCTCTTTGTTTTACGTGCTTCAATGGCAGACTCAGAAATTACCTACTCTAGTGCTAGATCTCAAGCTGTACATGGGCACCCCATCTCATATATGCCACCTTTGACTTTTCCTGGCTTTCTATTTATCAGCATACTGCATTCTGGGATTTGTAGACTGTCTGTTAGGATAATTTCCTCAAAATCTCAACTTGCAAAGTGTTGGCACCTTTTGAATTCAAGGCTGGGTGCTCTATACAGGAGCTGCTTTCCACCTAAACTTGAGAACTACCCAGAGTTCTCTGCTTCTTTTTTGCATAATTTATGCATCACTCTATGTCTGAAAAGGTATTGTTTTTACTTATACTGGGTGCTCCCTTGTGTCTGGACAAAGCAATACCTCTCTGAAGAGC
Source organism: Calotriton arnoldi (assembly GCA_963921515.1). NCBI lineage: Eukaryota > Metazoa > Chordata > Amphibia > Caudata > Salamandridae > Calotriton > Calotriton arnoldi. The sequence continues at coordinate 1,031,035 of CAWUFW010003439.1, read as the reverse complement.
TCTAATGAGAGCGAAACATGTGTCAGTGGTTGCTTTTATTTATTTCAGGTTGGCTTGGTTGGTATTTTACCAATTCAAACCTGTAATACTGTGCCTGGAGTGGTAAAAGGCTTTTGTCATTTTACAGCTCGGCATGGATAGCACTGTGCTAGTCCTATGCTTAAGGACTTTGCTGTAGGAATGGCAAAAGACTTTGTCCCTTTCTATCTCAGCGTGGATGGCACTGTGCTAATCCTATGCTTAAAAACTTTGATAGAAAAGCAGGCATTTGAGGTGAGCAGATCTAGAGTGTTGCTGGTGTTGAGGGTGCACTATACAGGAGCAGGGGAGCTGCTTTCCACCTAAACCTGAGAACTACCCAGAGTTCTCTGCTTCTTTTTTGCATATATATAATATATATAACAAAGTCTCTATTTTGCATAATGGTGGGTTTCTAGTGTGTTTATTCATGGAAATGACTTAATAAACCATACTATATACATATGTGTGTGTGTGTGTGTATATATATATATATTCACTGAAAAAACCATAGGTTTCAGGGACGCTATAGTTAGAAATTATCATTTAAAACACCTTTGAAATTCACTGAAAAAACCGTAGGTTTAAGGGACGTTATAGTTAGAAATTAGCATTTAAAAAAACAGAAATTCACTGAAAAAACCACAGGTTTCAGGGACTTTATAGTTAGTTGGACATTTCACTCGTACAAAACCAGAGAAATTCAGCAGTTATAGTTAGTTGAGCTAACTATAACTCGCGCCCCCGCAATGCACTGCTGATGACATCACATATTACATCACTCATGACATGGTCAGTGACATCACTGATGACATCTCAAATGACATCACTGATGACATCATCCAGTGACTGTGTGTTTCTGTAAAGTTTAAATATGTTTTATATATATATATAGGCCAAGGTGTATTGAAGAATGAGTGAGTGTATGAGTGTCTGAATGGATGATTTAGTAGGTGCGTGACTGACTATATAAGTGAGTGTTTAAACGTGTCTTACTGAATGCATGGGTTAGTGACTAAACTGTGAATGTTTGTATCTGTCTGTCTGTTGGTGTGTAAGCAGCTGCATGGGTTGGTGAGTAGCTACATGAGTGTCTATATGGGTTATTGATTGGTTGTCTGAGTATCTGTATGGGTGCCTGAGTGTCTGTGTGGGTGGGTGGGGTGGGTGTGACTCCCTGCATGGATGTGTCAGTGGGTGGTTCACTGGGTGTATGGGTTCAAGAGTGCATTTGTGAGGGACTGTATGGGTGGGTGAGTGTGTGTATGGCTGTGTTGGTGAGTGAATGGATGTCTCAGTGGTACATGTGTGAGTAACTACATTTGTAAAAAAGGCAGTATATGTGAGTGTTGGAGTATATAAGTGACTGTATGTGAGAGTGAGTGATTGTGAGAGTGGCTGTAAGGATGAGTGTGTGTTTGTGTCAGTGATTGTATAAGAGAGTAAGTATGTGTTAGTATCTGTATAAATAAGTGAGGTGGTATGTGTATAACTGTGTAGGTGAGTAAATGGGAGTGTGATTGATTCTTTGCATGACTGACTAGCTGAGTGAGTAACTCTATGGGTGAGTGGCAGTGTGTGAGTGTCTGTATGGGTGTATGAGTGCATATGATAGTGGCTGTATTGATGAGTGACTGCATGTATGAGTGACTGTATGGCTGAGGCAGTGGATGTGTCGTGTAGACCTAGGAATCAGTGAGTGGGTATATAGTAACTGGTATTGGTGTGTCTATGGTTTCGAGAATGGCAGTCTGCATTTTAGAGTGGGAGTATCAAAGGTTATATTAGGCTGTGAGGAGGTGCATCAGAGGATCATGTGGATGATGTCATCAGTGATGTCATCAGTGATGTCACTGACCATGTCATGAGTGATGCAATATGTGATGTCATCAGCAGTGCATTGCGGGGGCGCGAGTTATAGTTAGCTCAACTAACTATGACGGCTGAATTTCTCTGGTTTTGTACGAGTGAAATGTCCAACTAACTATAACGTCCCTGAAACCTGTGGTTTTTTCAGTGAATTTCTATGGTTTTTTAAATGCCAATTTCTAACTATAATGTCCCTGAAACCTATGTTTTTTTCAGTGAATTTCAAAGTTTTTTAAATGATAATTTCTAACTATAACATTCCTAAAACCTATGTTTTTTTCAGTGAATTTCAAAGGTTTTTTAAATGCTGATTTCTGACTATAACGTCCCTAAAACCTATGGTTTTTTCAGTGAATTTCAAAGTTTTTAAAAATGCTAATTTCTAACTATAATGTCCCTGAAACCTATGGTATTTTCAGTGAATTTCAAAGGATTTTTAAATGCTAATTTCTCACTATGCCTACATAGGTAGGACATGTGCAGAAAGAGGAAGAAAGGCACAGAAAGAAGCAAGAGAAATGCAGAAAGAGGCAACAGAAGTCCAGAAAGAGGAAGAAAGGTGCCGAAAGAAGCAAGAGATATGCAGATAGAACCAACAGAGGTGCAGAAAGAGGCCTTGTTGCAAAGTCAACCTGTGCCTGGGCACCCCCCAACTTTTTGCTGACTGGTACTGGTGGTAACTGACTTAGACTGACCCTGGGCTCTGCCTAACCAGGCCCGGAGCCAGTGCTATACTGAAAGACACTTAGAATACAGTGAAAACACCTACATACACTAGGGTACACTATGGGTTGGGGTTCCCCTGTGATTGGCATGACCTCCCCTGTAAAGCCCTAGTACATAATAGTTGAAGGACAGAACAGGGGAACCCTACTCACTGAGGAACCAGGGTAAGTAATTCTAAAGGAAAAGAGTGGTTCCTGTGGAATAATACAATCAATATTTGTAATAATATGCACAATCGCAATAAAGAGGGTTTAACTAAGGTCAGAGGGAGAAGGAACCACATAGACCGATGATTCAGTATAACACAATTTATAAGTTTCAAACAGGGGAGAGAAAAGAAAGGGATATATACAATGTTATAAATTCATTGAAAAACATTTGTTGTGCATAGTGTCCCAAGTGAACAGAGGAACCTAAAGCATAAGTGAAAGTGTGATAATTATATACAAGGTTTCCACATTTTCGTACAAGTCGACCATTATCAATTATATTCAGTGTGAACAGCAGCTATATACAATAATACGCGCTGAGTAATGGTTCGCTTCTTCTGTGTATATTATTACAAATATTGATTGTATTATTCCACAGGAACCACTGTTTTTCCTTTAGAATTACTAGTACATAATAGGGCAGGGGGATTAAAACTACTTCTAAGTCCCTAGCATATAATAGGGCATGGCAGTTTAGAGGCCAGCAGCCCTTTTATGCGCTTGCATGTGTGCACTGCTGAGGCTGAGGTCAGTTTAAAAGTAGCCCTGTGTGTGCAAAAGAGGCAAGAGAGGTGCAGAAAGAGGCAAGAGAGGTGCAGAAAGAGGGAAGAAGGGTGCATAAACAGGCAAGAGAGGTACAGAAAGACACAAGAGCGGTGCAGAAAGAAGCAAGAGAAGTGCAGAAAGAAGCAACAGAGGTGCAGAAAGAGGCAAGAGAAGTTCAGAAAGAGGCAGCAGAGGTGCAGAAACAGGCAGAAGAGGTGCAGAAAGAGGGAATAGAGGTGCAGAAAGAGAGAAGAGGGGTGCCGAAAGAGGCAAGAAGGGTGCAGAAATTTGCAAGAGGGGTGCAGAAAGAGGCAAAAGAAGAGCAGAAACAAGCAAAAGAGATGCGGAAAGAGGCTAGAGGGGTGGAGAAAGAGGGAAGAGAGGTGCAGAAAGAGGGAACAGGGGTGCACAAAGAGGGAAGAAGGGTGCAGAAAGAGGCAAGTGGGGTGCAGAAAGAAGCAAGAAAGGTATAGAAAGAAGCAAGAGAAGTGCAGAAAGAAACAACAGAGGTGTAGAAAGAAGCAATAGCAGTGCAGTAAGAAACAACAGAGGTGCAGAAGGAGGCAAGAGGAGTACAGAAAGAGGCAAAAGAAGAGCAGAAACAAGCAAAAGAGATGCGGAAAGAGGCTAGAGGGGTGCAGAAAGAGGGAAGAGAGGTGCAGAAAGAGGGAACAGGGGTGCACAAAGAGGGAAGAAGGGTGCAGAAAGAGGCAAGTGGGGTGCAGAAAGAAGCAAGAAAGGTGTAGAAAGAAGCAAGAGAAGTGCAGAAAGAAACAACAGAGGTGTAGAAAGAAGATAGAGCAGTGCAAAAAGAACCAACAGAGGTGCAGAAAGAGGCAAGAGGGGTGCACAAAGAGGCAATAGAAGTGCAGAAAGAAGCAAAAGAGGTGCAGAAAGAGGCAAGACTGGTGCAGAAAGATACAAGAGTAGTGCAGAAAGAACTAAGAGATGTGCAGGAAAAAGGAAGAAGGGTGCAGAAAGAGGCACGAGGGGTGCAGAAAGAAGCAAGAGAGGTGTAGAAACAAGCAAGAGAAGTGCAGAAAGAAGCAACAGAGGTGCAGAAAGAGGCAAGAGGGGTGCAGAAAGAGGCAAGAGAAGTGCAGAAAGAAGCAAAAGAGGTGCAGAAAGAGGCAAGAGCAGTGCATAAACAACCAAGAGACGTGCAGGAAAAGGGAAGAAGGGTGCAGGAAGAGGTACAAGGAGTGCAGAAAGAAGAAAGAGAGGTGTAGAAAGAAGCAAGAGAAGTGCAGAAAGAAGCAACAGAGGTGCAGAAAGAGGCAAGAGGGGTGCAGAAAGAGGCAAGAGAAGTGCAGAAGGAAGCAACAGAGGTGCAGAAAGGAGCAAGAAAAGTGCAGAAAGAGGCAAGAGAGTTGCAGAAACAGGCAAAAGAGGTGCACAAAGAGGGAACAGGGGTACACACAGAGGCAAGAGAGGTACAGAAAGAACCAACAGAGGTGCAGAAAGAGGCAAGAGGGGTGCAGAAATGTGCAAGAGAGTGAGTAGCAGATAGAAACAAGAGCAGTGCAGAAAGAACCAACAGAGGTGCAGAAAGAGGCAAGAGGAGTGCAGAAAAAAGCAAAAGAGGTGCAGAGAGAGGCATGAGGGGTGCAGAAAGAGGCAAGAGAGGAGCAGAAAAAGGCAAGAGATGTGCACAAAGAGGCACGAGGGGTGCAGAAATTCGCAAGAGAGGTGCAGAAAGAAGCAAGAGCAATGCAGTAAGAAACAACAGAGATACAGAAGGAGGCAAGAGGGGTGCAGAAAGAGGCAAGAGCAGTGCAGAAAGAACCAAGAGACAGGCAGGAAAAGGGAAGAAGGGTGCAGAAAGAGGCACGAGGGGTGCAGAAAGAAGGAAGAGAAGTGCAGAAAGAAGCAACAGAGATGCAGAAAGAGGCATGAGAGGTGCAGAAACAGGCAAGAGAACTGCAGAAAGAGGCAAGAGAATTGCTGAAAGAAGCAAGAGAAGTGCAAAAGGGGCAAGTGAGATGCAGAAAGAGGCAAGAAAGGTGCAGGAAGAGGGAAGACAAGTGCAGAAAGAGACAACAGGGTTGCAGACAGAAGCAAGACATGTGCAGAAAGAAGCATGGGAAGCGCAGAATGAAGCAACAGGGGTGCAGAAAGAGGCAAGAGAAGTGCAGAAAGAAGCAACAGAGGTGCAGAAGGAGGCAAGAGAACTGCAAAAAGAGGCAAGAGAGTTGCAGAAACAGGCAAAAGAGGTACAGAAAGAGGGAACAGGGGTGCAGACAGAGGCAAGAGAGGTACAGAAACAGGTAAGAGGGGTGCAGAAAGAGGCAAGAGGTGTGCAGAAAGAGGCAAGAGGTGTGCAGAAAGAGGCAAGAGAGGAGCAGAAAGAGGCAAGAGAGGTGCACAAAGAGGCACGAGGGGTGCAGAAATTCGCAAGAGAGGTGCAGAAAGAAGCAAGAGCAATACAGTAAGAAACAACAGAGATACAGAAGGAGGCAAGAGGGGTGCAGAAAGAGGCAAGAGCAATGCAGAAAGAACCAAGAGACAGGCAGGAAAAGGGAAGAAGGGTGCAGAAAGAGGCACGAGGGGTGCAGAAAGAAGGAAGAGAAGTGCAGAAAGAAGCAACAGAGATGCAGAAAGAGGCATGAGAGGTGCAGAAACAGGCAAGAGAAGTACAGAAAGAGGCAAGAGAATTGCTGAAAGAAGCAAGAGAAGTGCAAAAGGGGCATTTGAGATGCAGAAAGAGGCAAGAAAGGTGCAGGAAGAGGGAAGACGAGTGCAGAAAGAGACAACAGGGTTGCAGACAGAAGTAAGACATGTGCAGAAAGAAGCATGGGAAGCGCAGAATGAAGCAACAGGGGTGCAGAAAGAGGTAAGAGAAGTGCAGAAAGAAGCAACAGAGGTGCAGAAGGAGGCAAGAGAACTGCAAAAAGAGGCAAGAAAGTTGCAGAAACAGGCAAAAGAGGTACAGAAAGAGGGAACAGGGGTGCAGACAGAGGCAAGAGAGGTACAGAAACAGGTAAGAGGGGTGCAGAAATTTGAAAGAGAGGTGCAGAAAGAAGCAAGAGCAGTGCAAAAGAACCAGCAGAGGTGCAAAAAGAGGCAAGTGAGGTGCAGAAGGAGGCAAGAGAACTGCAGAAAGAGGGAAGAGGGGTGCAGAAAAAGGCAAGAGGGATGCAGACATTTGGAACAGAGGTGCAGAAATAAGCAAGAGCAGTGCAGAAAGAACTAACAGAGGTGCAGAAAGAGGCAAGAGGGGTACAGAAAGAGGCAAGTGAAGTGCAGAATGAAGCAAAAGAGGTGCAAAAAGAACCAACAGAGGTGCAAAAAGAGCCAAGAGGAGTGCAGAAAGGGGTAAGAGAGATGCACAAAGAGGCAAGAGCGGTCCAGAAAGAGGCAGGAGGGGTGCAGAAAGAAGGAAGAGAACTGCAGAATGATGCAACATAGGTGCTGGAAGAGGCACGAAGCGTGCAGAAAGAGACAAGAGAGGTGCAGAAAGAAGCAACAGAGGTACAAAAAGAGACAAAAGTGGTGCAGAAAGAGGGAAGAGAGGTGTAGAAAGAGGCAAGAGAGTTGCACAAAGAGGGAAGAAGGGTGCAGAAACAGGCAAAAGGGGTGCAGAAAGAAGCAAGTGAGGTGTAGAAAGAGGCAAGAGAGGTACGGAAAGTGGCAAGAGAGGTGCAGAAACAGGCAAGAGAAGTGTTGAAAGAGGCAACAGAGGTGCAGAAGGAGGCAAGAGAACTGCAGAAAGAGGCAAAAGAGTTGCAGAAACAGGCAAGTGAGGTGCAGAAGGAGGCAAGAGAACTGCAGAAAGAGGCAAGCGAGGTGCAGAAAGAGGCAAGTGAGGTGCAGAAAGAAGCAAGATAAGTGCAGAAAGAAGCAACAGAAGTGCAGAAAGAAGGAAGAGGGGTAGATAAGGAGGCAAGAGAAGTGCAGAAAGAAGCAACAGACATGCAAAAAGGGGGAAGAGGGGTCGAGAAAGAGGCAAGAGGGGAGCAGAAAGAAGCAAGAGAGGTGCAGAAAGAAACAAAAGAAGTGCAGAAAGAAGGAACAGAGGTACAGAAAGAGGCAAAAGGGGTGAAGAAAGAGGCAAGAGAGGTGCAGAAAGAGGGAAGAAGGGTGCAGAAAGATGCAAGAGGGGTACAGAAAGAAGCAAGTGAGGTGCAGAAAGAGGCAACAGAGGTGCAGAAAGAGGCAAGAGAGGTGCAGAAAGTAGAAGAAATGTGCAGAAAAAGGCAAGAGAAGTGCAGAAAAAGAAAGAAATGTGCAGAAAAAAGCAGCAGAAATGCAGAAAGAGGCAAGAGAGGCACAGAAAGAAGCAAGAGTGGCTTGCACACCATTAGTACGAATTTAACACCCACATTTAGTAATAAGTAAGAGGTGACCATTCTAGGTTTGCAAAGGGCCTTCCACCATGCTGTAACACTTGTCGCTGCATTTTTGGTAACGTTTGAGCCGTTTGAGCTAGAAACAAGGCTTTTTTTGTTCAATTCTGCAGATTAGGGAGCAGATGATGGATTAAGTGGCTAATGCGGAAAATGTATAATTGTGCGAAAGTCAGGGCAGCCAAACAATCGCATAATTCCAGTGGCCCTGCTCATACCTCTGACTAGGTCCACAAGTGCTCCTCAGTGATTCCTTCTTTTTTTTGTCTCGCTGAGTTCATAGTTGAGCTTCTATGGAAACAAGGAAGAGTAAACCTGAGGTTACCACTCCACAACACAGACTACCATACCACATAATTACTCTCTGTTAGACTTGGCATCTTTTGGCGTGTTTCCCCTGAGTTTTTGCTTTCTGACCTCCCGGTTTTGACTCTGTTGGTGCTGGCTTAGTGTTTCTGCTCACTTTTCTCACTGCTGATCAGTGGCAAAGTGCAAGTGCTCCTGTGGTAAAATGTGTTATGGATTGGTGTTTCCATGATTGGCCTATTTGATTTTTGTGTCAGTCCCTAGTAAAGTGCACTGAGTGTGCCAGGGCCTGTAAATCAAATGCTGTTAGTGGGCTGCAGCACTGGATTGTGCCACCCACACAAACAGCCAGTAAATGTAACTCTGGACTGCCATTGCAGAGCCTGTCTGCAGTCTGGGACTGCCATGTTGACTTGGCAAGTGCACAAACTTGCCAGGCCCTAAACCTTCCCTTTCCTACATATTAGTCACCCCTAAGGTAGGCCCAAGGTACCCCTATGGGCAGGGTGCATTGTATGTGAAAGGTAGGACATGCCCTGGTGTGTGTGGCATGCCCTGATAGTGAAATACTGCCAATTTCGTTTTTCACTATTGCAAGGCTATCTGTTCCCATAGGCCAGAATGGGGAGTTAGTTTATAACATCTTATGAACATAACTGACCCCAGGAACAAGATAGAAAAATAAAGTTTAGTATGCCTGAACTCAGAATCTAAAGATGCATCTTTTAGTAAAGGTGATTTTTACATTCTATGTTTGAAAATACCACTTTTAGAAAGTAGGTATTTTCTTGCCTAACCATCCAGTGTGCCTCTGCTGGGTTTGTGGATTGACTGTCTGGGTTTTGGATGACCGGGGCTGGGGAGCAGGAGTGGCTCCGGATAGTCTAGGTGGGCCAGGAAAGGGCTGAATAGACCTGGGCTGCATTTAGGGTAGGTGGAGGAGATTTCCTTGCACCTGAATGAGCCTGGTCTGCCTCTGACAATGCCGTCTCCACCTCCTGCCAGGAAGCCACACCAGGGAAGGCAGAACTGGTTTTGGCTGGGCACAGACACTCTCTGCCTAAGAGATCAAAGGATTTTGGGATATCAATATTGGGGCCCAGACCCCTGAACTTTAGAACTCTTTTGGACCAAGAAGACTGCCAAGAAGAAGAGCTGGAGAAGCTGTGAGGAGGAACTACCACATTGCTGTGTGCTTTGCTGTGTTGGCCTACAGTGGCTGCTTCTGTCTTGGGCAGTGAAAGGACTGGACTGAACTTTCTGCAATCTACTTTTGTGAGTTTCTCCAAGGGCTTGAGGTAGAGCTTGCCCCCTGTTCAAGAAGTCTCAGGAACAGCAAAGACTTCAAGCTCTTCTGCCCTCAGCACTGGGAACTGTGTGTTTTGTGCTGCAACAGAAGAAAAAGCAACCCGACGATGTCGACGACGACGCTGCCGACTCCGTGTCCTGACGCCACCACAGAGGGCACCGAGACCCTGGTCTCATCGACGACGCCTGCTGATGCTGCCACCGAGCCGCTGCTCACAATGCGACCTGTGGACACCGCACTCTGCACCGCCTCGCTTCACAACGACGCCTTGGTATCCCCGACGACGACGCTCCACGCCGAAATCTACGCAGCTGCTTGCACCGTGGTTCGAGGGCACCGCTCGTAAAGTTACATGACGCACCGCCCTCATCCCGCACCGCAGCCTTGGCCTGCTGGCACCATCGACTCCAGTTTGTCAGCCAACGACAGCGCTTCAGCAACGACGACGCCGCTGCTTGCACCGCAACCTGCCAGCACCGCAACGAGCACCGATTTCACTTCGCACCGCGACCCTGGTCTCACCGACGACGCCATCTGATGCCGCCACCGAGCCGCTGCTCGCACTGCGACCTGAGGGCACCGCATGCCGCACCACTGCACTTCGCACTGCAGCACCCGACGCCTGCCGACGCCAGCGCTCCTGACTTCCACAGAGAGGAGTTCGATCTGCAACGCGTGTGACTTCGAAGGCCCCGACGACTCCTACACCGACCTCCGGAACCGACGCCTGCAGACGCCGTACTTTCGGAAGCTCAACGAGAGGTCGCCGATGCCCTGCATCTCTAAAATGTACTGTTTGCGGGTCTTTCCGACACCGTAGCTGGCCCGCGACGCCGCGGTCAGCCAGAACTGTTTGGATTTGTTTGCTCATGATGCCGTGATAGCCCCGGACGGAGCTATCGACATCAAGGAACTGTTTTTCAAGCATATTTTAATAACTGAAGATTTTAAAGTACTGTATTGTGGATTTTTATCGTTTTTGGTCTTGTCTTAAATATATAAAAATATTGGATATTTTTCTAAACTGGTGTGGTGTCCTTTTGTAGTGCTTACAATGTATTACTGTTGGTTATGTGCAAATGCTTTACACACTGCCTCTAAGATAAGCCTGACTGCTCGTGCCAAGCTACCAAGGGGGTGAGCAGGGCTTATTTTAGGAGTGTAACTCCCTTATCCTGACTAGGAAGAAGGGTCCCTATTTGGACAAAGGTGCAAACCCTTGCCAACTAGAGACCCCCATTTCTAACATTGGTTGTCAGCAGTGAGGATAGGGCTTGCGTTTGCACTTGACTTACAGTGATTGGTGTGCACTACTACCATATCGCATACCATTACGTGCCACATACTGGTTCTTTTTCTTTTTGGCCTATTTTTGATCTTGCCAGTTTGAACTTGCTACTTCATCATGCCAGAATCAAGAGTATCATCTGTTGCATCCCTGGAAGTTGCCTTTGAGGAGGATAGGTTGGAATCCTACAGTGTTAGGAAATTGAAAGCGATTTGCAAAAACCTAAAAGTCCAAGTCAGAGGCCTTACTAGGAAGGAGGAACTACAAAAGGCGCTGAGGGCCTGGGTAGCAGCCAGACATGCCAGCGAGCAGTCTTGTGATCTCAGTGGAGTGATGGAGGAGCCTGCTCCTAGGGTGGATGTGCTTTTGGGAGGGGGTAACCCTCCAGGCCAGGCATCAGTGGCCTGTCCCCAGAGGAGCTGGAGGACAGGCGGGAAGCAATGAGAGTTGCAGTAGAACTGGAGAAGCTTAAGTTAGCCATGGAGGAGAAAAGGATGATGTTAGATAATGAGATCAGGATAAAGGAGCTGGATCAGAGGAGTAGAGCCAGCTCAGATGGTGGCAGCAACCTGTCAGGACAGGCAGACAGGATTGTGCACATCAAGAAGGGGGATGACATACAATGGTGGTTTCAGGGTTACGAGGCAGCGATACACATGAATTGGGTCCCTGAGAGGAATTGGGGAGCAGGATTGTGGCCTCTGTTTCCAGAAGAAGCAAGGGATACTTTAATAGCTTTGGGTAAGGGGTATAACCTCACCTATGCTGACATGAAGGACGCCCTTCTCACTAAGTATGGTCTTACTCCTGAAAAGTACAGGGATCAGTTCAGGTCCAGTAAGAAGTCTGATGCTAACACTTGGTTGGAGTGTGTAAATTCGTTTTGCAGGTCACTGGATGGCTGGGTGAAGGGCAGTAATGTGACGGATTTTCAGGGACCTACAATTTGATTGCATGGGAGCACTTGTCTAGTCTATGTTTTGCAGATCTGCGCCAGCACCTAGTTGATAGTAAGCTGACTGACCCCAGGAAGCTTGCTATGGAGGCGGACCGCTGGGTGAGTACCAGGGTCCACAAGAAAGCATTTTGGGGAGACTCAGCCAAAGGTGGGCAGGGTTCTCAGCAGAAAAGTGGGGGGGACAAGGGTAAAGCACAGGAGTTCTCTAAAAGACCCCAAACTAACACCCAGGGTAAAGGTTCCCACCTCCCCCCCCGGAGATTAGAAACAAGGGATCTCTTCAGGAAAGCCTGCTGAGACCGGCCCCTGCAAGTGTTTTGCATGTGACCAGGTGGGTCACATGAAGGGGGACCCCTGGGCAGTCCAAGGTGTTGGCTAGTGTAGCGCTTGGGGAGGAGGAGTACCCACAGGAGGGTGGGGATCCCGAAGAAATGACCCTCGTCTCACTAGGGGACAGTGAGATGGTCCCAGGAAACAGGTGCCCCCTAACACAAAGAAATACAGCACCTGGGTGACCATCAATGGGAAAAGGGTAGAGCTCTCAGAGATACTGGAGCCAGTATGACCTCAGTCCGGTGTCACCTGGTCTCTGAGAAGCAGGTAGTCCCAGGGGCATTCCACCAAGTAATTGCTGTGGACAATTCAGAGCTCCTGTAGATTGTCTGCTAGGCAATGACCTGGAGCAGTCCTTATGGAAGGATATTGAGCTCAGGTCTCACTTGGAGATGCTTGGCTTGCCAGAGTGGGCATGTGTGTCCACTCGGTCAATGGCGGCCAGAAAGGGTGATCAAGAGGACTTGGAGCCTGAAACAGTGGCCCAAGTCCCTGCCAAGAGAAAGGGCAAGGGGCGTGGGAAACCGGCCCCTGATGTTCCCACGGACCGGGAGGAGGAGGACCTCGAGGGGGAAGCCCCGGTGCCTACAGGGGAGCAGGTAGCTGAACTGGGGGGCATCTCTGAGCTGACCCATTGGCAGCAAGAAGGGGGTCCCACCAGGGAGGAATTCTGCAAGGAGCAGACAGATTGCCCTTCTCTAGAGGGTCAGAGGCGGCAGGCTGCAGACCAGGCAGCTGGTGATCAGTCCGGATCACATTGGATCTACTGGGAGAATGGTCTCCTATATAGTGAGCCTAAGGTCGCTGAGCCTGGGTCAGCCCGTGTGCTGGTGGTACCCCAGCGCTTCAGGACCTTACTACTGGGTCTGGCTCATGACGTGCCTTTGGCAGGACATTTGGGGCAGGACAAGACCTTGGACTGGCTTGTCACCCACTTCTTATGGCCCCAAATGCGAAGGCAGTCAGATGGACATTGCAGGTCTTGCCAAACTTGCCAGGCAAGTGGTAAGAGTGGGAGGAAGGTCAAAGCTCCTCTCCAACCTTTTCCAGTTGTTGGAACACCCTTTGAAAGGGTAGGGATGGACATTGTGGGGCCACTGGATCCCAAGACAGCCATGGGCAACAGGTACATCCTGGTCTTGGTGGACCATGCCACCCGGTACCCGGAGGCAATCCCTCTCAGGACAACAACGGCGCCAGTGGTGGGCCGGGCGTTAATAGGGATCTATTCCCATGTGGGATTCCCCAGAGAGGTGGTTTCTGACAGGGGGACCAATTTCATATCCAAGTATATGACATCCCTGTGGAAGGAGTGTGGTGTAACCTACAAGTTCACCACCCCTTACCACCCACAAGGTAACAGTCTGGTGGAGAGATTCAACCAGACCTTGAAGGGCATGATTAAGGGTCTAACAGAACCCTTGAGGCGTAAGTGGGACGTCCTCTTGCCATGCCTTCTCTTTGCGTACAGGGAGGTGCCACAGAAGTCTCTTGGGTTCAGTCCCTTTGATCTTCTGTATGGTCACCCTGTGAGAGGACCTCTGAGTGTGGTAAAGGAAGGCTGGGAGGCAGCTCCCAGGAAAACTCCCCAGGATGTGTTTAGTTACATGCTGGCCTTCAGAAACCAAACTGCCCGCTTCAGGAAACTCGCTCAGGCGAACCTAGAAGCAAGCCAGGAAGAACTGAAGAAGTGGTATGACCAGAATGCCACTCTGGTCGAATTTCAACCTGGGCAGAAAGTGTGGGTCATGGCCCCAGTGGAACCTTGTGACTTGCAGGACAAGTGGACTGGGCCGTTTGAGGTGGTGGAGCGCAAAAGTGATGTCACCTACCTGGTGGATTTGCGGACTCCAAGGAACCCTTTGAGGGTCCTCCACGTGAACCGCCTCAAGCCCCACTTCGAGAGGTCCGAAGTGAGCATGCTCTTGGCGACAGATGATGGGTGGAAGAGGAGAGTGAACCTCTCCCTGACCTCCTGTCTACCAAGGAGCACAATGGGCCACTGGAAGGTGTGATCCTCTCCCCTACACTGACCTCAGAGCAGCAGAGCGACTGTCACCAGTTGTTGGGACAGTTTGCCCCACTGTTCTCCCTGACCCCAGGTGTTACTCACTGGTGTACCCATGACGTGGACACCGGTGACAGCCCTCCTGTGAAGCACAAGATTTTCAGGCTGACTGACCTGGTCAAGGCCAGCATTAAAGAGGAGGTCTCTAAGATGTTGGCGTTAGGGGTGATTGAGCCTTCCAACAGTCCTTGGGCCAGCCCAGTGGTCTTGGTCCCAAAGGATGCTGCACCCGGTGCCACCCCAGAACTGCGGTTTTGTGTGGACTACTGTGGGCTCAATGCCGTTACCAGGACTGACGCGCACCCCATCCCCAGAGCTGATGAGCTCATTGATTGGTTGGGAGCTGCCAAGTTCCTCAGCACATTTTATTTAACGTCTGGGTACTGGCAGATTGCCTTAACCGATGGGGCCAAGGAGAGGTCAGCATTCTCAACCCCAGAAGGACATTACCAGTTCCGGGTGATGCCCTTTGGTTTGAAGAATGCCCCTACCACCTTTCAGAGGTTGGTCAACCAGGTGTTGGCTGGGCTGGAGGATTTCAGTGCCGCCTACCTAGATGATATCGCAGTGTTCAGTTCCAGCTGGGAAGAACCCTTGCAGCACCTCGGTGAAATGTTGAGGGCTCTGCAGAGGGCAGGCCTCACGATCAAGGCCAGTAAGTGCCAGATCGAGCAGGGCTCCGTGGTGTACTTGGGACACCAGGTAGGAAGCGGCCAGGTGGCGTCCCTACAACCCAAGATTGACACTATTCTGGCTTGGGAGCCCCCCAAGACCCAGACAGAGGTGAGATCCTTCTTAGGTCTCACCGGGTACTACAGGAGGTTTGTTAAGGGCTATGGCACCATTCTTGCCCCCTTGACAGAGCTGACTTCCAGGAAGCAGCCCAAGAAGGTGATCTGTACTGAGTCCTGCCAGAAGGCTTTTGATGCCCTGAAGGCCGCCATGTGCACAGCACCCGTGCTCAAGGCACCCAACTTCTCCAAGGAATTCGTCGTGCAGACTGACGCTTCAGAGCATGGTGTGGGAGCGGTGCTCTCACAACTGATCGAAGAGGGCCTAGACCAGCCTGTAGTCTTCCTTAGCAGGAGACAACTCCCCAGGGAACAGAGGTGGAGTGCCATACAAAGGGAAGCTTTTGCTGTGGTCTGGGCACTGAAGAAGCTGAGGCCCTACCTGTTTGGGACTCACTTCCGGGTTCAGACAGACCACAGGCCCCTAAGATGGTTAATGCAAATGAGGGGTGAGAATCCAAAACTGCTGAGGTGGTCCATCTCCCTACAGGGAATGGACTTTACGGTGGAACACCGTCCTGGCACAGAACACGCCAATGCAGATGGTCTGTCCAGGTTCTTCCGCCTTAGTGAAGAGAACTCCCAGGAGGGTGGGTAGTTCTCCCTACATTCAGCTGGAGGGGACATGTGTTAGACTTGGCATCTTTTGGCGTGTTTCCCCTGAGTTTTTGCTTTCTGACCTCCCGGTTTTGACTGTTGGTGCTGGCTTGGTGCTTCTGCGCACTTTTCTCACTGCTGATCAGTGGCAAAGTGCAAGTGCTCCTGTGGTAAAATGTGTTATGGATTGGTGTTTCCATGATTGGCCTATTTGATTTATGTGTCAGTCCCTAGTAAAGTGCACTGAGTGTGCCAGGGCCTGTAAATCAAATGCTGTTAGTGGGCTGCAGCACTGGAATGTGCCACCCACACAAACAGCCCGTAAATGTGACTCAGGCTTGCCTTTGCAGAGCCTGTGTGCAGTCTGGGACTGCCATGTCGATTTGCCAAGTGCACACACTTGCCAGGCCTAAACCTTCCCTTTCCTACATATTAGTCACCCCTAAGGTAGGCCCAAGGTACCCCTATGGGCAGGGTCCATTGTATGTGAAAGGTAGGATATGCCCTGGTGTGTGTGGCATGCCCTGATAGTGAAATACTGCCAATTTCGTTTTTCACTATTGCAAGGCTATCTGTTCCCATAGGCCAGAATGGGGAGTTAGTTTATAACATCTTATGAACATAACTGACCCCAGGAACAAGATGGGAAAATAAAGTTTAGTATGCCTGAACTCAGAATCTAAAGATGCATCTTTTAGTAAAGGTGATTTTTACATTCTATGTATGAAAATACCACTTTTAGAAAGTAGGTATTTTCTTGCCTAACCATCCAGTGTGCCTCTGCTGGGTTTGTGGATTGACTGTCCGGGTTTTGGATGACAGGGGCTGGGGAGCAGGAGTGGCTCCGGATAGTCTAGGTGGGTCAGGAAAGGGCTGAATAGACCTGGGCTGCATTTAGGGTAGGGGGAGGAGATTTCCTTGCACCTGAATGAGCCTGGTCTGCCTCTGACAATGCCGTCTCCACCTCCTGCCAGCAAGCCACACCAGAGAAGGCAGAACTGGTTTTGGCTGGGCACAGACACTCTCTGCCTAAGAGATCAAAGGATTTTGGGATATCAATATTGGGGCCCAGACCCCTGAACTTTAGAACTCTTTTGGACCAAGAAGACTGCCAAGAAGAAGAGCTGGAGAAGCTGTGAGGAGGAACTACCACATTGCTGTGTGCTTTGCTGTGTTGGCCTACAGTGGCTGCTTCTGTCTTGGGCAGTGAAAGGACTGGACTGAACTTTCTGCAATCTACTTTTGTGAGTTTCTCCAAGGGCTTGAGGTAGAGCTTGCCCCCTGTTCAAGAAGTCTCAGAAGCAGCAAAGACTTCAAGCTCTTCTACCCTCAGCACTGGGAACTGTGTGTTTTGTGCTGCAACAGAAGAAAAAGCAACCCGACGACATCGATGACGCCGCTGCCGACTCCGTGTCCTGACGCCACTGCAGAGGGCACCGCCGCAATGCCGCACCGCGACCCTGGTCTCATCGACGACGCCTGCTGATGCCGCCACCGAGCCGCTGCTCGCACTGCGACCTGTGGACACCGCACTCCACACCGCCTCGCTTCATGACGACGCCTTGGTATCCCCGACGACGCCGCTCCACGTTGAAATCTACGCCGCTGCTTGCACCGTGGTTCGAGGGCACCGCTCGTACACGACGCACTGCCCTCATCCCGCACCGCAGCCTTGGCCTACCGACGCCGGTGCCATCGACTCCAGTTTGTCAGCCGACGACACCGCTTCAGCAACCGCGACGCCGCTGCTTGCACTGCGACCTGCCAGCACCGCGACGAGCACCGCATTCACTTCGCACCGCGACCCTGGTCTCACCGACGATGCTATCTGACGCCGCCACTGAGCCGCTGCTCGCACCGTGACCTGAGGGCACCGCACTCCGCACTGCTGCACTTCGCACCGCAGCACCTGACGCCTGCCGACGCCAGTGCTCCTGACTTCAACAGAGAGGAGTTCGATCTGCAACGCGTGTGACTTTGAGGGCCCCGACGACTCCGGAACCGACCTCCGGAACCGACGCCTGCGGACGCCGTACTTTCGAAAGCTCAACGAGAGGTCACCGATGCCCTGCATCTCTAAAAGGTACTGTTTGCGGATCTTCCCGACACCATAGCTGGCCCGCGACGCCGCGGTCAGCCAGAACTGTTTGGATTTGTTTGCTCACGACGCCGTGATAGCCCTGGATGGAGCTATTGACATCAAGGAACTGTTTTTCAAGCATATTTTAATAACTGAAGATTTTTAAGCTGTATTGTGGATTTTTATCGTTTTTGGTCTTGTCCTAAGTATATAAAAATATTGGATATTTTTCTAAACTGGTGTGGTGTCCTTTTGTAGTGCTTACACTGTATTACTGTTGGTTATGTGCAAATGCTTTACACACTGCCTCTAAGATAAGCCTGACTGCTCGTGCCAAGCTACCAAGGGGTGAGCAGGGCTTATTTTAGAGTGTAACTCCCTTATCCTGACTAGGAAGAAGGGTCCCTATTTGGACAAAGGTGCAAACCCTTGCCAACTAGAGACCCCCATTTCTAACACTCTCCATAACACATAATCCCACTCTACATAATTCCTATATACTAAATACCACATACTTTCCATCCACATAATATCACTGCACAACATACCACATAATTCCACTACACACAACGTACATCCACTCCACTCCAAAAAACATTAGTAAAAAACTTTTACATTTACAACGCCAATAGCTCTAACTCTCGCAAATGCAAAACCTATTACATTGCAAATGCTTCTTTAACTAGTAGTCGCGTTTGCAGAGGGTTGGAGAAAGGGTGCTGGGCCTCCGACCAGCGCTCAGGAATTCCGCTGCGTAGGACTTACAGGAGGTACCAGGAGGGCTTCTTGGCCCCCAAAGTCCCTCAGGAGTAAAGTGGACCTCATCCCCCATCCCGTAGTTTGCCAGGAGGCTTGTTTGCAGAGTGGTGGAGAAAGGGAGGTGTGGCCTCCAAAGACGTCTTAGCAATCCTACTGTGTGGGACTTAGTGGAGGTAACAAGAGGGGTAGTTGGCCCCCAAGGACATCCTTGGGGCCAACTACCCCTCCTATTACCTCCAGTAAGTCCCACACAGCAGGATTGCTAAGTTCTCATACCAGGCCACGCCCCCTTTGCCCACCACTCTGCAAACGCGCTCCCTGGTGCGCTCTTGGATGTGGATTGAAGTCCCCTTCGCTGCTGGGGGTCCTTAGGGGCCAACTAGCCTACCTCATACCTCCAGTAAGCCCCACACAGTGGGATTGCTGGGAGGTGGACACATGCCAAGCCTCCTTTCTCCACCACTCTGCAAACGCGCCTCCTGGCACGCTCTTGGTTGGTGGATGTAGTCCCCTTGTCTCCTGAGGGTCCCATGGGGCCGACTAGCCCTCCTGGTATCTCTAGTAAGCCCCACACAGCTGGATTGCTGAGAGGTGGTCCAAGGCCACACACCCTTTTTACACCACTCCGCAAACGCGCCTCCTGGCGCACTGCTGCTCGGGGGATGAAGTCTACTTTAGTCCTGAGATCCTCAGGACAGGAGAGGACCTCATCGCCTCACCAGCAGTGCGCCAAGAGGCGTGTCTGCAGAGTGGTGTAAAAAGGGGAGTGGCCTCGGACCACCTCTGAGCAATCTCACTGTGTGGGGCTTACTGAAGGTAATAGGAGGGCTAGTCGGCCCACAGGGACCCTCAGGAGACAAGGGGACTACATCCCCCAACTTTATCTGCCCTGGGGATGGGGTCCCCAGGGCAGATAAAGGCCTCAGGAGGGGGGCCGCGCGGCCCCCCTCCAAAAAAAAAAAAAAAGAAAAGGCTGGCTAGGCCCTGGGGGATGGGGTCCCCAGGGCCCCAAAAATATTAGGAGAAGGGGAGCCGCACAGCCCCCCTTCTAACAAAAACAAAAAAAAGAAAAGCCAGCATCTCGCCAGATGCCCCGCCCCCTCCCTGTACCACTCTGCAATCCTGAGGGTCCCTGGGGCCCAACTAGCCCACCAGGTACCTTCAGTAAGCCCCACACAGTGGGATAGCTGAGAGGTGGTCTGAGGCCACGCCCCTTTTTACACCACTCTGCAAACGCGCCTCCTGGCGCACTGCTGCTCGGGGGATGAAGTCCACTTTAGTACTGAGGTCCTCAGTGTAGGAGAGTAGGATCTGCTTCATATGGGTCCCCCCACTTTTTGCTGATGCTTCACTGTTTTTCGACTTTAGTCTGGCTGGGGCCCTGCTAATCAGAACCCCAGCCTAGCTGTTTCCTCTCTAAAATGGTTTCCATGTGCCTTAGGCACATCTCTGATTGGAATCTGGAGTGACCTTATAAGTCCCTAGTATATGGTATACTATGTACCCAGGGCATAGGTACCTCAGAGGCCTACCAGGGGCTGCAGCATGTATTGTGCCACCCCTGGAAGGCCATCCAAAATGACACCACAGGTCTGCTACTGCAGCCTGGGTAAGGTGGTGCATGCACCCCTTACAGTGGTATGGGCTACCTATATCACTACCATTGCACACACATATAAACCTATAAGTCACTCCTATGGCAGGCCTTACCAATCCTGAAGGCAGAGTGCTTGGTTTCTATGCGAGAGGGTGCCCCTGCATGAGCAGAGCCCCTCTGCAGCGTTCAGAGTCCCTCCTCTGATGCTGTTTGTGGTACAGCCTGACCATATACTCTTAAGTGCATTATATCCTCGCGGTACAACGCTAACTTTGGACTGGCTGCAGCAAAACATGTCGTGTTTGGTGTCAAACATCTTGGAATACTACCCCCCCCCCGCCAGTCCTGGCGGCGGGGGTAGCATTCCACCCTTCTAGAGGGAGAGACATGTACACACCGGGCTACCCGGTAACTTCTTTCCAGAGCCCTGGCATCACAAAATGGATGCCGCTGCCACAGACATGGGTCTGGCCTCCTGCTGCTGACTGAAACTCCGGCAGGGGAGGCCTGGACAATAGGTTTCCTGTCGAAGGGAGGTGTAACCACCTCCCCAGACAGGATAGTGTGTATTGGGGCTGGGCGGGAGCACCCTCTGGTGCTTTGAAGTCCTGCACTGGGGGCACATTTGGTGACCCTGTGCATATGCCAGTTCAAACCGGTTGCAGGGGCTACCTGCCCCTGCTCTGGCGCGAAACTGGACAAAGGGAATGGGTGTAACCACCCCTCTTCCCTGACCCTCCCATAGGTGGGTCCCCAGTGTATGTCCAACCCCCTAACTTAGTATAAGTATGGGAACCCAGTCCTTAGGACTTTAGATTACCCTGGA
This sequence comes from Calotriton arnoldi, assembly GCA_963921515.1. Taxonomy (NCBI): domain Eukaryota; kingdom Metazoa; phylum Chordata; class Amphibia; order Caudata; family Salamandridae; genus Calotriton; species Calotriton arnoldi. The sequence goes on along the minus strand of CAWUFW010003439.1, from coordinate 1,010,409 downwards.
CGAAACTCTGACACTGAATCCTGGACCTTCGACGCTCTACTTGAAGATTAGAGGACTGAAGAATCTCCCTTGGGGTCAAGGAGTGACTCCCCTGCTTGGCAGGCACCTAAGAAGCAATTGTCTGGTCTGCATCGCTGAAGCTCCCGCCGGACGCCGAAGTCTTTGCATCACCAGAGGTAGATTTCCAGACTTCCCGAGGCTGCCCTGAGTTCCCAGCAAAGCTGAGGCCCGTAGCTGTCGTGGGTAACGTGGAACCATGACCCCTGGACACCGAGTACTTTTGCAAGTGTATCCTCTTCCTGGTCTCCCACGAAGTTGTGCTTTGGGCTCCGAGTAGCCCTCGCCTCCAGCACCGACTGCACCGAAGATCACTGGCCTCCACTCCACGAGTGTCCTGTGAGCCAGCTCCAAGTGCGTCCACTTGAGGCTCCTTCGCGGTCGCTAGTTCGTTAGCTAGTGGGCCCTCCCGAAGGCAACTCTTCTTCTGCTTGGGCTTCCCTGTTGCTCCAGACGTGCCCTGACTTACCCTTGCTGGGTGAGTCCGCCAGACCTTGCTGGTCTGCATCAACGTCCTTTCTTTATTTCCACTTGACTTGCCGTTGCCAAGGCTTGTTGGGTCTAATCCGGTCGCCGACACCCCAGAAATCGACAGACGTTGTGGGATAGCTCGAATCCAGCTCCTGGTTGTCGTCGACACTTCCTGGACCTCGTGGCTGAAGAGTCAAGACGACCGTCAACCTACCTGAAGCACCCGACATCGGTGGGCATCTGCTCATCGCCTTCCTGGTCACTGGCTAGTGACCCAGACTCTGTCCCCTCTGCTTTCAGGTTCTTCAGATCTTTGATCCACCCTTGGATCCACCCGAACACTTTCGACTTGGTCGCCAGCAGCATTTTGCAGCAGATCGCCATTGAAAACGACGACGAAACCCGACCCCGAAAGACACCTATGCACCCGGCTTCCTGGGTGAGGTAACTCGAGTACTCCGGTGCTCCCGTGGGTATAGACTCTAGAACAACCTAGTTCTAAAGGGGTTTGCTCCAAGTCCTCCTCTAAGTGTCCTTTTTCTTTAAAACTCCAACCGCGACATTCCCCATAGAAGTCAACGGCAGCTCGCGGCTGTGTTCTCACACTGCACGGGTCCCCCGTGGGTCCCCTGTGTCACTACCTTGGGTGGTTCCTTGAGGGCCAAGCACTTCTACAGGCTCTAGGCCTTGTGTCTAGCTCAGTCGTGGTTCTTATACCACTTTATTGGTATATGGTTTGGTACGTCCCTAGGGCTCAAACATGTATTTGTGCTATTACTGTTGATAACTGACTTGTAACTTATGTACTTCGAACTCTAGCCTCATAAAGAGACTAGAGGGGTGTGTTTAAGACTAAATACATATATTTTATATATATACCTGGTGTGGTCCTCTTTCATTTGGTCACTCAAGAGATTATAGACTGGTAAAACAAGCTGCTTTACATTCCTTCAAGACTTAGCCTGAAGGCTGCTCTCCATAGCTACCACTAGGATAGCTTTCAATAAAGGTTGTCTTTAACCTATCTCCAATAAGGGGTTGTTTGGACTGGTGCAAGGTGCCCACTATAATTAGTGGACAGCATATACCAGGCCAACTTCTCACACTCAGGACACAAAAGGACCTCATCACCCCACCTCATCGCCCCACTGTGTGGGGTTTACTGGAGGTACCTGGTGGGCTAGTTCGCCCCCAGGGACCCTCAGGATTCAAGGGGACTTAATCCCCCAACTTAGAATGCGCCAGGAGGTGCGTTTGCAGAGTGGTGCTGGAAGGGGGCGGAGCCTCCAGCAAGATGCCGGCTTTTGTTTTGTTTTGTTAGAAGGGGGGCTGTGTGGTCCCCCTTCTTTTACTATTTTTTGTGGCCTTGGGCTCCCCATCCCCCAGGGCCTGGCCAGCCTTTTATTTATTTTTTATTTTGGAGGGGGGCCGCGTGGCCCCCCTCCTGAGGCCTTTATCAGCCCCGGGGACCCCATCCCCTGGGGCCTGGCCAGCCTTTACTTTTTTTTTATTTAGGAAGGGGGCCGGGTGGCCCCCCTCCAGGGCCAATTCTTCCCCGGGGACCCCATCCCCCGGGGCCAGCCCTCAAGTTGGGGACCGTGGGGGAGCCCCAATGCTTGGCCCCCCTCCAGGGCCAATTCTGGCCCCGGGGACCCCATCCCCCCGGGGCCAGCCCTCAAGTTGGGGACCGTGGGGGAGCCCCAATGCCCCCATGGTCCCTGCCGGCTACCCGCATCCTGCGGGAGCCGGCATTGCTTTTGGGCAAGGGGAGCTGCTAACATGCAGCTCACCTTGTCCAAAAGCAATTCTGCTTTGCTTCTTGGAAGCGAGAGCAGGTTTCCTGCTCTCGCTTCCAGAAGCAAAGCAGTGTTTGCTATGACAGGGCGGGAGCCGTGCTCCCGCACTGCAATAGCAAACGGCAATGTCCCGGAGGTAGGCACCCCGGGACATTGCAGGGCCATCGAGGGCTCCAGGAGGGGGACCGCGCGGCCCCCTCCCTACATTTGCATAGCCCCGGGGAGGTGGTGGTCCCCAGAGCTTGGGGGGGCCCACGAGGCCCCCCAATTAATGAAGGAAGCCCCGGGGAGGTGGTGGTCCCCGGGGCTTGGGGGGGCCTGCGAGGCCCCCCACCTATAATTAATAAAAGCCCCAGGGAGGTGTCAGTCCCCGGGACTTGGGGGGGCCCACAAGGCCCCCTGCCTCACATATATTAAAGCCCCAGGGAGGTGGCGGTCCCCGGGGCAGCGTTGGGGGTTTGGAGCCCCCTCACTCATTTTTATTCAAGCCCCAGGGAGGTGGCGGTCCCCGGGGCTGTGGGGGCCCCTGCGGGCCACCGCATATAATTTCCCCATTGCCCCCAGGACATGGCCCACCCAGGGGCTCAAAGAAACGAAGTGCGGGAGCCTGCGCTTCATTTTTTTAAAAATTTCTCGGCAGGATTTGCGCACCCAGCGCAAATTCTGGCAATTTTTTTATTTAAAGAAATTCTTTTTTGGGCCTAGGGGCCCCTGTGGGACCCCTTAGCCGGCCTAGGGGGTCAGGGTGTTTCTACCCTGCCCCCTTTTCTTGTTTTTAATCTTTTTTTTGACTGTTTTCTTGTGACTCGGTTACCGAGTCACAAGATGGCTGCCAACACTTCCTGGTTTTGAGTGTTGGCAGCCAATCAAAATGAAGCTCGTGCTCGGGAAGATTAGCGGCTCCTTCTCGGTGCTCAGATATCGATATTTTTATTTTTGTAATTTCTCAGGAACTACTGAACGGATCACTTGACGAATCACCCCGAAACTTTCAAGATAGGAGCTGACCTGAGCGAACCATTAGTTTAGAAAATTTCGCGAAGATTCGTCAAACGGCGACAAAGATATTGGCAAAAGAAAAAAAGCTTTTTGAATAGAAACAAGGTCCTAACTATAACTACCTACTGGCGACTGCCAGTAGGTAATATATATATATATATAACCTGAGGGCCGGCCCCGGGCGATGGGGTGGCCCGCGAGGGGGCCACTCGGTCCCCTCCCCTTTAATTATTATTATTTTTTTAAACTGAAGGCCAGCCCCGGGGGATGGGGTCCCCGGGGCCATAATTGGCCTCAAGAGGGGGGCCACGCGGCCCCCAAGGATGTCCTTGGGGGCCAACTACCTCTCCTGTTACCTCCACTAAGTCCCACACAGTGGGATTGCTAAGAGGTCTTCGGAGGCCACACACCCCTTTCTCTACCACTGTGCAAATGCGCCTCCTGGCACAGTACTGGTTGGGGGATGAAGTTCACTTTACGCCTGAGGGACTTTGGGGGCCAAGAAGCCCTCCTGGTACATCCTGTAAGTCCTACGCAGCAGAATTCCTGAGCGTTGGTTGGAGGCACAGCCCCCTTTCTCCACCACTCTGCAAACGCGACTACCAGTTAAAGAAGCATTTGTAATGTAATAGGTCTCGCATTTGCAAGAGTTAGAGCTATTGGCGTTGTAAATCTAAAAGTTTTTTCCTAATGTTTTTTGGTGTGGAGTGGATGTACTTTGTGTGTAGTGGAATAATGTGGTATGTTGTGCAGTAAAATTATGTGGATAGAAAGTATGTGTTATTTAGTGTATAGGAATTATGTAGAGTAGGATTATGTGTTATGGAGAGTAATTATGTGATATGGTAGTCTGTGTTGTGGAGCGGTAACCTCAGGTTTAGTCTTCCTCGTTTCCATAGAAGCTAAATTATGAACTCTATGAGACAAAAAAAGAAGGAATCACTGAGGAGCGCTTCTGGTCCTAGTCAGAGGTATGAGCAGGGCCACTGGAATTATGTGACTGTTTGGCTGCACCGACTTTCGCACAATTATTCATATTCCGCATTAGCTGCATAATTCATCATTTGCTGCCTAATCTGCAGATTTGAACAAAAAAAGCCTTGTTTCTAGCTCAAACGGCTCAAACATTACAAAAAAGCAGCGACAAGTGTTACAGAGTGGTGGAAGGCCCTTTGCAAACCTAGAATGGTCACGTTTTACTTATTGCTAAATGTGGGTATTAAATTGGTACTAATGGTGTGCAAACCACTCTTGCCACTTTCTGCACCTCACTTGCTTCTTTCTGCACCCCTTTTGCCTGTTTCTGCAAAACTCTTCCCTCTTTGTGCAACTCTCTTGCCTCTTTCTACACCTCTCTTCCCTCTTTCTGCACCACTCTTGCATCTTTCTGTACCTCTGTTGCTTCTTTCTGCACCTCTCTTGTCTCTTTCTGCACCCTTCATGCCTCTTTCAGCACCTCTGTTGCTTCTTTCTGCAGTTCTCTTCCTTCTTTCTGCACCCCTCCTGCCTCTTTCTGTACCCCTCTTGCCTCTTTGTTCACCTCTCCTAACCCTTTCTGCACCCCTATTGCCTCTTTTTGCACCACTGTTGGTTCTTTCTGCACCTCTTTTGCTTCATTCTGCACTTCACTTGCCTCTTTCTGTACCCCTCTTGCCTCTTTCTGCACCTCTGTTCCAAATTTCTGCATCCCTCTTGCCTTTATCTGCACCCCTCTTCCCTCTTTCTGCACCCCTTTTGCCTGTTTCTGCAACTCTCTTGCCTCTTTCTGCAGTTCTCTTGCCTCCTTCTGCACCTCACTTGCCTCTTTTTGCACCTCACTTGATTCTTTCTGCACCCCTCTTGCCTCTTTCTGTACCCCTCTTTCCTCTTTGTACAACTCTCTTGCCTTGTTGGTTCTTTTGCCCTGCTCTTGCTTCTTTCTGCACCTCTCGCAAATTTCTGCACCCCTCTTGCCTCTTTCTTCACCCCTCTTACCTGTTTCTGCACCTCTCTTGCCTCTGTCTGCACCCCTGTTCCCTCTTTTTGTACCTCTTTTGCCTGTTTCTGCAACTCTCTTGCCTCTTTCTGCAGTTCTCGTGCCTCCTTCTGCACCTCTGTTGCTTCTTTCTGCACTTCTCATGCCTCTTTCTGTACCCCTGTTGCTTCATTCTGCACTTTCCATGCTTCTTTCTGCACCTGTCTTGCTTCTTTCTGCACCCCTGTTGTCTCTTTCTGCACTCATCGTCCCTCTTTCTGCACCTCTCTTGCCTCTTTCTGCATCTCACTTGCCTCTTTCTGCACTTCTCTTGCTTCTTTCTACACCTCTGTTGCTTTTCAGCAATTCTCTTGTCTCTTTCTGCACTTCTCTTGCTTGTTTCTGCACCTCTCTTGCCTCTTTCTGCACCTCTCTTGCCTCTTTCTGCACCTCACTTGCTTCTTTCTGCACCCCTCTTGCCTCTTTCTGCACTCCTCTTTCTGCAACTCTCTTGTCTCTTTCTACACCTCTCTTTCCTCTTTCTGCACCAGCCTTGCCTCTTTCAGTACCTCTGTTGCTTCTTTCTGCACTTCTCTTGCATCTTTCTGCACCCTTCGTGCCTTTTTCAGCACCTCTGTTGCTTCTTTCTGCACTTCTCTTCCTTCTTTCTGCACCCCTTGTCCCTCTTTCTGTACCCTTCTTCCCTTTTCCTGCACGTCTCTTGGTTCTTTCTGCACTGCTCTTGCCTCTTTCTGCACCCCTCTGTACCTCTGTTATTTCTTACTGCACTGCTCTTGCTTCTTTCTGTACCTCTCTTGCAAATGTCTGCACCCCTCTTGCCTCTTTCAGCATCTCTGTTGGTTCTTGCTGCAGTGCTCTTTCTGCACCTCTTTTGCCTATTTCTGCAACTCTCTTGCCTCTTTCTGCACTTCTCTTGCCTCCTTATGCACCCCTTTTGCCTGTTTCTGCAACCCTCTTCCCTCTTTGTGCAACTCTCTTGCCTCTTTCTACACCTCTCTTTCCTCTATCTGCACCACTCTTGCATCTTTCTGTACCTCTGTTGCTACCTTCTGCAGTTCTCTTCCTTCTTTCTGCACCCCTCCTGCGTCTTTCTGTACCCCTCTTGCCTCTTTGTGCACCTCTCCTAACCCTTTCTGCACTCCTCTTGCCTCTTTTTGTACCTCTGTTGGTTCTTTCTGCACCTCTTTTGCTTCGTTCTGCACTTCACTTGCCTCTTTCTGTACCTCTCTTGCCTCTTTCTGCACCTCTGTTCCAAATTTCTGCATCCCTCTTGCCTTTATCTGCACACTTCTTCCCTCTTTCTGCACCTCTCTTGCCTCTGTCTGCCCACCTGTTCCCTCTTTCTGCACCCCTTTTGCCTGTTTCTGCAACGCTCTTGCCTCTTTCTGCAGTTCTCTTGCCTCCTTCTGCACCTCACTTGCCTCTTTTTGCACCTCACTTGATTCTTTCTGCACCCCTCTTGCCTCTTTCTGCACCCCTCTTGCCTCTTTCTTCACCCCTCTTACCTGTTTCTGCACCTCTCTTGCCTCTGTCTGCACCCCTGTTCCCTCATTTTGTACCTCTTTTGCCTGTTTGTGCACCTCTCCTAACCCTTTCTGCACTCCTCTTGCCTCTTTTTGTATCTCTGTTGGTTCTTTCTGCACCCCTGTTGTCTCTTTCTGCACTTCTCTTGCCCCTTTCTGCATCTCACTTGCCTCTTTCTGCACTTCTCTTGCTTCTTTATACACCTCTGTTGCTTCTTTCAGCAATTCTGTTGCCTCTTTCTGCACTTCTCTTGCCTGTTTCTGCACCTCTCTAGCCTCTTTCTGCACCTCTCTTGCCTCTTTCTGCACCTCACTTGCTTCTTTCTGCACCCCTCTTGCCTCTTTCTGCACCCCTCTTTCCTCTTTGTGCAACTCTCTTGCCTCTTTCTACACCTCTCTTCCCTCTTTCTGCACCAGCCTTGCCTCTTTCAGTACCTCTGTTGCTTCTTTCTGCACTTCTCTTGCCTCTTTCTGCACCCTTCGTGCCTCTTTCAGCACCTCTGTTGCTTTTTTCTGCACTTCTCTTCCTTCTTTCTGCAACCCTTGTCCCTCTTTCTGTACCCTTCTTCCCTTTTCCTGCACGTCTCTTGGTTCTTTCTGCACTGCTCTTGCCTCTTTAGGCACCCCTCTGTCCTCCTTCTGTACCTCTGTTGTTTCTTACTGCACTGCTCTTGCTTCTTTCTGTACCTCTCTTGCAAATTTCTGCACCCCTCTTGCCTCCTTCTGCATCTCTGTTGGTTCTTTCTGCAGTGCTCTTTCTTCTTTCTGCACCTCTTTTGCCTGTTTCTGCAACTCTCTTGCCTCTTTCTGCACTTCTCTTGCCTCCTTCTGCACCTCTGTTGCTTCTTTTTTGCACTTCTCTTCCCCTTTCTGCACTCCTCTTGCCTCTTTTTGCACCTCTGTTGCTTCTTTTTGCACTTCTCTTCCTTCTTTCTGTACTTCTCTTGCTTCTTTCTGCACCACTCTTGCCTCTTTCTGCACCTCTCTTGCCTCTTTCTGCACCCCTGTTCCCTCTTTCTGCACATCTCTTGCCTGTTTCTGCAACTCTCTTGCCTCTTCCTACAGTTCTCTTGTCTCTTTCTGTACCTCTGTGGCTTCTTTCTGCACTTCTCTTGCCTCTTTCTGCACCCCTCTTACCTCTTTCTGCACCTCTCTTGGTTTTTTCTGTACTGCTCTTGTTTCTTTCTGCACCTGTCTTGCAAATGTCTGCACCCCTCTTGCCTCTTTCTGCACCCCTCTTCCCTCTTTCTGCACCTCTCTTGCCTCTGTCTGCACCCCTCTTGCCTCTTTCTGCACCTCTGTTCTTTCTTTCTGCACTTCCCTTGCTTCTTTCTGCACCCCTCTTGCCTCTTTCTGCACCCCTGTTGCTTCATTCTGCACTTTCCATGTTTCTTTCTGCACCTGTCTTCCTTCTTTCTGCACCTCTGTTGCCTCTTTCTGCATCTCACTTGCCTCTTTCTGCACTTCTCTTGCTTCTTTCTACACCTCTGTTGCTTCTTTCAGCAAATCTCTTGCCTCTTTCTGCACTTCTCTTGCCTGTTTCTGCACCTCTCTTGCCTCTTTCTGCACCCCTTTTGCCTCTTTCTGCACCTCACTTGCTTCTTTCTGTACCCCTCTTGCCTCTTTCTGCACCCCTCTTTCCTCTTTGTGCAACTCTCTTGCCTCTGTCTGCACCACTCTTGCCTCTTTCTGCACCTCTGTTCTTTCTTTCTGCACTTCTCTTGCTTCTTTCTGCACCCCTCTTGCCTCTTTCTGCACCTCTGTTGCTACTTTCTGCAGTTCTCTTGCCTCTTTCTGCACCCCTGTTGCTTCATTCTGCACTTTCCATGTTTCTTTCTGCACCTGTCTTCCTTCTTTCTGTACCTCTGTTGCCTCTTTCTTCATCTCACTTGCCTCTTTCTGCACTTCTCTTGCTTCTTTCTACACCTCTGTTGCTTCTTTCAGCAAATCTCTTGCCTCTTTCTGCACTTCTCTTGCCTGTTTCTGCACCTCTCTTGCCTCTTTCTGCACCACTCTTGCCTCTTTCAGAACCTCTGTTGCTTCTTTCTGTACTTCTCTTGCCTCTTTCTGCACCCTTCGTGCCTCTTTCAGCACCTCTGTTGCTTCTTTCTGCACTTCTCTTCCTTCTTTATGCACCCCTCGTCCCTCTTTCTGCACCCTTCTTACCTTTTCCTGCACGTCTCTTGGTTCTTTCTGCACTGCTCTAGCCTCTTTCTGCACCCCTCTTGCCTCCTTCTTTACCTCTGTTGTTTCTTACTGCACTGCTCTTGCTTCTTTCTGTACCTCTCGTGTAAATTTCTGCACCCCTCTTGCCTCCTTCTGCATCTCTGTTGGTTCTTTCTGCAGTGTGCTTTCTTCTTTCTGCACCTCTTTTGCCTGTTTCTGCAACTCTCTTGCCTCTTTCTGCACTTCTCTTGCCTCCTTCTGCACCTCTGTTGCTTCTTTTTTACACTTCTCTTCCTCTTTCTGCACTCCTCTTGCCTCTTTCTGCACCTCTGTTGCTTCTTTCTGCACTTCTCTTGCTTCTTTCTGTACTTCTCTTGCTTCTTTCTGTACCTCTCTTGCCTCTTTCAGCACTCCTGTTCCCTCTTTCTGCACATCTCTTGCCTGTTTCTGCAACTCTCTTGCCTCTTCCTACAGTTCTCTTGTCTCTGTCTGCACCTCTGTTGCTTCTTTCTGCACTTCTTTTGCCTCTTTCTGCACCCCTCTTACCTCTTTCTGCACCTCTCTTGGTTGTTTCTGTACTGCTCTTGTTTCTTTCTGCACCTGTCTTGCAAATTTCTGCACCCCTCTTGCCTCTTTCTGCACCCCTCGTCCCTCTTTCTGCACCTCTCTTTCCTCTGTCTGCACCCCTCTTGCCTGTTTCTGCACCTCTGTTCTTTCTTTCTGCACTTCTCTTGCTTCTTTCTGCACCCCTCTTGCCTGTTTCTGCACCTCTGTTGCTTCTTTCTGCACTTTTCTTGCCTCTTTCTGCACCCCTGTTGCTTCATTCTGCACTTTCCATGTTTCTTTCTGCACCTGTCTTGCTTCTTTCTGCACCCCTGTGTGAGAAGTTGGCCTGGTATATGCTGTCCACTAATTATAGTGGGCACCTTGCACCAGTCCAAACAACCCCTTATTGGAGATAGGTTAAAGACAACCTTTATTGAAAGCTATCCTAGTGGTAGCTATGGAGAGCAGCCTTCAGGCTAAGTCTTGAAGGAATGTAAAGCAGCTTGTTTTACCAGCCTATAATCTCTTGAGTGACCAAATGAAAGAGGACCACACCAGGTATATATTCAAAATATATGTATTTATTGCTAAACACACCCCTCTAGTCTCTTTATGAGGCTGGAGTTCGAAGTACATAAGTTATAAGTTAGTTATCAACAGTAATAGCACAAATACACGTTTGAGCCCTAGGGGCGTACCAAACCATATACCAATAAAGTGGTATAAGAACCACGACTGAGCTAGACACAAGGCCTAGAGCCTGTAGAAGTGCTTGGACCATGAGGAACCACCCAAGGTAGTGACACGGGGGACCCACGGGGGACGCGTGCAGTGTGAGTACACAGCCGCGAATCGCCGTTGACTTCTATGGGGAAAGTCGCGGTTGGAATTTTAGAGAAAAGGGACACTTAGAGGAGGACCTGGAGCAAACCCTTTTAGAACTGGGTCGTTCTAGAGTCTATACCCACGGGAGCACCGGAGTACTCGTGTTACCTCACCCAGGGAAGCCGGGTGCATAGGTGTTTTTCGGGGTCGGGTTTCGTCGCCGTTTTCAATGGCGATCTGCTGCAAAGTGCTGCTGGCGGCCAAGTCGAAAGTGTTCGGGTGGATCCAAAGGTGGATCGAAGATCTGAAGAACCTGAAAGCAGAGGGGACAGAGTCTGGGTCACTAGCCAGTGACCAGGAAGGCGATGAGCGGATGCCCACCGATGTCGAGTGCTTCAGGTAGGTTGACAGTCGTCTTGACTCTTCAGGCACGAGGTCCAGGAGGCGTTGACAATGACCAGGAGCTGGATTCGAGCTGTCCCACAACGTCTGTCGATTGTTGAGGTGTCAGTGACCGGATTAGACCCAACAAGCCTTGGCAACGGCAAGTCTTGTGGAAATAGAAGAAGGACGGTGGTGCAGACCAGCAAGGTCTGGGGGACTCAGCCAGCGAGGGTAAGTCAGGGCATGCCTGGAGCAATCAGAAAAGCCCAAGCAGAAGAAGATTGGCCTTCGGGAGGGCCTACTAGCCAACAGACTAGCGACCGCAAAGGAGCCTCAAGTGGACGCACTTGGAGCTGGCTCACGGGACACTCGTGGAGTGGAGGCCAGTGATCTTCGGTGCAGTCGGTGCTGGAGGCGAGGGCTACTCGGAGACCAAAGCACAAGTTCGTGGGAGCCCAGGAAGAGGATGCACTTGCAAATGTGCTCGGTGTCCAGGGGTCATGGTTCCACGTTACCCACAACAGCTACGGGCCTCAGCTTTGCTGGGGACTCAGGGAAGCCTCGAGGAAGTCTGGAAATCTACGTCTGGTGATGCAAAGACTTCGGCGTACGGCGGGAGCTTCGGCGATGCAGACTCAACAATTGCTTCTTTGGTGCCTGCCAAGCAGGGGAGTCACTCCTTGACCCCAAGGGAGATTCTTCAGTCCTCTAATATTAAAGTAGAGCGTCGAAGGTCCAGGATTCTGTGTCAGAGTTTCGTCCAGGTAAATCTAAAGTCCTAAGGACTGGGGTCCCATACTTATACTAAGATAGGGGGTTGGACATACTCTGGGGACCCACCTATGGGAGGGTCAGGGCAGAGGGGTGGTTACACCCCTTTCCCTTTGTCCAGTTTTGCGCCAGAGCAGGGGCTGGAAGCCCCTGAGCTGGTTTGAACTGGGGTATGCACAGGGACACCAAATGTGCCCCCAGTGCAGGACTTCAAAGCACCAGAGAGTGCTCCCGCCCAGCCCCAATACACACTATCCTGTCTGGGGAGGTGGTTACACCTCCCTGGGACAGGAAACCTATTGTCCAGGCCTCCCCTGCCGGAGTTTCGGTCAGCAGCAGGAGGCCAGACTCGTGTCTGTGGCAGCGGCATCCATTTTGTGATGCCAGGGCTCTGGAAAGTCAGTACCGGGTATACCGGTGTGTACATGTCTCTCCCTCTAGAAGGGTGGAATGCTACCCCCGCCGCCAGAACTGGCGGGGGGTAGTATTCCAAGATGTTTGACACCAAACACGACATGTTTCCGTGCAGCCATCCCAAAGTTAGCATTTACCGCGAGGTTATAATGCGCTTAAGAGTATATGGTCAGGTTGCCCTACAAACAGCATCAGAGAAGGGTCTCCGAACGCTGCAGAGGGGCCCTGCTCATGCAGGGGCACCCTCTCACATAGGAACCACGCACTCTGCCTTCAGGATTGATAAGGCCTGCCATAGGAGTGACTTATAGGTTTATATGTGTGTATGTATGTAGTGATATAGGTAGCCTATATCACAGTAAGGGGTGCATGCACCACCTTACCCAGGCTGCAGTAGCAGACCTGTGGTGTCCTTGGCTGGCCTTCCAGGGGTGGCACAATACATGCTTCAGCCCCTGGCAGGCCTCTGAGGTACCTATGCCCTGGGTACATAGTATACCATATACTAGGGACTTATAAGGGCACTCCAGATTCCAATCAGAGATGTGCCTAAGGCACATGGAAACCATTTTAGAGAGGAAGCATCTAGGCTGGGGTTCTGATTAGCAGGGCCCCAGCCAGACTAAAGTCGAAAAACAGTGAAGCATCAGCAAAAATTGGGGGTGCCCATGTGAAGCAGATCCTACTCTCCTACACAACCCCCCCCCAAACGTAGGGACATTAAACTAACCTTGCCCAGTTAAGTCTTCATGTTCTAAGTGGAAGTACCTAGAGAGTCCATCTGCATTGGCATGGTTACTCCCAGGTCTATGTTCCACTGTGAAGTCCATCCCCTGTAGGGAAATGGACCACCTAAGCAGTTTGGGGTTTTCACCCTTCATTTGTTTTAGCCATAAGAGGGGCTTATGGTCTGTTTGAACAAGGAAGTGAGTACCAAACAAGTATGGCCTCAACTTCTTCAGAGCCCAGACCACAGCAAAGGCCTCCCTCTCAATGGCTGACCAACGTTTCTCTCTAGGGGTCAGCCTTCTGCTAATAAATGCTACTGGCTGATCCTGACCTTCATCATTCAATTGTGACAGTACAGCCCCTACCCCCAATTCAGATGCATCTGTTTGGACAATGAACTTCTTGGAGTAATCAGGACTCTGTAGAATGGGAGCAGTGCACATGGCCTGCTTTAGGTCATCAAATGCCTTTTGACAGCTAACTGTCCACTGAACCTTTTGGGCATTTTCTTGGAAGTTAAGTCATTCAGGGGTGTCACTATTGATCCATACCCCTTGACAAATCTCCTATAGTACCCAGTCAGGCCTAAAAAGGCTCTCACCTGAGTCTGGGTAGTTGGAGCAGTCCAGTCCATGATGGTCTGGATCTTGCTCTGCAGTGGTTGAACCTGGCCTCCACCCACAAGGTGGCCCAGGTACACAACCTGACTCTGCCCTATCTGGCACTTGGTGGCCTTGATAGTCAGGCCTGCTTTCTGCAGGGCCTGTAAAACATTTCTGAGGTGGACCAGGTGGTCCTCCCAGGTGGAGCTAAAGACAGCAATATCATCTAGATATGCTGCACTATAGGCTTCCAGACATGTAAGGACTGTATTCACCAACCTCTGAAAAGTGGCAGGTGCATTCTTCAGACCAAAGGGCATCACCACAAATTGATAATGCCCACTAGGGGTTGAGAATGCTGTTTTTGGCTTTGCATCATCAGCTAGTCTGATCTGCCAGTAGCCAGCTGTCAGGTCAAATGTTCTTAGATACTTGGCTGAGGCCAAAGTGTCTATTAGCTCATCTGCCCTAGGTATTGGATGGGCATCAGTCCTAGTGACTGCATTGAGACCCCTGTAGTCCACACAAAACCTCATCTCTCTTTTCCCACCATTGGTGTGAGGTTTTGGCACAAGGACCACTGGACTAGCCCAAGGGCTATCTGAGGGTTCAATAACTCCCAAATCCAACATCTTCTGGACTTCTGTCCTGATACAGTCCCTGACATGGTCAGGTTGCCTATAAATCTTATCTTTAATAGGCAGACTGTCCCCTGTGTCCACTTCATGAGTGCACCAGGTGGTCTGACTGGGTGTCAGTGAGAATATGTGTCTGAACTGATTGAGCACCTGTCTGCAATCAGTTTGCTGCTGGGCAGTGAGGCTGCCTGCCAAGGCTACACCATCCACTGACCCATCATCAGGGTTCTGTGAGAGCAGGTCAGGGAGTGGGTCACTCTCTTCCTCCTGTCCCTCATCAGTAGCCATGAGCAAGCCCATGTCTGCCCTGTCCACATATGGTTTTAACCTGTTGACATGGAGAACCCTGTGGGGACTCCTGGGTGTTCCTAGGTCTACTAAGTAGGTAACCTCACCCTTCTGTTCAACAACGGTATGGGGTCCACTCCATTTGTCTTGGAGAGCTGCTGGGGCCACTGGCTCCAACACCCACACCTTCTGCCCTGGCTGGTAAACAGTCAGTACAGCCTTTTGGTCATGCCAGGCTTTTTGAAGTTCCTGGCTAGCCTCCAGGTTTTTAGTTGCCTTTTTCATGTACTCAGCCATCCTGGAGCGGAGACCAAGTACATAGTCCACTATGTCTTGCTTTGGGGGCTTGAGAGGTATTTCCCATCCTTCCTTCACCAAGCACAATGGACCCCTGACAGGGTGACCAAACAAAAGTTGAAAAGGGCTGTAGCCAACCCCCTTTTGAGGCACCTCCCTGTATGCAAATAAAAGGCAGGGCAAGAGTATGTCCCATCTTCGCCTAAGCTTTTCTGGGAGCCCTTTAATCATGCCCTTCAAGGTTTTGTTGAATCTCTCAACTAAACCATTGCATTGTGGGTGATAGGGTGTGGTGAACTTGTAAGTCACTCCACACTCCTTCCACCTTGCTTTCAAGTATCCAGACATAAAGTTAGCACCCCTGTCTGATACAACCTCCTTAGGGAAGCCCACTCTTGAGAAAATTCCCAGGAGGGCCCTCGCCACCACAGGTGCTGTAGTGGTCCTAAGGGGAATAGCCTCTGGGTACCTGGTGGCATGATCCACTACCACCAGGATAAACCTGTGCCCAGATGCTGTTTGGGGATCCATAGGACCAACAATGTCAATCCCCACCCTTTCAAAGGGAACCCCCACCACAGGTAGTGGTATCAGGGGGCCTTTGTAGTGCCACCTGCCTTGCCACTGGCCTGGCAGGTTACACAGGAGCGACAAAACTCCTTGGTGTCTTCAGACATGTGGGGCCAGTGAAAGTGAGGGACAATTCTGTCCCAAGTCTTGTTCTGGCCCAGGTGACCTGCTAAGGGAATGTCATGGGCTAGGGTCAATAGGAAGCCCCTGAACTTCAGAGGTATGACCAACCTCCTGGTGGCACCAGGCTTGGGGTCTCTACACTCTGAGTACAAGAGTCCATCATCCCAATACACAGTATGGGGACCACTAGCTTTCCCAGCAGCCTCAGCAGCAGCTTGCTGTCTGAGGGGTTCAAGAGAGGGGCAGCTCTGCTGCTCCTGGCTCAGATCTGCCCTGGAAGGGCCCCTGTCCCCAAGAACTCAACCTGGTCAGGTTCAAGCTCCTCTGGGACAGTTCCTTCCTCAGGACTGAGATCATCCCCCTCAAGAGATTGATCTTCCATCTGAGCCAAGGGGGAAGGCACTGCCTTTACCCTACTACTCCTCTTCTTGGAGGGCACTTGGTCCATTATTCCAGAATCCAAGGCCTGTTCAGTGTTAGACATTTTGGCTTGTGACCTGGTCACAGCAAACACATCTGCAGGGATGCCCAGCATTTCTGCATGGGTCCTGAGCTCCACTTCTGCCCAAGCTGAAGTTTCTAAATCATTGCCAAGCAAGCATTCAACTGGTAGGTCTGCACTTACCACAACCTTCTTAAGGCCAGTTACCCCTCCCCAGGAGAAGTTAACAACTGCCAGAGTATGGTCTGTTCTGACATTGCTAGCATTAGTCACTTGGTACATTTCACCAAGTATAATCTGCCCAGGATTCACAAGGTCTTGTGTCACCATGGTGACACTTGCCCCTGTGTCCCTAAATGCCAAAGCCTCTTTTCCATTGATTAAGGGCTGTTGCCTGTACTTGCCCAGATTACTGGGACTCACAGAGGAAGTCACATCCATGCCTCCATCACAGACTAGGACAGCCTGAGTGAGTTCTCTGACTAGGTCAGAGCTCATCTCCTTACCCAGAGTCAACCCTACTAAACCCTTGGCTTGTGTAGTCCCACCACCAACTGTTACTGCACTAGGGGGAGAATGTGCCTTAGGGGCATTGGTGGGGGCTGGAGTAGAGTCTTTGGACTTGGTGCAATCACTGGTCCAGTGGGTCTTTTGCTTACAGACCTTGCACCATGGTTTCTTTTGGCCTTTCCCTTTGTTAGACTGTGAATCCCCACCTGAAGAAGATTTTTGGGGGCTTTGTGAAGACTTCTGGTCTTTACCCTTCTCCCCACCCTTATCAGAGTTCTTAGAATCTTGCTTCTTTGGGTCACCACCTTGGTTCTGTACCTTCTGCCTCACCCTGGTTCTGACCCATTTGTCTGCCTTCTTTCCCAATTCTTGGGGAGAGGTCAGATCAGAGTCCACCAGGTACTGATGCAACAGCTGATTTTGACAGTTATTAAGAATCTGCTCCCTCATGATAAGATTGTACAATCCTGTGAAGTCACACACCTTACTGCCCATCAACCAACCTTCCAGAGTCTTAGCAGAACAATCCACATAGTCTACCCAGTCTTGAGTCTGTGCTTTTTGGGTATCTCTGAACTTTAACCTGTATTGTTCAGTTGTTGGGCCAAACCCATCAATCAGAGCACTCTTCAAGACTTTGTAATTGTCAGCATCCTCTTCTCTTACAGTGAGGAGATTGTCTCTACCTTTGTCTGCAAAGGAGAGCCACAAGATTGCTGCCCACTGCTCCTGAGGGACCCTCTGTACTTTACAGGTCCTCTCAAGTGCAGTTATCCATTTGTGGATGTCATCCCTACTCTGGTAGGGAGGGACAATCTTGCTCAGGTTTCTATGGTCATAAGACCTTTCCATATCTCTGGGGAAATTGCTGCCACCATGGGACTCTAGTCCCAACTTTTTTATCTCTCTATAGAGATCTAGGGACTCCCTGTCTATAGCCAATTGCTGTTTTCTGAGTTCAAGCTGGGCTTGCTCATACTGAATCAGTCTCCTCCTCCTCTCATGAGAGGATTCCCTTCCACGAGAGGAGACAGAGGTCCCTACTGAGGTGTCAGAGTGGTTAGACTCCTGAGAAGGAGATCTAGACCTTCTGGGCACACTCACAATTCTTCCTGGGGGACAAAGGGGAGGTCATTCTGATCCTCCTCCTCCACAGGAGGAATTGGGTTCTCCAGGTCAAGGTCATTTTCACCTTCCTGGCCAGTTTCAGAGGGGGGCTGGGTTTCTTCACCCCTGACCCCTTCCTCATTTTCTGCCCCACCCTCTCTGCCTACCCCTTCAGACCCTAGGGACCTGCTGAGATCATCAGCCAGTAACACCTCCCTGAGGTGTTGGGTGCTGGCACTTTTGCCTGCCTTCAGCTTCCTAGTATTGCATAATGCTCTCAATTCCAAGAATGGGAGTTTATCATACTTGGAGGGAAGAAGCCCACTGGCTTTTGGCAAGGACTCACTGGGTCCTGGCTTTGAAGACATCACTAGTGAGGTGTGGTGTATGCACTACCTACTCTAGGGTGGCCTACTAAACTCTCTTGAGTTGTAGAAAGGGTGTGCTGTCCCTTAACACACAACTCTAAGTTCAGTAGAACTTACTGTATTACTAAGCTTGATTTATATGTACCTTAGGTACCCTTAGTGGTTTTCAGTTGATCAATTCAATTGAGATTATCTGGTAAAACAATAGCAAGCTGGAATCCCACACGCTGCACACCAATGTGAGAAGTTGGCCTGGCATATGCTGTCCACTAATTATAGTGGGCACCTTGCACCAGTCCAAACAACCCCTTATTGGAGATAGGTTAAAGACAACCTTTATTGAAAGCTATCCTAGTGGTAGCTATGGAGAGCAGCCTTCAGGCTAAGTCTTGAAGGAATGTAAAGCAGCTTGTTTTACCAGCCTATAATCTCTTGAGTGACCAAATGAAAGAGGACCACACCAGGTATATATTCAAAATATATGTATTTATTGCTAAACACACCCCTCTAGTCTCTTTATGAGGCTAGAGTTCGAAGTACATAAGTTATAAGTTAGTTATCAACAGTAATAGCACAAATACACGTTTGAGCCCTAGGGGCGTACCAAACCATATACCAATAAAGTGGTATAAGAACCACGACTGAGCTAGACACAAGGCCTAGAGCCTGTAGAAGTGCTTGGACCACAAGGAACCACCCAAGGTAGTGACAGTGTGAGAACACAGCCGCGAATCGCCGTTGACTTCTATGGGGAAAGTCGCGGTTGGAATTTTAGAGAAAAGGGACACTTAGAGGAGGACTTGGAGCAAACCCTTTTAGAACTGGGTCGTTCTAGAGTCTATACCCACGGGAGCACCGGAGTACTCGTGTTACCTCACCCAGGGAAGCCGGGTGCATAGGTGTTTTTCGGGGTCGGGTTTCGTCGTCGTTTTCAATGGCGATCTGCTGCAAAGTGCTGCTGGCGGCCAAGTCGAAAGTGTTCGGGTGGATCCAAAGGTGGATTGAAGATCTGAAGAACCTGAAAGCAGAGGGGACAGAGTCTGGGTCACTAGCCAGTGACCAGGAAGGCGATGAGCGGATGCCCACCGATGTCGAGTACTTCCGGTAGGTTGACAGTCATCTTGACTCTTCAGCCACGAGGTCCAGGAGGCGTCGATGATGACCAGGAGCTGGATTCCAGCTGTCCCACAATGTCTGTCGATTGCTGAGGTGTCAGCGACCGGATTAGACCCAACAAGCCTTGGCAACGGCAAGTCTCGTGGAAATAGAAGAAGGATGGTGGTGCAGACCAGCAAGGTCTGGGGGACTCACCCAGCGAAGGTAAGTCAGGGCACGCCTTGAGCAACCAGAGAAGCCCAAGAAGAAGAAGATTGGCCTTCGGGAGGGCCTACTAGCCAACGGACTAGCGACCGCAAAGGAGCCTCGAGTGGACGCACTTGGAGCTGGCTCACGGGACACTCGTGGAGTGGAGGCCAGTGATCTTCGGTGCAGTCGGTGCTGGAGGCGGGGGCTACTCGGAGCCTAAAGCACAACTTCGTGGGATCCCAGGAAGAGGATGCACTTGCAAATGTGCTCGGTGTCCAGGGGTCACGGTTCCACGTTACCCACGACAGCTACGGGCCTCAGCTTTGCTGGAGACTCAGGACAGCCTCGGTGAAGTCTGGAAATCTACCTCTGGTGATGCAAAGACTTCGGCGTCCGGCGGGAGCTTCGGCGATGCAGACTGGACAATTGCTTCTTTGGTGCCTGCCAAGCAGGGGAGTCACTCCTTGACCCCAAGGGAGATTCTTCAGTCCTCTAATCTTAAAGTAGAGCGTCGAAGGTCCAGGATTCTGTGTCAGAGTTTCGTCCAGGTAAATCTAAAGTCCTAAGGACTGGGGTCCCATACTTATACTAAGATTGGGGGTTGGACATACTCTGGGGACCCACCTATGGGAGGGTCAGGGCAGAGGGGTGGTTACACCCCTTTCCCTTTGTCCAGTTTCATGCCAGAGCAGGGGCTGGAAGCCCCTGAGCCGGTTTGAACTGGGGTATGCACAGGGACACCAAATGTGCCCCCAGTGCAGGACTTCAAAGCACCAGACAGTGCTCCCGCCCAGCCCCAATACACACTATCCTGTCTGGGGAGGTGGTTACACCTCCCTGGGACAGGAAACCTATTGTCCAGGCCTCCCCTGCCGGAGTTTTGGTCAGCAGCAGGAGGCCAGACTCGTGTCTGTGGCAGCGGCATCCATTTTGTGATGCCAGGGCTCTGGAAAGTCAGTACCGGGTATACCGGTGTGTACATGTCTCTCCCTCTAGAAGGGTGGAATGCTACCCCCGCCACCAGAACTGGCGGGGGGGTAGTATTCCAAGATGCTTGACACCAAACACGACATGTTTCCGTGCAGCCATCCCAAAGTTAGCATTTACCGCAAGGTTATAATGCGCTTAAGAGTATATGGTCAGGCTGCACTACAAACAGCATCAGAGAAGGGTCTCCGAATGCTGCAGAGGGGCCCTGCTCATGCAGGGGCACCCTCTCACATAGGAACCACGCACTCTGCCTTCAGGATTGATAAGGCCTGCCATAGGAGTGACTTATAGGTTTATATGTGTGTATGTATGTAGTGATATAGGTAGCCTATATCACAGTAAGGGGTGCATGCACCACCTTACCCAGGCTGCAGTAGCAGACCTGTGGTGTCCTTTGGCTGGCCTTCCAGGGGTGGCACAATACATGCTTCAGCCCCTGGCAGGCCTCTGAGGTACCTATGCCCTGGGTACATAGTATACCATATACTAGGGACTTATAAGGGCACTCCAGATTCCAATCAGAGATGTGCCTAAGGCACATGGAAACCATTTTAGAGACGAAGCAGCTAGGCTGGGGTTCTGATTAGCAGGGCCCCAGCCAGACTAAAGTCGAAAAACAGTGAAGCATCAGCAAAAAGTGGGGGTACCCATGTGAAGCAGATCCTACTCTCCTACACCCTGTTGTCTCTTTCTGCACTCGTCTTCCCTCTTTCTACACCTCTGTTGTCTCTTTCTGCATCTCACTTGCCTCTTTCTGCACTTCTCTTGCTTCTTTCTACACCTCTGTTGCTTCTTTCAGCAATTCTCTTGCCTCTTTCTGTACTTCTCTTGCCTGTTTCTGCACCTCTCTTGCCTCTTTCTGTACCCCTTTTGTCTCTTTCTGCACCTCACTTGCTTCTTTCTGTACCCTTCTTGCCTCTTTATGCACCCCTCTTTCCTCTTTGTGCAACTCTCTTGCCTCTTTCTACACCTCTCTTCCCTCTTTCTGAACCACTCTTGCCTCTTTCAGTACCTCTGTTGCTTCTTTCTGTACTTCTCTTGCCTTTTTCTGCACCCTTCGTGCCTCTTTCAGCACCTCTGTTGCTTCTTTCTGCATTTCTCTTCCTTCTTTATGCACCCCTCGTCCCTCTTTCTGCACCCTTCTTACCTTTTCCTGCATGTCTCTTGATTCTTTCTGCACTGCTCTTGCCTCTTTCTGCACCCCTCTTGCCTCCTTCTGTACCTCTGTTGTTTCTTACTGCACTGCTCTTGCTTCTTTCTGTACCTCTCGTGTAAATTTCTGCACCCCTCTTGCCTCCTTCTGCATCTCTGTTGGTTCTTTCTGCAGTGCTCTTTCTTCTTTCTGCACCTCTTTTGCCTGTTTCTGCAACTCTCTTGCCTCTTTCTGCACTTCTCTTGCCTCCTTCTGCACCTCTGTTGCTTCTTTTTTGCACTTCTCTTCCTCTTTCTACACCCCTCTTGCCTCTTTCTGCACCTCTGTTGCTTCTTTCTGCACTTCTCTTGCTTCTTTCTGCACTTCTGTTGCTTCTTTCTGCACCCTTCTTGCCTCTTTCTGCACCCTTCTTCCCTCTTTCTATACCACGCTTTCCTCTTTCTGCACCTCTCTTGCTTCTTTCCGCACCCCTGTTCCCTCTATCTGCACATCTCTTTCCTGTTTCTGCAACTCTCTTGCCTCTTCCTACTGTTCTGTTGTCTCTTTCTGCACCTCTGTTGCTTCTTTCTGTACTTCTCTTGCCTCTTTCTGCATCCCTCTTACCTCTTTCTGCACCTCTCTTGGTTGTTTCTGTACTGCTCTTGTTTCTTTCTGCACCTGTCTTGCAAATTTCTGCACCCCTCTTTCTGCACCTCTCTTGCCTCTGTCTGCATCCCTCTTGCCTCTTTCTGGACCTCTGTTCCTTCTTTCTGCACTTCTCTTGCTTCTTTCTGCACCCCTCTTGCTTCTTTCTGCACCTCTGTTGCTTCTTTCTGCACTTCTCTTCCTTCTTTCTGCACCTCTCTTGCAAGTTTCTGTACCCCTTGTGCCTCTGTGTGCACCTCTCTTGCCTCTTTCTGCTCCTCTCTTGCCTCTTCTGCACCCTTCATGCCTCTTTCTGCACCCCTCTTGCTTCTTTCTGCACCTCTGTTGGTTCTTTCTGCACTGCTTTTGCTTCTATCTGCTACTCTCTTGCACATTTCTGCACCCCTCTTGACTCTTTCTGCACCTCTGTTGGTTCTTTCTGTGCCTCTCTTGCCTCTGTGTGCACCCCTGTTCCCTCTTTGTGCACCTCTTTTGCCTGTTTCTGAAACTCTCTTGCCTCTTTCTGCACTTTTCTTGCCTCTTTCTGCACCTCTGTTGCTTCCTTCTGCACTTTTCTTGCCTCTTTCTGCACCCCTCTTGCCTCTTTCTGCACCTCTGTTGCTTCTTTCTGCACTTCGCTTGCTTCTTTCTACACCTCTCTCTTTCTTCTTTCTGCACCCCTCATGCCTCTTTCTGCACCCTTCTTCCCTTTTACTGCACGTCTCTTGGTTCTTTCTGCACTGCTCTTGCCTCTTTCTGCACCCCTCTTGCCTCTTTCTGCACCTCTTTTGCTTCTTTCTGCACTTCTCTTACCTCTTTCTGCACCCCTCTTGCCTCTTTCTGCACCTCTGTTGGTTCTTTCTGCACTGCTCTTGCTTCTTTATGCACCTCAGTTGTTTCTTTCTGCACTTCTCTTGCTTCGTTCTACACCTCTCTTGCTTCTTTCTGCACCCCACTTGCCTCTTTATGCACCCTTCTTCCCTCTTTGTGCCCCTCTCTTCCCTCTTTCTGCACCTCTCTTGCCTCTTTCTGCACCCCTCTAGCCTCTTTCCGCATCTCTTTTGCTTGTTTCTGCTCTTCTTTTGCCTCTTTCTGTACCCCTCTTGCCTCCTTCTGCACCTCTGTTGTTTCTTACTGCACTCCTCTTGCTTCTTTCTGAACCTCTCTTGCAAATTTCTGCACCCCTCTTGCCTCTTTCGGCACCCCTCTTCTCTCTTTCTGCACCCCTGTTCCCTCTTTCTGAACCTCTTCTGCCTGTTTCTGCACCTCTGCTGCCTCTTTCTGAACTTCTCTTGCTCTTCTTTTGCCTCTTTCTGTACCCCTCTTGCCTGCTTCTGCACCTCTGTTGTTTCTTACTGCACTGCTCTTGCCTCTTTCTGCACCTCTCTTGCAAATTTCTGCACCCCTCTTGCCTCTTTCGGCACCCCTCTTCTCTCTTTCTCCACCCCTGTTCCCTCTTTCTGCACCTCTTCTGCCTGTTTCTGCACCTCTGCTGCCTCTTTCCGAACTTCCCTTGCCTCTTTCTGCACCTCTGTTGCTTCTTGCTGCACTTCTCTTACCTCTTTCTGCACCCCTCTTTCCTCTTTCTGCACCTCTGTTGCTTCTTTCTGTACTTCTCTTGCTTCTTTCTGCACCTCTCTTGCTTCTTTCTGCACCTCTCTTGCCTCTTGCTGCACCCTTCCTCCCTCTTTCTGCACCTCTCTTGCCTCTTTCTGCACCTCTCTTGCCTCTTTCTGCACACACAGGGCTACTTTTAAACAACTGACCTCAGGCTCAGCAGTGCATACATGCAAGTGCAGAAAAGGGTTATTGGCCTCTAAACTGCCATGCCCTATTATATGCTAGGGACTTAGAGGTAGTTTCAATCCCCCTGCCCTATTATGTACTAGGGCCTTACAGGGGAGGTCATGCCAATCACAGGGGTACCCCAACCCATAGTGTACCCTAGTGTATGTAGGTGTTTTCACTATATTCTAAGTGTCTTTCAGCATAGCACTGGCTCCGGGCCTGGTTAGGCAGAGCACAGGGTCAGTCAGAGTCAGTTACCACCAGTACCAGTCAGCAAAACGTTGGGGGGTGCCCATGGCACAGGTTGACTTTGCAACAAGGCCTCTTTCTGCACCTCTGTTGGTTCTTTCTGCATATCTCTTGCTTCTTTCTGCACCTTTCTTCCTCTTTCTGGACTTCTGTTGCCTCTTTCTGCATTTCCCTTGCTTCTTTCTGTGCCTTTCTTCCTCTTTCTGCACATGTCCTACCTCTGTAGGCATAGTTCGAAATTAGCATTTAAAAAACCTTAGAAATTCACTGAAAAATCACAGGTTTTAGGGACGTTATAGTTAGAAATTTTCATTTAAAAAACCTTAGAAATTCACTGAAAAAACCATAGATTTCAGGAAGTTATAGTTGAAATTAGCATTTAAAAAACCTTTGAAATTCACTGAAAAAAACCAGAGGTTTCAGGGACGTTATAGTTAGAAATTAGCATTTAAAAAACCTTTGAAATACACTGAAAAAACCATAGGTTTCAGGGACGTTATAGTTAGAAATTAGCATTTAAAAAACCTTCAAAATTCACTGAAAAAAATACAGGTTTCAGGGACATTATAGTTAGTTGGACATTTCACTCGCACAAAACCAGAAAAATGTGGCCGTTATAGTTTGTTGAGCTAACTATAACTCGCGCCTCCGCAATGCACTGCTGGTGACGTCACATATTACATAATTTATGACATGGTCAGTGACATCACTGATGACATCACTGATGACATCTCAAAGAAAGGAGGGGAGGCATAAATTTATCATGACTTATGGTAGAAAGCATCTACAGGTTAGAGCTGCCCTGAACCGCCATTGGTATTTGGTGCAGAATGACCCATTAATTGGCTCTAAGGTTACAAGACAGCCAATGAAAGGAAAGAGATGAGCAAGGTCTATGGGTGACTTTCTTGTCAAGAGTGATGTGAGCTGTGCTAAAGGGGCCTTAGACATGGTTGAAACCCAAATATGGGTTTGTTAAGTGTAAAATTGATAAGGCATGTAGACAGGATGAAAATCTTACTGAGTACAGCATATCTTGTAGGCAAAAAGTAGCAATAAAACAAAGTAATATTTGAAAGACAGTTTTGTAGTCTACATGTTGACCTGTCCCTCTAAAAAAATACATAGAGAGTTCCACTTTCCCACTGCACAAAAGAATATTACAGCACATGAGAGCTATGCGA
Organism: Calotriton arnoldi; assembly: GCA_963921515.1. Lineage (NCBI taxonomy): Eukaryota > Metazoa > Chordata > Amphibia > Caudata > Salamandridae > Calotriton > Calotriton arnoldi. The sequence continues at coordinate 985,515 of CAWUFW010003439.1, read as the reverse complement.
AATTCAGATGTTACGTACCTGGTGCACAAGCCTTTTTATAAAGAGCATCAGAGGGATGAAACCAAACTGAGGTATAGTGGGCTCATCCATGTACCCTAACAACAGAGGGGAGGAAATAGAGAGCAAAAAAGAAGACATGAAGCCAGATTAATTCTAGAGATGGATAGTAAGGAACCCAATTGGTTAAACGTTGATGAAGAACTATATGTCTTTTTTATAAATGTAAGCCTCTGTGTGAAATCTGATCGTACTTGATGCTTTTTGTAGTATTGCTCTACCATGGATTAATGCTCTATCTTGTTTTAATTTTGTTGTAGATGATGTACAAGGAAGGACTGGATGAAATTAATTTTCTATGCAAATATATGCGAGGATTGATATCTTTGAGGAGGATTGACTGATTACAAAAATCCCAAGAGGGTTTACTAAAGAGGTTACTTGAATTTTGTGTGTAATTTCATAAAATTGTATTTTACCCAACTGGTTGCAACATTCAAATTGGATAATATTGTATGATGCGAAACACCCTATAGAGTTTGTTTGAGATGGAATAATTTCCTGCTTAGAACAAGTATGGTAGAGGATGATACACCACTTGGGCAAATAAACAAGAGTAAGCATCGCCTCTTATAAGGTATTTGTGCAACCTCAAGGAAAAGAAAAAAAGAAAATAAAGAAAAAAGAAAAAATATATATATTTTTATAATACAATAAGTGTATACTGAACATATGAGTATTATTCTTATTATTTTCTCCGTATTGTTGTTCGCCCAGGTGAATGTAATTTTTTTTGTATTTGCATAGTACTATACATTTTGCTACTTAGCACAGCACATTTTGGTATAATGAATACTCCAAGATGGCACAATCTATTGTCGTAGTTTTCTAGTCCTTCATTGAGGTCTATGTTGTTTTTTGTTTGACAATGATTGGCATTAAGAAGTTTAAATGAAATTGAAAATAATAGCGTCAATATCATGAGCAATGCTTATACCAAAACACGAGGATAACCTCAGTGAATAAATGTGAGTTGTTTGTAAATCTATCGCTGGCATGCCATTCCCTTCATTTACAGGAAGAGGTGTCCTATGTGTGAGTGTGCGTGTATATATATATATATATATATATATATATATATAATATACATATATATATATATATATATATTATCTACTGGCGGTCGCCAGTAGATAGTTATAGTTACAACCTATTATCCATAGGAAATCTGCGACATTCTATTTGAAATAACTCTCTTGCCGGTTGACGTATCTTCGCAAAATTTTCAAACTTTATGGCCCGCTCCGGTCCGCTCCTACCCTGAAAGTCTCGGGGGATTCGTCAAGCGGGGCCGAGAAAAAGGGGGTCCCAAACGCATTTTCCCCATGCAATTTTCCATAGGAAACTTTAGACACGGCTACAGCCCGAACTGCTGAACGGAATTACACCAAATTTGGCAAAGAGGTAGTTCTTGGTTCAGAAAGAACCCTTTTTGTTAAATGGTGTAAATCCGTTCAGTAGTTCCTGAGAAAATCAAAAGTAAAAAGATAGTGATATCTAGGGCCGCGGATCCTCCCGAGCACGAGCTGCATGTTAATTGGCTGTCAGCTGGCTGTCAACATTCCGATTCAGGAAATGTTGGCAGCCATTTTGTCCCTCGGTAGAACCGAGGGACAGAAACAAGTGCGCAAAGCGCACAAAGGGGGCAGGGTAGAAACACCCTGACCCCCTAGGTCTGCTCAGGGGGTCCCACAAGGACCCCATGGGCCAAAAAAAAAATTTTTTTTTTTTTTTAAAATCGGCAGGATGCGCTCAGGGAGCGCGAACCCTGCCAAAAAAAAAAAAAATCGAAGCGCGATCTCCCGCGCTTCGATGTTAATTGGCCCCCGGGTGGGCCAAGTCCCGGGGGCATGCTGGGGGGGGTTAATTTTATGTGTGGGGGCCTCTAAGGGCCCCCAAGCCCCGGGACCACCACCCCCGGGGCTTTATGTATAATGAAGCGGGAGGGCTCGCAGCCCCGGGGACCACCACCTCCCGGGGCTTCTTTTTAAAATTAAAAACCTGTGTGGGGGCTCCAGCCCCCACACGCCCGGGACCACCACCTCCCGGGGCACTAAGAAAAATTAAAATGGGGGTCCGTTTTGGACCCCCAAGCCCCGAGGACCACCACCTCCCGGGGCTGTGCTGATGTAGGGAGGGGCCGCGCGGCCCCCTCCTGGAGCCCTTGATGGCCCTGGGGACCGCCACCCCCAGGGCCGGCTCCTGCAGTGTCCCGGGGTGCCTACCCCGGGACACTGCTGTTTGCAATGACAGGACGGGAGCCTCGCGGCTCCCGTCCTGTCATTGCAAACTTGCTTTGGATATTGGAAGAGAGAGCAGGAAACCTGCTCTCTCTTCCAATATCCAAAGCCGACAGCTTTCCACATGGGGAGCAGCATGTTAGCTGCTCCCCATGTGTAGCAACGCCGGCTCCCGTAGGACACGGGGAGCCGGCGGGACTGTGGGGATTGGGGACCCCCACAGTCCCCAACCAGAGGCCAGGCCCCGGGGATGGGGTCCCGGGGCCATAAGTGGCCAGGGAGGGGGCCACGCAGCCCACCTCCCCAAAGGAAAAAAAAAAAAAAAGTGCAAGGCCGGCCCCGGGGATGGGGTCCCCGGGGCCTTAAATGGCCTGAGGAGGGGGCCACGCAGCCCCCCTCCAAATAAGAAAAAAGAGGCCATGCCCCGGGGGATGGGGTCCCCGGGGCCAATACAGGCCCAGGGAAGGGGGCCACGCGTCCCTTCCTGTTTTTTTATTTTATTTTAATAAAAAAAAAGGGGTAAGGCCCTGGGGGATGGGGTCCCCAGGGCCTAAAAATAGGAAAAGGAAGGGGGCCACACAGCCCCCTTCAGGGGAAAAAAAAAACGATCGGGCCCGCAGGCCCCGCCCCTTCCTTCACCACTCTGCAAACGCGCCCCTGGCGCGTTTGCAGAGGGGGAACGAATTCCCCTTGAATACTGGGGGTCCCTGGGGCCAACTAGCCCACCAGGAACCTCCAGTATGCGCTAGGGGCTGCCTTGCAGAGAGGTGTACAGAGGCCACGCCCCTTTACACCTCTCTGCAACGCAGCTCTGTGGCGCTTTTGGAGGTATATGGTGGGCTAGTTGCACCCCAGGGACCCTCAGGATTCAAGGGAGTTAATCCCCCGACTTAAAACGCGCCACGGGGTGCGTTTGCACAGAGTTGAAGGGAGGGGCGGGGCTTCAGGTGACATGTGTGCAAACAGGCCCCGTGGCTCATTTTAAGATGGGGAATTAAATCCCCTTCAATCCTGAGGGTCCCTGAGGGCCAACTAGCCCAACAGGTACATCCAGAAAGCGCCACAGAGCTGCGTTGCAGAGAGGTGTAAAAGGGTGTGGCCTCTGTACATGTCTCTGCAACGCAGCCCCTGGCGCATACTGGAGGTTCCTGGTGGGCTAGTTGGCCCGTAGGGACCCTCATGATTCAAGGGGACTTAATCCCCAACTTAAAACGCGCCACGGGGCGCGTTTGTACAGATGTTACCTCAGGCCCCGCCCTCCCTTCACCATTGTGCAAATATTCCTCTAAAATCAGCCGAAATCCGAATTCTGATTTACTCACCTGTTATCAGGAGAGACCTCAGTGCTGCATCTTTCAGCCCAGTACTGGTCCTGAAAAGTAATTTTAACCGTACTTACCGGTAACTTGAATTTCCTTCATAGGCTAACATTGACTGGTTTCACTTGGAAATTCTTCTAAGTGTGGAGTTTTGGAACTTTAAAATATTCCTCTAAAATCAGCCGAAATACGAATTCCGATTTACTCACCTGTTATCAGGAGAGACCTCAGAGCTGCATCTTTCAGCCCAGTACTGGTCCTGAAAAGTAATTTTAATCGTACTTACCAGTAACTTGAATTTCCTTCCATAGGCTAACATTGACTGGTTTCACTTGGAAATTCTTCTAAGTGTGGAGTTTTGGAACTTTAAAATATTCCTCTAAAATCAGCCGAAATACGAATTCCGATTTACTCACCTGTTATCAGGAGAGACCTCAGTGCTGCATCTTTCAGCCCAATACTGATCCTCAAAAGTAATTTTAACCGTACTTACCGGTAACTTGAATTTCCTTCATTGTGGAGGGTGTGGTGCAGCGGCCAGGGCAGCTGACTTCGGAGCACAGGGTTCACGGTTCGATCCCCGGCTCCGGCGGCAGCTCAGCTCAGCACCGTGTGACTCTGGGCAATAGCTCACTTAATTTCCACAACGGCCCCCAGCGCCTTGAGACCCCTAAGGGTGAGTAGTTCGCGCTTTACAAATACGGATTTAGATTTAGATTTTAGATTCTTCATAGGCTAACATTGACTGGTTTCACTTGGAAATTCTTCTAAGTGTGGAGTTTTGGAACTTTAAAATATTCCTCTAAAATCAGCCGAAATACGAATTCCGATTTACTCACCTGTTATCAGGAGAGACCTCAGTGCTGCATCTTTCAGCCCAGTACTGATCCTCAAAAGTAATTTTAACCGTACTTACCAGTAACTTGAATTTCCTTCCATAGGATATCATTGCCTGCTTTTTGCTGAAAAAGTTTCTAAGTGTTGATTTTTGAAACATACAAATATTCCTCTAAAATCAGCCGAAATCCGAATTCTGATTTACTCACCTGTTATCAGGAGAGACCTCAGTGCTGCATCTTTCAGCCCAGTACTGGTCCTGAAAAGTAATTTTAATCGTACTTACCAGTAACTTGAATTTCCTTCCATAGGCTAACATTGACTGGTTTCACTTGGAAATTCTTCTAAGTGTGGAGTTTTGGAACTTTAAAATATTCCTCTAAAATCAGCCGAAATCCGAATTACGATTTACTCACCTGTTATCAGGAGAGACCTCAGTGCTGCATCTTTCAGCCCAGTACTGGTCCTGAAAAGTAATTTTAACCGTACTTACCGGTAACTTGAATTTCCTTCATAGGCTAACATTGACTGGTTTCACTTGGAAATTCTTCTAAGTGTGGAGTTTTGAAACATACAAATATTCCTCTAAAATCAGCCGAAATCCGAATTCTGATTTACTCACCTGTTATCAGGAGAGACCTCAGTGCTGCATCTTTCAGCCCAGTACTGGTCCTGAAAAGTAATTTTAATCGTACTTACCAGTAACTTGAATTTCCTTCCATAGGCTAACATTGACTGGTTTCACTTGGAAATTCTTCTAAGTGTGGAGTTTTGGAACTTTAAAATATTCCTCTAAATTCAGCCGAAATACGAATTCCGATTTACTCACCTGTTATCAGGAGAGACCTCAGTGCTGCATCTTTCAGCCCAGTACTGATCCTCAAAAGTAATTTTAACCGTACTTACCAGTAACTTGAATTTCCTTCATAGGCTAACATTGACTGGTTTCACTTGGAAATTCTTCTAAGTGTGGAGTTTTGAAACATACAAATATTCCTCTAAAATCAGCCGAAATCCGAATTCTGATTTACTCACCTGTTATCAGGAGAGACCTCAGTGCTGCATCTTTCAGCCCAGTACTGGTCCTGAAAAGTAATTTTAATCGTACTTACCAGTAACTTGAATTTCCTTCCATAGGCTAACATTGACTGGTTTCACTTGGAAATTCTTCTAAGTGTGGAATTTTGGAACTTTAAAATATTCCTCTAAAATCAGCCGAAATCCGAATTCCGATTTACTCACCTGTTATCAGGAGAGACCTCAGTGCTGCATCTTTCAGCCCAGTACTGATCCTCAAAAGTAATTTTAACCGTACTTACCGGTAACTTGAATTTCCTTCATAGGCTAACATTGACTGGTTTCACTTGGAAATTCTTCTAAGTGTGGAGTTTTGGAACTTTAAAATATTCCTCTAAAATCAGCCAAAATACGAATTCCGATTTACTCACCTGTTATCAGGAGAGACCTCAGTGCTGCATCTTTCAGCCCAGTACTGATCCTCAAATGTAATTTTAACCGTACTTAGCGGTAACTTGAATTTCCTTCATAGGCTAACATTGACTGGTTTCACTTGGAAATTCTTCTAAGTGTGGAGTTTTGGAACTTTAAAATATTCCTCTAAAATAAGCCGAAATACGAATTCCGATTTACTCACCTGTTATCAGGAGAGACCTCAGTGCTGCATCTTTCAGCCCAGTACTGATCCTCAAAAGTAATTTTAACCGTACTTACCAGTAACTTGAATTTCCTTCCATAGGATATCATTGTCTGGTTTTCAGCAGAAAAGTTTCAAAGTGTCGATTTTCACAAACTACAAATATTCCTAAAAAATCGCCTGTATGACTTAAACGCATTCTTTCAACTGTTTACAGGAGATGCACCAGTGCTGGATCCAGGATCCAACACTGAGTAAGAAAAAGTAACGATAACAGTTTTTAACTTCTAAGTGAATTTCCTTCCATAGGATAACATTGGTGATTCTATGAGAAAAAGTTTCTAAGTGTGAACTTTTAAAGTACAATAATATTCCTTAAAAATCACGACTGTAACCAAAACGCTTTTACTCAACTGTTTACAGGAGATGTCCCAGGACTGAATCTAGGATCCAGTAATGTGGTTAGAAAAGTAATCCATAAAGTAACTAATTGCATTTAACTAGAAATTCACATTGAGCTGAATGTTGCATTGTGTTTGAAAATGTGTTGCCCATTGCAACAACTGTAACTACTGTACTTAAAAGTCTATTGCCTATGTGCAAAGTAATTAAACTAAAGTAATTCATTCTGAGAAAGTATTTTTGTAATGTAATGTATAATGTAATTACAATGTAATTTAAAAATAAAATATGTAAAAAAAATTGTTTCTAAAAAATTTGGAAATCAGTATGAAAAAAATGTATATAACAATTAATACATTTAAAAATTGTCATTTACAAATCCTTTGAAATTCACTGAAAAAACTGTAGGTTTCAGACATGTTATAGTTACAAATTAGCATTTAAAAAACCTTTGAAATTCACTGAAAAAACCATAGGTTTCAGGGACGTTATAGTTACAAATTAGCATTTAAAAAACCTTTGAAATTCACTGAAAAAACCATAGGTTTTAGGGACAGTTATAGTTAGTTGGACATTGCACTCGTACAAAACCCGTGAAATTCCCCGTTATAGTTAGTCCAGCTAACTATAACTCGCGCCCGCAATGCACTGCTGATGACGTCACATATTACATCACTCATGACATGGTCAGTGACATCACTGATGACATCACTGATGACATCTCAAATGACATCACTGATGACATCATCCACCTGATAATCTCATGCACCTCCTCACACCCTAATATAACCTTTGATACACCCACTCTAAATTACAGACTGCCATTCGCAAAACCATAGACACTCCAACACCAATAACTACATACCCACTCACTGATTCTTAGGTCTACGCACACATCCACTCACTCACCCGTACAGTCACTCATACTTACGGTCACTCAGTACAGGACTATCATGTGCACTCATACTCCTATATAGACACTCAAACACCGCCACTCATCCATAGAGGTACTCACACACCTAGTCAGTCATGCAAATAATTAAACACACTACCATTTACTCACCTATACAGTTATACACACACCAGCTCACTTACTCATACAAATAGTAGCACATTCTTACGCTCTTATACAATCACTGATACAAGCACACACTCATCCATACAGCCACTATCACAATCACTCACTCTCGCTTATAGCTATTTATATACTCCAACACACATATATACTGCCTTTCACATATGTAGTTACTCACACATGTACCACTGGGACATACATTCACTCACTAACACACTCTTACACACACTTACCCACCCATACAGTCTATCACAGTTGCACTCTTGAAACCATCCACCCAGTGAATCACCCACTCACACATCTATGCACAGAGTTGCACACACCCCTCCCACACAAACACTCAGGCACCCATACAGATACTCAGACAAGCATTCAATAACTCATATAGACACTCATGTAGCTATTCACAAACACATGCAGCCACTTACACAGCAACAGACAGACGGATACAGACATTCACCCAGTTTAGTCACTAACCCATGCATTCAGTAAGATACGTTAAATCACTCACTTATAGAGTCAGTCACGCACCTACTAAATCATCCATACAGACACTTACACACCCACTCATTCTTCAATATGTCTTTTCCTATATATATTAAAAATATTTAAACTTTACAGAAACACACAGTCACTGGATGATGTCATCAGTGATGTCATCAGTGATGTCATTTGAGATGTCATCAGTGATGTCATCAGTGATGTCACTGACCATGTCATGAGTGATGTAATATGTGACGTCATCAGCAGTGCATTGTGGGCGCGAGTTATAGTTAGCTGGACTAACTATAACGGGGGAATTTCACGGGTTTTGTACGAGTGCAATGTCCAACTAACTATAACTGTCCCTAAAACCTATGGTTTTTCAGTGAATATATATATATATATATATATATATATATTTATGTGTATGTATGTATGTAGGTATATCTATATCTATATCTATATCTATCTATCTATCTATCTATCTATCTATCTATCTACCTATCTATCTATCTATCTATCTATCTATATATATTTCAAGCCAAGAGATTCGTTTTTCAATCTTTGAACATTTTATTTGCAAACGTGCAAATTTCACCCATTACCACCACCGACCCGTTTCAACCTCCACGGGTCTTGTTCACGGTCATGTGAGTCCATCTTTACTTTCACTTATATAGTCATCGCCCACTGCTGCCCATCATGAGGCATTGTGGGTCATGTAGTTCGCATGTTAGTCACCACCGTTCTTTACTTTTTTTTCTATCTTTTTGTTCTTTTCATTGAGGTCTGTGGATGTCATACTGATTATGTAATCATTCTGCGTTGTTGGGCACCCATCATGATGATTTCACTGTGACTTGTATATGACACCTTTGTTTCCTAATGGTGGGATTCTGATCTTGTTGAAACTTATTTGTCTAGACGTTTGTATGTTGGTATCGGCTCAGTGCTTGTGGCATTTATCAATCTTCCACTCATATGATTTTTGCTTAGTGCTTATTGGTGATCTCCACACTGTGTATTCACGGATAAACATTCCTTGTGTCTCCGTGCCTTCATTCCGGCTAAGTGCCCATTACACAATTATCAGTCCGCTTGTGATATTATATAGCGTCATTGTCCGCTTCACATTGAGAGCTCAGTGCTCTCTTATTATGACAAATGGTCCATCAACACTCCCTTCACTGTTATTGTCTCTGCTTTTTATTCTGTGTCATATCCAACGGTATCAGGTAGTTTAATAAGTTGTTCCTTTTAGAGATGAACGTACAGTTCTTCATCCCCATTTAGGCCGTATGGGATTTTGGTTCTGAATCTAATGATCAGTCTGGATTCCAGTCTCCTTAATTTCAGCGTTCTTTTGCCTCCTCGTTCATGTTTAGGGATGGTTGCTATACCAAAGTATCTGATATTTCGCCCCTCTTGATCTTTGTGTGTAGTGAGATGTTTGGCGATGGCATACGTCATGTCTCCGCTTTGGATTGCTCAGAGATGCTCCAGGATTCTCTTTTTAAGTGGGCAAATAGTGCTTCCTATGTAACGAAGTCCACAATGGCATTCAATCACATAGACAACATAGGTAGACTCACATGTAATTCTTTCAGTAATATTGAAAGTCTTGCCCCTGAAGTCCTTAATTTCCTTCACGTTTTTGCCTATTTTTCACGCTTTGAATTTTGTACAGTGTATAAATCCATGTTGTTGATTCGAAAGCCAGTTGGTTTTGGGGTTGGATGCAATATGGCTCTTAATCAACTTGTCCTTTAAAGATGGGGCTTTACGATATGTTATATTTGGTCTCTTTCCTATTCTATCGCCAATGTCTGGATCTTTTTGCAGAATATTCCAGTATTTTTGGAGGATGGTAATGATTTTATAATTCTCTTTACTGTACGTTAGTATCAGCCTTATTATGTTATCTTCCTACCTTTTCCTTGGCTTGTCAGTTAATGTTGATTGTCGAGTCAAGCATCTTGCCCTTTCTTTCCCTTGCTTCACATCTCATTACTTGTATCCTCTTTGCAAGAATCTGGTCTCTGTCTCTTGGAAGGTCTTCTCCATTTCTGTATCATCAGAACAGTTCCATCTCATTCTAACCAATTCCCCAAATGGAATGCTCCTCTTGAGTGGGTCCGGATGGAAGCTACTTCCATGTAGTATGCTGTTAGTCGACGTCGCTTTTCTGTAAATTTTGGTTTTAATAGAGTTGTTCTCTATATATACTGTAACATCTAAGAATTGTATTTGTTTCTTGCTGATGTTGTGTGTGAATTGCAGCCCCACATTGTTGTTGTTCCAGGAATTCCTCTTGGCTGCCATTCCAAATCAGGAAGAGATCGTCTATAAAGCGCAGCCATAATGCAATTTTGGCTGTGTACTCTTCATTTTCCTCTCTCCAAGCTATGATTTTCTCCCACCAACCCATAGTAAGGTTAGCATAGCTTGGAGAGAAAGAAACCCCCATTGCGGTCCCGCACGTTTGGGCATAGACTTGATTATTAAAGAGGAAGATGTTGTTCCTCAGACACAATTCAATCATTTCCAGGAGCATCCTGGTGTGTTTTAGTTCCTCGATGTTTCTTTGTTTCAGGAAGTAACTGGAGGCATTCAAGTCGACTTCGTGACTTATCAACGTAAATAAGGATACAACATCTATGGTTGCCAAGTGAAATCCTTCTTGCCAGCCTGTGTGCGTTAGTATTTGCAGAAAATCCCGAGTATCCTTGATGTATGAGCTCAAGTTTATTACTAGAGGTGCCAGATAAAGATCCACATATTTTGAAAGATTCTGTAGTGATTACGCCACACAGAGTTGGGGTAAGAGCACGTAGTTTATTGACTGTTCATCTCCACAGCTTCCAGGAACTGCCACTCCTGGGATTCAAACAGCAGCATTCTATTGACACAGCAATGACATCATAGGGATAGGGAGCACGTGGAGCAGGCTTATAGGGAAATTACTACAACATCTCCTCTCTTTCAATTACTGTCACAAAAAACTGAAAGTAGAGCAATACGAAAGAAAAAAAAAAATATAAGGAAATGGAACTGTTTCTTTAAAGAAACAAGAAAGCACATTTGGGAAACAAAAACAAGGTACAATGCTTTACAAAGAAATGGGAAAAAAACCAAGAAATTTACAGTTTTAACATATTCGGTGGGGCCGTTGTCCTCCCACTCCTCCGTGGAGGTACATATCTCAAAGAAGTGCTTTTATTGACAGTGATCTCCCTTTGAGGAGAAAAAGAGCGAAGAGTGTTGCCTGAGTCTAAACCCAGTTGCATTACAACCTTCATGGGAATCTTATAGATCCTGGACAAATTCCACCAATTTTTCCCATTGACCCTCACAGCAAAGCGTGACGTAGCATCCACTTTGACAGGAGGACCAAATTTTGACAGTCCCTTAGGGACCTTGAGAGGAGACTTAATCCTCACCCAATCTCCAACCGAAATCTTTGACTTGAAACCACTACCTTCTGTGGCAAGGGGTTGGGAGGAGGAATCAAAATCCCCTTGTTTGGGAACAGATAGTGACACAGAGGATTCACCTTTGTCTTGTCTCTCTTGGCATTTTAACAGTAATCCCCACCTTTTCATCCAAGCAGGACACATGTGAAATGAAGCTTCTCTTCCTCTGAGAAGAGCAAAAGGACTTGATCCCGTGGCTGCACTAGGAATTGTGCGATGTGCCCACAACATACTTTGGACAGCTTCTTTAATATCCACTCTGGATGAAACAGCCCACTGAATGCACTCAACCAGAATACGGTTCGTCCGCTCAATGAAACCGTTGGCCTGTGGGTGATATAAAGCCACACGCCGGTGGGTTATACCACACTCAACAAGAAACTCAGACATTTCCTTGGAGGTAAACTGTACCCCATTATCGGATACAATTTCCTTCGGAAAACCCTCCCTGGCAAAGAGACTCTGGAGGAACTTAATGACTTCCTGAGAATTCGGATCTGTCATAAAATGAACCTCCCACCACTTGCTGAAATAATCAGCCACAACCAGCGCGAACTTGCACTTGTTAGGAAGTACATTGAACGGTCCCACAAAGTCAATGGCCAGCTTCAACCACGGACAATTTGGTACATCCACTTGTTGTACAGGAGGTGAGACAATTTTAATCACTTTATCACTGGTACTACAAGTTATACATCCTTCCACCACATCATTGATTTGGCGGTCCATGCACGGCCACCAATACACACCCCGAATTCTTCTTTTGGTATTTGTTTGCCCCATATGTCCCTCGTGACCAGCATCAATGATGCGACTCCTGAGAGATTCTGGAGGAACAAATTTATCCCCACGCATGATCATCTCTCCCCCTTCCAACGTGAGTTCATCCGCAACTTTGGCAAACGGGTGAAGATCACTATCCAAATGTTTTTCCTTTGGCCAACCAGCTACGATAAAGTGTTTCACTCTCTTAAGTACCAGGTCAGACTCCATTGCAGAAAACCAGTCATGTTCATTGAACGATCCCACACAACAAACGTCAACAGCAGCTATGAGACAATCCTCATCCGCATCATGGTCAAGGTCATTCTTAGTAAGGGGCAGAGGAGACCTTGAAAGGTAGTCGGCTCGTGTGTTGCGCCCACCAGGGATATGTGCCACAATAAAATTGTACTGTAACAACTTAGAACTCAACCTGGCGATCCTGGGGGTATGGTCTCTGACAATACGGCCTTCTAATATGGGAATAAGAGGCTTGTGATCAGTAAATAGTTCAAAAGTCTTTCCCCACAAAAAACACTTGAAACGTTCAACAGCCCAACAACACGCCAGCAATTCTCTTTCAATTACAGAATAATTCTTTTCACTCGGGCGTAAGGCTCTTGACGCAAACCCCACAGTGTACTCTTTCCCTTCCTTGACTTGAGAAATCATCCCCCCTAGACCATCGAGACTAGCATCCACAGACACCTTGCATTGAAAAAGAGGGTCAAACGGGGTAAGAATGCCACACGACTCCAATTCTTTTTTTATCTGTACAAACTCTTCTTGGCAGGATTCATCCCAGATGAAATTAGACTTTTTCTTGAGAAGTTCACGCATGTGGACAGTTTTTGCGGCAAAGTTGGGAATAAACTTTGTATAAAATTCGCACAAACCTAGAAATGAAGAGACTTGTTCTTTGGAAATGGGGCAAGGCGCTTTGGATATTGCCTCAATGAGACCCTCTCTAGGTACAATCCCATCACCGGAAATGCAGTGTCCCAGATATTCTATGGACTCCACACAAAACACACACTTGAGTTTGTTCGCCACAATCCCCTTCCCTTCTAACCTCTCCAAAACTCTCGCAAGATTTTTATCATGCAACTCCTTATTCTTTCCAGCCACCAAAATGTCGTCTTGAAATACAACGGTATCGGTGACACCTTCCAAAACCTTTTCCATGACCCGCTGAAAGACTGAGGCCGCCGAAGCCAAACCGAACGGCATCCTCTTAAACTGGAAAGTGCCAACAGGTGAGACAAAGGCGGTCAGATGCTTACAGGAAGGGTCCAGTTCAACCTGATGGTATGCTGATGCGAGATCAATCTTGGAGAAGTACCTCGCCCCAGCAAACCTAGAAAGAATGTCATCGATGCGAGGTAGAGGATGTGAGTCCACCCAGATCTCCCTATTCAAACTGCGCAAGTCAATGCATACTCTAAGATTTCCATTCTTTTTGCGCGCGACTACCAAGGGAGACAACCAAAGTGATGATTCAATAGGTTCAATCACTCCTGACTCACACATTCTCTTAAGTTCTAGCGACAAATCATCCCTAATACTGAAGGGCACATTGCGCAGTTTGTGTTTTACTGGAAGAGCCCCTTCCTTGACTCTTATAGAATGTTTGAAACCTTTAATCGATCCGACGTTCTCTCCAAAAACCTTAGGAAACCTAGCTGACCAATAAACCAAATCTTCACCCTCGGATTGTTCGCTCACCAGAGAAACCTGTTCACGCGTCCCAGGCCTGAGAGTCATCCCAAACAACCCTTGGTGATACCAACCGAGAATATTGAGTCCCTTCTTAGCTACGTAAACTTTTCCTTCAATGCGTCTATCTTTAAAGATGAGAGAAGTGACGAAAAACCCAGACAACTCAATTCTCCTCCCCTCATATGAAACAGGGCTTCTGTCCGGAGGGTTAAGAGGTTTGTCCACCCATGTACTCTCAAACAACTCATCCGTGATCATGGTCATACGCGCCCCTGAATCCACCAATAGTTGTAAACACTTACCATCCACAAACACATCCACTATGGGATCGACGCAATCCTCTGAATCGTCCTTGACAACCACGACAAAATCAGACAGTGAACTGACAACCTCACACACAGAATCGTTCTTAGATTCTTCAGAATACACCACATTGATACTTCCCCGGAAACCACACATTTTGGCAAAGTGACCCTGTTTCCCACATTTCCGACAAGAAGCGTTCTTTGCCGGACAAACCCTTGAATTGGGGAAGTGAGACGGGAACCCACACTTGGTACAGAGATTTCTAGAATAAGAACCCTTTTTCTCCGTTCTAGTGTATATGGGCTTGTTCCCTTTTTGTTCACACGAAAGTTTAGTTCTGTCTCCCTGTACCTTCTCACTCATATCTTTGTGATCCTTAATTGCATTCACCCCACTCTTGTCAGGCTTGAGCTCTCTCGAAGCTTTTTGCGATAGCTCGATGCTCTTCACAATAGTAATCGTCTCATCAAGAGAAGGATTCTTAAGTGTGAGCAATTTCTCTTGGACTTTTTTGTCTCTACAATGTACCACAATTTGGTCCCGAATGAGTTGAGAGGTGAAGTGTTCAAATTCACACTCTGAAGCAAGAATGCGTAAAGCAGCTACATACGACACTATACTCTCATCACACTCTTGTTCTCTAGTAAAGAACTTGTGTCTAGCCACCACTAGACTACTTTCCACGTCGAATTGTTTCTCCAGCATAGCTACAGCTTGATCGTAAACATCTATCTCGTCTTGACCCTCGACAATGGCCAACGGAGGTAAATGTTCCAACACAGCCTGTCCCTCAAACCCCAGATTATGCTCCAAAATAAAACGCTTCCTTTGTGCACTAAATCTTGAGCCCCCATAGCACCCAAGTATTTTACGAAAGCTCTATACCATACTTTCCACTTGACAGGTGGATCCCCTGGAAGCTGTAAAAAGGAGGAGGGGGTTGTACGTTCTGCATGGCCTAAGCAAACACACAAGTATGGAAGCTTTTTGCGAGACACTGTGCACACAATAGTACTTATCTCTATTGAATTCGATTCAAATGTAACTGAGGAAATACGATTTTACAAGGAACATTAGAGCATAATGGCTGTTTTGTACTGTACTTTTGAACACTTTTCCTTTCTATTTTTTTGTGTGAAAATGCATAAACAGAAATGCAGAACAATAATTCAATATGGATACCCTTGGCTACTGGTTAGCACACCAACCAACCTGGCCTCTAGCGGGCCTAAACGGCATGCCCCTTGCGCAACATACTGTTAAAATGGTCTCTACACAGCACAGTCAAAATGCCCCTCGTAGAACATAAGTGCAGATGAAATAAAAACAGTCCCTTGCGAAAGGATGACAGCGCACCCACAGTGGATGAAAACAGACTCCTTCCACCAGTCTCCTCACTGCCACTGAGTCTCAACACACCGCACTGAGCCCAAATACCTCATCCGTTATTTTCCTTCGAGTTCCTTGCGCTTGTAAGTCAATCGGACTCAGCTCTCCTGTGCCGGGTGACTCACCCTCCGCAAACCCTGGGTACAGAAATGCCGGTTGACTGCCCAACTCTTTGAGCACACACGCAGACTGGACTTGCACCTTCCCCCTTGCGCGCTCTGCGACGTGACTCACCCTCTGCGACACGCTCTTCCTAAACAACGGAAACGTGATGACGCTCAAGGTAACCAGGCAACTGGAAGTTCACTTGTCAACGGCGATACGCGGAAGTCTTCAGTCAAGCAGGCTGACCTTTGTGACGCGCTCTCTCCGCTAACTCCTGCTGATGATTCTAGTACGTCATCAGTTAAGCTGGAACGGCGGAGAGAAAAAGGTATCTCCTCCCACGTATTCAAACAGACACAACCTCGGGGATCTCTTGGTGAATACTCGTGCTCCTGGTAAGTACTCCTTGAAGAGCGCAGAGTGGTTCCTCTTTAAAACGGTCAGGCAGCTTTCCTCATCAATGCGCAAAAAAACACATAAGATAGTATAGCCACACCAAACAGGATATCCAGGATAGCCAAGTTCTAACTCATGCGCTGCCAGAAATAGTTTCATGCCAAGGTGTTAAAAGTCTCACCAGCGGCGTAGATCACAGGAACAGCAATTCATTGGCACGTGATGTTCTTGAAGATGAGGGGCCTGGTAGTTTCTTCAATGTCTCCGCTAGATGACTCTAGTCAGTAGCCACACAATTGAGTCAGAGATAGCTAGAGACGCAACAGCCGATAGTTGCACACGTAGGTGGAGAGAGGAACAGTCATCCTCGTCGCCAAATTTGTAGTGATTACGCCACACAGAGTTGGGGTAAGAGCACGTAGTTTATTGACTGTTCATCTCCACAGCTTCCAGGAACTGCCACTCCTGGGATTCAAACAGCAGCATTCTATTGACACAGCAATGACATCATAGGGATAGGGAGCACGTGGAGCAGGCTTATAGGGAAATTACTACAGATTCTCATACAGTGAGTTGCAGCTTGAGACAATAGGTCTCCTTGGGGGATCAATTAGAGTCTTACGTACCTTAGGCAAGAAATATATTGTTGGCATTACTGGACTGTCATTATTTAGGAATAGTTTTTCTTCATCCGTTATCAATCCATCTTTATGCCAGTTGTTGATTTTAGATTCAAGCTCCAAGGTTAAATCATTCAATGGATTTTTCATTAATTTTGTGTAACTTTTCTTGTCATTTAATTGCCTCATTGCTTCTCTGATATAATCTTCTTTATTTAGTAGCACTACATTTCCACCCTTGTCTGCAGGCTTTATTATTAGATCTTCTTTTTTCATGAGATTTTCCAATGCCTGTCTTTCAGCTATTGTTAATTTTTTTTTCTTTTTAGTGTTGTGTGTTGTATCCATTCGTTCTAAGTCACTTACCACCAGATCATGGAAGACGTCGATTCTGTTGCCTGGGCTTAGCACTGGACAGAATTTTGATTTTGGTTTTAAGCCACTACTTTTACTTTTGTTACTCTCGATGTTCAGATCCTCTAATATTTGAGAGTTTGTCATTACGTTGTAGTCAATGTCCAGCATCAAGTTATATTATGTTGTAAGTATAGGTATGTCATTTATTGTGAGGTTGCTTTCAGGTAGTTTACACACTACTTCATGTTTGGGAAGATGTCCTTGTTTTGAGAAGTATTTTGCTAATTTTAGCTTCCTCACAAACTTGTATATGTCAATTCTACATATATATATATATTACCTACTGGCGGTCGCCAGTAGGTAGTTATAGTTAGGACCTTGTTTCTATTCAATAAGCCATTTGACGAATCTTCGCGAAATTTTCAAAACTAATGGCCAACTCACTTCAGCTGCTGTGTTGAAAGTTTCGGGGTGATCCATCAAGCGGGGCCCGAGAAAAAGGGAGGGTCCCTAAATGCTTTTTCTCCATGTTCATTTCCATAGGAAACTTTAGACACAGCTACAGCCCGAACTGCTAAACGGATTTACACCAAATTTGGTAGAAAGGTAGCTCTTGGTTCAGAAAGCACACTTTTTGTTAAATGGTGTAAATCCGTTCAGTAGTTCCTGAGAAATGTAAACATTTCCCAGATATACAAATATCCCCGTGGAGGATCCGCAAATCCTCCCGATATCGAGCCTGCAATCTGATTGGCTGCCAACAGTTCCAACCAGGAAGTGCTGGCAGCCATCTTGTGACTCGGTTGAACCGAGTCACAAGAAAAAAAGGTAAAAAAAAAGGATTAAAAACAAGAAAAGGGGGCAGGGTAGAAACACCCTCGCCCCCTAGGCCTGCTCAGGGAGTCCACAGGGACCCCCAGGGCCAAAAAAAGCTTTTTTGTTTTTTTAATTTTAGGCGGGAGTCACATAGGGACAGCGAATCCTGCCAACATTTTTTTTTAAATCGAAGCACTGTCTCCTGTGCTTCGTTTCTTTTAAGCCCCACGGTGGGCCAGGTCCCAGGGGCAGTTATCGAAATACATGCGGGGGCCCGTGTGGGCCCCCAAAGCCCCGGGGACCACCACCTCCCTGGGGCTATGTTTATAAAATGTGGGTGACATGCGGCCCCCCCGCACTCCCTGGGGACCACCACTTTCCTGGGGTTTTTAAAAAAATAAATGCATGGGGGCTCGAGCCCCCCACACAGCCCTGGGGTCCACCACCTCCCCTGAGCACCAATTAATTAAATGCGGGGAGCTGTTGCGGACCCCTGGCCCTGGGGACAAACACTTCCCTGGGGCTACACAGATGATGGGAGGGGGCCGTGCGGCCCCAGTCCAGGAGCCATCCATGGCCCTGGGGACCGCCACCCCTCAGGGCCGGCTACAGCAATGTCCTGGGGTGCCCACACCCAGGACTCTGCTGTTTGCTATGGCATGGCGGGAGAACTGCTCCCGCTATGCCATAGCAAACACTGCTTTGCTTCATGGAAGCAAGAGCATGGAAAATGCTCTTGCTTCCATGAAGCGAAGCAGAATTGATTTGGGCAAAGGGAGCTGCATGTTAGCAGCTCCCTTTGTCCAAAAGCAATGCCGGCTCCCGCACGAGGAGTGGAGCCAGCAGGGACCACGGGGGCCTTGGGGCTCCCCCGTGGTCCCCAATGATGTGGACGGGCCCTGGGGGATGGGGTCCCTAGGGCTGAATTCGGCCTGGGGATGGGGGCCCACCCCGTACGTTGCAGTTGTCACTCCCTTAGCTTTGTAAATGGCTACCATTTCCTTAATGAGTCTGTTACCCAATTTAGAGGCAAACTTAAAGATCCCCTGGGAGACCCTACTCATTTTGGTTCTGATATTTAGCACATGCTGTTTCCAAGAGCCATTGCCTGCAAATGAAAGGCCCAGGTAGCAGAAAGAATTAACTGAACCTATTCAAGTATTATCAATATAAAAAGGAGAAGTTCTACAGGGTTTTTGCCTTTGGCCACAGACCATGGTAAATGTTTTAGTTTTATTTATAATCATTTTTTTGGAAGCCATGTATTCTCCAAAAGCGTTCATCAATTTCTGAAAACCCACTGATGTTCTGGCTAGGAGTGCTGTATCATCTGCGTAAAGCAGCACTGGTATTGGATGCCCAGCAGCCTTATGGGCATCAGCCTGCACTGACTGTAAGTGGCTATCCACCCGTTAATAAATAGTGAAAACAGCAGTGGTGCCAAAACTCAGCCCTGTCAGATGCCACGCCCCACTTTAAATTTCGGTGTGCATTCCCCTTGTGGGTTAAACCGAACTTGACTGGATAGTTTCTCATAGAGACATGGGAGAAACCCCACAATTGGTCTTGGTGCACCTATGGAGATCAGTGTTGCCCATAATAAATTATGATCTACTAGATGAAAGGCACTACTCAGATCTGCGAAGCATAGATATAGAGTTCCCGATTTGGCCCTGGTGTATTTCCCTATTAGGAGCTCAAGATTAATACATTGTTCTACAGTCCCCAGCTGTTTCCTAAAACCATACTGGGTCTGGGTCAGGATCGATTGCTCCTTTGCCCAGTCCTCTAGCCTAAATAGTATGACTCTACTCATTATCTTCATTGAGGAGTCTAAGAGTGAAATTGGGCGATAGTTTTTGGGATCAGCTCTATCCTCCTTTTTATATATTAGGATAATAATAGATGTCTCCCTGGAAGATGGGATACTGTCCATCGACACAATCTTAAAGACCCTAGTCAAAATAGGTCCCCAAAGATCAGGGTCAGATTTGTATACAGGGACTGGGACTCCATCTGGCCCAGGGGACCTTCCCCCAGCGCTGGGCTGTAAAGCCAGCATGACTTCTTCAAGAGAAATTTCAAGCTTAGCTACCCCCCAGTCGACTTTCAGCCCAATTGAGTCCTCAGTATTCTGTCTAAAAATGTTAGAGAAATGAACTACCCAACTGTCACAAGGGACATTATGGCTAAGCACAGGGATGTCTTCATTTTTTAAAAAGCACGCATTCACAGTATCCCAAAACTGATTAGTGTTCTTAGTCACTTAGGTTAACCCATGCTTTATTCTGTAATGTTTTTTTCCTTGTGACCAGGGCCTGATTATATTGAAGACGCAGTGTCATGATGACCGAGGTGTCCTGCAGGGAGTTATTCAGGGCATGGTTAAGAGCTCGAAGTGCTTTGGTGCAGGCAGTATTGAACCACCCGCTATTATTGAGCCCTGCTCTAGTAGGGGGCGAGTCAAAAGTGATCTTATAGAACTGGAAATATCATTAAATTGCGTTACTAATAGATTAGGTAAGATGCTCTCCTGAAAACAATAATCAATTCTCTTATTGTTCACTGCCCAAGTAAGCAGCTGCAGGCTGCTTCAATCCATGGTGGTGCACTTCACAGCCGGGCAGGCCGTGTTTATCGAAAAACAAGAGTTGCCCCCAGGCAAAGTGCACTCTTCATACTGCCCTTTTATTTCACAGCGTGGCTTCGGTAAGTTACACAGAGACAGTCTTTCATTGCCTGATGCGTTTCGTATAACATATCCTTTCTCAAAGGCAGCATGCACAAAAGCAGCATACTTTATCCACCAAATCACACCGAAGCCGTGCAGTGCAAATAAAAGGCCATTTTGAATAGTGCACTTCACCTGGGGGCAACTCTTATTTTTCGATATATATATATATATATTATATATATATATATATATATATATATATATATATATATATATATATATATATATATATATATATATATATATATTCACTGAAAAAAACCATAGGTTTCAGGGACGTTATAGTTACAAATTAGCATTTAAAAAACCTTTGAAATTCACTGAAAAAACCATAGGTTTTAGGGACAGTTATAGTTAGTTGGACATTGCACTCGTACAAAACCCGTGAAATTCCCCCGTTATAGTTAGTCCAGCTAACTATAACTCGCGCCCCGCAATGCACTGCTGATGATGTCACATATTACATCACTCATGACATGGTCAGTGACATCACTGATGACATCACTGATGACATCTCAAATGACATCACTGTTGACATCATCCAGTGACTGTGTGTTTCTGTAAAGTTTAAATATTTTTAATATATATAGGAAAAGACGTATTGAAGAATGAGTGGGTGTGTAAGTGTCTGTATGGATGATTTAGTAGGTGCGTGACTGACTGTATAAGTGAGTGATTTAACGTATCTTACTGAATGCATGGGTTAGTGACTAAACTGGGTGAATGTCTGTATCCGTCTGTCTGTTGCTGTGTAAGTGGCTGCATGTGTTTGTGAATAGCTACATGAGTGTCTATATGAGTTAATGAATGCTTGTGTGAGTATCTGTATGGGTGCCTGAGTGTTTGTGAGGGAGGGGTGTGTGCGACTCTGTGCATAAATGTGTGAGTGGGTGATTCACTGGGTGGATGGTTTCAAGAGTGCATCTGTGATAGACTGTATGGGTGGGTAAGTGTGTGTAAGAGTGTGTTAGTGAGTGAATGTATGTCCCAGTGGTACATGTGTGAGTAACTACATATGTGAAAGGCAGTATATATGTGTGTTGGAGTATATAAATAGCTATAAGCGAGAGTGAGTGATTGTGATAGTGGCTGTATGGATGAGTGTGTGCTTGTATCAGTGATTGTATAAGAGCGTAAGAATGTGCTAGTATTTGTATGAGTAAGTGAGCTGGTATGTGTATAACTGTATAGGTGAGTAAATGGTAGTGTGTTTAATTATTTGCATGACTGACTAGGTGTGTGAGTACCTCTATGGATGAGTGGCGGTGTTTGAGTGTCTATATAGGAGTATGAGTGCATATGATAGTCCTGTACTGAGTGACCGTAAGTATGAGTGACTGTACGGGTGAGTGAGTTGATGTGTGCGTAGACCTAAGAATCAGTGAGTGGGTATGTAGTTATTGGTGTTGGAGTGTCTATGGTTTTGCGAATGGCAGTCTGTAATTTAGAGTGGGTGTATCAAAGGTTATATTAGGGTGTGAGAAGATGCATGAAATTATCACATGGATGATGTCACCAGTGATGTCATCAGTGATGTCATTTGAGATGTCATCAGTGATGTCATCAGTGATGTCACTGACCATGTCATGAGTGATGTAATATGTGACGTCATCAGCAGTGCATTGCTGGGCGCGAGTTATAGTTAGCTGGACTAACTATAACGGGGGAATTTCACGGGTTTTGTACGAGTGCAATGTCCAACTAACTATAACTGTCCCTAAAACCTATGGTTTTTTCAGTGAATTTCAAAGGTTTTTTAAATGCTAATTTGTAACTATAACGTCCCTGAAACCTATGGTTTTTTCAGTGAATTTCAAAGGTTTTTTAAATGCTAATTTGTAACTATAACATGTCTGAAACCTACGGTTTTTTCAGTGAATTTCAAAGGTTTTGTAAATGACAATTTTTAAATGTATTAATTGTTATATAAATTTTTTTAATACTAATTTACTCCATTTTTAGAAACAATTTTTTTTACATATTTTATTTTTTAAATTACATTGTAATTACATTATACATTACATTACAAAAAATACTTTCTCAGAATGAATTACTTTAGTTTAAATACTTTGCACATAGGCAATAGACTTTTAAGTACAGTAGTTACAGTTGTTGCAATGGGCAACACATTTTCAAACACAATGCAACATTCAGCTCAATGTGAATTTCTAGTTAAATGCAATTAGTTACTTTATGGATTACTTTTTTAACCACAGGACTGGATCCTAGATTCAGTCCTGGCACATCTCCTGTAAACAGTTGAGTAAAAGCGTTTTGGTTACAGTCGTGATTTTTAAGGAATATTATTGTACTTTAAAAGTTGACACTTAGAAACTTTTTCTCATAGAATCACCAATGTTATCCTATGGAAGGAAATTCACTTAGAAGGTAAAAACTGTTATCGTTACTTTTTCTTACTCAGTGTTGGATCCTGGATCCAGCACTGGTGCATCTCCTGTAAACAGTTGAAAGAATGCGTTTAAGTCATACAGGCGATTTTTTAGGAATATTTGTAGTTTGTGAAAATCGACACTTTGAAACTTTTCTGCTGAAAAGCAGACAATGGATTCCTATGGAAGAAAATATAAGTTACTGGTAAGTACGGTTAAAATTACTTTTCAGGGTCAGTGCTGGGCTAAAAGATGCAGCACTGGGTTCTCTCCTGATAACAGGTGAGTAAATTGGAATTCGTACTTTGGTTGATTTTAGAGGAATATTATAAAGTTCCAAAACTCCACACTTAAAAGAATTTCCAAGTGAAACCAGTCAATGTTAGCCTATGAAGGAAATTCAAGTTACCGGTAAGTACGGTTAAAATTACTTTTCAGGACCAGTACTGGGCTGAAAGATGCAGCACTGAGGTCTCTCCTGATAACAGGTGAGTAAATCAGAATTCGGATTTCGGCTGATTTTAGAGGAATATTTGTATGTTTCAAAAATCAACACTTAGAAACTTTTTCAGCAAAAAGCAGGCAATGATATCCTATGGAAGGAAATTCAAGTTACTGGTAAGTACGGTTAAAATTACTTTTGAGGATCAGTACTGGGCTGAAAGATGCAGCACTGAGGTCTCTCCTGATAACAGGTGAGTAAATCGGAATTCGTATTTCGGCTGATTTTAGAGGAATATTTTAAAGTTCCAAAACTCCACAATTAGAAGAATTTCCAAGTGAAACCAGTCAATGTTAGCCTATGAAGGAAATTCAAGTTACCGGTAAGTACGGTTAAAATTACTTTTCAGGACCAGTGCTGGGCTGAAAGATGCAGCACTGAGGTCTCTCCTGATAACAGGTGAGTAAATCAGAATTCGGATTTCGGCTGATTTTAGAGGAATATTTGTATGTTTCAAAAATCAACACTTAGAAACTTTTTCAGCAAAAAGCAGGCAATGATATCCTATGGAAGGAAATTCAAGTTACTGGTAAGTACGGTTAAAATTACTTTTGAGGATCAGTACTGGGCTGAAAGATGCAGCACTGAGGTCTCTCCTGATAACAGGTGAGTAAATCGGAATTCGTATTTCGGCTGATTTTAGAGGAATATTTTAAAGTTCCAAAACTCCACACTTAGAAGAATTTCCAAGTGAAGCCAGTCAATGTTAGCCTATGTAAGGAAATTCAAGTTACTGGTAAGTACGGTTAAAATTACTTTTCAGGACCAGTACTGGGCTGAAAGATACAGCACTGAGGTCTCTCCTTATAACAGGTGAGCAAATCGGAATTCGTATTTCGGCTGATTTTAGAGGAATATTTGTATGTTTCAAAAATCAACACTTAGAAACTTTTTCAGCAAAAAGCAGGCAATGATATCCTATGGAAGGAAATTCAAGTTACTGGTAAGTACGGTTAAAATTACTTTTCAGGACCAGTACTGGGCTGAAAGATGCAGCACTGAGGTCTCTCCTTATAACAGGTGAGTAAATCGGAATTCGTATTTCGGATGATTTTAGAAGAATATTTGCACAATGGTGAAGGGAGGGGGCGGGGCCTGAGGTGACATCTGTGCAAACGCGCCCCGTGGCGCGTTTTAAGTTGGGGGATTAAGTCCCCTTGAATCCTGAGGGTCCCTAGGGGCCAACTAGCCCACCAGGAACCTCCAATATGCGCCAGGGGCTGCGTTGCAGAGACGTGTAGAGAGGCCACACCCCTTTTACACCTCTCTGCAACGCAGCTCTGTGGCGCTTTCTGGATGTACCTGTTGGGCTAGTTGGCCCCCAGGGACCCTCAGGATTGAAGGGGATTTAATTCCCCATCTTAAAACGCGCCACGGGGCCTGTTTGCACATATGTCACCTGAAGCCCCGCCCCTTCCCTTCACCACTGTGCAAACGCGCCCCGTGGCGCGTTTTAGGTTGGGGGATTAAGTCCCCTTGAATCCTGAGAGTCCCAGGAGTCCAACTAGCCCACCATATACCTCCAAAAAGCGCCACAGAGCTGCGTTGCAGAGAGGTGTAAAAGGGGCGTGGCCTCTGTACACCTCTCTGCAAGGCAGCCCCTGGCGCATACTGGAGGTTCCTGGTGGGCTAGTTGGCCCCCAGGGACCCCCAGTATTCAAGGGGAATCGTTCCCCTCTGCAAACGCGCCAGGGGCGCGTTTGCAGAGTGGTGAAGGAAGGGGCGGGGCCTGCGGGCCCGATCGTTTAAAAAAAAAAAAAAAATGTTGGTCCCCTGAAGGGGGGCTGTGTGGCCCCCCTTCCTTTTTTCTGTTTTTGGGCCCTGGGGACCCCATCCCCCAGGGCCTTACCCCTGTTTTTAAATTACAAAATAAAAAAAAATGGGAAGGGGGCCGCGTGGCTCCCTTCCCTGGGCCTGTATTGGCCCCGGGGACCCCATCCCCGGGGCATGGCCTCTATATTTATTTTTATTATTTTGAGGGGGCTGCGTGGCCCCCTCCTCTGGCCATTTTAAGGGCCAGGGGACCCCTTCCCCCGGGGCCGGCCATACCCTTTTTAAATTTTTGAAAACGTTGGGGAGGGGGGCCGCGTGGCCCCCCCTCCCGGGCCACTACTTGCCCCGGGGACCCCATCCCCCGGGGCTGGCCCTCTCGTTGGGGACTGTGGGGGTCCCCAATCCCCCCACAGTCCCGCCGGCTCCCCGCGTCCCTTGGGAGCCGGCATTCCTTTCCACATGGGGAGCTGCTAAGATGCAGCTCCCCATGTGAAAAGAAATGTGCTTTGGATATTGGAAGAGAGAGCAGGTTTCCCTGCTCTCTCTTCCAATATCCAAAGCAGTTTGCAATGACAGGACGGGAGCCGCGAGGCTCCCGTCCTGTCATTGCAAACAGCAGTGTCCCGGGGGTAGGCACCCCGGGACACTGCAGGAGCCGGCCCTGGGGGTGGTGGTCCCCAGGGCCATCAAGGGCTCCAGGAGGGGGCCGCGCGGCCCCCTCCCTACATCAGCACAGCCCCGGGAGGTGGTGGTCCCCGGGGCTTCGGGGGTCCAAAACGGACCCCCATTTTAATTTGTTAGTGCCCCGGGAGGTGGCGGTCCCGGGCGTGTGGGGGCTGGAGCCCCCCACACAGGTTGTTCAATTTTTAAAAAAAAGCCCCGGGGAGGTGGTGGTCCCGGGGCTGCGGGAGGGCTCAGAGCCCTCCCGCAACATTTTCAAAAAAGCCCCGGGGGTGGCGGTCCCCGGGGCTTGGGGGCCCTTTGAGGCCCCCACACATAAAATTAACCCCCCACCATGCCCCCGGGACTTGGGCCACCCGGGGGCAAATACAATCGAAGCGCGGAGACCGCGCTTCGATTTTTCCGGCAGGATTCGCGCACCCTGAGCGCATCCTGCCGATTTTTAAAAAAAATTTTTTATTTATTTTTTGCCCAGGGGGTCCTTGTGGGACCCCCTGAGCAAACCTAGGGGGTCAGGGTGTTTCTACCCTGCCCCCTTTGTGCGCTTTGCGCACTTGTTTCTGTCCCTCGGTTCTACCGAGGGACAAAATGGCTGCCAACATTTCCTGAATCGGAATGTTGACAGCCAGCTGACAGCCAATTAACATGCAGCTCGTGATCGGGAGGGTACGCGGACCCTACTCGGCCATAGATATCACTATCTTTTTACTTTTGATTTTCTCAGCAACTACTGAACGGATTTACACCATTTAACAAAAGGGTTCTTTCTGAACCAAGAACTACCTCTTTGCCAAATTTGGTGTAATTCCGTTCAGCAGTTCGAGCTGTAGCCGTGTCTAAAGTTTCCTATGGAAAATTGCATGGGGAAAACGCGTTTTGGGACCCCCCTTTTTCTCGGCCCCCGCTTGACGAATCCCCCGAGACTTTCAGGGTAGGAGCGGACCGGAGCGGGCCACAAAGTTTGAAAATTTTGCGAAGATACGTCAACCGGCAAGAGAGTTATTTCAAATAGAATGTCACGGATTTCCTATGGATAATAGGTTGTAACTATAACTATCTACTGGCGACCGCCAGTAGATAATATATATATATATATATATATATATATATATATATATATATATATATATATATGTTCAATATGTGATATGATGATGCTAATCATTGCAACCTTGTTACATTTGCAGAACTAGAGATGTGAATCACCATGAAACAGCACGTTGGCAATTATGTAAGAGCACCGGAGTATGGCGGACCTTCCATCCAGCTCCTAGTCACTTTTCATTCTCACTTGGGTACTACACCTGTATTGCAGCGAATTGTCGGTAGGTGGAATATAGCCACGAGATATTCCTCTAGTAACAACTACTTGAAAATAGGGCACCAGTCCCTTCACCATGCCACTAATGAGCAGTCTTCTCTTTTTTTGTTATATTGTAACGATAGTGAATGGATTTACCATAAAATGTTACAAGTTGGAGACTTTTTTAAACAGCTGAAATGCTACTACTGTATTAACATTCAAACAGCTGCGTCTGTTTTCACTATGCACCTTTTCACGTCATCTTTATATGTGCTTTTAACATTTCTTTTATGTTCATGAAACAAAAATGTGCACGTACCTTTAAATTGTAAAAAATGGAGGCGATGGTCATGTGACCAAGACCACGGACGTGGTCGAAACGCGTCGTCCTTGTCTGTCGTGAAAATAAACTGCTTTGATCGACCGAGTGGGCTCGCCTGGATTCTTTCCCTTGAGATCCTTTGCTGTGCGATATATATATATATGTATATATATATAAGAAAGAAGTGACTCAAACAGATAGATTCACCAAAGAACAAAAATATATTTCCACTACAACATTTCAGCTTCCGCCTTCCTCAGGTAGTACAAGATGGTTTGCTCAGTGGCTGCACAGATGACACAGCTGAATTTTCAAAAAGCATCATGAGTGAAGATTCCATTTGGAATGTGGAATCAATGCAGTCCTGAGAGCTCTTGAGATATGCAGTAATCAGGTTGTATTATCAGTAATGTTCAGTCCATCTGGATGCAGTGATTTTAAACGGTACATCCAGAAGTTTTCTCTGGAGTCCAGTAGTTCTTCCTTTGAGACATGTTCCACGGGGAAAATCTTCAAATCTGATAGTAAATGATCCACAAGGTTAAAATGATTGGCTACAGGCTGGTCAATTTTCTTATTAATTATTGCCGATTTGTGGTTCCTGAATCGTGTACGGAGGTCATTCACTGTTTGGCCTACATATTGTTTTTTACAGCTTTGCCGTTGACACGATTCAGGAACCACAAATCGGCAATAATTAATAAGAAAATTGACCAGCCTGTAGCCAATCATTTTAACCTTGTGGATCATTTACTATCAGATTTGAAGATTTTCCCCGTGGAACATGTCTCAAAGGAAGAACTACTGGACTCCAGAGAAAACTTCTGGATGTACCGTTTAAAATCACTGCATCCAGATGGACTGAACATTACTGATAATACAACCTGATTACTGCATATCTCAAGAGCTCTCAGGACTGCATTGATTCCACATTCCAAATGGAATCTTCACTCATGATGCTTTTTGAAAATTCAGCTGTGTCATCTGTGCAGCCACTGAGCAAACCATCTTGTACTACCTGAGGAAGGCGGAAGCTGAAACGTTGTAGTGGAAATATATTTTTGTTCTTTGGTGAATCTATCTGTTTGAGTCACTTCTTTCTTGGATATTTTATTTCTTTGTGACTCATTGTATCCTTTGGGATCCAGATTTTTGTCCTGGCTGGCTGTTGTTTTCTTGTGATCCTTCATCTTCAAGTATACTCTTTATGTATATATATATATATATATATCAAGCTTCTGGGCGTTTTTGGTTACATATATATATATATATATATATATATATATATATATATATATATATATATATATATGTGTATATATATATATATTCAATTTCAAAGTTTCTCCATTCCAAGAAACAAACCGGCACTCCAGAGGTTAGTTTTCACTCAAAAGCTTTTATTTTAAGGTGATGGCATATCCACGCGTTTCGGCTGCAGCCTGCAGCCTTGGTCACGATAACAAGCCATGCTTCATTTTCTATTTAAATACATACGCAACTTCCCTAAAAGCAAAAGGAATTGGGCCCGGAGACAAACATACACAGAGGACTGACCTTTAACATACATGTGGTATTTGGGTTTTGAAATTGTAGGAGCCATCTTGGAATGTTCTTGCACTGCCTACAACATTGCTATAAAACTGGGATATATTAATATTAGACTTTTGAATTATTAAAAAAAGCATTTACAAAAGATTCATTAAAATCATGTTTGTAAAATCATTTCAATAAAATATATACACATTTCCATTTTTAACAGGATGATTTAAACGTTCACAATTAGATACAAAAAAAGGGGAAAGTTCCCCAGTCTGTAAAGTGCTCTAGTGCTTAAATACTATAGTACTCCACATTGAAATACTAAAATTGTTGCACTTCTCTACAGCGTCCTAGTAATGTTCCCTTATCATAATTGTCTGCTCCCTTGTCTACTTATTTATTATAGAACAAGGTCAGAAAATGTATATTAGCAATTCTACCAAAAAATACATATCAAGTCCTAATTTCAGTATTAAAGTGCATTGTGCTTGAAGTTACCACAGCTGCCATTTCAATACACTTGCTTTCCTCAAGTGTTAACCACAAAGTCATACCTTTTGTATCTAAGTGCTAGTGCATAATGTATTCATTTCATACATAACTTCTTATATTATTATCCCTTCTCTTTACCTATAAAACAAAGTGCTAGTGCTTTATATTGAGTTAAATAAAGTGCTAATAATCTATAAAGTGCTTAGTGCAAAATGCCCTCTTCCATGATGTACTAAAAATTAAAAAAAAACATTTTTTAACTACAGAAATGGCTTACTTGAGTGTGCAGTTTATACAGCTTGTTAGTATAGACATGTGAACAAGTCCTCGTCCACATTCAATCCATTGGGCTCTTTACTGTCTAGTTCTAAAATGTAATATGTTTCCAATCTTCGTAGTTCTTTCTCTCTATTGCCCCCTCTTTTCTTTTTAGGCACTTCCGCTATACAACTATAGCGCATTTTTGTTGGATCACTTTGATATAATTTTTCAAAGTGCCTTGCAACACGGTAACTACGGTCATTGTTACTTATAGCCCGCCTGTGCTGCAAAATCCTTTTATGTACTGGCAAGGTGGTGCTGCCTACATATATTTTGTCACATGGGCATCTCAAAATATAGACTATAAAACTGGATTTACAGGTTAAAAATCCTCTTATTTTTACAGTTTTGTTAAAAACTGTTTTAAAATTTGAGAGATTTTCCCCATTTTGGCAGGCTTTACATTTTAGGCATTTTTTAAAACCTTCTCTCTGTTGCAACCAGGTGTGTCCTCCAGTACTCTCCTTGTATTCACTTGTCACCATCTGGTCTTTTAAGGATTTAGATTTTTTGTAGGTTATTTCTGGATACTTTTTCATCTGTGATCCTATAACAGGGTCACTTCTAATAAAGTGCCAGTGCTTTTTTAAAATTAACCTCATCTCCTCATGTTTAGTATTATACGTTGTTACAAACCTATGCGTATTTTCTCCCTGTTTATATTTCTTCTTTTTCTCAGCTGTCTTTGATGGCTCAAATAAAAATTTCTCTCTATTTAACATCTTTGCTTTTTTAGAGGCATTTTCCAAGATTTTAATAGGATAGCCTCTCTGTAAAAACCGACTTTTCATTTCTTGTTCCACAATTTCATAATCCTCCACAGTGCTAAACGTCCTCCTAGCCCTGTAAAACTCCCCAAACGGAATGCTCCTAATAAGGGGTGTAGGGTGTGAGCTGGCTGCGTGGAGTATTGTGTTACCAGCAGTGCATTCATAACAGAGTTTTAGAATGACATGATGATGGATGTCTTTTAATAATACTGTAAAAAATGTGGATAAAATTATCAATTTTATATATTATAATGATTTTCAATTTTGTAGAGCGTTGCAAGGGTTTTAACAAATCATGCAGTAAAGTTTTTTATTGTATTAGAAAAAAAAAAAGTTTATTATTGTGTTACCAGCAGTCGGTTTTCTAAAAACTGTGGTGTCCAGTTTGTCTCCCCTCACAATCACTCTTACATCCAGGAAGTCTATGGTCACTTTACTGTAGTGCCCCACAAAATTCAGATTTAACATGTTCTTGTTTAGATCATTGATAAAACAGATCACTTCTGTTTCCGTGCCCTGCCACAGCACGAAAACATCGTCAATAAACCTTAACCATAACAAGACATTTTCTGTCCATTTTTCCAAATATGGCCCTCTGAGCACCTGCTCCTCCCACCAGCTGAGATGTAAGTTGGCATAACTGGGGGTGAAGCAGGTGCCCATTGCCGGCCCTTGTTCTTGTTGGAACAAATCATTGCCCAACATGAAAATGTTCCGTGTGAGGCACCACTTCATCATTTCTAACAGCATAGCGTTATGCGCTGCAAATCTCATTGGTTTTGTTTTTAAGAAATGATGTGTGGCCTTCAGACCATCCATATGCCTTATACTGATGTATAGGGTTGAAATGTCTAAAGTGACCAATACCATATTATCCTCCCATTTCACATCAAAGATGTGTTTTAAAAAATCTGCAGAGTCTCTGATGTATGAGGGGAGTGTTTTAACAATAGGATTAAGAAAGAAATCAATATATTTTGAAGCATTTTCAAAAACACTGTTACAAGAGGAAATTATAGGTCTTCCTGGTGGATTAAAAATGTCTTTATGGACTTTCGGTATCATGTAAAATACTGGGGTCACTGGATTGTCCTGCTTGATAAATTTATATTCATCCCAACTTAGCAGATTCTGCTCATTCCATTCTTTCAGTCTATCAGAAAAAAGATCAATCACTTCTTGATATTCTGTTGATGTTATTCTTTTGTAACACTCTGTATTATTGAGCTGCTTTAAGGCTTCTTTCTTGTAGAGGTCCCTCCCCCAGAGAACCACATTCCCTCCTTTGTCTGAGGGTTTTACTAAAATTCCTTGTTCTTTTTTTATTTTTCCCAAAACTTTATGTATTAGTGTCTCTCTGGGGTCCATTCTTCTTTTCTGGTCCCCCATATTTCAGTACATTTTTCGCAGATCCCCTATTACATTTTCAGAGAAGATATCAAGGTTATCTCTTGATATTTGCGGTACGAATCTTGATTTTGGATGAAAGGGTGTTCGGTCTTCATCGTTTGTTGTCAATGAGGTCGTTTCTTCTGTTATTTCCATTTCCTCATTTGGTAGGCTCACGTTTTCATCATTGTTTACCAGAGACCACATGTATTCTAAAATTGGGATGTCTGATACAGTTAAGTTATTATAGTCACCGGGAGTGGTAGTGGTCAGATCCGACAGTTGAGGAGGTTCAGGATGGTTCTTTGTTTTATGCATTTTCATCAATTTAAGTTTTCGAACGAATTTATAAAGATCTATTCTACTATTGGCATAATTAAAATCATTCTTGTGGCAGTAGTATATATATATATATATATATATATATATATATATATATATATATATATATATATATATATATATATATATATATATCATGTGATCAAGGCTCCCATGAGAGCTGAAACGCGTTATGCCGTTTTTGCACTGAATAAAGGATTTTGCACTATACCGTGGTCCGGATCCGTTGTTTTGAAAGATTCAAAGCGATATACGGTGATGTACTGATATATATATATATATATTCACTGAAAAAACCATAGGTTTTAGGGACAGTTATAGTTAGTTGGACATTGCACTCGTACAAAACCCATGAAATTCCCCCGTTATAGTTAGTTCAGCTAACTATAACTCGCGCCCCCGCAATGCACTGCTGATGACGTCACATATTACATCACTCATGACATGGTCAGTGACATCACTGATGACATCACTGATGACATCTCAAATGACATCACTGATGACATTATCCAGTGACTGTGTGTTTCTGTAAAGTTTAAATATTTTTAATATATATAGGGAAAGGCGTATTGAAGAATGAGTTGGTGTATAAGTGTCTGTATGGATGATTTAGTAGGTGCGTGACTAACTCTATAAGTGAGGGATTAAACGTATCTTACTGAATGCATGGGATAGTGACTAAACTGGGTGAATGTCTGTATCCGTCTGTCTGTTGCTGTGTAAGTGGCTGCATGGGTTTGTGAATAGCTACATGAGTGTCTATATGAGTTATTGATTGGTTGTCTGAGTAGCTGTATGGGTGCCTGAGTGTTTGTGTGGGTGGGGTGTGTGCGACTCTGTGCGACTCTGTGCATAGATGTGTGAGTGGGTGATTCACTGGGTGGATGGTTTCAAGAGTGCATCTGTGATAGACTGTATGGGTGGGTAAGTGTGTGTAAGAGTGTGTTAGTGAGTGAATGTATGTCCCAGTGGTACATGTGTGAGTAACTACATATGTGAAAGGCAGTATATATGTGTGTTGGAGTATATAAATAGCTATAAGCGAGAGTGTGTGATAGTGAGAGTGGCTGTATGGATGAGTGTGTACTTGTGTCAGTGATCGTATAAGAGCGTAAGAATGTGCTAGTATTTGTATGAGTAAGTGAGCTGGTGTGTGTATAACTGTATAGGTGAGTAAATGGCAGTGTGATTAATTATTTGCATGACTAACTAGGTGTGTGAGTACCTCTATGGATGAGTGGCGGTGTGTGAGTGTCTATGTAGGTGTATGAGTGCATATGATAGTCCTGTACTGAGTGACCATAAGTATGAGTGACTGTACGGGTGAGTGAGTGGATGTGTGTGTAGACCTAAGACTGAGTGAGTGGGTATGTAGTTATTGGTGTTGGAGTGTCTATGGTTTTGCGAATGGCAGTCTGTAATTTAGAGTGGGCGTATCAAAGGTTATATTAGGGTGTGAGGAGGTGCATCAGATTATCACGTGGATGATGTCATCAGTGATGTCATTTGAGATGTCATCAGTGATGTCACTCACCATGTCATGAGTGATGTAATATGTGACGTCATCAGCAGTGCATTGCGGGGGCGCGAGTTATAGTTAGCTGAACTAACTATAACGGGGGAATTTCACGAGTTTTGTACAAGTGCAATGTCCAACTAACTATAACTGTCCCTAAAACCTATGGTTTTTTCAGTGAATTTGTAAGGTTTTTTAAATGCTAATTTCTAACTATAACGTGCCTGAAACCTATGGTTTTTTCAGTGAATTTCAAAGGTTTTTTAAATGCTAATTCCTAACTATAACATGTCTGAAACCTATGGTTTTTTTCAGTGAATTTCAAAGGTTTTGTAAATGACAATTTTTAAATGTATTAATTGTTATATTTATTTTTTTGATACTGATTTACTACATTTTTTTAAACTATTTATTTTTAGATATTTTATTTTTTAAATTACATTATACATTACATTACAAAATATACTTTCTCAGAATGAATTACTTTAGTTTAAATACTTTGCAAATAGGCAATAGACTTTTAAGTACACTAGTTACAGTTGTTGCAGTGGGCAACACAATTTCAAACACAATGCAACATTGAGCTCAATGTGAATTTCTAGTTAAATGCAATTAGTTACTTTATGGATTACTTTTCTAACCACAGGACTGGATCCTAGATTCAGTCCTGGGACATCTCCTGTAAACAGTTGAGTAAAAGCGTTTTGGTTACAGTAGTGATTTTTAAGGAATATTATTGTATTTTAAAAGTTGACACTTAGAAACTTTTTCACATAGAATCACCAATGTTATCCTATGGGAGGAAATTCACTTAGCAGGTAAGTAGTGTTATCGTTACTTTTTCTTACTCAGTGGTGGATCCTGGATCCAGCACTGGTGCATCTCCTGTAAACAGTTGAAAGAATGCGTTTAAGTCATACAGGTGATTTTTAAGGAATATTTGTAGTTTGTGAAAATCGACACTTTGAAACTTTTCTGTTGAAAACCAGACAATGGATTCCTATGGAAGGAAATACAAGTTACTGGTAAGTACGGTTCGAATTACTTTTCAGGGTCAGTGCTGGGCTAAAAGATGCAGCACTGGGTTCTCTCCTGATAACAGGTGAGTAAATCGGAATTCGTAGTTCTGCTGATTTTAGAGGAATATTTGTATGTATCAAAAATCGACACTTAGAAACTTATTCAGCAAAAAGCAGGCAATAATATCCCATGGAAGGAAATTCAAGTTACTGGTAAGTACGGTTAAAATTACTTTTCAGGATCAGTACTGGGCTCAAAGATGCAGCACTGAGGTCTCTCCTGATAACAGGTGAGTAAATTGGAATTCGTAGTTCAGCTGATTTTAGAGGAATATTATAAAGTTCCAAAACTCCACACTTAGAAGAATTTCCAAGTGAAACCATTCAATGTTAGCCTATGGAAGGAAATTCAAGTTACTGGTAAGTACGGTTAGAATTGTTTTTCAGGATCTGTACTGGGCTCAAAGATGCAGCACTGAGGTCTCTCCTGCTAACAGGTGAGTAAATTGGAATTCGTAGTTCAGCTGATTTTAGAGGAATATTATAAAGTTCCAAAACTCCACACTTAGAAGAATTTCCAAGTGAAACCAGTCAATGTTAGCCTATGGAAGGAAATTCAAGTTACTGGTAAGTACGGTTAGAATTACTTTTCAGGATCAGTACACGGCTTAAAGATGCAGCACTGAGGTCTCTCCTGATAACAGGTGAGTAAATCGGAATTCGTAGTTCTGCTGATTTTAGAGGAATATTTGTAAGTTTCAAAAATCACTTAGAAACTTTTTCAGCAAAAAGCAGGCAATGATATCCTATGGAAGGAAATTCAAGTTACTGGTAAGTATGGTTAAAATTACTTTTCAGGATCAGTACTGGGCTCAAAGATGCAGCACTGAGGTCTCTCCTGATAACAGGTGAGTAAATCGGAATTCGTAGTTCGGCTGATTTTAGAGGAATATTTGCACAATGGTGAAGGAAGGGGGTGGGGCCTGAGGTGACATGTCTGCAAACACGCCCCGTGGCGTGTTTTAAGTTGGGGGATTAAGTCCGCTTGAATCATGAGGGTCCCTGGGGTCCAACTAGCCCACCCTGTACCTCCAGTATGCGTCAGGGAGCTGCCTTGCAGAGAGGTGTTCAGAGGCCATTTTTGCACCTCTCTGCAACGTAGCTCTGTGGCGCTTTCTGGACGTACCTGGAGGGCTAGTTGGCCCACAGGGACCCTCAGGATTGAAGGGGATTTAATTCCCCATCTTAAAACGCACCATGGGGCCTGTTTGCACACATGTCACCTGAAGCCCCGCCCCCTCCCTTCACCACTGTGCAAACGTGCCCCGTGGCGCGTTTTAAGTTGGGGGATGAAGTCCACTTGAATCCTGAGGGTCCCTGGAGTCCAACTAGCCCACCATGTACCTCCAAAAGCGCCACAGAGCTGCGTTGCAGAGAGGGGTAAAAAGGGGCGTGGCCTCTGTACACCTCTCTGCAACGCAGCCTCCTGGCGCATACTGGAGGTTCCTGGTGGGCTAGTTGGCCCCCAGGGACCCCCAGTATTCAAGGGGAATTCGTTTCCCCTCTGCAAACGCGCCAGGGGGCGCGTTTGCAGAGTGCTGCAAGAAGGGGGCATGGCCTCCGGCGCCATGCCGTCTTTTTCTTTTTTTTTTGTTTTCCGTATATTTTGGCCCTGGGGACCCCATCCCCCAGGGCCTGACCCCTTTTTAAAAAAATTAACTATTAGTTTTGAAGGGGGCCGCGTGGCCCCCCTCCCGAGGCCATAATTGGTCCCGGGGACCCCATCCCCCAGGGCCTGGCCTTTTTTATTTTTTTTATTTTACTTTTAGGAGGGGGGCTGCTTTGCCCCCCTCCTTAGGCCATTTATGGCCCCGGGGACCCCATCCCCCCGGTCCGGCTTTTTTTTCTTCTCTTTATTTATTTCTGAGGAGGGGGGCTGCGTGGCCCCCCTCCCGGGCCACTTGTAGCCCCAGGGACCCCATCCCCCGGGGCTGGCCCTCTCCGTTGGGGACCGTGGGGGGGTCCCCAATCCCCCCACAGTCCCAGCCGGCTCCCTGCGTCCTGCGGGAGCCGGCATTGCTTTTCCACATGGGGAGCTGCTGACATGCAGCTCCCCATGTGGAAAAGCAATCTGCTTTGCTTCCTTGAAGCGAGAGCAGGTTTCCCTGCTCTCGCTTCAATGAAGCAAAGCAGTTTGCAATGACAGGGCGGGAGCCGCGAGGCACCCCGGGACACTGCAGGAGCCGGCCCTGGGGGGTGGCGGTCCCCAGGGCCATCAATGGCTCCAGGAGGGGGGCCGCGCGGCCCCCCTCCCATCCAAATGCACAGCCCTGGGGAGGTGGTGGTCCCCGGGGGTCCTTAACGGACCCCCTGATTTACATGTTAGTGCCCCGGGGAGGTGGCGGTCCCCGGGGCGTGTGGGGGGGCTCGAGCCCCCCACACAGGTTATTACAATTTTAAAAAAAAGAAGCCCCAGGAGGTGGCGGTCCCCGGGGCTGCAGGAGGGCGGAGAGCCCTCCCGCACCATTTTTTTTTAAAGCCCCGGGGGGTGGCGGTCCCCGGGGCTTGGGGGGCCTTAGAGGCCCCCCACATAAAACATAAACCCACCCCCGCATGCCCCCGGGATTTGGCCCACCCGGGGGCAAAATAGCATCGAAGAGCGGGAGACCGCGCTTCGATTTTTTTTTTATCGGCTGGATCGGCGCACCCAGCGTGTTTTTGCCGATTTTTTCAAAAAAAATGTTTGGGCCTTGGGGGTCCTTGTGGGACCCCCTGAGCAGGCCTAGGGGGTCAGGGTGTTTCTACCCGGCCCCCTTTTGCGTTTTTCGCTTTTTCTCACTGCTTTCTTGTGCCTCGGTTCTACCGAGGGATAAGATGGCTGCCAACACTTCCTGGTTTGGAGTGTTGACAGCCAATTAGCATGCAGCTCGTGATCGGGAGGGTGCGCGGATCCACCGCGGCCATAGATATCGAAACTTTTATTTTGGATTTTCTCAGCAACTACTGAACGGATTTACACCATTTTTAAAAAGGGTGCTTTCTGAACCAAGCACTACCTTTTTGCCAAATTTGGTCTAATTCCGTTCAGCAGTTTTTGCTGTAGCCTTGCATAAAGTTTCCTATGGGAAATTGATTTTTTCACTCTTATTTTTTGAATTTCTCCGCAACTACTGAACGGATTTACACCATTTAAAAAAAAGGTCGCTTTCTGAACCAAGCGCTACCTGTTTGCAAAATTTGGTGTAATTCCGTTCCGCAGTTCGGGCTGTAGCCGTGGCTAAAATTTCCTATGGGAATTAACATGGAGAATAATGCTTGATTCCGGTCCAGGGAAGACATGGCTTGGCAGTTCGGTCTGGACTGTTCCCATGAGGCACAGGGTCAAGACTGATTTGCATAAGGCCATGTCTGAACTGGGGTGGCGTGGTGAAGCAAAATAACGATGGATTAAACCCAGATCTGTGACTGGGGGTGAATGTTTGCCATTGTGCAACATTCCGTCCATCATCTTGTGTGTTTTGCAATTCGCCCCAAGTGGGAAGGGTATGCCCAGACGTGGGTCCCGTGCTCACTGCGCCACTGGAGTCAGGCTATCCTGGCTGATGAGGGCTGAATGCCCGAAACCGGTCCTAGGATGCTTGATTCCGGTCCAGGGAAGACATGGCTTGGCAGTTCGGTCTGGACTGTTCCCATGAGGCACAGGGTCAAGACTGATTTGCATATGGCCATGTCTGAACTGGGGTGGCGTGGTGAAGCAAAATAACGATGGATTAAACCCAGATCTGTGACTGGGGGTGAATGTTTGCCATTGTGCAACATTCCGTCCATCATCTTGTGTGTTTTGCAATTAACATGGAGAAAACACCCCCCTTTTTTCTCGGCCCCCGCTTGATGAATCACCCCGAAACTTTCAAGACAGGAACGGACCGGAGCGCCCCACTAGTTTTGACAATTTTGCGATGATTCGTAAAACGACGCCAAACCTATTGGGAATAGAATGTTGCGGATTTCCTATGGATAATAGGTCCTAACTATAACTATCTACTGGCGACCGCCAGTAGATAATATATATATATATATATATATGCATGTATGTATATATTTCTGATAGCCACAAAAGGTTTCAATAAGATCCGTGATGATGTAGAAACATAACAACTGGATCATTCTGATACATTTAACATCTAGATAGTATTTGTAAATTTATTGTCTGTGTATCTTTCATAAATGGTGTATTCCCAAAGTATTTATTTTTCTATCGGTTGATGTATATCATTAACATTGTCAAGGTTGATGTTAGACCTTTTTTCTGTAGCTCACATCATGAAAGTATTGTTATTTGTCTATACAAGTAACGCTTTCATTCCATATCTGCTGCTGAAAAGTCAAAATCATACTCCTTTTGTCCAAGTTGTTTACTGCATCAAGGTAATAGATCCACATTTCCAATGCTTGTGCTTTTCATTTACTATTTACCTAAAGAATTGTCTGTTAGTATTTGAAAATAATATGAATATGAAAACTGATTTTGCATAAATGTTTTCCTTTTAAAAACATTACATATAGGTGGATTTAGAATTAAATTCCAGTCAGTCCCAAACTGACTGGAATTTACCTCTAATAAGTGTGTGTACCTCTAATATTTTTTTATTTAGTTGTTTCACAACTCTCTCTTCAGTTAGTGAAACATTTGAAAAGGACATTGCACTGTAACCCATTGAATTATTTGTATTGTATTTAATTGTGAGAATGGAGCATACTACAGAAGCCAGCTGTATTTTGCTAAACAATATTGTTACTTTGGCATTTCCATGAAAACACTATCTCTTGCCTTTGATGATGAATGTAATCTACACATTTGAAAGAAAACTCCCCATGTTCTTCAAAGCATTTAAATAGTCTGATGCCACCTGTTTACTAAATCTACACAATAGCTCTAGAAGATTAAAATGTTTAATAAATGTCGAGATTAAAATGCTGAGGATGTTAACAAATAACCCTCTTAGTATAATAGGCTCAGCCTCTACTCAGTCACAGATAAGTTCCATTAAAAATGGCAGACTATTTACAGTTGTAGAGCAGAAGGGAACAAAAGCACAAGAACACCCATGGCTTATTGCACACAGCTTTATTCTACATGTTTTGAGAATTTACCAGAATAATCCAGTGAATGTCCAACCCCCTCAACCAAAAAATGCCTTTTGCTATTAAAATTTTCACAAAAAATATTGTTCTATATTTTTATCCTTATATTTGTTAGTGTAGTAGTCCCACAATGAATCTGATTAAAAAATGATTTCCATATGATTCAATCTACAGGAAATTAAATGGGTTCATGTGAAAATTAACTTGCTAATGGAATTGCAAAACTGCTTTCTGAAGGCTTAATAGATACAATGTTAATCATATTCAGTAAGACATCATATCAGGGAATTTGCATGTTTTCAAGTTTTCGTCATATGGTCAGAAAAGCATTTTGAAGCCAGATTGTAACCCATTACATTTACCCATTTATTTTAATAAATTGTAATTGAGGTTATATCTGGACAAAATGTCACAATCCATCTTCTTCTTGCTAGGTCTTTTCTTTTTGCTTTCTTCCACCCTTTCTTCAATTTGAAAGTGTATCAACTATCACATTTATATAACCAGAAGAGTGAAATGAATCCAGAATTGCTCTTTCTGTCAAGTAGGGAAATGCATTTTCAGCCATTTAAGATGTTTATATCTCCTAATTACATCTTTATTTTTCACCAAATTAAGATATCTTCATCAATTCAATTAATTCTAATCATATCATCTTCTGACATTTTTCTGGATTACCCCAGTCACCTATCATTAAGCTAACACTTGAGTTTCTAGTTTTATATCTCCTCTTAACAGTTGTACAACCTTATGAAATTTCCAAGGAGAGTCTTTATTTCACTTTCATTACATTTCCAGATTTGTTTTGACAATTGATTAGACAATTTATTTAGGACATTCTAATAATAACAGCAGCAGAATTCCTATAATACATAATATCAGCTCCCATTGTGTTCTGCCAGAACTAAGCACATTTAATATTGATTTGTTTTTTGAGAATGAGGATGTGAAGGACCAGGAACAACTTCAGCTAAGGCTGTCGTTGTGTACAATGAATTACCCATGCTAAGCGGTAGAGACTCTTGCCGTTGAAGCACTAGTAGTTGCTTACATTTATATGCCATTAACAAACATTTGTTGAACTGAATGCTTAAATTAGCATTTGCAGTTGTGCCTCAATTATTAACCCTATTTCGTCATTAATCGGCTTGAGCGGAGCTGCCTCACCCTGTGTCATTGCCACTAATTTGCAATATTTTGAGGAGTCTTTTTTGTTTTATTTTTAATAAGAAAAAACTAAAATGTGTATTTGTATACTCCAAACTGTGTAATACCTTTTAAGGCTACACTAACATCACATATTAATATAAATGATTAAAAGCAATATGGAAAGCATAAGAAGACTATCTTGATAAAGCAGACTGTATCAAGTAATGGAAAAATGTAATATCTTCAAGGAAATCATCAATGTTGATGAGGCAAACACACTCATCTCTTGCCCTGTAGTTGTAACCTGCCACACTGTGAGAACTTACTCATAAACCTCTCCACCTTCAATATCATTCATCAACTTTAAACCATTTACAGAGGAAGCGTAAAGCAAGTTAGTCACATGGAATAAATCACCCAAACTACATGTGTGAGCATGTTCTGCTGCATGCATTAGGCACTGTTCTCACCGTGGCAAGTGATACAACCAACATGATAAACACTTCTCTTAAGACAGCTTAGTTCCAGAACAATTACAATACACAATCATATTCCCATCCCTAATGAACCTATTGCAGACACTCTTGTGTTGACCAACTACTAGGTAGTTTCCAACCTAGCTTTCCAACTGCTTCCTGTTCTTCAATCATCCTTCCAACACATGAGTCAGATGCAGTCTGCCCTG
Organism: Calotriton arnoldi; assembly: GCA_963921515.1. NCBI lineage: Eukaryota > Metazoa > Chordata > Amphibia > Caudata > Salamandridae > Calotriton > Calotriton arnoldi. Next base: position 943,430 of record CAWUFW010003439.1, on the reverse strand, counting down.
GCTGTTATTAGAGAGAAACCTTTTACCATGCTCGTCGAAGGTCAGCATTCTTCCCTAACTCTTCTGAACCTCAGTGAGATACTGTAGGTCCTTTCATATAGCTAAACAGACAAATTAAGGATTTGTTCTGGGAAATCAACTCTTTCCTCTGGGAGTGCAGTCAACTTGTATGTATAGGATGTTCAGTAATATTCTCCAGCAGAGCACTGCGCATTGGTCCCCATAGACCATCTCTCTTTCTCTCTTGGTAAATCGCTTCAAACAGGCTCTCTCCAAACTTCTAGATCAACAACGAATCTACTTCCATGTGAATGCAGACTTTGATATGTACATTTGCATGGATAAGAACTCAAAATAGCCAGTCTAACAGCACCAAATCTCTATACCACGTGCAATAATGGAATAGGACACAACTTGTTTTGTCTGAATGGCATAAGCAAATACTTTAATCCTAGGAGCATCAGACTCTATAGCTATTTCCTTAATCTGGTCTTTAATTTTAGGTACTGTGCCCACCACAGCAATGAAAGTTGAGGACCTGGGATCTTTTTCAATCCTAGATCTCCTATTCACCCCTCAAATTAATGCCGTGGTTGCCAACATGCAACTAACCAAGCAATGCAAAGTCCCTCCTCTGTTGTGTGCCTCACTGCATCTACCTGATAAGAAGTCTTGTTATTGTGAATCTATACTATTGACATGTGTGAAAATCTGTCTTCCTAAATTTAAGGACTTACTGGCTGCTGCGCTCAAATATCAGATTCAAGACAGTGAATTATCCATAAGGCCCATCAGATCTACAGAGCTGGCACAGCAATATATATATGCTAGGAACTTCTGCTCAACTTCCATGCACCTGATTGCTGGACTGAAACATGACAGTCAGCCTCTAAGAGTGTGAAGCCATGAGACCTAGGAAACCATTGACCATTCTGATTCAGGAAACTCCTCAAAGTGACCTATGCAGGAGCTTCTTTGGGTGCAAGCTATTTCTTTACCTAAGATGCGAGAATTCTGGAGAGTAGTAACTCTAATAGCATCCTGCTGGACTCTAATAGCTGCTATTATCCAGTTTCCTACCAGTTCTAGATTGACAGTGCAGCAGTCAGCATGATGTATTGTTATTAATTCTTTGAAATATACCCAGAGTGGTCATGTTCTCCAACCAGACGAGCATTGTTCTCTCCCTCATATTATTGTCTATTTGGTGTATCATTCCACCCTCAAGAAGTCCTTCCACAGGAATGCATGAGCGGCTTTTTTCATTTTTTATTTTTTTTACAGAGTTTTATATAGCGCGAGCTTGACCCGAATGGGGTATCAGAGCGCTTTACATAGCACCAGTTGCATTACATGAGGACACATTCATTTTTTGTTAGGCACGGGGAGATTAAGTGATTTGCCCAGAATCACAGGATGTTCAGCGTCATTGCCGAGACTCGAACCCAGGTCCCCAGATTCAAGGTCGACCGCCCTAGCCGTTAGGCCAACTCCTCTCCCCTCATTACACTGTTTGACACATCCAATTAGTTAAACAGCATTTGTCCATGTAAGGCATGTAAACAGCATTGGTGAATGCATGTATTTAGATGCTTTGGAACATAAAAGTTCAGTTGTGCCAACACATACATATATTTTAATGGTGGGACCAAGGGAGATTTTTATGTGATTGATATTGTCATATGATGGTGCAGTCAAGGTAAAAACAATCCACTGCTATAATTGTCATTGCCATTTGTCTACTCCAGGGGTCTCCAACTTTTTCTGTAATGAGAGCTATTTATGAAGAATGAAAATCATCCCGAGCTACTGATATCTTTAGAGTTGTGATAGTGAACTCATCAGAGAATATGGCATTAGTAGTCACCCCATTCAAGATTACTAGTCATGATCACCTCAGTGCATCATGCAGGATAGCTAGCAGAAATGTAAAAAAGGCTCTGCCGATTTGGAATGCCTTTATATAAGTAATACATAATAGCTATTGATTGAATGCCACAGGCACCAAGGTAATACTTTTAGTAAACTTTAAATATATTTTGGGAATTCAACCATTTTTCACAAAATATCATCTTATGGGCTCTGAAAATACATTTTCATCTTGAATGCACAATTTTCAATGTTGCTATGCATATAATATTTCTAATTTAGTAGACTGGGATGGACACAGAAGAGCTACTTACTGGTAGCTGGAGAGCTACTAGTAGCTCTCCAGCTACTTGTTGAAGAAGCCTGGTCTAGTGACTTTGTGTGGTTTTGCAAGGATGTCTCTGGGCCTTTCATTCGGTCCTCAGGTTTTCTTAGCAAACCATGTTTTAACTCGTCCTGAATGATAGATTTAGTTTTGAGTTCTTGCTTGATTATAGGTTTGATGACATTATTTTAATAACCGTTACTGGGTGCCATTGGTGCCAGAAGTAGTGGCTGGAGACCTTTATCATTGCTCATGCATTTGTTCGTTGTAAGTCTTGTTGGCTAGTAAACACTGGCTTAAGGTGTGTCCCTTAACTGTTAGTTGCAGGCCTCCCAGCTGCACATTAAGTGAAGTCCAATAAGGCAGAAGCATATCTGGGCTAGCTAGTATTTCCGTGCAGATGGCATGTGGTCTAGCAACTCAGGTAGCACTGCTCCCTTGACATCAAAACAGATTTTCTTATGTCTGTTGCACGTTTATAATGGCATAGACAAGCAACAATGACGCAACAGAATACTTCTTAAAGGAAGTCCCAATGGTTAAAAGTGTTAAAAGCCCGTCTTTATTTGTGTGTGAAATCTCTGGGGCATATTCTCAAGGACTTATCGCCGAGTTAGCTGCACTTTATCGCAGCCAAAGTGGCGATAGATTTATCGCCCTATTCACAAGCTGGTGCTAACAGCCGATATCACCAGTTATCCTGCGATAGCAGCCGCAAAAACACTAATGAGATGCAGAGTAGCCGTTCCTGTGCAAAAAGCCGTGATAACACCACTTCGCAATATTCCCAACGACCAGCCAGATCGGCGATAAGATCCCAAAACAGGCGATAAGGCGCGTTAGCAGCAGGGATTTAACACCTGCTCTTACCTGGTGTTAAGTCGGACGACAACCTGCACCATAAAAGGGAGCCCAGCCCAGAGCCACACCTGAAGAACAACAGATGCCATGGAGCTACTGATCATGCAGCTCAGAGCCCCAAGAGGGCCACAACACCAACTGCCACGGCCCCCAGGCCCGCCAACCCCCCCCCCCCCGGAATCCCCCCCCCCGGACTACCACAGAGGCAGCACAGACAAAGACAGCGGACCTTCAGAAAACGCACCAGCCTCACAGACTTAACACCAGAGGATGTCATTGCCCACTACAGGCTCAAAAGGACAACCATCCTCTGCATCCTCACCCACATTGCCCACAGGCTGACGGTACCAACACAGCGGACAACCAACATCCCTCCGCAGACAAAGCTGCTGGCTGTGCTGCACCTGTTGGCCTCTGGGACCTTCCAACCAACAACTGCCAGAGTCGGAGAAGTCTCACAGCCAGCCCTATCCAAGTTCCTCACACCTATCTTGGATGCCATCATCAGCCTGGTACACCAGCACCTTTACTTCTCACACACTGCGCAGGAACAGCTGGGGACCAAGCAAGGGAACTATGCCATAGCTGGCTTCCAGCACGTGTTGGGGGCAATCGACTGCACACATGTACTCCTCGTGCCCCCTGCCGCCACTGCACACAATTACCTCAACAGGAAGCACACACATTCCATTAATGTGCAGGCAATAGTGGACCACTGGGGACTCTTCACCAATGCCGTCGCCAACTACCCAGGCAGTGTGCATGATTCCTTCATCTTCCAACAGTCCATCATCAACCAGCGCTTTGAGGCTGGCGTTCTATGCAAATGCAATGCTCGTCAGTAAGTACCAACTGAACACACCACACACCTCAACTCCACCAACATACAACTCACAACTCTGGGAATGCACACATTACAAAATCACATACAACATGACAAACAACATGCCCACATACCAGACACGACAACACAACTTACTGTGGTAACCTGGGCTAGCCATGTACACAAGCCAACAACGGCATGGCACCACAGCCACACAATAGCAGAATGTGGGGAGAGGTGGGAACCAGGCATGTGCGAAGGAGGCAAGTGACCCATGAATGAGAATGTACACAATGCCAAGTGTGGCATGGATGTGCTGGACAGACTTGAGTATGCAGACCACAGACATTTCCATGTCGACATACACTGCTGGTGTTTGAAGTGTAGTGGACAGTGGACGCAACCATGTTACCTCAGCCAGTGGGGAAGATCGCGGAAATGTAGCTTGTTACGTCCCCCCCTGTAAGCGTGAGTGGAGTGGGCTGCCCCGCGTACGCCAGGCCAGCGTAGGGGTGTGAATAAAAAGCATGTTGCTCTTGGCGTGGTTCTCTTCCGGAATGGCCAACGTGTCTGCCAGGGCACCGCCTCTCACCCCGCCACGAGGCCGACGCCGTGAGCGGTGGTGCCTGCGATCCTGTGCACCTGCTGCACCCCAGACCGCTGGTCCCCAGGCCCGTCTTGGCCACCCCTGCGCACCCAGGCCTCACTGCTCACCTGCCGACACCGGCATGTGTCAAAGAGGGCCCACCACGTGCCGGTGCAAGCTCCAAGCCCGAGGCCCGCAACCTTGGCAGCCTCCTCAGACCATCACTGGTCTCCGCGACACAGGCCCCCAGCACTCCTTTCTCGTTGACGTACTCCACCGCTGCCTCCGGCCTACACTGCGGTGAAGTAGGTCACACATTTGGAACTGAGTCTTGATTATTCAATGGCCGAGTTCATATCATTGTACGCAAGGAGAGGAGTAAGAGGAAGATGCGGTTCAGTCCAGAGGAAAAAAGGATCATCGTTATGGAGGTGATCGAACACTACCAACAACTGCTCTGGTGCCACTAACTCTGTGCATCGCAAGCCAACGACATGTGGCTGTGGGCCCCTGCTGACCGCTGCCTCCGGTCAAGTAGGTCACACATTTGGAACTGAGTCTTGATTTTTTTATGGCAGAGTTTATACCATTGTACAGGCCTCATCGCAGACTGCATCCCCTTTCAGCTCTGGTGCCACTAACTCTGTGCCCCGAAATTCATGGACACTCTCTGGTTGAACTTTGGTGGCATCTGAGTCTATGGCCTGGGGGTTGTCGTCATCATCATGTAGCTGATACTGACTTGGTGTTAAAAATGAGTCTGTAGCATTCATCTCCTCCATATTGCCTGTTTCTGCTTGGCTCTGCCCTCTGCATCATGCCCTGGAAGAACACCTTCCACTGTCCCCCGAAACACTCCGCGACATTCACCTTCGACATCGACGAGGACCGGCTCAGCTCTCGTGGCCCTACCTCAGTGCACCGCAAGTCACCGTCCCGTGGCGGTGTGCCTGTGCCAGCCGCAGTGCATCCGGGGCCACTAACTCTGTGCAGCTCAAGTCATGGACCCTGTCTGATTGAATATTGGATGGCCTCTGAGTCGATGGCCTGGGGGTCATCAACGCCATGTGTCTGTGGCCCTGCCCTGACCGCTGCCTCTGGCCTCAACTGCGGTCCACCAGGGCTCACACATCAAATCGAGTCCTGACCTGCCCGGACTACGCATCACCGCTGGCTGCACACACCACCACCACCAGGACCACCTCCAACCAATAACTGCCAGAGTCGAAAGAGTCTTACAGCCAGACTATCAGAGTTGCTCACACCTGTCTTGGATGCCATCATCAGCTTGATACCCTGCTCAGCTCTTCAGGTGCCACTAACTCAGTGCACCAAACTCATGGACCCTTCCTGATTGAGTCTTGTGCTGTGGACAGCTCACGCAACAATGTCACCTCAGGCAGTGGGGAAGACCTGGGACGATGATGAGGAAGATGAGGAAGGTGTAACACACCCCACTGCAGCTGCAGCAGGAATATCCCGAAGGGACATAATCCTAGACAATTTCTTCACATGAGCACGCTCAGCTCTGGTGCCCCTACCTCAGTGCACTGCAACTCACGGACCCTTCTGATTGAATATTGATTGACCTCTGTACTTTCTCCGGCTACCACCATGATGCTTCGCAGTTGTTTGTGTTATGTGATCACTGTTCAAGTTGTTGCCAGCACCAACCACTCCCTGAGGGCTGGCTCACACTCACCCCACACCCATCCAGCAAAGGCGTCACTGGTCAGGTGACCCTGGTAATGAAAAGTGGCTGGGCGCACGTGCCCGTAGCCAGTTCAACTAACTATCAAAGTGTGTCCGTGTGCTCATTACGTATGCATGATGGCCCCGGGCCCTACCACATTACATTGTGCTGTGTACAGCGGACGCAACCATGTCACCTCAGGCAGTGGGTAAGACCTTGGACATGTAGCTTTGTCGTCCCCCCTTTATACGTAAGAGGAGTGGACTGGGCTGACGTACGTAAGTACAGCGTAGGGGTGTGAATGATTATCCCAGGGCTCTGGGCGTGGTTCAGTACTGGAAATGTGCAAATGAGTGTGTCTCTGTTGCAGTGTGGGTGTCCGTTGGGGAGTGTAAGTGGTCCCTGATGGGAATTAGACACCCATGTATGTAATCTAGTTCGGCTGCCATGAGGTCGAAACCCACCCGCACCTGTTCAGCCACCTCCTTCTGGCAGTCTAACACCTGGCCTTGGAATGCGATGTGTGCTTCGGTGAGGTGCTGGGAGCCAGCCGTGGTGGTGGGTGCTTCCTGCTGTGTGGTCTGTGCAGGGGGTGGGGTCTCCTTGATGCAGCTGGGCTGCCCTGCTCCTGGAGGTGGGTTGCCTAAGATGTCCATGAGCTGTTGTAGGGCGTCGGTGTCGAAGGTGTGGAGGTCCTCTTCATCATCACTGATGAGTAGTCTGGTCAGCTCTGCAGGAGGTGTTGATTGTCCCTCTGCAATGTGAAGGGGAGATTCATTTTAACATTGTGTTGACATGTATGTTGATGCATTGTTCTAGTTTACATACAGACTGCATGACAATTTACATTGGGACTGTTTGGGAGGAGCTGACTATTTGATGCGGGACAGTGGACATTTGAACTACATCACGGATGTGAGGTTGTACACATACATTTTCATCTCACAGTTTCCTGCTATGCCAGATGTGATTGGCCAGTTTCTACGCACAAGCGGAACCAGTTGTGTCCTCTGTTCTGTAGTGAAAGTGTTGCACTTTGTACCACATTGTCGTCAATGTTGATGTGCTGTTATTGCTATGTGTGTGTGCTGCATTGTGGGAGAGTCGCCCCTGCAGCTGTGATTTTGCTGCCCCTTATCCCTTTGAGGTGGTGTGCCTTTGACTCTGTGCTTCTACAGTGCTGAGATGTTGCAAACTTGGCTAATTTTGGCTCTTTTTCGTATTTTGGACTCTTGGGCATGGTTTATCCGCAGATGTGTTGTTGACGTCAGGGGTTGTTTGTGCACGTGGATGTGTCAGAGTGTGACCTGCTCCTTTCCGGATGTGTTCCACACAGTGTCGTGGCGTGCACCATGTCATGATAATTGGACTGCAGCCATGCTATTCGTCATCAGTGTCACTTGCATTGTCATGGTGGCTCACAGACACGCAGCTTTGCTGGTTTTGACACGTGTGCATGGGTTGGTTGTGAGATTGGTGCTGTGTGGGGAGGGACCCTTTTGTGCCCATAGTGGACTGGGGCCTACTTGCTGTTTATATGTGTGCTGCAGTGTGCCAAGGGGATCAGGGACATGATCCAGAGTCATTGTGGGTGTGCAGTGTGCTCTACTTAATTGTGCATGTGTGCCATTATGCCCATCTCCCCCCGTCCCCCAGTCCCTGTTCGGTACTCACCCTGGTGCTGTTGTATCAGGTCATGTCGAGCACTGTCCGGACCCCCAACTCCTGCCACCGTCTCCCCACTGATGACTGTGGCCACCATTTCCTCCATCTCATCCAGCTCCTGGTGTTCCGCTGGACTGCCACCTCCAGTCTGCATTGCTGCCTGATGGTTGTCAGCGAGTTTCTTCTTGGTTTTGCGCTTTGCATCATTCCAGCGCCTCTTGACCTCTCCAATTGTCCTCCTCCTCACTCCGACTGCATTCACCTTGTCCAGGATGGACTGCCATATTGCATTTTTATTTGCCAATGACACGTTGGAGGTGACGAACAGTTGTTGGTGGTGTTCTATCACCTCCATGATGATGATCCTGTTTTCCTGCGGACTGAACCTCGTCTTCCTCGTCTTCTTCTCCTTGCCCTTCCGTGACTCCGAGGTCCCAGGCTAGTCCTCCTGGGGGCTTGTGGGGTTCTGGTCGTCCTCTGTACTTGCTCCGGCTTCCTCCATGGTGCTACGCAGTTTGAATTATTTTGTTTGTGTTTTTCGGTGCTTTTATAGTGCATTTTCCCCCATGACGTGTGGGAATTGCAGGCCTGTCGCTGGTTATCGCTGATTTTTTTATCGCGGTTGGCCACATCGCAACTTTTTTTGCGTTCGTGTTTCGTGTTTTTTTGCCGTCACATTAATTTTATTGCGGTCATTTGATGCGTTAGCATGAGACTATCGCATGGTACCGCCGTGTTGAGAATACAACGTTAACACGGCGTTATTTTCCAGCGATAGTCTGCGATATGCAAAGTTGCGTTAAGCTAATTTTGCGATAATTATCACACGTTCTTGAGAATATCCCCCTCTGTTTTTTGACGCTATATTTGTAGAATGCAAACTTAAATATGTTTTAGAGACAAAATAAAGGGAATACTACTTCTAAACATAAAAAGCTAAAATATACCGGGGCATACATAATTAGATTGTCTCTCTTTAGCTCTGCTTTGAGAAACAAAGTGAAAATACTGTAATCGGAGTGTCTGTTTATGAAGCAGAAAGTGTTTCTAGCAGGCTCCAGCACTTCATTAAAATAGAATTAGACAGCACGTCTAGCTGCCAAACCTCCACGATGAATCTGTTGATAGAAAGGGATACAAAACACATGCATGCATTCTCCGTCTTTATTGGAATATATTAAAAAATCTTGGCAAGGTCATAACTGTCATCGCTAGAGAAAACATCTTGGCACTAGCAAAAAATATACCCTTGGAGAGCTTTCTTAATTTCCTATTATACATGCAGCAATGATAGATGAAGCAGAAATATCACTTGGAGTAACTCGAAGAAGTCTGAAAAGTACAGCACGCTTTGATGAGCAGCAAGAAAAGGCGAAACGAACTACCATGGATTGGCTGAGATGGCTGGATGCATGTAGAATGCGCTAGACCACATCTGAATGTTATCATAGAGTAATGGACTAGTAGTAAGTCAAGAAAATGTTTATTTTGAACTTAGTCTTTAAACGTCATAAAACCATATTCTATAAAAGTATCATCTTACATATAAAAAAGTAAAAAGGACTTTTCACAACTAGACTTAAAACCCCTTTTAAAAATTAGATAAAATGTTTTTAACGACCACCGCAAATTTTCCTGAAGCACATGTCACATCTGAAAAACTCATTTCTATTAGCAGTGTTGCTGCTTGCCTCGCTTCGTATGTACCAGATTTAAGGAAGAGTGGCTTTAGAAGTGCCTTCTGAGGTGTCTGCATCCTCACACAATCTGTAAGGATGTGCGGGCAATCACATTTTACTTGTAACCCACAAGTGCATTTTCCTTGCACATCCAACATTGCTGCCTTCACTTTGCTACTAATGTGGCACAGGTTTATACTGACTCTTAGGGGCCGATTCCAATCTCGGCCGGTAGGGCACCGAATCGGATTCGGCTTAACCGGATCCGATTCGGAGCCCTCTTTCCCGACCGATTCGTACGTGCGTCCGGCCGAGCGAGTACGATGCGAGCGCACGCGAAATCGCCGACCGACTCGTTCCCGGGTCCGAACCGCTCCGACCGACTCGCACGGACATGACTCGCACCGCGCAATGGAGACGTTCGCCGGCCGGGCAAGTACGATGCGCGCCTCGAGCAGTCCGACCGACTCGCGCCGTCCGGCTCGAAAGAGCAGTCGGAGCCGGACTTTGGGGGTCCGTGTCGGACCCCCCTGTATGCGTAGCCGCGTGAGTCGCACACAGGGGGGACCCATGGGTCCCCCCTACCTGTGCATGTACGCCGCGAGTCGCATTGAGGCGTACCCGCTGTAGGGGGCGCCCTTGTTCGCCTCGCACCCATTGAGTCAATGGGAGCCCGCGTACGCGTTGTACGTCCGGCTCCCATTGACTTCAATGGGAGTCCGACCGACTCGAGTCCGATTGCATGCGTGCGCATCGTACTCGTTTGGTCGGACTGCCAGAGTCCGATTCGGTCGGAAATCTCTCCGGGTCCGGCTCGGGCGGAGTGATTTCCGGCCTTAATCGGAATCGGCCCCTTAGTCTTAGGATCTCTGCTCTTAGTCTGGGGTTTGGTAGAGCACAGTGGCGGCTCCTCAGCTAAGGCAGAGGAACGTTGCCCCACTGCCGAAAATAAAAAATAAAATGATAATATCTATCGCTATTATTATTTTATTTCCCCTATTGCAGTCAGTGGTGGGGTGGGGAGGGGCTGGCCAGAGCAGGGAAGGATTGCTGTGCACTGCCTAAGTGCACATGAACTGTTTGGCTGGCCCTCTTGGGCCGACCACTCAGCTCATGCACACTTTGCATGTTCCTACCAAGCTGCATTACACAGCCTGGTCAGGAACATGCACAGGCTCCCTGTTGCAGTCTGAGTGCTGATCCCCGGCGCTCAGACCAATCACAACGCTGCATTGCAGTGTTGTGATTGGTCCAGGGAAGCCTGTCTGCCGGGTGCTTCCTGCTGCCAGCCGGGACAGGAAGAGGAAGAGAACAAGGACGGGGGACAGAGGAGAGGCAGCGGCCGGCCGTTAAAGGTAAGTCGTTTTTATTATTTAATTCCTCTCCTCTCTCCCTCCCCCCCACCCCACCTTCCCCGTCCGGTAGCAGCCGCTGCTGGTAGAGCATCAATATACGGGAACAACTCCTCCTTCTGCCAAGACATCAACATAAATTGAACAGAGGATTTACTACATATCCTGTTTTCTAGCTTTATTTTTTACCAAGGTGCACAAAACACCCTTTGTGATCCTATCTGGAGCTTCTCGTTAGAGCACTCTAAACCCAGGATCCTACATATTTCATCCAGGTTTCTTTTGGCACTCTTGGCCCACTTCAGCTCGCTGTGCAAGATCTCTTTTTTACACATCAAGATATCTTTTGCCCTTCTTCTGCCTCCAGATGTTGCCATAATCTTACTGTATCGCCATATGCTAAGTAGCTTCAGGAAGTTATTCCTGTTTCCACCCTAATTGCCTGGTTCATTGCTGACATCGGTAGTGACAGCATGCTTTTGAGGCATTTTCCCTCTTCATACTCCCAGTTCAATTTACCACTTATGCATAGTAATTCAGTTACATCCTGAAATTGCAACTGAATCATGGCCTGGTAAGCGGTCATCACCGGTCGTAAAGACATGTCTCCATAATATTTGTTCAACTTTTTTAGGCTGCTTTTGATGCTAGGGTTCTCCCTCGGAGAATCTCAATATGTTCCTTCAATGTCAGACTTTTTTTTAACCAGGCCTGTAGGGGATTATATGTATTCACTGTTTCTAATTTCTAAGGCCCCAAAAACATGCAGTTTGTGCAGATTTGTTTCTCAAATGCCAGCACCTTGGTCTTATCCATGTTTATCATGAGCTTTTTCTTATTACAGAAATGTGTTCAATTTGTTTTGTTGGCCTCTCTCCGTCATATCCATTATGACCATTTAATCTGCGTATAGGAGGCAAGTTATATAGGTACCATCCATTTTTGGGCTGAGAGCCTTTGTTTCAGCTAATACAGCTGGTAAGTCGGCGATAGACAGTGAGAAGAGCAAGGGGGCCTAGACACATCCTTGGTGTAGGCCAGATCTAATTGGTATTTTACAGGTCAATCTGCCATTTATGGCAGTCATTACCTGGGCCCAGTTTTGTGAATGCAGACCCTGTATGAAAATTAGAAGACATGGGGGGATTTTCATTTTAATTAGCGTTTCCCATAGATATGACTATCAACTGAATTAAAGGCAGCACGGAGGTCAACAAAGCAGCAGAACAAATTGCTGCTTTGTTCCACTGCCTTCCTTATGCATGCCCACAAGCTGTACCAGTAGTCAGTCAATGAGTGGCCTTCCTTGAACCACCCTTGTTCTGGAGAAACAATCTTATTCCACCCAGTCCTTTAGGCTTCCTAGAATGATCTTAGCAAACAATTTTTACCCACATCAAGGAGGTTTATCAGTCTATAATTTTACTTTTTTTGTGTCATCTTTCTTATGTATGGGTCCGGTGTTTGAGCCCTTCCAGGTTTCCAGGAGCTTGTTGGTAGACAGGAAGCCCTGGAGCATTGCCAAATGCGATGCAGCGAGCGCAACAAAATTTGTTTTATTTATTTATTTGTTTACTTACCTCTGTTCGGCCGTATGCCGTAGTTTACTACCCCCCACCCTGCTCCTACCCCGTCCCACCCCACCGCCCTCCCTCCACGAGCCGCTACTGACTAGTGGTTAGACGTCTGGGATATTCTACCTCTACTAAGAGGACCGATTCTCTGTCTGAATCAGCCCCTATTCCAATTCCCAAATGCAGGGGGTAGTGGTCACTCCGTTCTGATTGTTTTGCCTGAAAGCTTTTGACCTTGTCAAAGAACCAAGAATGCATAAAAATCTAACCGATCGAGCACAACTGCGATCCATACTTAAAAGTCTGTCTCGCTGTGTGGTCTTGCGCCAGACGTCCGTTTAAACAAAACATCCCCAATGACCCCAGGTGCACCAGGGCACATTTAAATATCATAGAGTAATGGACTAGTGGTTGCAGAAACATCCATAACAGACATACCGTTTCTTTGATGTGTGTGTTATTGATCGTGGGTATCCTGGTGGTGATGGTCATTTTCAGGACAATTTTTCAATTTGGAGAGTTCCTTTAATAAAATATCGAACAGTTTTTATGTTGCACAATATCAAGGAGAATAAGAAGCTGAACTATTGAAATACGATTACACTAGGTGCTGCCTTCAGCTAATATTTATTCTATTAAAAGCTCATATAAATCCCCATAGCCAGCACCTTATGATAATGTTCGAAATATTAAAAATCTTTTGCTTCCCATATCTTTAATTCCTATGCTAACATCCCAACTATTTTAGAAAAACACCCCAACATGGTATTTCCTCTCTATGTATGATTATTTGTAAGAAATGCTTCTCTTAATACATTAGTATTGCTTGTGATACAGCGCAACGCCTAATTAATGAACCAGGGACCGGGGAAATCTCTTCACACAATAATTGCTTACCAAACAACGGGTCCCATCACATATTACCCATAAATGATCCCTGAAGACGGGCGCTGGATTTGGGGGGTTTAATTTGTCAGTTTTATTATGTACAATACTATACTTCACATTAATAAAATTTATATAAATCTCTAACTATTCGTAATTTCAACTGTCTTCTTCTTTTGGTCGATGGACCATTAGTTGAAGAGTTGATGGTGACTATGATTAACTAAACAATTTAATAATTTAACTAAATAACCACAGAGTCATTTATTCGGTTAATAATTTTATCTTATTAATATTAAATGCTCATAATTCAGATTGTCAGTGCACACACAAGATCACATATAAGAGAACAAATTATAAAGCAATGTAATCAAAATGAATCATTTGAATCAACATCAAAGCGTGCATAGGAATGGGGAAAGAGAAGGTACAGCATAAACACTTGCAGTAAAATATTGCAAAATCAAAGCATTTAAGGAGGGTGATACCCACCAAAGAATCAGGAAAACCACTTCCTTGGCCGAGGTTGTGGCAAGGGTCCTCAGAGATAGGCTCAGAGGACAAAGTTAACAGGACAGATGCAGCTAAGGTTTGCCATAGACTGACAAACAAAAATAATCTCCCAATTCAATCTACCTTAATCTAGTTCTCCTCGGACGCAGTCTCCACCCAAGCACTCCCGCAACGTTCTCGTACCTAAAGTGTTCTCAGGCTTAGTGCTGGTTTGTTCTCTCTGTCTTGGTGCGCTTCTCTCTCTATGTTCTGTGCGTTCAGATCGTCTGCGTTCTAATCGTCTCCTCTCTCTGATCGGCCACACCGGACTGCACCGACTGACTGACTGACTTACTTGCCATACCCCAATTGGGATATCAATTATACCTTCATGCCTAACTTACTATCTTACAATGTTGCAGTATCGGTAGAAACCTGTGATTGGTTGTCCTAAATCATGCTAGGGTCGCCTCATCATGTTCTCCTCACAAATCCATCCCATACCGGTTTTAACAAAGGAAGTATTAAGGATAAATACATTTGTATACTACTAACATTATTAGTTATACATTTTGCAACATTTCATCTCATGATATCCGCTTCACATTCAAATTGCACGTAGCGATGGCAGTTCCCACAGTCGCTTTCGCATCTTGGCACATAAACAATAGGACACAGGTCAACATGGCCTTCACACGGATTACATCAGCTGGTGCACTCTGCAGCTCGTAAGCAGGCAAAACAATTTGGCGCATGCGTTCTCCGTACCGACCAAGACAACCACATGCTGGTTCAGACAAGAGGCCATTTTCATGCAGGCCCAATCTCGTACTAAAGCAAATAAACACAAAAGAGTATTAATTCATGAAAAAAAGCCATTATGGTTACCTCCCAACATACTAATACCCTGTATTACTTAATTCCTAGCGAGAGCTATTAATTTAAAACAACCTTTCCGTTATTTGTACACAACATGCAAAATGTGTAATGTACAACATAGCATAAACACACATTAGTACGATTTTTCAAAGCGAAAACAGTTAATACGTATTCATGCCATCCTGGTTTAGTATATTATGTAAAATGCGTTTGCCCCCTGTGTGTATGTGTGTATTCAGGGTTGGTTAGTCCATTCAGTCAATACATCATTATGGGGTTTCTTAATTTCATGAGGATGTAATTTTACAAACCTCACTCCATCACTTGCATCTAGTATATCTAGCCACATCTTCTTTAAAGGTCTCTGAAAGCTTGAATTAACCTGTGCTCACCCCCGGGTAGCTTGACACAGGGCAGTCAGGCTTAACTTAGAGGCAATGTGTCAAGAATTTGTGCAAGACTTCAAACAGTAACTCAGTGAAAACACACCACAAAAGGATCCCGCACCAGTTGCAGAAAAATAGAGTAAATTTTAATAAACAAGACCAAAATAACAAAACAAAAATTAGTAGAACTGGAGATATTCAATTTTAAAGATTTTAGTGAAGATAGTGCCAAAAGGCATTAAGCGACAACTGGGGATATCTGGTGGTGCCAGGCCGGGACAAATTCACAAGTTCAGGCCAATTGCGATGAAGCGGGGGCCTGCTACAGGGACCCAGTCAGGCCCACTCAACAGAGTACCTTAAATCCTGGCTTGATGAGCATTGCAAGTAACTGCATCGAAGATGCGTCACGCAGCTGAAGCGATGCGTCGGTTCTGAGATGCAGCAAGGCTGCGGTGTGAAGTCCTGCTTCGTCGTCGAGGATCCCGTCGACCACGGATTGTGATGAGAATTCTGGAGTTAAGGATATGGTGGGCAGTTAGGGCGATGCGTCGATTCCAAGGAGCTGTGATGCAGAGTCCAGCATTGTCTTCAAGGCCTGCCGTTGATGAGGGATGCGATAGCCTGTGCTGAGGATGCGTCACGCAGTGGTGGTTCCAATGCTGCAATGTAATGTGTGTCTTTGTGGTGGTTCTGATCTACACAGTAGCAGCAATATGTCGGTTCTGCTCGGGCTTGCACTGTGTATCAGAGGAGATGCTTTAGTTCCACTGAATCCTCAGTGGCTGTCAGAGCACCTTAGGCCCACTTCCAAGAGTCCAGGACTAGGGTGACATCACTTGGCAGGGTAGACTCAGATATGACAGAGTCCTGTTGCTGAGTCAAGGTTTTTGGAGCCTTCTGTCCCTGAGGCTTAAGTCAGGAGGCCAGCCAACTAGCCCTTGGAGCCACTCAGGGGTTCTGGGATCAAGAGGCACAGGTCCAGTCCTTCTCACCCAGGCAAAAGGGCAGCAGGCAGCAGGTCAGCACAGCAAGACAGCAGCACAGGAATGCAGTAGTCCAGCAGGCTGTTAGAGTGGCAGTCCTTCAGCAGCTCAGAAGTTCTTGTTCCTAGCAGAATATCCACATGTGCCGAAGTGTACTGAAAGTGGGTGTCTGAGATCCAGAATTTATACCCAGTTGTGCCTTTGAAATAGGGTAGAAGTATCCAAAGATTGCTCTTTGAAGTACCCAGGCATCCTACCTTCCATGTCCTAGGTCCAGACTAACTACAGGGGGTATGCAGCCCTTTATGTGGAGGCAGGACACAGCCTATTCAAGTGTAAGTTGGGATGTGCCCAGCTCTTCTCTCATATCTTGCCAATGATGGCCCATCCAGGCACACCTAAGCTCCCTATTGTGTGTGGCTGTCTAGGAGGAACACACACCTAAACTGTCAGCTACACCCAGTCATGTGACCCAGGTACAGGCTACAGGCACTAAATGACTAAGGCAGGAAAATGCCAACTTTCTAAAAAGAGGCATTTTCAGGATTGTAATTACAATCCAACTTCAAAAAAGTTAAGATTTTGCTTTACAATTCTAAAGACACCAAACATGAACTGGTTACCTGCTCCCATTTGGCAATTACAGCTTATTAAATGTAATAAGGTAACTCCAATGCCAGACATGTAAAACTTAAAAGTACATGTCCAACTTTTTAAATACACTGCACCCTGCTCTCTGGGCTTAGACCTACCCTAGGGGTGACTTATATGTATTAAAAATTAAGGTTTGGCTCTGGCAAAAGCTTTACTTTGCTAGGTCAAGATGGCAGTTTCAAAACTGCACACACAGGCTGCAATGGCAGGCATCAAACATGTTTAAAAGGCTACTTAAGTGGGTAGCACAATTAGTGCTCTGTGTCTGTCCTTGTCTTTATTGTATTGTAATTGCACACTATTGTAACTGTGCCGGTTTTTATTTGTCTTGCCCCCGTATTTTTGTCCTCTCTTTGCCTGTTCCTGCCCATTTCCCTTCCTGCCGCTGCTGCCCCTGCAGCCCCTCCCCCCTGCCGATTTCCTGCTCCTGCCTCCCTGCTGCAAGTCCCTCCCCCCTTTCCTACTTAATGGCGCCCGCTGCGAGGGAGCATGAGCAAGACCTCTGAACTCCTGGTCAGGGACCTGCGCTCTCCCCCTGCAGCTCCGCTGGTAAGTGCTGCTGCTCGTGCTTGCTCATCTGCTGGTCCCAATGCATTGTGCCTGTTCCGTTCGGTCTCTGTGTCTGTCCATGTCTTTATTGTATTGTAATTGCACACTATTGTAACTGTGCCTGTGTTTATTTGTCTTGCCCCCGTATTTTTGTCCTCTCTTTGCCTGTTCCTCCCCGTTTCCCCTTCCTGCCCGTTTCTCTTCCTGCCGCTGCTGCCCCCGCGGCCCCACCCCCTGCCAATTTCCCGCTCCCACGTCCCAGCTGAGAGTCCCTCCCCCTTCCCTACTTAATGACGGCTGCTGTGCGGCCGCACCGCTGGCACGCCAAAGGCAAGCCCATCTGCGCCCGTCCGTGACCCGACCGCGTCCAGCACCAGGGACCCTGGATCTCCGACCATCCACCGCTACAACCCTGCTACCCTCCTCGCACTCAACCCCGGTAGAAACAGCAACTGCCAGCTGTTGTCGCCGAACACCACCCACGGCCAATTGTCCTGCCGACACTGCCGACATTCCTTCACCATCCACAGCACCCCTTCGACATCCGCACCGACGCCAGACGCCCGCACCAACGAAGCCCTGGAATGCATCCTCCTCAATGTGTGCTCCCTGCACAGACACGCCATAGAGATCTGGGACCTCCTCGACACCCTCTCGCCAGACGTCGCCTTCCTCACCGAAACCTGGACTAATGCCGCCTCTGCCCCCGACATCGCCACAGCCATCCCCGATGGCTACAAGATACAGAGGGAAGACTGCCCCCACCGCCCAGGAGGAGGACTCACCATCGCACACAAGAGCTCCCTCCAACTCTCCACCTCCAGCACGAGAGACCCTTTCACCAACATTGAACACCTCCACTTCCAGATTCAGACCAGCCCCAGAACCACACTCCACGGCACCCTTGCCTAGAGACCCCCCGGGCCCTGCGCTCATTTCACCACCACCATTGCTGACCTCATCGCACCTCACACCATCACCTCCACGGACTACATACTCATCGGAGACCTGAACTTCCACCTCCACAACCGTAGCGCCCTGGACTCCACCGCCCTCCTGGACAACCTCGCCAACCTCAGACTGAAGCAGCTCGTCACCACCGCCACCCACAAGGCCGGATACATCCTCGACCCCATCTTCGCAGGAGGAATTAACATCCACTTTAGCCA
Source organism: Calotriton arnoldi (assembly GCA_963921515.1). Lineage (NCBI taxonomy): Eukaryota > Metazoa > Chordata > Amphibia > Caudata > Salamandridae > Calotriton > Calotriton arnoldi. The sequence continues at coordinate 925,003 of CAWUFW010003439.1, read as the reverse complement.
CACCTCGCAGCCCCTCTGGACTGACCACCACTGCGCACACTTCTCTTTCAGCCCCTCCACCGCACACAAACCCGCCCCACGCCTGACACGAAGGAACTGGAGCAAGGTCACAGATGAGGACCTCAATTCTACCCTCATCCACGACCCCCCCTCCATCAGGACCGACGCCAATTCTGCAGCCACAGAACTACACCGCTGGATCACCAGCTACGCAGATAAGCTTGCTCCCCTCTGCCGCCCTTACAGACACCACCCTCTGAAGGCCGCTTGGTTCACCACCGACCTCCAAGAAGCTAGACGCTCATGCAGACGACTCGGGAAACGATGGAGAAACAGCAAAACAATCGAAGACCAGTCCACCTACAAGCACGCCATTACAGAATACCACCAACTCATAAGAACCACCAAGAGGACCTTCATCAGGAACAAAATCCTCACTAATGCCAGCAACTCAAAAGAACTCTTCAACATCATCCAGCAGTTCACCAAACCCCCCAGCAAAGCCATGGACATCACACCGTCCCAGGACCTCTGCAACAAACTCAGCTCATTCTTCCACCTAAAGATCAAGGCCCTCTACAACAACTTCAGCAAACAGACTCCAAAAACCACCCGCCCCTCCAGCAACGACAGCCAGCCCACCATCACCACCTGGACACCGGTCACCACCGAAGACACCACCGTGACCATGAAAAGCACCCTCTAAGGAGCCCCCACGGACCCCTGCCCACCTCACATCTTCCACAGAGCCGCCGCCGCCATCGCGCCCGAACTACGCCACACCATCAATGCCACTTTCGAATCCGGCATCTTCCCCGATGACTGGAAACGGGCTGAGGTCAAGCCCCTCCTCAAGAAACCCTCGGCTGACCCGACAGACCTGAAAAACTACCAGCCCATCTCTCTCCTTCCCTTCGCAGCCAAAGTCACCGAGAAATTCGTCAACGCACAACTTGCCACCTTCATCGAAGAGAACACCATTCTCGACTCCTCCCAGTCTGGATTCCACAGCAACCACAGCACTGAGACCACCCTCCTCGCCGCCACCGACGACATCCGCATGCTACTCGACCAAGGACACACTGCGGCCCTCATCCTGCTAGACCTCTCCACCGCCTTCAACACCATCTCCCACCGCACTCCTGCAACCAGACCCCATGACGCTGGCATACAAGGACTCGCCCTCGATTGGATCCGCTTCTTCCTCACCAGCAGAACCCAATGGATCAGACTCCCACCCTTCCTCTCCGAACCCATAGAGATCAACTGCGGAGTACCCCAAGGATCATTGCTCAGCCCCACGCTCTTAAATATCTACATGGCCCCCCTTGCCGCCATCGTCAGACAGCATGGGCCCAGCATAGTATCATACGCCGAGGACACCCAGCTCATCCTCTCCCTCACGAAGAACCCCGAAGACACCAGACTCAGCTTCCAAGAAGGAATGAAAGACATTGCAGCCTGGATGAGCGACAGCTGCCTAAAACTGAACTCAGAGAAAACAGAGGTCCTCATCCTCGGACCCTCCCCCACCGTGTGGGACAGCACCTGGTGGCCCGCTGCCCTTGGATGCCCACCCACCCCGATGGACCATGCCCGGAACCTCGACATCATTCTGGACTCCTCCCTCACCATGACTCGCCAGATCAATGCCATCGCCTCCACCTGTTTCAACTCCCTCCGCATCCTCCGCAAGACCTTCAAGTGGATCCCCCCTAAAGCCAGAAAGACCGTCACTCACGCACTCATAACTAGCAGACTGGACTACGGAAATGCCCTCTATGCTGGGTCAACGAATCTCTGCTACACAAACTCCAGACCATCCAGAACACTGCAGCCAGACTCGTCCTCGGCACCCCACGGCACGAGCACATGACCTAACACCTGCCTGACCTCCATTGGCTCCCCGTCGAGAAGAGTGTAACGTTTAACCTACTCACCCACGCATTCAAATCCCTCCACAACATCGGACCCAAATACCTCAACGAAAGAGTCTCTTTCCACGTACCCAAAAGAAACCTCCGCTCCCCCGACCTCGCCCTAGCAGAGACCCCGCGCATCCGCAGAAACAGAGCAGGTGGTAGAGCCTTCTCCTACGTCACAGGCAAGGCCTGGAATGAGCTCCCAGTCAACATCAGCCGCTCCCCTACCCTGCACACCTTCAGGAAGAACCTTAAGACCTTGCGTTTTCGGCTGTCCCAGAGCTGCACCTCCCCCCCAGCGCCTTGAGACCCTAACAGGTGAGTAGCGCACTTTAGAAGCCCCTGATTGATTGATTGATTGTGTTTGAAGAAAATAAGGATATGTGCATTGAATAATCTTAAAATCTTCCATATCCTTCATTTCACAGATGTGTGCCAATACACAAACTGAACAAGTAATTGTGTGTATATTCGTCCAAGTATCAAGTGACTGGTACACCCTCACCTAATGTCACTGCCACATACCAGCATGTCCTGCATCCAATCCTAACCCCAAATATGTGAAAAGGAGTCATGATCATGCGATATGCATAGCAGCACATTTCCATCACTGTGTGTCTAATACATATGATGTTACCTTTCCGTAAATATTGTCAGGGAATGCCAAATGGACAGAATGGGAGCTTGTGGTTGTAAACTCACACATGCAACAGAAAAGCAAAGAGCTGGTGTTTGTGGTCAAGGACTTGTAGCATGAGAATGTTTATTCCAATACTGATTATGTAACTGATGGAGTCTGGACAATGCTAACACATATCCATCATGTCAGTATGCCATCGGTTCTACTAGATGGATTGCCTGAAGCTTGCCAGTGTCAAATCCAGGAACTGTCGGGTCGATTCACAGAACTAATCTGAGATAAAATCCTAAACTTACTACTTTTGGTATTCACAGAAGGCATTTAGTAGTAGTAAAGTTAGGACTCCTAACTTTACTACTACTAAATGCCTTTTGTGAATACTGAAAGTCGCAAAGTTAGGATTTTGTCTCAGTTTAGTAGTAGTAAAGTTAGGAGTCCTAACATTACTACTACTAAATGCCTAAAAGTTATAGTTGTGACCTACCTAGTTCCCATATGAAAAACATTTTTTGTTTTGCTAATAACTTTGGCGCTTTTAGACAAATCTTCATGAAATGTTCACAAGTAGTACGCACCTGAGTTCAGCTGCTGCGTGAAACATTTTGGGATGATTCGCCTAGCAGGGGCTGAGGAAAATGGGGATCCCAAAACGTATTTTCCCCATGCAATTTCCCATAGGGATTTTGACCATGATTACACCCTGTACCACTGAACGGAATTACACCAAATTTAGCAGAATGCTAGCTCTTAGTACAGAAAGAGCAATTTTTTGGTCGAGCTTGGGCAGCGCATGCGCTGCTGTGAGGCATCCAGTAGTGGAGTATGGCTTTGAAGACCCGCCCACTCCCGCCCATATTTTTAATTGGCTTGTGTCATTGTCCTTCATAAACGCTGACTTTCGAGTCGTTATTAGGCTTGTTAGTCCCTCCTTGGTACCCCCTTGTCTGCATTTGTCACCTCCCATAACAACTGGACCTTTTACTGGTGTTGTTACATGTTCTGCTTTATAAGTCGGTGAGCACTATTTTATTTAATGCTATTCCCCTATTCCACCCACTACCACGCAGCATGCCGCCTGCTTTTATTTTAATTTTTACTAATGGCGGTCCGCTTTAACTATAGCGGCCGCGTTTTTCAATTTATTTATTTTGGGAGTGCGGTCCGTATTTAGCAGCCAAGCTTATTTATTTATTTATTTTACTTGCGCCCATGCAGCGTTTTCACATTCATAGAGGCTGCGCCCCTTTCTTTACACAAACCATGTCTAAAGAAAGGTACCCAGCCGACATTAAAGTGAAAGCGCAGCATGCGCGCTTTTACCCCCCAAAAAATCAGTTTGTCAACTTGACAAACAGATGCTTTTTTTCTCAAAGCCCCCATGCCTCGGTTTCACTTTAATGTCGGACACGCCTCTTTCTTTAGACGTGGCTTGTCTAAAGCAAGGAGCGCGGCCTTCATGAATGTGAAAGCACCACATGGGCACTAGTAAAAAAGCTAATATTTGCAATGCAATAGGTCTCGCATTTGCGAGAGTTTAAGCTATTGGCAATGCAATAGCTTAAACTCTCGTTAATGTGAGACCTATTGCATTGCAAATGCTTGTTGTCATTTGGTGTACATCCCTTAAGTAGTTTTGGAGTTATTTAAGAAAAAAGAAGTATAGATATCTAGGGACGCGAATCCTCGGCTGATCCAACAGATCTCATGCTGAAATATCATTGGCTGCCAACAGTTCAACCAGTAAGTGTTGGCAGCCATCTTGGGACTCGGACTCAGCCGAGTCCAAAGGAAAAAGTTAAAACAGAAACAGAAGTGGTCAGAGTAGGAATACCCTGACTTCTAGGCCATTGCGGTGGGGTTTCCCTGTTGATCCCTGCTGGGGATAAAGAAACATTATTTGCTGCGGAAATCATGGCAGATCTGTGAATCTCAGCAAATATTTTTAAAAAACGCTGTCTCCCGCGCTTGTTTAAATTTCAGCCCCCCAGGTGGGCCAGGTCCCTGGGCCAAATGAAAATAAGTATATTGGGAGGGTGGCGCACACAGGCTGTTTACGACCTGGGGACTGCCACGTGACAAGGGCAAGGCCTATGTTTGCAAGGGGATGGGGGGTCGCTCGGACCCCCCCTTCCAGCTCCTTTTCGACCCCGGGGAACACCCCCTCCCCAGGGCCAGGCTGATTATTGCAAGGGGGAGGGGCAGAGCTGGCAGGGACCGTGGGGACATTCAGGCTTCCCCCGTGGCTCCCAACAGTGCACATTGGTTTCCCTGGGTGGGGCCAGAGCACCTAACATGAAGTGGCAGGGGGATGGGATCCCTTGGGCCGAAATCAGCCTTGGGAGGGGGGCCGTGTGGCCCCCCTCCCCTTGAACTAATTGGCTGGCGCCCAGGGGATGCGGTCCCTGGGGCCAAAAATCAGGCCAGGGAGGGTGGCCACATAGCCACCTCCCCTTGCACTAATTGGCCAAGCCATGGGGATGGGGTCACCAGGGTCAAAATCGGCCTGGGGTGGGGTGCCACATGGCATCCCTCCCCTTTTTGCCCCGGGGAGAGGGGCTGCATGCCCATCTCCCGGGTTGCCTGCATATGGAGGGTTGGCACCTGTATTGAGGTGGCTAGAGGGCCTGGTTGCAGGGCAGGCCCTGCAGCTGAGCTACCATCTTGCACGGCCGAATGTTGTGCATGGAGCAAGGTTCGTGCCTGCGGGGGGTTGGCCTCCGGGCCACACACCGGCACTGGTTTGGGTGCCTATGGGGGTTTGGAGGCCAAGCCCTGTCACATGTCCAAAGGCAAATCTCCAGCATGCACGGCAGAAGACCATGCATGACGCAGGGTTGGGTGCCTATGGGGTGTTGGCCGCAGGCCAGGTTCTGCAGCCAACGCCTGTTGCTCACGTCCAAAAGCCAACTCTAGCCGTGCATGGCCAAAGGCCGTGCGTGGCATGTAGTTGGGGGCCTACGGGGGTTGACTGCATACCCTGCGGTCAATCTCTGCTACACACAGCCAAAGGTCATTTGTGGCGGGGTTGGATTAACGTAAGGTAATTAAATATCACCTAAAGTTACAAAAAAACTAGCAAATCACTGAAAAAAAAACTGAAAAAAACAAAGATTACAGGGATGTTATAGATAGGAAATAAAGTTTAAAAAACCTTAGAAATTCACTAAAAAAGCAAAGGTTACAGGGACTTTATATTAGGTTCAGATTTTTCATGCACAAAACCATAGAAATTCAACAGCTACAGTTAATCATTTTTCAAGAAGCTATAACTCGTGCCCAAAGGTAACTATGACTCGCGCACTCATCATGCACTACTACTTACCCCCCATTTTGCATCAGTAATGACATCTTCTGTGACATCATACATAATTTAACCTCAAAATTATCAATAAAATTATGTCATTTACCATGTCATGAGTGATGTAATATGTGAGGTCATAAGCAGTGCATTGAGGGGGCGTGAGTTATAGTTAGTTCAGGTAACTATACCTTCTTAATTTCTCTGGTTTTTTATGAGTGAAACCTGAGCCTAACTATAATGTCTCTGTAACCTTTGGTTTTTTCAGTGAATTTCTAAGGTTTTTTAATTCCATTTTCAAACTATAACGTCTTTGTAACTTTTGGTTTTTTCTGTGAATTTCTAAGGTTTTTTAAATGCTAATTTCTAACTATAACATCCCTGTAACCTTTAGCTTTTTCAGTGAATTTCTATTGTTTTTTAACTAGTAGAAGCATTTGCAGAGTGTTGGATAAAGGGGATTGGGCCTCCGTCCAGCTCTCAGGAATCCCACTGTGTGGGACTTACAGGAGGTACCAGGAGGGCTTCTTGGCCCCCAAGGTCCCTTAGGAGTAAAGTGGACTTCATCCCCCAACCAGTAGTGTACCACGAACCTTGTTTGCAGAGTGGTGGAGAAAGAGGGCATGGCCTCCAAAGACCTCTTAGCAATCTCGCTGTGTGGGACTTATTGAAGATAACAGGAGGGGTTGTTCGCCCACAATGATGTCTTTGGGGGACAACTACCCCTCCTATTACCTCCGGGAGGCCATGCCCCCTTTCTCCTCCACTCTACAAACGTGCCTCCTGGCACACTACTAGTAAAGGGAAGAAGTCCCCTAGGCTATTGAGGGTCCTTGGGGGCCAGCTCCCTCTCCTGTTACCTCCAGCAAGTCCCACAAAATAGGTTTCCTGAGAGGTTTTTGGTGGCCATGTCCCCTTTCTTCATCACACTGCAAATGCGCCTCCTAGTGCACTACTAGTTGAGGATGAAGTCCCCTTTGCTGTTGAGGGTCCTTGGGGGCCAACTAGCCCTCCTGTTACCTCCAGTAAGACCCACACAGGTAGATTGCTGAGAGGTCATCAGATGCCACGTCCCCTTGCAAAAAACAAAAAAAGAGAATGGGGCAGAGTACAAATACCCAAACTCCTTAGCCATGGTCCTGGGGTCCCAGAGGGACCCTGACAGGGCAAAACAGTATATTTTTTTTAATTCACAGCAAAACGTGAATATTTGCAAATATCGATGTGAATTATTAAAAAAAACAATCTGGTGGGCCAGGTTCAGGGGGCATTCAGAAATTTATCAAATATGGAGGGGGGCACACGTGGCCCCCTCCAAGGGCATATTTATGCCCCAGGAACCACCACCTCTTATGGGCTACATACAAATATATGGCAGGCTGCGCTGAACCCCCCTGGGACCCGTAGACCCCCACCTCCCTGGGGCTTTTTTAAAAAAAGGAGGGATGCTGCACAAACCTCTTCCTAAGGGTATTGGAAGGCCCAGAGACCACCACCTCCCTAGGGCTAAATTAAAGAATATAGAGGTGATCAGCAAGGATCCCTGGCCCCAGGGACCACCACCTCACTAGGGCAAATGCAAAAATAAAACCTGGAGGGGGGCTGCGAGGCCCCCCTCCTGGGCCATACACGGCCCCTGGGACCACCACCTCCCCTGGCCCCTGCAGAACAAAGGAGGAGGACCACGTGGCCCCCCTCCTGGAGCCAATAAATGCCCTGGGGACCACCACCCCCCAGGGCCATCTCCCGCTAAGTCCTGTGCTGCCCACTCCTGGGACATACCTGTTTGCTTTTGCTTGGCGGATGCTGTAACAGCTCCCACCAAGCAAAAGCAAGCACTCCACTTCCAGAAAATGGGAGCTGTCAAAATGCTCATGCTTGCTGGAAGCAGAGTTTTCATCTCTTTCCCTGCCCGCAGACATCGTACACAGAGAGCTGCTTCCTACAGGCAAGAGTGCTTGCTCTTGCTGAGTGCCGGCGTGCCCGGTGCCTGTCTTGCGATCAGCTGTTTAACTCCTGCTTGAACTATTGTAGGAGCAGTCCTTGTGGTATAATTTACCCAGAAACAAAGCCCCCCATTACCATCGCCAGGCGCCATTCGCAGTTGGATTTAGGCACTGAGTCTGAGTCTAGAGCTGCCTCAGAAGAAAGTTATTTAGCACTGAGCCTGGTGACACGCTGTGATAAATCATTTAAATCAATTAAGGTAACTAAATCAAGGAATGAGACCGCCCCTTGCTCTATGGAGTTAGCCACACAGCAATCTGGACAGTTTGAAAAAAGAGGGGATCAGCCTACTGAGGGGGGCCTGTCAAAGCCAAATAAATGAGAGGTTCCCCTAGGCAAAAGGTATAAATTAAGATCACGAACTCTTGTAGGAGGAGAGGCTTTTGCACAACAACCTGAACAATTGCGCCAAGTCGTAGACACTTCAGTAATAAATCATAAACATAGGAAACCGCTCAATAAATCTGGGAAATCCACTCCAGTGAAGAGTCGGAAGAAAAATCAAGTCCTTACTAAAGTGACTAAAGTGACTCCCTCACTTAGATCATACTTTATGGCTAATTCTCATGGTGCTGGGAAAACCGTAAAACAGGCCGCGCCAAGTGAATCCCAGGAGTTAAATATTGCCATTCCTCTCTCTAATCGATTCTCTCCATTAAGTGAGATCACAATGGCTTCTATGGCAGGGAGTGGCAGCCAAGCTGAATCAGATGAACCATGTGATACGTCCCCAACCCTAGTAGCACAAAGTCCGGACACATTACACGGGATGTTAAGGCAGTTATCGGTAGAGATTGGGGTGCGCTTCTCCACTTCTGAAACCAATCAGAAGAAGATTCAAGAGACCTGCACCAGCTTAGAGGAAAATCTGTCGGCATTGACGCACCGGATGGAAGCCCTTGAGAATAAAGTGGGGGAACTGGGCGTAGAGGTTAAAGGTAATACCCAAGAAGTACTTATATTGAAAGAAAAAGAGCGAGATTTAACAGAGAGGCTGGAGAGGCTTGAAAATATTTCAAGAAGGAACAACATCAGGATTTTAGATCTGAAAGAAGGATTGGAAGGTGATAATTTAAAGGCCTATGTTATAGACATTTTAGTTAAAGCCTTCCCTCTGATCACTGCAGCCCATGTTTGGGAAACTGAGATCCAGAGAATTCACAGGGACCCCTTTAAGTTGAATCCTGCTCGGAAAAAAACCAGGAAAATCCTAGTTTACATTCAATCCTATCTTCTAAAGGAGCAATTACTGGGGGCGGCTCTTAAACTTAAGTCTATTCAGGTCCAGGATGCTTCCTTCAGAATACGGTCTGATATTTCCCGGGTTACAGAGGATAGAAGATGGGAACTGGGCAAGAGAATGGATGCATTAAGGGACCAGGGAGCACAAGTGCAGCTGCGATTCCCTGCCTTTCTAAAAGTAGTATGGGGTAACAAGATGTACAATTTCAGGTTTCCGGAGGAAGTAGACAGTTTTTTGGCACAAACTAAATCTAGCATATAGTCTTTAGTTTAAGGGGATTCAACACCTATTATTGTTTTTTTCTTTTCTTTGGAGGCTGAGGGCTCCGACTCGAAAGGCAATAGTTTATTGCCAATGGGTAGTCAGGGAGGGTTCCCGTGGGTGGGTGGGAGGGGTGTGGGGGGTGGTGAGGGTTTTCACGGTTGTTGGTGGGGAGCATTGGAAAAAAAACAACAACAAAAAAGGCGTAAGAACAATCTCATGTGACATAATAACCTCCAGTAGTTGCAGCAGAGGGTGGAGTCAGGATAATGATGGGGGACAGACCTGCTCAGGGAAGGAAGCGGCATCTTGAATTCCTAAGCTGGAATGTAAATGGTTTAAGGGTTAAAGGGAGACAGCGCCTGATTCTGCAGTACCTAAAAAACAGCTCAGCTAGGATCCTTATGATCCAGGAGACCCATCTTTTACAATTAGAGTGTAAGGCATTATTTGAAAAACTAAGGTGGGTCGACAAGATCATAGCCACAGACCAGCAATGCTGCTCAAAGGGGGTTGCAGTCATACTTAAAGTGAATTCGGGAGTCGAGCTCATCAAGTCTCAGGTAGATAATAGAGGGCGCTGGGTTATTGCGGAAATCAAGTGTCAGGAGTCAAAATATCACTTGCTAGCTACTATGGGCCCAATGAGGATGATATAACCCCTCTGAATAATCTCTGTCTTGCCTTGGCCGACTATGAGTCCCCTTTGATTTTGGGAGGAGATTTCAATGTGCTTTTAAATAACAAACTTGATAGGTCCTCCCCTAGAACGCAGGTAGCAGTTCCGCGTGTTAAAGCCCATCTCTTGACCATATTAAAAAACTTTAACCTCTGTGACGTATGGCGGAAAAAAATGGGAGAGAGCAGGGAATACTCTTTTTATAGCAAGAAGAATTCCCATTACTCTAGAATCGATTATATATTTATGGAACACCCTGATCTTGATAAAGTCAGCTCAATTGAGTACCTGCCCATACACTTATCTGACCATGGTGCCATAACTTTTAATCTAGAACTCCCCCCAGAACTTACTCAGAGGAGGTGGACTTTAAATAGGAGATTTCTTCTGCAACCCTCAACTCCTGGTTTTTTAAAGTCTGAAACAGCCAGCTTCTTTCGGGATAATTTGGGGTCAGCCCCCCTGCACGTGGTTTGGGATACTTTCAAGGCCTGGCTGAGAGGGATACTAAAAGGGGCGGTAGTGGGGTGGGCTAGGGCCGAGAGGAAAGAACTGGCCGATTTAGAACTACAGATAGCAGGGGAAGAAGCAGATTTAAAAGTGAGTGGCCCCCTCGGAATGGAAAACGACAACCTAATAAAGAGAGTTGAAGAGTTGCAGTTGAAGTTTAGACTTAAGTCTGAAGAGATCTTACTCCAAAAATGGGAGGCAAGTAAAATGAGGGATTTCGAGAATTGTGGCAAGCTTCTTGCCATGAAGAGTAGGGTTGATAGATCTAACAACTATATCACTAAGATTAAAGTTGGCACACAAACCATGGAGGATAAAGGGAATATAGAACAAGCCTTCGCGCAATTTTTTCAGGAGTTATATCAAGAAGACCTTCAGGTGGTGGAGGAACATATAGATGGGTGGCTCAAAGGGAAACTGCTTCCAAAATTAACTGAGGACAGTCAGGGAAGCCTCACCCTAGAAATAACAGGGAGTGAGATATTAACAGTTTTAGATTTAGCTAAGAAAGGGAAAGCGGCTGGCCCTGACACGATCCCGATTGAGGTTTATTCTATTTTGAGGGAGGAGGTGATCCCTGTCTGGCTGAAAATGTATAATGAAATCTTGGATGGTACATCTCCTCTACCTGACTCCTGGAGCGATGCAGTTATTGCGTTAATCTTGAAGCCCGGTAAGGATCCAACTCAGTGCCAGTCATACCGGCCAATTTCGTTACTAAATGCTGATTATAAGGTCTTTGCTGGAATCTTGAATAATCGGCTCTGTAAGATCATAGGGTCAATAATTCATGAGGATCAAAAAGGTTCTGGTACATACTTTAATTGGGGCAGTCGATCTGGCTTCATCACAGGGTCTTCCTCTTTCAATCATTACCGTCGACGCAGCCAAAGCCTTTGATCATGTGAACTGGCACTTCCTGGATAGGACCTTGAAGATTTTTGGCTTCGTCGACGGCTTTAGGGAAGTTCTTAAAAAGATATACAAGTCCCCCCGGGCGAGGATTTTGGTTAACGGTAGCCTTTCTCCTGTTGTCAAAATAGGGCGTGGTACTAGGCAGGGTTGTCCGTTGTCCCCCATTTTGTTTGATTTATATATAGAACCATTAGCCCAGAGTTTAAGACTAAACCAGAAGATCGCTTCTTTTCAAGTAAATGGGTTTGTGAGGAAATTAGCGCTATATGCGGATGATTTGATCCTATTATCTTCTAACGTTAACATTACTCTCCCGGAGCTTCTTGCGGAAGCCCAGATTTTTGGGAAATTATCAGGCTATGAAATAAACAACGACAAAACTGAGATCATGGCATGGAATATCATTGATCAGGAGGGGGTTTTTGCTAGGGAGCTCAGATACTTGGGAGTTATAATAATTCAGGACCTTACTCAAATTCCTAAAATTAACCTAGATAGAGTTTCAAAAGAGGTTGATGTTTTATTAAAAAGATGGCAGAACATCCCACTCTCCCATTATGGTTGGGTTAACTTGATCAAGATGTGTGTCCTCCCGAAATACACCTATCTGTTCAATAATATCCCCCTAGAGTTCGCAAGAGCTGATATTCTTAAAATCCAGGGTAAGATATCCTCTTTTATCTGGGCAGGCAAAGGGATCAGGCTGTCCTGGAAAAAACTTAGGCCTAAATTACTGCGAGGGGGCATGGGCCTACCAGACCTTCAGTTGTATTGTTGGGCCTACCAATTAAAAAACTGTAGGATGCTACTGCTCACTCCTGATGACTCATTGATAGGCGGCATGTTTAAAGCTATGCTAGTAGGTACAGTGGAGCAAGGATTTATGTATATATTCGGCTCTCCTAAATTTTTTTTAAAAGTCCGCCTGAAGACGCTGCGTATGGCGGCCAAGTTATGGTCGGACTGTCGAGACTGCCTGGGACTTTCTTATTACAGTGATTGGGCCCCAGTGTGGGATTCTCCTGGTACACCGGAGTGTCTTCTGGACGCTCTAGCTTATCCACTAAAAGAGGCTGGAGTCTCACACTGGAAGGATCTTGTAGTGGGTAATAAATGTCATTCTTGGGACTTTTGGAGTAATATCACGAGCGGAGCTCTATCTAGATTTAAGTTTTATCAGCTTTCGTCTTGGTGCAAGAGCCAACATTGGCCCCTAATGGAGGATAATTACATGGAAAATGTACTACAAGATTTGGCCCCAAGGAAGAAAGAAGTGGCTCAATGGTATAATTACCTTCTGGCAGCAGTAGACAGAAAGATGGAACAGCCATACCAGGTCTGGGAGAACTACTTGCCGAGGGATGAGCTGAAAGATTTATGGCAAGTATCTCTAGACATTCTTTACCCACTGGTTAAATCTGCTGCACTCAGAAGAAACCATTTTTTTACACTCTACAGGATTTATTGGTCACCTCTTAAGATATCCAGAATAAAGGGCGGTGGCGAAGCTAGCTGTTTGAGATGTGGCTGTCAGAATGCAGATGGTGTTCACGTTTTTGCTTCTTGCTCCAAGATACAAGAATTCTGGAGAAGTGTGGGTAAGACCATCTCAAGGGCCCTGTGTTCTGACGTGGAGGTAAGCCCATCTCTTATACTATTTGGTATTATACCTATGCCGGGGGAGTGCTAGGCCCGTTAGGGGTGCATCATAAATTGGTGTTTTATCTGATCCTGCTGGCCAGGAGAGAGATTTGTAAATTGTGGTGCCAGACGGTACCTCCCACTTGGAATGCTTGATGGAACTCTGTAAGATATTTTAGAGCTTTAGATCACAGGGTAAATGCACATAGAGAAAGGTCAGAAATGGGGTTGTTTTGGAATTTGCTGGATGATCCTTCAACTGGATGAGTCATGTTAGATTAAGGGACAGGATAAGTTCCAATGATTAAAACCTCTGGTCAGCTCAGGTTGTGTGTTACGGGTATCCCCCGTAAAGAACATCAGCTGAGAGTGGAACCACCAAGTTATATGCACCAGAGGTGGAACAGGTCGAATGGTTGCTATAGCTACGGAGGTCATATGAGGAAAAAAAAACAAAAAAAACAAAGAGTGCTTGCTCTCTCAGGAGGCGAAGAGCCCATGGTCCCATAGCACACTGGGTGCCCTGGGTGGGACCAGGGCACCCAGGGACACATGGGGCCTTGGGAGGGGAACCAGGCAGCCCCCCGCCCCCTTACATATCAGCCGGGACCTGGTGAATGGGTTTCAGCCTGGGGAGGGGAGCCACGTAGCCCCTCTTCCCATTAGGTTGAGGCCAGGCCCTGAGTGATGGGGTCCCCGGGGCTGTTTTGCCCCTGATGCTCATTTTCACAGAAATGAAGCCGCATGAGAGGCACTTTCAAATATAAACATAGCAGATGCCCATGTTGAAGCTCCACTACTGCAAAGGACAAATGATCCTAACTCCTGGGTTTGGCAAAGGCAAAGCAAGTTTGTTTTCTTGACAGTTCCATAATCAAAAACGATCTGAAATGCTTCAAAGAGGTTAATGAATCGTTGATCTATTAGAGCACAATCTGTATGTGACTGTGATGAGTGGGTTCTTTGTTGTCCTGTGGTGGTGAGAGCAGAATCCTTTAAATTACTACGAGTATAGAAATGTGCAAATCACTTGAAAGCTTTGCCCAATTGGTCCTGCCCACCTTAGTAGTATGCATAGGTCTTCCTGCCTTTTGCCAGGATGATGGACTGCTTAACAAGCACCACCCCAGTGCATTTCCCTCCGATTTGGGCAAGGAGCTCTTGATGCCAAGGAATAGAAGGACATCTCCATCAAACAAAGAATCACTTACTTCATATAGTTAGGAGCAAGGAATCTTGTTTGGTGGAGATTGTGCCTCTTTGTAGTCTCGTTGTCTTCTCTATAGGAGGATTCATGTTATCACATATTTCTTGATGAAGGTGCACCAGGAACAATCACATTGCCAAAACGCACACAAGGTCACTGGTGACATTTTCTCGTGCTCCATTACGCAGCTGTAGTGTAGAGTACGTACTACACATTTACCCAAGGAGGTAGCACTTAGTAATTAATAAGTAGAAAGAACTCCACTTGAGTAGACATTTTGTGCAAAACTGTGGACTATTGTTGGATAAAAGGGCAGATGTGGTTCCTTTGTGGCTGAGTCACTCACACAGCTACTGACATACCCACACAGTCACTAAGATACCCATTCACATACTCAGGCACTCACACACCCACTGACAGACCCATTCAGACACTCACAGATTTACTCAGATACTCACTCCGTCACTCATGCACCCACTCACAGACCCTTACAACAACTCACACAGCCACTCACAGACCCACTCAGACACTCATGCACCCACTCACAGATCCACTCAGACATATACACCCACTCACAGACCCACTCAGACACTCATGCACCCACTCACAGACCATAAAGCCACTCACACTGCCACTCACAGACCCACTCACAGATTGACACACCCACTCAGAAACTAATGCACCTACTCAGAGACCCATTCAGACACTCATGCACTTACTCACAGACTGACGCACACACTCATGGAAGCACTCGTAAACCCACTCAGACACTCTCACACCTACTAACAGACCCACTGAGACACTCACTCAGACACACACAAAGACCTGGCTCTTCGAATGAACCTCCAAACCCAGATGGATCAGTAGCCGCCCCAGCACCTTGAGAGTGTCACAGGTGAGTAGCCGCGCTCTACAAACCACTGATTGGTTGATTGATTGACCCACTCAGACACTCATGCACTCACTCACACACTCATTCTCAAAGATTATGTTGCCACTCCCACATACATTCAGACACTCTCACACCCACTCACACACCCATTGAGACACTCACATGCCCACTGAGACTTTCATGCACTCACTCACACACTCATTCTCATAGGTTACAGGTTACAGTCAGGAAATACAATTTTAATACCTTAGAAATTCACTTAAAAAAACAAAGGCTACAAGGTTGTTATAGTTAGGAAAAACATTAAAAAATAGAAATGCACTTTAAAACCAAAGGTTACAGGGATGTTATAGTTAGGAAATAGAATTTAAAAAACCTTAAAAATTCACTGAAAAAACCAAAGGTTACAGGGGCGCTACAGTTAGGAAATAGAACTTTTTTTAAA
Source organism: Calotriton arnoldi (assembly GCA_963921515.1). Taxonomy (NCBI): domain Eukaryota; kingdom Metazoa; phylum Chordata; class Amphibia; order Caudata; family Salamandridae; genus Calotriton; species Calotriton arnoldi. Next base: position 909,343 of record CAWUFW010003439.1, on the reverse strand, counting down.
CATAGAAATTCAATTAAAAAAACAAAAGTTACAGGGATGTTATAGTTAGGCTCACATTTCACTCCTACAAAAGCAGTTATAGTTAAATGAGCTAACTATAACTTATGCCCCAGCATTGCACTGCTTATGTCCTCACATACTACAATCACTCATGGCATGGTCAGAGACATCACTGACTCTATATATATATATATATACATATATATATATATATATATATATATATATATATATATATATAGAGTCAGTGATGTCACACACAAACATACACATTATATAAATATATATATGTTTAATTATGTACATTATTACTACATATTTTATTAGTTTTAAAAAATAACTAATTAAAACGAATTCGATTTTAAAATAATACAATTTCATTTACATTAAACAGTTGGAATTAAATTTATTAAACATTAATTTTTAAAAAGCCAGATAGGGTGTTTTCTTTTATTTAACAATTAATGTTTATGAAATAAATTACCATATTTATATTATTTAATAAGTAAACACTTATTTTGAAGAGGTTATGTACACTAACATTTCACCTTATTAGGGCAAACAATTATTTTAATATATTTTACATTTATATTTTATAGCAAAATAAATAAAAAAATGTAAAGGTAATAAACTTTCATAGTTTTCAATATTTTTTCCAATGCATGTGAAAAGTTACAAGTAACTTTACACTAGGAAATTTTTCTCCACCACCTGGTTTCAGTGGGTGGAAACATGTAGGTGTACAGTACACTTTGAAGTAAATTAAGCCCATTAGTTTGCAAGGCAAGGATTCAGTTGAAGTGGCACTCAATACAAGAGCCATCATATAAATGCAGAATTAACATGCCTTATTTTTGAAAAAAATATGCATATTTATGAATGGATTAGAAAAAGTTGGGAAGGATGCGCTGTACATCTGATAGTGTCAGTCATAGATTTTAACTGCCTATCTTTCAGTCCAGTAATTGCATTGACATGTCATAGTGTCATTTGTTACCTAACACAATATATACTTTAGTCAATATCACCTGGGTCCTGTTCTTAAAAATTCTGAAGGGAATTACTCAAGTCAGACTGAGCGCATGCAAAGTCAAAATGAATGGTGAAGTCATCATATGCTTTGACTAAAATATACAGTCAAACTATGAAATCAGCAATAAAATATAGGAAGGGAATGTTGACCCCACACCCATCCCAACACCAAGGTGCAAATAGCAATTATATGATTAAAGACATATGGAATAGCTTAGCACATGGCACTGAGAACATCCATCATTGTGTATTAAGAGCTGCAGACATAATCAAAGGTACATTCAACAAACATTTCACCATCACTAATAATGCACATATGCCACACATTTAGGTCTCAAACAGTGAATGAGGAAATCGAGGGTGCTGTCATTCATCCAAAAAATGAGAGAGCAAAAAGTTACAAGTAGTAACTTTATGCTAGTAAATTTGTTTCTCCCCTGATTTCAGGAGGTGGAGACAAGAAATTATACACTTTGGAGTAAATTTACACTTGGAAATGTTGAACTGCCAAAAATAATACATGTACTGCAAAGTTTAAGAGTAAATTCACATGTGTAGATTTATTCATGTATAAATTAACTTTTGTGACTAGGCCAAAACGTTAGTGAATTTCAGACTGATGACCAGGGTCTCTCTCATTGAATGCAAGCATTGCACCTTAGGGCAGAACATAATGCCTCTCATTGAGTGTAAACTTTACATACTGAAACACAGTCACAATCTTTAAACATGCGACTCACACATTGGAGCACATCCTTACCCTTTATCATGTCATGTCATGTGATGTGAGTTGCTGTGCTGTCATGATCAGGCATCATGATGTAATTTCCAGTGATGTACTATTTATGATGATTGTTGTTTTTGAAAACTGAAGAAAAATACTATTTTCAGTTGAAGAATGTTGGCTAGGACGATTGGCATGTGGTGGAAACAGTACCAGCAAAGTAGAAAATATTAATTCCTATACAACAAATGATCTCCCTCCTCTTTATTCCCCCACTATACGTAGGTACATTCCAACTACTGCTGATGCAGCCATTTTTGAATCCCTATCTGTGCTCCTTTTCAACTTTGCAGCTGTTTGTGATAGGTACAAGCTGCAACAGGCTGAGCTGAGAGCAAAGATGATCATTTTCTTTGTGAATCATAGTTCCTTGATATCGATTTTCTCCTGAGTCATACCATAACACAAACCCTGTTTAAATGCATGCTGAAAGTTAGTTTCTTCTTCCCACTTCTACTCTCATTTTTTTAAAAACATCTTTATTGAAGTTTTATACTACCTCTGGCAGCTCATGTGCTATGTAAATACAAGTATATCATCGCGTTGTAGCCGTTTACATTATGTAGTGAAGGATAATGATGGTGTGATAATTCCAAACAAATTCAACAGAACTTGAACCATGAGCCTGTGATTCCATCTTCCTAGTAGTGAACACAAGTGTGATAGAGAAATACTTGTAGTACACAAGAGAGTTGGGGGGATGCCTCCCATATGGGGATATGGATGCAGTAAGAGTAGTTAAATAGTGCTGCGCACATGCTCCAGTCTATTTTCTCTGGGGTGGGGATTTGAGGGGGGATAGCGAGAAGGGAAGCAGATCAATCATGCAAGCAAGATGCACTACCCACGTGAAGCAGCAGGGCTAATATTGCTGTCAGGGGTCCCCTGAAAAGTGGTGTGGAGTTCATCCCATGCAGCTGCAATGGGTCTTCTTCTGTCGCATATGAGGCACAGGGTTGTAAAGGCCCTCGTAGTGCATGTAGAATGCATTGTGTATTTCTTCCTGGGTGGTGGTGATTGTGTTGAGGGAAACTCGGACAGCAGTCACTGGCACACTTTAACAGCCATGCCAGTAGATATCACAGCTTGTCCACTTCCGCTTGGACCCAGGCTTGATAAGCCTTGTAATCAGGCACCTCAATGACCCAAGTATTTGGGCATGCCGGTTTCAGTCAGTGTGACCCGGGCAGCCTCATCCTCCATCGCTGCCCCACAAGGATGTTTCGACCTGGATGAGGACCCTGCTGAGTGTGTCCTGTGCTCCCATTACTGTATGTATGCAATACCCTCAGACCACGGTTTTAACATGTCCCACTCCACCAAGCGTGTGGAGGTAGTGTCACTGTTTTCTGTTCTATAATTGGCTAGTGTTTCATTGACCGAGTCCTGGAACACAGGATCCTCTAGAGCCGTGGGCTGCAAGCGCCATGTTGGTACCAGTGGGATGAGGTCCCCTCAGACACCCTGCCAGAGCCGTGGGTTGTGATCTGACAGGGTCTTCACAAAAGTATCCCTGGGCGGTAAATTCCACTCCGCTCCGCTCGCGGAATTTGCGGAATTTTGGCAATCCGCGTTCCGCGGAGAATGCGGAATTGCCGAAAATTCCGCGATCTGCGCGTAGCGGAATTTCTTTCCTTGTTCGCGCTTTAAAAATGCGTTTTAGCGCACGAGGTAGCGACTTACCGGGATCCCTGCATTTGCCGACGAGTTTTCCTATCCGTTCGCGTGCACCACGAGATTTTGGTAGCCGGCCGCGCGATCCCGCGAGAGTGTGCGATCGCGAACACGTCATTCGGACGCGCCATCGGACACCGCAAGAGTGTGCGATCGCGAACACGTCATTTCGGATGCGCCATCGGACACCGCGAGAGTGTGCGATCGCGAACACGTCATTCAGATGCGCCATCGGACATCCGACGGAAGTTTGGTGAAGCTCGAGATGCCAAACACGCAAAGTTTGCAATCCGGAGAAGAAAAATATCTGGAGCAGCATAAAACCTTCTCGAAAATTATGATTTGGATGAAAAAAACTCCTCAGATTGACATTTGGCTGTACTTTTTGGTGCAAGGAGTCCTTTTTTTTAAAAAACTTTTTTGGGGAGAGGAAGGAGGTGCCCCAGAGTCTCCAACTTCCTGTTCCTGTCCAGCAGGCTCCTCCCAGTGCTTTGTCCTTGTCCTGTTCACTTTCATTTGGAGTTGGACCTGGAAGGATCACTCTTTGTGTCTGCTGCATCATATATCATTGGATTTGAGGACTTTTGGATTTGAGGACTTTTGGATTTGAGGACTTTTGGATTTGAGGACTTTTGGATTTGAGATTTTACAAGTAAGTTGGTGTTGTTTGTTTGATTGGGGCATTGCAGTTGCTGCAACAACAATTTTGGTACTTTTCATCAATTTAAAAAAAATGTAATGTGAGTAGCCAGAAGGCCCAGAGCTAGTCATGGGTGCATGATGAAACAACTGTTCCTTTGGTGTGTGTTGAATTTATTTTAAACATCATTTAGGGCATGGATGGCATTGGATTGAATTGCAAAATGTGTATTTATTGGGGTATTTCAGTTTTTGGGTGTGTGTTAAATAAATGCCTTTGTTGTGTGTGTGTGTGTGTGGTGTGGTTGCTGTGTAACTTGCACATCTTGTTTAGCTCTGTGAATTTTCGTTTTTGCATTTTTGCATTAAAGCTGTGTTGTTTAGCATGGCTCCTTTGCCTGGCTATTATAGGCCTGTTTCAGTTCATTGTTTTCCAGGCCTCCTGCTTGTGACTGTGAGTGTCCATGTGGCTGGAGGCCATTTTGTGGTGGTAGTTATAAGTGTGCTGCTTTTGCCATATAGGCCTGCATGTGTTTCCTTTGTTCCTTTTTGGCCTAGGCTCCTTGTTGTTGTGGGACTGGCCATGTGGCTGGAGGCCATTTTGAAGCCAGGCAGTGTGCTTTTTCCATAGGCCTGCAAGCTTGTGGCCTAGTCTGCCAACAGGCCTTTCATCCAGTAGGCTCAGAGGTAGTCATGGGTGCATGAAACAACTGTTTCTGTGTGTTCTGTTGAATTTAAACATCATTTAGGGCATGGATGGCATTGGATTGAATTGCAAAATGTGTTTTTTGTGGGGTATTTCACTTTTTTGGTGTGTGTTAAATATATGCCTTTGTTGTGTGTGGTGTGTTTGTTGTGTAACTTGCATACCTTGTTTAGCCCTGTGGATTTTTGTTTTTGCATTTTTGCATTAAAGCTGTGTTGTTTAGCATGCCTCCTTTGCCTGGCTATTATAGGCCTGTTTCAGTTCATTGTTTTCCAGGCCTCCTGCTTGTGACTGTGAGTGTCCATGTGGCTGGTGGCCATTTTGTGGTATTAGTTATAAGTGTGCTGCTTTTGCCATATAGGCCTGCATGTGTTTCCTTTGTTCCTTTTTGGCCTAGGCTTCTTCTTGTTGTGGTCCTGGCCATGTGGCTGGCGGCCATTTTGAAGCCAGGCAGTGTGCTTTTGCCATAGGCCTGCATGGTCTGTCTTTGCTTTCTTGTTGTTGTTGTGGGCCTGGCCATGTGGCTGGTGGCCATTTTGAAGCCAGGCAGTGTGATTTTGCCATAGGCCTGCAAGTTTGTGGCCTAGTCTGCCAACAGGCCTTTCATCCAGTAGGCTCAGAGGTAGTCATGGGTGCATGAAACAACTGTTTCTGTGTGTTCTGTTGAATTTAAACATCATTTAAAGCATGGATGGCATTGGATTGAATTGCAAAATGAGTTCTGTGTGGGGTATTTCACTTTTTTGGTGTGTGTTAAATAAATGCCTTTGTTGTGTGTGGTGTGTTTGTTGTGTAACTTGCACACCTTGTTTAGCCCTGTGGATTTTTGTTTTTGCATTTTTGCATTAAAGCTGTGTTGTTTAGCATGCCTCCTTTGCCTGGCTATTATAGGCCTGTTTCAGTTCATTGTTTTCCAGGCTTCCTGCTTGTGACTGTGAGTGTCCATGTGGCTGGTGGCCATTTTGTGGTGGTAGTTATAAGTGTGCTGCTGTTGCCATATAGGCCTGCATGTGTTTCCTTTGTTCCTTTTTGGCCTAGGCTTCTTGTTGATGTGGGCCTGGCCATGTGGGTGGTGGCCATTTTGAAGCCAGGCAGTGTGCTTTTGCCATAGGCCTGCATTGTCTGTCTTCGCTTTCTTGTTGTTGTTGTGGGCCTGGCCATTTGGCTGGAGGCCATTTTGAGCCAGGCAGTGTGCTTTTTCCATAGGCCTGCAAGCTTGTGGCCTAGTCTGCCAACAGGCCTTTCATCCAGTAGGCTCAGAGGTAGTCATGGGTGCATGAAACAACTGTTTCTGTGTGTTCTGTTGAATTTAAACATCATTTAGGGCATGGATGGCATTGGATTGAATTGCAAAATGTGTTTTTTGGGGGTATTTCACTTTTTTGATGTGTGTTAAATATATGCCTTTGTTGTGTGTGGTGTCTTTGTTGTGTAACTTGCACACCTTGTTTAGCCGTGTGGATTTTTGTTTTTGCATTTTTGCATTAAAGCTGTGTTGTTTAGCATGCCTCCTTTGCCTGGCTATTATAGGCCTGTTTCAGTTCATTGTTTTCCAGGCCTCCTGCTTGTGACTGTGAGTGTCCATGTGGCTGGTGGCCATTTTGTGGTGGTAGTTATAAGTGTGCTGCTTTTGCCATATAGGCCTGCATGTGTTTCATTTGTTCCTTTTTGGCCTATGCTTCTTTTTGTTGTGGGCCTGGCCATGTGGCTGGCGGCCATTTTGAAGCCAGGCAGTGTGCTTTTGCCATAGGCCTGCATTGTCTGTCTTCGCTTTCTTGTTGTTGTTGTGGGCCTGGCCATGTGGCTGGTGGCCATTTTGAAGCCAGGCAGTGTGCTTTTGCCATAGGCCTTGCACACCTTGTTTAGCCCTGTGGATTTTCGTTTTTACATTTTTGCATTAAAGCTGTGTTGTTTAGCATGCCTCCTTTGCCTGGCTATTATAGGCCTGTTTCAGTTCATTGTTTTCCAGGCCTCCTGCTTGTGACTGTGAGTGTCCATGTGGCTGGTGGCCATTTTGTGGTGGTAGTTATAAGTGTGCTGCTTTTGCCATATAGGCCTGCATGTGTTTCCTTTGTTCCTTTTTGGCCTAGGCTTCTTGTTGTTGTGGGCCTGGCTATGTGGCTGGTGGCCATTTTGAAGCCAGGCAGTGTGCTTTTGCCATAGGCCTGCATTGTCTGTCTGTGCTTTCTTGTTATTGGTGTGGGTCTGGCCATGTGGCTGGTGGCCATTTTGAAGCCAGGCAGTGTGCTTTTACCATAGGCCTGCAAGCTTGTGGCCTAGTCTGCCAACAGTCCTTTCATCCAGTAGGCTCAGAGGTAGTCATGGGTGCATGAAACAACTGTTTCTGTGTGTTCTGTTGAATTTAAACATCATTTAGGGCATGGATGGCATTGGATTGAATTGCAAAATGTGTTTTTTGTGGGGTATTTCACTTTTTTGGTGTGTGTTAAATAAATGCCTTTGTTGTGTGTGGTGTGTTTGTTGTGTAACTTGCACACCTTGTTTAGCCCTGTGGATTTTCGTTTTTGCACTTTTGCATTAAAGCTGTGTTGTTTACCATGCCTCCTTTGCCTTTTTATTATAGGCCTGTTTCAGTTCATTGTTTTCCAGGCCTCCTGCTTGTGACTGTGAGTGTCCATGTGGCTGATGGCCATTTTGTGGTGGTAGTTATAAGTGTGCTGCTTTTGCCATATAGGCCTGCATGTGTTTCCTTTGTTCCTTTTTGGCCTAGGCTTCTTGTTGTTGTGGGCCTGGCCATGTGGCTGGCGGCCATTTTGAAGCCAGGCAGTGTGCTTTTGCCATAGGCCTGCATTGTCTGTCTTTGCTTTCTTGTTGTTGTTGTGGGCCTGGCCATGTGGCTGGTGGCCATTTTGAAGCCAGGCAGTGTGGTTTTGCCATAGGCCTGCAAGTTTGTGGCCTAGTCTGCCAACAGGCCTTTCATCCAGTAGGCTCAGAGGTAGTCATGGGTGCATGAAACAACTGTTTCTGTGAGTTCTGTTGAATTTAAACATCATTTAGGGCATGGATGGCATTGTATTGAATTGCAAAATGTGTTTTTTGTGGGGTATTTCACTTTTTTGGTGTGTGTTAAATAAATGCCTTTGTTGTGTGTGGTGTGTTTGTTGTGTAACTTGCACACCTTGTTTAGCCCTGTGGATTTTCATTTTTGCATTTTTGCATTAAAGCTGTGTTGTTTAGCATGGCTCCTTTGCCTGGCTATTATAGGCCTGTTTCAGTTCATTGTTTTCCAGGCCTCCTGCTTGTGACTGTGAGTGTCCATGTGGCTGGAGGCCATTTTGTAGTGGTAGTTATAAGTGTGCTGCTTTTGCCATATAGGCCTGCATGTGTTTCCTTTGTTCCTGTTTGGCCTAGGCTTCTTGTTGTTGTGGGACTGGCCATGTGGCTGGTGGCCATTTTGAAGCCAGGCAGTGTGCTTTTGCCATAGGCCTACAAGCTTGTGGCCTAGTCTGCCAACAGGCCTTTCATCCAGTAGGCTCAGAGGTAGTCATGGGTGCATGAAACAACTGTTTCTGTGTGTTCTGTTGAATTTAAACATCATTTAGAGGATGGATGGCATTGGATTGAATTGCAAAATGAATTCTGTGTGGGGTATTTCACTTTTTTGGTGTGTGTTAAATAAATGCCTTTGTTGTGTGTGGTGTGTTTGTTGTGTAACTTGCACACCTTGTTTAGCCCTGTGGATTTTCGTTTTTGCATTTTTGCATTAAAGCTGTGTTGTTTAGCATGCCTCCTTTGCCTGGGTATTATAGGCCTGTTTCAGTTCATTGTTTTCCAGGCCTCCTGCTTGTGACTGTGAGTGTCCATGTGGCTGGTGGCCATTTTGTGGTGGTAGTTATAAGTGTGCTGCTTTTGCCATATAGGCCTGCATGTGTTTCCTTTGTTCCTTTTTGGCCTAGGCTTCTTGTTGTTGTGGGCCTGGCCATGTGGCTGGTGGTCATTTTGAAGCCAGGCAGTGTGCTTTTGCCATAGGCCTGCATTGTCTGTCTTCGCTTTCTTGTTGTTGTGGGCTGGCCATGTGGCTGGTGGCCATTTTGAAGCCAGGCAGTGTGCTTTTGCCATAGGCCTGCAAGCTTGTGGCCTAGTCTGCCAACAGGCCTTTCATCCAGTAGGCTCAGAGGTAGTCATGGGTGCATGAAACAACTGTTTCTGTGTGTTCTGTTGAATTTAAACATCATTTAGGGCATGGATGTCATTGGATTGAATTGCAAAATGTGTTTTTTGTGGGGTATTTCACTTTTTTGGTGTGTGTTAAATAAATGCCTTTGTTGTGTGTCGTGTGTTTGTTGTGTAACGTGCACACCTTGTTTAGCCCTGTGGATTTTTGTTTTTGCATTAAAGCTGTGTTGTTTAGCATGCCTCCTTTGCCTGGCTATTATAGGCGTGTTTCAGTTCATTGTTTTCCAGGCCTCCTGCTTGTGACTGTGAGTGTCCATGTGGCTGGTGGCCATTTTGTGGTGGTAGTTATAAGTGTGCTGCTTTTGCCATATAGGCCTGCATGTGTTTCCTTTGTTCCTTTTTGGCCTAGGCTTCTTGTTGATGTGGGCCTGGCCATGTGGGTGGTGGCCATTTTGAAGCCAGGCAGTGTGCTTTTGCCATAGGCCTGCATTGTCTGTCTTCGCTTTCTTGTTGTTGTTGTGGGCCTGGCCATGTGGCTGGAGGCCATTTTGAAGCCAGGCAGTGTGCTTTTTCCATAGGCCTGCAAGCTTGTGGCCTAGTCTGCCAACAGGCCTTTCATCCAGTAGGCTCAGAGGTAGTCATGGGTGCATGAAACAACTGTTTCTGTGTGTTCTGTTGAATTTAAACATCATTTAGGGCATGGATGGCATTGGATTGAATTGCAAAATGTGTTTTTTGTGGGGTATTTCACTTTTTTGGTGTGTGTTAAATATATGTCTTTGTTGTGTGTGGTGTGTTTGTTGTGTAACTTGCACACCTTGTTTAGCCCTGTGGATTTTCGTTTTTGCATTTTTGCATTAAAGCTGTGTTGTTTAGCATGCCTCCTTTGCCTGGCTATTATAGGCCTGTTTCAGTTCATTGTTTTCCAGGCCTCCTGCTTGTGACTGTGAGTGTCCATGTGGCTGGTGGCCATTTTGTGGTGGTAGTTATAAGTGTGCTGCTTTTGCCATATAGGCCTGCATGTGTTTCCTTTGTTCCTTTTGGCCTAGGCTTCTTGTTGTTGTGGGCCTGGCCATGTGGCTGGCGGCCATTTTGAAGCCAGGCAGTGTGCTTTTGCCATAGGCCTGCATTGTCTGTCTTTGCTTTCTTGTTGTTGTTTTGGGCCTGGCCATGTGGCTGGTGGCCATTTTGAAGCCAGGCAGTGTGCTTTTGCCATAGGCCTGCAAGCCTGTGGCCTAGTCTGCCAACAGGCCTTTCATCCAGTAGGCTCAGAGGTAGTCATGGGTGCATGAAACAACTGTTTCTGTGTGTTCTGTTGAATTTAAACATCCTTTAGGGCATGGATGGCATTGGATTGAATTGCAAAATGTGTTTTTTGTGGGGTATTTCACTTTTTTGGTGTGTGTTAAATAAATGCCTTTATTGTGTGTGGTGTGTTTGTTGTGTAACTTGCACACCTTGTTTAGCTCTGTGGATTTTCTTTTTTGCATTTTTGTATTAAAGCTGTGTTGTTTAGCATGCCTCCTTTGCCTGACTATTATAGGCCTGTTTCAGTTCATTGTTTTCCAGGCCTCCTGCTTGTGACTGTGAGTGTCCATGTGGCTGGTGGCCATTTTGTGGTGGTAGTTTAAGTGTGCTGCTTTTGCCATATAGGCCTGCATGTGTTTCCTTTGTTCCTTTTTGGCCTAAGCTTCTTGTTGTTGTGGGCCTGGCCATGTGGCTGGCGGCCATTTTGAAGCCAGGCAGTGTGCTTTTGCCATAGGCCTGCATTGCCTGTCTTCACTTTCTTGTTGTTGTTGTGGGCCTGGCCATGTGGCTGGTGGCCATTTTGAAGCCAGGCAGTGTGCTTTTGCCATAGGCCTGCAAGCTTGTGGCCGAGTCTGCCAACAGGCCTTTCATCCAGTAGGCTCAGAGGTAGTCATGGGTGCATGAAACAACTGTTTCTGTGTGTTCTGTTGAATTTAAACATCATTTAGGGCATGGATGGCATTGGATTGAATTGCAAAAAGTGTTTTTTGTGGGGTATTTCACTTTTTTGGTGTGTGTTAAACGAATGCCTTTGTTGTGTGTGGTGTGTTTGTTGTGTAACTTTCACACCTTGTTTAGCCCTGTGGATTTTCGTTTTTGCATTTTATTGCATTAATGCTGTGTTGTTTAGCATGCCTCCTTCGCCTGGCTATTACAGGCCTGTTTCAGTTCATTGTTTTCCAGGCCTCCTGCTTGTTGCTTGTGACTGTGAGTGTCCATGTGGCTGGTGGCCATTTTGTGGTGGTACTTTAGTAGTGTGCTGATTTTGCCATATATGCCTGCATGTCGTTCCTATGTTCCTCTTGGCTTACTGCTTCCATCCATCCCCTTTGCCTGCTGCAGCTCCCTGAATGACGTGATGAGCAAATAATGTAATGCCAAACAAACAGGTTCCACTTCCAATACATTTGTATTTTTGTTTTTGTTCTTCTTCTTTCCTATCCTTCCTGAGTGTACACAGTATACCATGAGAGCCCTTGTTGTCAAAGTCTCACAAATGGCTACACTGTTATGTTTTTCTTTATAACTTAAACTGAGTTAATAAAATGTAATAATATAACAGTAACAAGTGTGACCACCACACACTAAGTTATATATTATATTTTTTGTACTAGTAGTAATTGAACCACAACAACAAATGCAACATTTCACTGATGTTCTTCTCCTGGCTTCTTTCCTTTTAGGTGCACAAAAAGACAGAGGAGGAGGAGGTGTCATCATCACCCATTGTACTGCCAGACAGAAGTCCTGCTGTGCACAACGTCACGTGACGTGTGGCCACAGACATCTCTGCAACTTGTGCAACAGCGTCCTGCTGACATCTGAAGAAGATGGGCCCAAAGAAAGTTAGCAGGTCCTCCAGTAAAAAGAAAGTTGCCAGTGAGAAGAAGGAACAGAAGAAGGAAGTGGCACTTACCAAGACTGGTGTGCCGCCTACGATGTTTTTTGGGAAACAAAAAATTATGCCTGCAGCAGCTGTGTCCGGGGACCAAGCTGGGAGCAGCACCTCCGCATCAGCGGGCCCACCCCACCAACCTAGGCCCAAGCCCATGAGTGTCGCAGAGGTAGCCAGTCTACTAACGAGCAGTGATGTTGAAATGTCATTATCGCAAAGTAGTACCCAATCAACGCAGGCGGAAACTCAGCAGATAAGTGGGCAACAACAGCCGCAACAACAGCCACAACAACAGCCGCAACAACAGCCCACAATAGTAGTTGTTGCTCCTGAAGTAGGGGCTGTTCAGGAAATAGAGCTTCCTGCAGACGAAGAGGAGCAAGCCACTCTTTCAGAAAATCCATTGTCTTCCAGATCCCCAGCAAGGAAAAGGAGGGTTAGTCCATCAACTTCTTCTCCAAGCCCCGCTTCTAATGATCTAGATGCCACTTGGAATCCACCAGCTCAGTCTGACAGTGATGCACGCCACAAGACAAGGCTAGTGAAAAGGAAGGTTCCAGAAAGCCTTAGAGTTATGGAGGTAGATGTAGAAGAGGGGGATGATGATGATGACGAGCCAGTCATCATGAACATCACTCCCGGCCCAGAGGAGATGGAGACCAACATTATTACCCTATCCAAAATCGCTGCGAGGGATGTAGCACGGATACCACCAAGACAGGTATCACCACCTCCAGCTTCCATATTTGCATTTGCTAAGGCCCGGCAGGGACCTACATCAAGCTCAACCACCACCTCAGTACTAGGTAGTGGTACTGTAAGTGCACAGAGTCAAATTCCATGCCCACCCTCCAGTTCAACTTGCATTGAAAGTGGCACCTCCAGCAGCACCAGAAAGTTCACCTCCCCAGTTTGGGACTTCTTTTCGGTTAGCAGTCCGGAGGGGAACATTGCTATATGCTCAATTTGTCGACACGATGTTAAGCGGGGTAAGCTTGGTACAAACTATGGTACCGGAGGCCAAACAAGTCATCTCAAAAAACACCACATCATCCAGTGGGAGGCTCACCTACTTTGCTTACAAAAAAGTAAAACTGCACCCATTGCTGTTGGTGGGGATGATGAAGTAGAAGAAGATATGATCGCGGTGGAAGGTGAACAAGAGGGAGACATTTCTAGCCCTGTCCCCAGCAGTGTAGTGGTACCGCCCACATCCTCAGCAACATCTCAGTGGCACCGTAGTAAGAAGAGTCATACTCAGAGTCAGACTGAGACACCAAGGCAACCGAGTACTGCAATGTAAAAAAGTGTGTTGTTGAGCCTAACTGGGTTCAAGAAGACAGCTGCACCACAAAGGAAAATAATCCAGCCTACCATTGACAGCATGCTTAGGTCGGAGGGGCAGTATGAACGCAACGGCACGTTTGTACAATGCGAAGCTGGCTAAAATGTTAGCGCTGGACCTTCTCCCTTTTTCTTTTATGGAAGGGGTGGGTTTCCTTGAATTTGTGTCAGCCCTCTGCCCTAAATGGAAGGTTCCCAGCTGGTCCTATTTCGCCAGAGTTGCTGTTCCAGCACTACATCACGATGTGCTGTAATTCCTTGGACAAGCTTTGCAGCAGAGTGCTGTTCACAATATCCACCTGACAACAGACATGTGGACCAGTTGCCAAGCCACTGATTACATGTGCATCACTGCACACTGGATATCTTTTGTGGGATTTAGAGAAAAGATATCTGAAGCAGGTGCTGTTGACACTGCTGAGATTTTTAATGCTACTCGGAAACATGCAACTGTAGCCATGTTCGCCATGGAGAAATCTCATACTGCTGCAAACATTTTGGAAGAGTTTAACAGCAATGTCTTTGAATGGCTGCGCCCAAGAGGGCTTAACATTGGTTTTGTTGCCACGGATAATGGCAGTAATGTACTTAAGGCCATGGAGCTTGGTGCCTATTTCAGGGTCCCGTGTTTGGCGCACTGCATTAACATTATTGTTCAAGACTTTCTGAAAAAGAAGCCATAGTCAACAACTTACTGACCACCTGCCGAAGAATATGCACACATTTCAGCCATTCTTTTAAAGCCCGGAAGCAGCTGAGGATGATTCAACGTGAATATAGACTGCCAGTCAAAGCACTCATCCAGGAGGTGGCAACACGTTGGAACTTAACTTATTACATGCTTGACCGTCTGTTTGAGCAGTACAGACCAATCAATGAATATGTCATGCAAAGAGGGGATGCTACTGTGAAAGGCATGACCCTTCAGATGGACCAATGATGCCTAGTTAAATGCCTGACAGAGATGCTTCTTCCTTTCGAAGTCTTCACACGTGAAGTCAGCAAGGAGGACTGTACTATGGGCCAAGCTATCCCATTGTTGCACATGCTACAGCAACAGCTGAAGGAGGTGTCTGAAGCGTACATAGGTGTGGAGGAAAAAAATGAAGCATATGAGTTGGTGGAGAGCTTATCCCGTCGCTTAGCTGAAAATACAAGGGTGCAAACTAAGATTGTGTCAGAAAAACATTACATTTGTGCCACAATTCTGGATCCATGGTACAAATCGGCACTGAACAGTAAGACATTAATTCCTTTTTCAGAAGTGGACGTTGCCCGGTACAAAAGTTGGATAGCTGAGGTAGCCAGTCACTTTGAAAATGAACGGCTGGCACTTAAATGCCTGCTACTCAAAACCACAACAAGTACTGCAGCAGGGCATCCGGCGTCAAGTTCCACTTCAGAGCCTGAGGGCAGTGCATTTGGCTCAGAGCGGTCACCAACACTATCGACAACAACAGCAAGAACCTGATCATCAGCCCCAGTAAAATCGGCACAGGGTTGGTATTTACAACCAGGGCTTGCTAGGTCCAGTGGTGATGCAAAGACAAAAGATGCCAAACAAACTGTAGCACCCCTGAACATTGAGCGGATGGTTCAGGCCTATCTGGATGACCCAACAGAGGTCTACATTGATGAAAACCCATTGCGGTATTGGTATGGGAAAAGGAACCAATGGCCAGTGCTCAGCAGGCTGGCGATAAACTATCTGGCTTGCCCTGTCACAAGTGTCTCTTCTGAACGTGTTTTCAGTGCTGCTGGTGCCATTGTAACAGTGAAAAGGACCAGTCTCTCGCCCAAAAAACGTGGAGAGGTTAACCATGATCAAAATGAATCAGCACTTTATACCACCGAATTACACAATACATGAATCAATGCAGGAAGAGGAGGACAGCAACTTAGGTGACGGAAGTAGTGTGTTAGATGATGATTACCTACTTCTGGTTGAACCCCCAGAGTTTGAGGACAAGCTATACTTCCCTGACAACTAGGCTTGAACTTCTTACTTTCTTCCTCCCTTATTTACTTTTATTTGTGTGTGTCTGTCTTTCTGGTTAGAAACTTCGAATCACAACAAATCCATCACCACCGTCTTCTAGTCTTTTTATTGCCATATTGCAGTTGCAGCTGTCTGCATTTCACTGAAGTCCACTCCTCCGAGTCCTGCTCCTCCATCCTCCTGACTCGCCCTAAATCCATTTCCATTAAGCCAGATGATGATTGGATGTAGAATAGAAGAAAAAAGAAAATGTTGCCTCGTTGAGTCCCTCCAAAAGAAGTGGAACATGATGACTACTATAGCTATCCTCCTTTCCGAGCCGAGAGAGACTGCCCCTTAACTTAAGATGAGAAGGAACAGGTAATGAATGATGGCATGCATTGGACGCTGACTGAGTGATTTGTGTTGTTGTTGTTTGTTGTGCATGAAGTGAATTGATTGTCTACTACTATTTAATCTACACACTAAAAGTAACTCAAGCCAATGTTTCCCTGCTTGTTTTTTAATAACAAAATTGTACTTCTACTGCAGGCTGATCCATTGCATTTTGAATATGGAATGTGGACTCACTCTGTACACTGCACACTGAGTTGGGCAACACCATGATGATGACCACAGTGACATAATATCTTCGCAGTCACTCAGTAGGATCGGAGATGATTGATGGACTAAGTCAGGGCGTTTCATGAGTGGCATAAAAGGTAAACAAGTCAACAACAACCACAGCAGACCTACATGTCTGTGTAGTGGTGGAGTCGAGTGTAGTGGTATGACTGACAGCGGTGCATTGATTTAGTCACTTAATTTGTAAAATGCTATGTTGCTGTATATGTGCTTTGTCTGCCTCTGTCAAAAAATGTACGCTAAATGGAGGATGGGTCGCGGGTGCCGTGGGCCTGCTCTGTCCTGTTGTTATTGTTGTAGGTTAATGCTGGAAACAGAGTAGACATGATGTATCCATGCCGCCACTGAAAGTGTTCTTGTTGCACTCCACCGTAATTTATGCATTTTATTTCTCCTTGATTTTTCAATATCCCTTTTGTTTTTCCATCTACAATTACAGGCCGGCCCTTACCCTGTGCTATACTGGGAAAAACAACTCACACTTACCTTACCAATCCACATCCGCCAGGCAGGCAGTGGCGTCACCCAAAATTGATGGACGGAGCGTCCATGGAAGGGAGGACCAAGAGGAATGCCGAGATGCAACTCCCCAATTTGACCAGGATAACAACATACATTAACAGCATCAACATTCATCATCTTTTAAATAATTTGATTCATTGTTTATCTTCAATCATTACGACTGTGTGTTGTTGTTATTATTATGTTTGCTCTCTGCTTATAATTCATCCCTACAGCTATTTTTTAATTTTCTTTGCTATCTTTAAAAGTAAGCCCGGTACAACAGAACAGAAACTGTATGTAATTTGGGTCTCTCTGAGGGCAGACAGGCAAGGCACATTGCATAATATACTGCTGCCCTGTACTGTCTAATTGTCTAGTAGTAGTTAGTAAGTACTACTTATCCTTAACCATCAAGTTATCAATATCATCATCATGCATGCATTTCCTTTTTCTCCCTTAACAGATTTATGGATATGGTAGTCTGCCAAGATTGTGTTTTGTTGTTTGTTCATGCGTAGTGTTTTTCTTTGTCAAACCTTTCCCCAAACCCCCCTTCCCAACCATTCATCAAACCCTAACCCTCTTCCCCCGGGCTGTGTGATTTATTGAGGTGTGACTCAATTAAATGTACACCAATAATTGATCACACGCTTGCTGGGGCGGATGTGGCGAAAGCAACACTAATTCAATTTCAAGGCAGGGCGAGGATCTACTTCTGCTTGCCCACCCATGATCAGGATATTTGCAAGGTAATTTTTTTTTTCCAAAGGAACCTAATCCATCATCATTAATTGTCGGCATCGATTGGATTTGTCATCCTCCTACACAGCACTAAAGGTTACGCTTGTGTCGAGTGTAGGCCTAGTCAAGTGACTCGACATAACTACAGTTTGTAACTTGTTGTACTAGGCTATCCCCGCCACCATTATGTTTTATTTTATTTTGGCATATTATTGTTTGGAAGTAAGTTCTGTACTGTACTTCGTTCTACTACTCCTCCCACAGTCTCTCTCAGGCGACTGACGTCTCATTTTCTTTTTTTACAAATGCTACTGCCAGTGTCTACTACTACCACCACAACCATGGCATGTTGGGAAACCAAACCATCATCACCATGCAGCCATCGCTGTGCCTAAGTTAAACATCAAGCACAGGTAAGAGAAGAAGTTTGGGGGAGGCATAATTAATAATGGAAATTTTTTCTTTAATTCACACACCCCTTGAGTCCAGTTGCAGAATGCATAGACTAGGAGGAGAGACTGACAGTACTAGTAGGACAAGTCACTCAGTGAGGCGTACCGCATCTATCTGTTTGTGTCTTACAAAGTCAGCAGATTATTTAAATCAAACACTGGCTGTGGCCCTGCAGCAGCAAGGAAACAGTGTGACGTAAAACAGTAACCCCACCCACAAAACATTAACAACATCGTATGTAAAGTATAAATATAATTTAATCCCCCAACAAAAATAAACTATGTAAAAAATCCCACAACAACACCTGACCCACCCCTCTCCCTAACCCCAACCAATGTCCGAAACGAAAAAGTCCAACCAATTGTCCATGTCCATAATAAACCCCAACACCCAATTCCCACCCACCAAAAGAAACAATAAAAAAGGGGCAATCCAACAGGGTCTCAACTCATCGGTGGGCTCGCTTCTCCAGGACCTTAATCCGCTCCTCTAGGCGGGCCACGCATCGCTTCAGTGCGAGACAATTGCATCCACAGGGGGGGGCAGCAGTGCTAGATAAAGAAGTGCGGCGGCGGGCGGCTGCCAGACGGCGGCGCCATAACACTGGAGGGGCCTGGCTGGGGCCCGGGGCATTGGAGGAGGCTACAGCTGCTGCTGCCTCCTCCTCCTCCTCCGCCAGAACCACCAGCCGCCGGTATTCAGTCTGTATGGCCTCCAGCTTCCGGCGCCGGGCCATGGCTGCCAACTCCTTCCTGTCTGGTTTCCCTTTGGAAGGAGTAGCTATATCAAGAAGAAAAAACAAGACTATTGTAACAATATACTCTTAGCAAAACAGTAAGACAAATTAATTCTACACATAGTGGCACAGTAGCACTAGCAAGCACAGTATATAACATTTGTAGTATGTATCTATCCTCCCACTTCCTCGGCCTCTAACATTTATGGGATTTTCAGGCATTAAACCACCCATGCATCTGATTCCTATCAGCCACCTATGCATGCATCCCACGTATCCTATCCTTCTCTTCTCTGCCAGTCATAAATATTACATCTCGCACGTCCTTCCTCCTTCCACCCTTCTTTCCCTTTTCGTTCAACCCATCCATCAAGGTCATCTGATCTGACTTTTAGTCTTCTCCATAAAACTTTAACAGCTGAGTTGAAGTCAGATAGAAGAGGCCATTGGTTACTCAACACTCCCGCCGCTAATGCTATTGCTAATGCTAAGTAAAGGGTGTCTTCTTCTCCAACCGTTCACAACAACTTCTTAATTACTAAGTCTCAACAGTACAGTGTACACCCTTGCAGCGAGTGTAATGTCAATAAGTAAGGAATATAACTTACCACCGCCCACCACTGCTGCTGGCTCACCCCTTGCAGCTCCTGCAACTGCCGCATCTCCTCCTGCTCCCTCTGTGGCCACATCACCATCGCCGCTGGCCCCGGCACTGGTGGTCGGTAGTATGACTAGAAAAAACATTACACATTTTTTAGATGCCATATACACATCCCCCTATTTATTCTTTTTCACTAGCAAGATTGAAAAAAAAGTTAATACATACATATACAGCATACATCACTAGTACAAATCGGGTACTAGTCTACTAGAGTACAGTAGACACTAGTAGTGTTATATCATGGTCCCTAGGGTCATTCTAGTCTTTGCTAAGTTAGCCTGAGCCATGCAACCATTTTAGCTTTGTGTCTTTTATTTTTGCGCACGTTACCTCGCAGCTTGTTGTGTAAGACGCCTTTGAGCCCACATGAGCTCATAGTACTGCTACTGTCTGAGCGCTGCGTACAAGGTCGAAAAACAAGCCACTTTGTTATGGAGTTCTGGTGGTCAGTCCGTATTGCTTAGCCATAACATGCTACACTTTTTGGCACAACTGAGAAATGCTTGCAATATACTAACGCGCACCATTTTTCTCATAACAGACGGAAGATTCCCTTCTACGAACCAGAGCTTTGCAGAGCTTATGATGTAACCAGAACTTCTAGGTTCTTCTAAGGTGAGGGGTCCCCCAGAATTGGCTCAGAGATCTTCATTTATAATTTTATATAAACTATATTCCTACCAAGGGGAGGGTGGTTCTTCCACCACTGTTCAGTTATCATCTTGATTGATTTCCCCTTTTGTCTTCTATGGACTTGTAGTTGTAACAATGTTTATTGTTTTAATCTTATGCATTTTGCTGTTGGTGCTGGTTCGTATACTGCATTATAGAACAACATGCATACTCAGAGCTTGTTAGTTGAAAATAAACCTTTTGAACTTACATAGACTCTGTGGTATTTGGTGTGGACTTAAACGAGTGAGTGAGCGAAAGGGTGTGCATTGCTTCCACGACTCTGAGAGGTCGGGAGTGTAGTGTTATGTTCTGGGTTGTCTAATCATTGGGTATCTTTGGGGGGTTCGGAGAGCTAATGAGACACTATAGCTAGTCGGTCAGGGGATTGTGGGTGAGGTGTGAGGAAGGTCCAACCTCCTATCACCAACGTCCTATTTTCTTGTGCATAGTTCTGTATGTGCAGAATCCCTACAACAGTAGTAGT
Organism: Calotriton arnoldi; assembly: GCA_963921515.1. Classification (NCBI taxonomy): domain Eukaryota; kingdom Metazoa; phylum Chordata; class Amphibia; order Caudata; family Salamandridae; genus Calotriton; species Calotriton arnoldi. Next base: position 889,227 of record CAWUFW010003439.1, on the reverse strand, counting down.
ATGTCCTATGTATCCTATCAAAAATAGTAAAATATCTGGTTGGGCATTTTGTTGGTGGGAATTGTCGAAAAGCCTCAAGATTAAGAAGACTAGAAGAGGACAACCCAAAGGACTGGACTCAGTGGCTAGAGCGATTGGTGAATCTGAGTTTTATTTAAAACCTTTTACATAAAGAGTGGCCACCTGGGCAAGCTTAGCTACAGACAGACTAATAGTAGTAGTACAGAGAGTCATAGCAGAGGCAGTTAGAGGCAGGGATAACAAGAATTTAGAAACAGATTGTCTAGATCGGAGAAGATTTTGTAAAAAATAGAATTAGGAAATCGAAATAATAGTTCGTAAAAAATAAGGTGCAGTAAAAGTTAGGGAAGTATAATTATTAATATTAACAACAGGAGGACTTACTGGGGCCAGCAGCAGAGCCCTCGGTAGAGGAGCGTTCCTGGCCCTGGGAGGCATCTTCTCCAGCTCCCGCCGACTCCGACCCCGTCTTCTTGCCCCTGGGTGCTGGTCATGAAAGATGTAAGAAAGAAAGAGACAAACATGGATGATTGGTGTGAAACAAATAAAATATTTTAAAAACGGTCAAAAAAACATTTATGGAAACAACAATTGCAACAAAATTGACCTATCTAATTTGGTCGACTAGTATTGCGGGATTCGCGGTCCGTCTTGTTATTATTTATGAACACTAATCCAGTGTTCCATTCTGATTCCAGAATACTAACTAAGCCTAAATACCACCTGACCTAGCCCACCTATTCCAGACGGGCCAATTGTTCACTAAGTCTGCATTTCCATTTATTTTAGTCCTCAAAAATAAATAGATGGAGGACACATGCATAACTTTTTGCATACACCAAATTGTTGGTTGCTTGCTGCTGATGTTCTGCTAGTGATAAGCCTATTACCACTCACTGAAAAAACTACAAAAGGTTCTACTAAGGACTGGGGTAAGCAGCACTCAGCAACACGTGACGTGACAGAGGATGCGTCACGCACACCACTAAAAAATTACCTACTAATAAGTAACTAAACCTATCAATCCACCACTATCTCTTCTTAGTGGCAGGAGGACAAAGGAAGGACTAGAGTCTCTCTAGCATTACCTAACTTAAGTTCTCTAAAGTAAACTCTTACATATTCATGCCAAGCGAGCGCAAAGTTGCAAACAAGTAAGATTAGTAGCGCCGAGCACCTGTGTCATAACAATCACAGAAGATTTTTAAACGTAATTTACCTGCAATGTAAGCAGCAGCATTCTTGCTGTTCGGGAAAAAAAATATATTCGCAATATATAACACAGAGCAGAAGAACACAAAGTAGTAATATTAAATAGCTACTCACCAAGCCCCGGCGCCTCCACTCCTAGCAGGTCCAGCAGGTCCTGCTCCAGGTCCAGGATATCGGACCACCGGTGCGTCAGCTGGTTAGGGGTGCGCCGGACCCCAGAGCAGCGAAACACTGCCCGGCGCACCTTTCCCCACTGCTGGTGACGCTCCAGGAGCCCGTACCCAGACCCAGGCCTGCCGCCTGCTGCCAGGGTTAAGGGGAGGTGGCGCTGGACAAAAAAAACAAGTGCGGCCACCTCTGCCTCACTAAATAAGGCCCGTGCCTGCACCCCGTGTGGGCGCCGCCTTCCGCAGGGAAGGCGGTCGCGGCTACGGCTGCGAGCAGCCTTGCCCTTGGACTTGCCCACACCCTTGGCCATGGTTCTGGGACTCGGGGGGCGGAAAAGAAAAGGGAGGAATTCGAAAAGTAAGTAAAAGAAATGAAAAAAGCAAGTTATAGAAAAAGAGTGAAAAAGTAGTAGAAAAAGTAACAAAAAGTAGAAAAAAAGTCAGAATATAGAATCAGGAAAATAGAGAGATAGATAATAAATAAAAAAGATTTTAAAAAAGTGTACAGAAACAAAGGATTGCAAAGATAGAGGGAGGATAGAAAAGCAGGCCCAGAACCATAGCAATAGAGTGAAAAACAAGATGGCCGCGCACATTGCAACCGCATGGGCAAGTTCGCGTGATATTTCCCCCCCGAGCACGCAAAAAGCGTCGCGAACACGTCATACGCGTTCCCGAACAGGAAATACTCATCGCGAACGGGTGGGAGCACGCAATACGCGACCCGGAACAGGAAATAAGCATCGCGAACGGGCGGGACAAGTGAAAAACAAGATGGCCGCACCCATTAGCGACCGCATGGGCAAGTTAGCGAGATATTTGCCCGCGAGCACGCAAAAACACATTGCAAACGGGCGGGACAAGCAATTCCGCGTGTTCGTGGAATTTCCGCGTGCTCGCAGAGATTTTTTACTGTCTTGCGGAACTTTGCGTAACGCGACTATGCAAATTCCGCCCACCCTTACACAAAAGTACTCCACTGACCTGAACTTAAACTGTGTGGCGAGGTGTCAGAGGAAGTGGTCAAGCCGGATATGGAGATCATGCCGCAAGGAGTAAAAGGAATATTCTCTAGCAGCTGGATTCAGGGCTTTCCAGCTGTCCACTAAAGACCAGTGTGTGAGCCACTGCAACATGTAGGATGCAGCAGGTGAGGTAGAGAATTGGAGAAGGGGATGGTAGGACCTATCCAGTGCAGGGTCCAGAAAGCAGTCAAAATTGCCCCCAAGAATCCAAGGCAAATGGGACCAACAGGTCAACAGTGAGGATAAGCATGCCAGAAAACCTGCCTGTGCAACATTCAGCAAATAGGCAACTACAGACTTCCCAACAACACCTCCACTCCATCCAAACTACCCTCCAGAAACATATAGTGCCCCTCTGAGACTGTCGCAACCACTGTGCTTTGAAAGAGCAGCAATGGTTGCATCCATATTAATGCTCCTCTAGCATAGCCCGAATAGGCTGTGCAGAATCATTTCCCTCTCCACTGTTTTTGGAGTCCCATGTCTTTTGAGGTATTGATGGACTGAGCCGTGTCTTGTAACCATTCCCAGCCACTGGACATTCCAGGTAAGAAACGTTATTTTAGGCATTCAACAAACATGAATGGAGGGGGGAGACAAAGCGCTCCTTCCCGGTAGGGAGTCCTCAGGCATGCTGCATTGATGACAAGATGACAGGCTCAATTAAAACAACAAAATGATTTCTCCAAATCCCAGTTCCAGGGCATCAGAGCAGCATCTGACTGCCCAAACAGTTAACGTAATGCTGTAAGTTTGTGAGCCCTACAATGCAGCAGTCCAATGGACACAGGGTACCCAAAGCAGGTGGTGTGAGCATTGTGCAGTACTTTCTGTGTTTGGTCTGGGCGGTGGCAGAGAACTCTGGCACAGAGCCCCCCTGTTGGGCCCTTTGGGCTTTGCAGCGCCGGCCCAACAAGGAGCTGCCCTATGATGAAGCATGACACCCCTCAGGGTGTGTGAGGGCCCTTAGCTCCTAATTGGAGCTATTCCTTCTTTACTATATCTACCTCTTCTTGACACCTGGTTTCATCAAATAGATCCCTCCCCCCTTCAGTTCCCTTTCATTCCACTCAGGAACAGCATACCCTTCTCTCTTCACGGTGGCAGAGAGGGCCCATCTTTAGCTTCAAGGTCCAGGGTCTCTTGCAAACTGAGAGGCAAAGGAGCACAGGGCACACACTGCACCAGCAGGAAGGCACCAGTGCAGCTCACAGTTAGAGCAAATTATCATCAATCTGTGGCGTGACAGGGGGTAGCAGGCCGGACAACGCACTTAGCCAGGAGTTTGTGCAATCTCCATCAGACAAGGCATCCTCCAATTCATCTGTAGCACAGGCTGTGTTAAGTTCCCAAAAAAGATCCGCCAGAGCGAATTCCGAAATCCTTTCATGGTGCACCTGTGCAGGCGAGGGTGCCCCAGAGGCACCGGCAACAGGTCTGCGCGATCTGCCCCAGTGCCATCTTCATCTCGGCTGGAGTTTGACATCACTTTGAGTTTTGCTGGAAACAAGAGAGACTAGTTAAACCCCTCCTCTCTCTGCTTTCTTTTCACACCCAAAAAGGTTGCTCTCCAACGCTGGACTGACATAGTGTAATCCGGAAAAAGGAAGAACTGCATGTTATCGAAAGTGACACAGCTTAGCCACCAGGTGGCTCGCAGTACTGTGTCCCGGTCTCTGAGGTTCAGTAACCTTGCCACCACATGCCTCGTAGGTGGGGCCATGCAGCAGGAACCCAATGTAGACGTTCAACAGTAAATTGGGGGGAAAGTTCCATGGGTGCGATTTCTGTGGAAAACCAAGTTTCAAAGTTGAGAGTGGGGTCACCGCTCTCTGCTCCCTACGGGAAACCGATGATTCGGTTATTGTTGTTCCTGGAACGGGCTTCCTGGTAATTGAATTTCCCCTCCAATTGCTTGATTCTACTGGTAAAGCCACTGACCACCTTGGTGATAGATTGAGTCTGCAACTGTGCATCAGAAATTATGGATTCTGCACCCTTCACCTTGTCCAAAAGCTTCCTCAGACCCTCTCACAGTAGTTACAGCTCCAGTGCCACAGCATCAACCCTACCTCCAAGGTCCAGCCGGGTCGGCATGATGGCGTTGAGGATGGTGTCTAACTTCACAGCCATGAGGTCTGCATCTGATTGTGACTGTTCCCATGTGGTGGCAGGAAATGGCATGGTTCCCATGATCAGGACTCCAGCAATAGGTGCACCATGGGGGGACCTTTCCTTTCTTCTGTTGCACCTTTTTTGCCTGCTTATGGTGGACTCCCATAGTCTCTGCTCCACAGGGGGCAAGGGCATTAGCTGGCCAGAAGGGGGGTGAAACACAGTACAGGCCCACCGTCCCCCAGCACTGTATTACAGGCCCATTGACACTGAGGAGGCACATGCAGCCAACCGTAACTCCTACACAACTGTCCTCCCAGGAGCCCCACCTCCTGGATCCTGGCAACTCAGCCCGAAAGTCCCCGAGCTGAGTGAATGTAAAGAAAAGGGCACTGGAGAGTAGGTGCGAGGTCTGGCCCCCGAGCAAGGTCTAGTTTATGCCTGCATGGGAGTGGGGAATGGAAGAGCACAAGCAAGAGAATGAAAAGGAACAGTGGTGGGGTCAACCCCAAGAAGCACAACTTGAGCCCTTTCCAGTGCCAGTGCCGCTGACACTCTCATCGCACACTACCGGCTGGGTCTTAGGCTTTCTCCTCACTCCCAAGCTGTCTCTAATGCTGCGGGACCCACCGAACGCCCCCCCGGCAGGAACGACGACGAGTGTGGTATATGCCTTGTGGCTACTGCCCGTTCCTGGGTCACGCATCCGTTCGGCCCAGCTGTCTCGAAGGCTTAACTGTCTTCGCTTCACCAGCACAGCCTCTGGTGCTGCCCATGACATGGCAATGGTCAACCCCGGACCCCCCCCTCCAGAACCTCAGGGTGCATTCACGTGGGCCATGGAAGGCCCAATTTTTGTCACTTCTGGCAGAAGCCTTCAAGCTCTAGATCACATCGTATCTACTTCCAAGTTCGAACTGAGACAAAAAAAATCAGCCCGGGCACTAAAATAAAAGTACCCCCTCACCTTAGCGAACCAGATAGTTAAAAAACGTGGCCCACATTTGAAAATCAGGCCAGTTTTGAACTTGTAAAGACACAGTGTGCGGGTATTTTGCAAGGTATGGGAGACTGCATGGATTTATGTTTAATGCAGGCAATATTTGTGGTAATTTCAAGGAAATCAACAGTAAAAAACAGCCCACCAGACCATAAAATAGGTACACAAAGTGCTAAACAACCATCCCACACATTGAGCTGTCAGACTAGCCCATCGGGCACTACCTGATTGCCCTATAGACCAGTCAGATCATGCTGTTCTATCCTCACCCCAACATCCCCAGCTTCCATCCAAAGTATCCAATCTCTCTAAAATAGATCACTGCCCCACCGTCTATATCCTGTAGCTTAATATTTAAACATTTGGGGGTGTTACATCCCACACTTCGGGTTGCCAGATAGCCTGTTTTATGCAGGTGCCAGTTGAATTCTAGTGTCACACTAGGTACAAAAGTTAGTACCCCTCACCTCAGGCTGGTATTTTTACCCTTTCATACTTAAAATAGTACATATAAGAAGAATGTAATTTAAAATGCGTTCACAGTTCCACATATGACCTGATTGATAATCAAAGTAAGCAAAGTCAGAAAGGGAATGTTTAAAATTATAGATTATTCTTCATTAAGTTCCATTTATGGATCATGTACAAGATTTTGCAGAATCTCAAAAATGTGAACAAATGGTCAATATTTTTCTGTGGGAAAGGTGTCAACCCGACCCACACACCAGGCATGATCTTATAAAACAATAGCTGCAGGGCTCAGGAAAGGTGCAAGGCTATCGCAGGCTTCATTTCTGTCCTCAGGGGCTAGAGAGAAAAGGTGAGGCCCACAGAGTAGCAGAGCCACCCAACGGCAGTAAAAGTTGCTCTAGAGCCGAAAACACAGAGCAGCTGGAAATCTAAATCACCCATTTCGAAGAGAGGAAATTGTTTATTCCACTCACCATGCTCCTAATGTGCCTTCACTAGTGGGTGGAGATAAAGCCCACCTCTCCAAAATGAGATGCGGGATTGGGTCTCCTACGAGGAAGAGACTCTGGCCCAAACACGCATCTCCAGTACCAACAGGAACTGGAGATGCTTTGCATTACTTTGCACCATGGGGGGTATCAAGGGTGGTGCTTGAGTGTTCCCATGCAACCACCCAAGGTTTCTCACGTTAAACCCAATTTACTAAATAAAGTAGATTGGGTTTAGGGTGAAAAAACTGCGCCCAGTTCAAGTAGGCGCAAGGAAGGAGAAATTATTTCATTTCTCCTTCCTTTTCCGACTTTGCATGTGTACTGCAGTGTACAGCACACATACAAAGTGGGAAAGGCTTCACGTGAGTCTGTGCATAGTATTTTGTACTAGAAGGGTTCCTTTCAGTACAAAACCTATGTTAGACTCATGGAGACACCCTTGCAACATGGCGCAAATATGTCTCCATGGCGCACAGCAGTTGATTTCAGTGCCTGTGCTAGTGAGAGGGGGGGGGAAGAGTGCCTTAATTTAGTAAGTAGGGCGCTCTCCTCCTCTCTCTTTTTCACGTAGCGCAGCACAGCATTTGCGGCTGCTGCTGTGAGCTATGTGAAAAAATTGTAAATCTGGCCCCAAGTGTTAGGAGTAATGTGGAGGTGGGTGACTGGAATGGGAGTGGCTTGAAAGTGGAGAAGTGGTTTATGACTGTTAGATGTGCAATCTGGGCATTTGCCCATTAATGAATCAAGATTAGTTGTAGTAAGAAAATGTTTAAAAAGATGTGTAGGTCTCTTAGGTCTGCAGCAGGAATGCAGGGAGCAATGCAAAATGTGCCACATTTGTGCAGGAAAGGAAATAGTGTCCGGAGTGGTCTGTTATGGGGCAGCAGTGACCCCAGAAGTAAAGGGTCATGTGACTAAGAAGCCTGCACTGCCCACAAGTAATAACTTCACACCTCTTCTTCCCGCCAATTGAAGGAGATAAAGTAGGAGCAGATCAGCCTTTACTTAGCCTGAAGGCAGCTGTACGGTCAGACAAGAGAACAATAACATGTACCTCTGGAACAAGTTACTTAGACTAAAGAGTCCTGCTTGGAGTTGTAGTCCATGTTACTGAATCCTATACAGTAGACCTCAAAATACATGCAAGGAGGAGCCCTGCCCAAGTTTCACTCATAAGGAGTTAGACAAACGTATAAAGGTACTACTGCCCTGAAATTAAATGTCACACAAATTTCAAGACACTCTGGGGCATATTTACAAAGAAGTGGTGCAGCGTGTCGTTAGCCTCCTTGTCTTAAGGACATGCTCCACCAATTCTGAAATGCAGGGCTGCACCATATTTACAAGAATATGGTGCAACCCTGCGTTTACCCCTGAACTGGTGCTAAGTTTAGCAGCCTAGCGCCAATGCAGGCACCCTTGCACCATAGTGCAAGAGTGTCTGCGTTGAGGGGAAGATTGTTTATGTACAGGAACGTCCCCCTTCCTGCACATAAACAATCTTGAAAGGTTGTTTTGTAACTTCTATGTGTGCTGCTTAATGTAGCACACATAGAAGTTGCAAAACAGCATTTTTTTTAAATGATTGTTTATGTACAGGAAGGGCGACCAGCATCAAAATCAATGGGTGTTGCGGTGGAACTCACACAGCAACACCCATTTCCCTCCCCTTTCACGCTAAGTATAGCGTGAAAGGGGGCCTTAGTAAGCCATGTTAAGTGGCTTAAAGCTGCCTTGTAAATAAGGCGAAGCCCCTATCACCACGGGAACGCCGTAAAAAGTGACGTTCCTGTGGCGATAGGGGCTTGTAAATATGCCCCACTGAGCTCAGCTTACAGTCCGTCACAATTTGCCAAGGACTAAAGCTCAATGCTGTCACAGCATTTAGTTGATCCCACCACTGTAGCTCTCCAGAGGTTGAGGAGAGCTGGTGTCAGGGGTCACAGTCATCTTTCCTCTGTGCACGTTGGTCTAGTCTCTGCCTTCTACCCTGTACTCTGCCATGTCACTAGGCCATCTGAAGAACTGCAGTCAGTCATGTACTGTTACCTGCTATGAATGCCAGACGTTGCTGCAGCCTCCAGTGGAAACAACTGGTGGTGGGCTCAAGATCACAGCGGCAAAGTGGACATTGAAAGAAAGCAGCTGTTCTGCACAAGAGTTCCTGTCCCGAGTCCCTGTCTTGATCAATTTTGGGAAATGTTTCAGTTTTCAAACGTTAAGATGGAGCTGCTATAGGATCTGAGTCAGCCATCAAGAATTTTTGTGTCCCTTTTTTTTTTTTTAGTCCGTACTTGTGTCCTTCTGGCTGCCTTCTTATATTATTCTGTAAACCAACTCCCCTCCCCCAAAAAATCCACAACACCGTCAGGAAAACAATTTTTGTTTCAGTGGTGAAATAGGTTTTGCGTATCTCACAACTCAGGCTCATTTGTGCCTCTGCATAGCGAGAGCTATCCGGCAGCGTCTGTACCTTGTCTGTACATTCAGAGCAGTGCACTCAGAGCTCACCATGGGCCATATGTACAAAATATAGGGATTGCGATTTCCTAATGAACAAAGATGTACACCTCTCAAATAGTGATTCCTAGTGGGCTGCAAATCGACCTACCTCATGAATATTAATAAGGTAGGTCGCAGTTTGCGACCCATTAGGAATTGCAGCCATCACATGGATGGTGGCATGCTGAGGCAGAAGACCACCATGTCTGTGATTGCTTTTTAATAAAGCAATCTTTTTTCTTTTTTTTTAAATGCAGCCTCTTCTCCTTAAGAAATAAAATGAAACGTTTAAGTTTAATTTTTTAAGAACAGGCAGTGGTCCGTGGGACCACTGCCTGCTTGACAACTGCCTGCTCTTAAAAAATATTTGTTTCAACATTCACAAAGGAGAAGTTGTCCCTTGTCGACCCCTTCCCATTTGCAAATGGGTACCACCTCCTTAAATGTGCTGGCAAAAAATTAATGTTTTGTGACCATAATTTTGTCGCAAAATATTCATATGCATCACTGTGATTCTGTATTTGGATGGGACGTCCTAAAGATGCCCCTTCCAAATATCAAATCGATAAACATAAATTGCGATTCGGTAAGATGTTGCTGAATCGCAATTTGTGCTTTGTACATATGAAAAGGCATTTTTGCCGTTAGAAACAGCCTGATTCGCAGAATCGCGCTGTTTCTAACCTCAAAAATGCTTTGTATATATGCCTCCATGTTACACATGTGACAGCAGGTTAGCGAAACATTAGTCCCATTATTATATTTTCGATTTCTTCAAGGAGGTATGTCCCACTCAACCAATGCCCAAACTTTTCAGCCGTTTCCCATGCTTTTGGATTAAAACTCCAAGTCCCCTCTTCACGATCCCAACCACCCCATTCCCCTTCCTGTTCCAGATATGCCCCTTCTTACATCATGTCTGGGATCATTAGCATGGCATCAAGGTGGCTTTAGAGCTGTTTTGAGAGCATCATTATGGGACTGTGAGAAGGTCATAGGGGCTCGCTCAGTTGAGGGTTACAAGTATGTGTCTGTAGAGATAGACATGGGCATTTGTCCTTTGTTTATGTCCTTGTACTTAACTGCATTCTTATCCTTCTTTGCCTCACTCTGTGTTTAGGATTGTAAGTGTTTACTTATAATAGCTCTCACACTCAGCATTCCTTCTCCATGGAATCCAACTACAACTCTGGATGTTGCAGCATGGACTCCATGGAGACAGGACATGCAGGACGTGGGCTTCTTTGTCTGGATATTAAACTCATCTTTAAAACCACATCAAAGTCTCCTTCTTTACCTGTTCCTTATCCTCACAACAGCGCCCAAGCCATGTCTTTATTATATATTTTGGATACATTTCGCTACCAAATATTAGTGGGGTTAGACCCTTGCACAACAGTGACGTGCACAGATACAGCTAGCTTAGCATGCCCTTCATGTTGTGCTCACAGTGTGCCCAAGTGCCTCTAGGAGTTACTTTCTAGCATTAGAATCCTTCAAACGTGAGAAATTTGGGAAAGTTACTGCTACCAGTAAAGACTCCTCACATCATCATATTCTGGGATTTTGGAGATTGGACACAAATCAACCACTGTTTTTTTTAACGTTTCATATTTACCCTCCTCATAATATTGCACGTGGGATGATATATGTGGAAATGTACCTCATTATGTGGAAAAGTAAGCCATCTTTTATCCGAGATAAAGTGCCACTCAAAATGTCACGTAAAAGGAACTGAAGTGTCACACAAACATACACTGAAAGCATGCAAATGTCAGGCATAAGTAAATGGAAAACTTGGCAGCTATCACATAGGAGTTCCCCTAAACACCATTGTGAAGGCCAGTTTGATATTTTTCAGACTGTTTTTTTCAGTGAGGCTTACACCCCACAGTTGTTTTAGTGTAAGAGGAATATGGTTATTATAAAACAAATCTAATATGCTGGTTTGTAGCGCGATCCACACATTGGAAAGCTTCTGGAGATGGTCAGTGAAGACTGTCTGATCCATAGAGGTAGTTGGCGGCAAGGCAATCAGTGCCCCAGCTGGAGCTAGCGAAATATTGGCAGCCTCTTGTAGTATACTACACCTCATGATCACTGAGGTAGATGTGACGACATAAATTCACAACTACAGGTATAGGTTGAATTTTTTCCATAAGGTCCCAATACCGTGCCTCAATTACATTTTGAGCGAAGTGGGATCCTATGTGAAATTCTGCTCCACTCGGTCCTGAGGGGTCGCTGTTCCGGTACCCGGGTTTACCGAGTGCAGAAACAATGGAGCTGATTTTACCAGCTGGTAAATGTGGCTGGTAAAATCGCCTGGGCAATGGGCTGCAATCCAGATAGGTGCTGTTCCCTGACCCTCTTCCAAGGCACAAGGGGAGCATATAACGCTCCTGCAGTCCAAGCAAAGTGATCAGAGCAGGTGGCAAAAGTGAGCTTCTTAATCTCAATGGAAAAGACAATACTGTATGGATTCCAGATGATAAAAAGATGTCCCCGCAGTTATTCGTCACTCCAATCGGATTAACTCGTAATTGTACAGTATTGGTGTGTTCTGCTACTGCATGGTACCCGTGTTTACGGAAGCAGAGTTAGCACCCCGCCTCTACCATACAACTCGCCATCGTGTCTTCAGGCTGTTGTTCTTCTGCAATATCGAAAGATCTGTACAGTAAACAGCTTGATTTGTGCCATTTTGGTAATGGCACGCTACATTGCCTAGAAAGCAGTGACAAAATGACCAGTTAAGATAACGGGATTTACAGATGGGTGTAATACCATGCTGCGCAAGGGCGGTGTTTTTTATGGTGCACTTTAACTCTCTATACAGTAATGGCCAACTTGTTCCTTACCTCAAGAAATACATTATACACACTTCCCTTTGTATTAATCAAATATGCCTAGTGATCAGGGCCATTTTCATTTAGAATGAATGGCGTGCTCATGGAACTAGACCTCACAGTTATTAGCTTGTAAGTCTACCAAGGAAAAGGGAGCCACCTTTTTAATGCTGCAAAGATGCTAAGTCGAGTGTGTCGAAGAAGGCTGGAGCCATGCTAGGTTTATCAGATATAAATTAAGATACATTTAGATAAAATTAAAATCAAAATGGGAATCACTTACTTGATGACAACTCTCAACTTCTGGCATAACTCAATAAACGTTGAGTTCAATTTATTGTGCTTCAACCTTACACCAGACATTGCAGTATGTTTTTTATGCATAGGTAGTTGGTTGTTCGATGAAGGGGAAAATCGACCAGACATAGCATCATCGGTTGGAGGTCAAGAGATGAAGGTTATTGTTGGTTAATATATCACAGCAGACATCACGCCTAACTTCCGGTTTGAGAAGCCAAGATCTTTATTTCAGAACAGCCATTTCCTAACAGACCGTGTTAGTTGCGCTCAACTGCTTTCTCAATGTTGTAGGTCCCTTTCCCTGTCAAACCCAGTACTTGCTGGCTATCCCAAATTCTCTATTTTACCTTGCATAAATTTCATGGATAACAAATTAGAATATGCTGACCTTTAGAAACTCATCATAAGGGCTAAATTCCTATCTTTATGCAAACTCTTGTTTGCACAAGGATCGGAATTACGAGTTGTGTAATATTTATTATCACACCCTCTAGTCATCCGCCCACCATTGATTCCTGCAGGTCAAATCTACAAAAATGTATCATGGAAAAAGACCTGAGAAGAAGGCAAACATACTGTGTGGTAAAAACTGATTCCGCATGTTATGCCTCATTTGCCTGTTGAAAACTCGGAATAAGAGGTATTTACCGCACTTGGTAAAGGTCAGACCTGGATTAATGGTATTTAGTGTGTGTCGTAAATACCCCACTCAATTTTGCCCAACTTGTAGTGAGGGCCTACGTTTATAACAACTAGTGTCAATTGAGTGAATGAATTAAAATGTGGTGTTATTCGGTTACTTCACATTCAAAATGTCACTGCACTGATGACTACAGCTATAACAGTGAGGCACATCAGGCTCTGTACATTCCTATTTCCTTATTAAGATAATGCAATGTTCTTGTATCTTGGAGCTGTGCTGTCTGATTTCCAGAAGTGCCCAGATGCCATTTAGTCTCTGATTATGAGTGGCCCTTGAATTAACTTGCGGGACTCAGTGTTGTCACATCGATTCTCGAATGTCTACGCCCACATTTTCACAGGTGATTTGAGCTGCTTTCAGGCGCCGAAGTATCTGCTGTAAAAAGGAAACTTGTTATTCTGATGGGTCTGACAAGTGCTGTTACCAGGATCATCGAATTTAGCAGCCACTCGCAATGATAACCTCAGTTGTTAGAAGTATATAGAAATAATGCTTGGGTACCACAATTTGCATTATTACTTCCAGAGGTGATATCAGTTTGTCTAATAATCTTGTTACCATTTCCGAAACGGTCATTCAGGCGCTGCGAGTTTGGAGACCTGCAGATTGTGTCGTCAGGACTGGTCATTAGGAGGATGCTTTATTACTTTCATGACAACACTGCGTGAACCACTTGATCTTAACAACGGATGCCAAAAGTCACACTGACAACAATTGATGGACGGAATGCAGAACAAATCAAAACATTCACCCGCAGTCAAGAGATCTGGGTTAAATCCATCATTCTTTTGCTCACCATGCCACCCCAGTTTAGACCTGGCCATATGCAAATCAGTCTTGACCCTGTGCCTCATGGGAACAGTCCAGCCCGAACTGCCAAGCCAGGTCCTCCCTGGACCGGAAACAAGCATCCTAGGACCGGTTTCGGGGTTTCACCCCTCTTCAGCCATGATAGCTTGATTCCAGTGGCACAGTGAGCCCAGGACCCAAGTCTGGGCATACCTGGCGCACTTAGGGCGAGAAAGCAAAAGACACACAATTGATGGACGGAATGCAGAACAAATCAACAAAACATTCACCCCCAGTCAAGAGATCTGGGTTAAATCCATCATTCTTTTGCTCACCATGCCACCCCAGTTTAGACCTGGCCATATGCAAATCAGTCTTGACCCTGTGCCTCATGGGAACAGTCCAGCCCGAACTGCCAAGCCAGGTCCTCCCTAGACCGGAAACAAGCATCCTAGGACCGGTTTCGGGGTTTCACCCCTCTTCAGCCAGGATAGCTTGATTCCAGTGGCACAGGCGAGCCCAGGACCCACGTCTGGGCATACCTGGCACACTTAGGGCGAGAAAGCAAAAGACACACAATTGATGGACGGAATGCAGAACAAATCAAAACATTCACCCCCAGTCAAGAGATCTGGGTTAAATCCATCATTCTTTTGCTCACCATGCCACCCCAGTTTAAACCTGGCCATATGCAAATCATTCTTGACCCTGTGCCTCATGGGAACAGTCCAGCCCGAACTGCCAAGCCAGGTCCGCTCTGGACCGGAAACAAGCATCCTAGGACCGATTTCGGGGTTTCACCCCTCTTCAGCCAGGATAGCTTGATTCCAGTGGCACAGTGAGCCCAGGATTCACGTCTGGGCATACCTGGCGCACTTAGGGTGAGAAAGCAAAAGACACACAATTGATGGACGGAATGCAGAACAAATCAAAACATTCACCCCCAGTCAAGAGATCTGGGTTAAATTCATCATTCTTTTTCTCACCATGCCACCCCAGTTTAGTCCTGGCCATATGCAAATCAGTCTTGACCCTGTGCCTCATGGGAATAGTCCAGCCCGAACTGCCAAGCCAGGTCCTCCCTGGACCGGAAACAAGCATCCTAGGACCGGTTTCGGGGTTTCACCCCTCTTCAGCCAGGATAGCTTGATTCCAGTGGCACAGTGAGCCCAGGACCCACGTCTGGCTGGGTTCAAGCTGGAATGGCATGGTGAGCAAAAAAACGATAGATTTAGGCCCATATCTCTGTACTGGGGTGAATGTATGACATTGTTCTGCATTCTGTCCATCAACTGTTGTTTTTGCATTTGTCACCCCGAGTGGGACGGGTATGCCCAGACGTGGGTCCCGTGCTCTCCATGCCACTGGAATCAAGCTATCCTAGCTGAAGAGGGGTGAAACCCCAAAACCAGTCCTAGGATGCTTGTTTCCAGTCCAGGGAGGACCTGGCTTGGCAGTTCGGGCTGGACTGTTCCCATGAGGCACAGGGTCAAGACTGATTTGCATATGGCTGGGTTTAAGCTGGAATGGCATGGTGAGCAAAACAACAATGGATTTAGGCCCAGATCTCTGTACTGGGGTGAATGTATGACATTGTTCTGCATTCTGTCCATCAACTGTTGTTTTTGCAAAGGTCACACTGATGACCGCACTGGTGACAATGCTTCTCGTAACAACTGAAAAGCAATTTGAATTTTATTAAACCGTTGTACGTCAAGCTGGCCTACAATTTAGCTTATTCTGGTAGCCGCAGAGCAGAATGGCCACAAGAAAAAGCCTGCTGAAATAACAACCTCTTATGAGAATTTAAGGAGATGTCTTTTTAAAGGTGACTTTCAAAATTTGGAGCTTATTTTCTCCCCAATTCTCCTTTCTTTGGAAGCACTGTGATAATAACCTGCCACACAATACACATAATAGAACGGGTAGGGTCATACCTCTTTGTACTTTTAGGCCAGGAATTATTTCAAATTAAGAAGAATAAAAGAAGGAATTGTGTTTTAAGGTCATTTGACTTACTCTCCTCAAGAGAGGGCAGATCAAGCTTTTGCAGAACATAATAGGTTCTGCTGTAACTCTTGAATGGAGTCAACAAATTAAGGTGTGCTGTGGCTACCAGATATAAATGTTGTTTGTAGATTTGAAGCCTGTGACTTGAAACATATGAATATTTTTGGGGAAGAAATGAAGTTTTAATTTGAAAGGTTCTTAGTAAAGAATTGTGACAGTGTTTCTGATCTACAGCGCGAGGGCGTAGCAGTGGTTGGTACACAAGGGAGACTATGCCTTCAGGCTCCCAGAACCGCTGCTGTGATAGCTGGGTTGACTTTGAAATCCGGTTTATTTATTTAATTGATTTATTTATTTGCAGCTTTATATGGCGCATGCTCCTTGGAGCGCCTGACTTGAGCACCAGATGTCATTACACAAGGTTCGATTTTTTAAGGCCCTGGAAATTAAGTGAATTGCCCAGAATCGCAGGGTGTTGATCTTTCTCCAAGAGTCGAACCAGCTTCCCCGTTCCAAAGCTGGCAGCTCTGGCTGTTAGGCCATATCTCTTTATTCAATCTTTCCAAGCGAAGTTGAGCGAAAGTATATTTTCACAGTTAAGTTAGATAACACGTTTCCTGGCCCGCTAAATCAGTCCAAGTAATGAACAACTCATGGGTTATTATAGAAGCCTCTCTATTGCATAGACAGATGGAATTTCAGATTGAGTACAAGTTTTGCTATTCTCGCAACAAATGTTACAACTTCATGCAAACATCCCAGTGGTGGTCCACTTGTGAGGCGCCGCATAATGCTGTGAGCCTTTGCCCACACTGCTAATTATTTAACTTAACAGTGTCCATGAACACCATTGTGCAGGTCAGCCCTCTCTGACTATACTCAAAGCTCCTGATGAGAGGAGGAGGCGGGGGCTGAGCAACTATCCATTTTCAGGGAGTTGTTTAAAATCACAGAGCACTCTGTAAATTAATATTTGAATTATGCATGTGAAGGACATAGTTCAACTATGATCCTTTCACACAAGCACAATTGCTTTTTTAGCAGACATACATCAAATTCATCAGTTAGCAGAGTATATCTGCTACAAACGTGACTGTCAGGGCACATCAGTGCATCCCTGAGGCCAATATCCCAGCCCTGTCCCAGCTTCTTACAAGGCTGTGCTTCCTGTACTATGAAGAAGTTGGGAGAGGGTTTGAGGTGTGTCTTCCTTTTAATCCTGGCCCTGTTGCTCTGCCTGGCTCATTGGTGGGAATCATGGCTTGCTGGCTCTAATGTTCTGTGCAAGATTACTGCTCTACTGCTGCCATGGAGACTATGAGTTGCCAGCAAAGGAAGAACGGTAGGTAAAAGAAATACTAAGGGGCCGATTCCGATCTCGGCCGGTAGGGCTCCGAATCGGATTCGGATTTACCGGATCCGATTCGGAGCCCTGTTTCCCGACCGAATCGTACGCGGGTCCGGCCGAGCGAGTACGATGCAGGCACCCGCGAAAACTCCGACCGACTCGAACGCGGCTTCAACACGCTCCGACCGACTCGCATGGACACGACTCGCACCGCGCTATGGAGACGTTTCCCGGCCGGGTAAGTACGATGCGCGCCGCGAGCAGTCCGATCGACTCGCGCCGTCCAGCTCGAAAAAGCTGTCGGAGCCGGACTTTGGGGGTCTGCGTCGGACCCCCCTGTACGCGTAGGCGCGCGAGTCGCACACAGGGGGGACCCATGGGTCCCCCCTACCTGTGCGTGTACGGCGCGAATCGCTTCGCCGCGTACACGCTGTAGGGGGCGCCCTTATCCGCCTCGCACCCATTGAGTCAATGGGAGCCCGCGTACGCGTTGTACGACAGGCTCCCATTGACTTCAATGGGAGTCCGACCGACTCGAGTCCGATGGCATGCGTGCGCATCGTACTCGATCGGTCGGACTGCCAGAGTCCGATTCGGTCGGAAATCTCTCCGGGTCCGGCTCGGTCTGAGAGATTTCCGGCCCGAATCGGAATCGGCCCCAATGTTGTTTCTGTGTGTGTGTATGATTAAAAGTGTGTTTGTGAGTGATTGAAGAAGAATGAGATTGAGTGAGAGTGCGTGTGTTAATTTAGTCTATTTGAGAGTGTCAATGAGAGTGAAAGAGTGAGAGAATAAATTAATGATTGTGAAAGTGACAATGAATAAGTGAAAGTGAGGGAGTGAGTAAAGCAGTATGAGTGAGTGAGGGTGAGAATTTGAGAGGAAGTGGGAGTGAGTCAGGGGTGCCTTTAAAAATGGTGTAGCAGGTGCAGTTGCATCAGGGCCCAGAGGCGCCTACTGAAACCTATTTATTAAAGCAGAGTACATCTACCTCAGGAGTTCCAATCCAAGCCTCTGTACACCAGTAGTTGTGATTGAGGGTCAGTGATTGCTAAGTTGTGAGTGAGAATCAGTGAGTGTGCATGTGAGTGCATGGGTACATTTGTGTGGGAGTGAGTATAAGTCAGAATGAGTGAGAGACTGTGAGTTAAAGTGAGAGAGGGGAGAGAGAGTGATGAGTGAGTAAATGTAAGAGAGTAAGAGTGTGTTTGTGAGCATGTTTTAGGCTTGTGACTGGTGCTGGGCATGGCATACTCAAGATAATTCTTGGCTCTGATGACAACCAAGATAATTTGCTGTCACTGGCATATTGAAGATAATTCTTGTCATAAGGGAGGGCACTCATTGCGAAATGTAGGCAAAATGATGGTACAAGCCTAACTGAGGTAATACTAGGAAACCATGGCACATTGAGGGTCGTGTTGGAGCAATATCAATGGCAAAATCCTGGTATGACTTATTGCATTCTTGCCATAAGAGGGTACCCAGGAAAAGATTCTGGCATTGACACATTGGAGGTAATTCACAACATATAGTGACACCCAAGGCAACTTTTGAAAACAATGAGGGGAATTTGTGGCAACCATTACGCCCAACAACTTTCATGGATCATCAGCTATTGTTGTTTTCATTTCCTATTTTATACAGCACGACTTTCTCTTAATTTGGTGTAGTTTTGAGAAAGGGAATGACAACATTGTTTACATGTATATAATCATCACTTGCTGATATTAACGTTTGTCATTTTCATGCCATTGAATATTGAATGTGAAAGGGCCGGGCCCATTAGTTGTAGACCTTTTCTAGAGTCACACTCCAATGGGTCTTTTAAGCAGCGGGAAAATGTGAAGGGGAGAAAACCATTAATGTACAATCAATTTAGAGATAACTGTGCCTGATACATAATAACCAAAGGACACTCCAAGAAGATTAGTTAGATTTTATCCCAAAGCCAAAAATAACTGAACATATATACCCCTCAACACGAGGGTATAGAAATACAAAGGAAACAGCATAAAGCCAAATCTACACAATCAATTCAGATGGTGCAACATGAACAGGACTATCAGTTCTAGAAGGAGAATACAGATAATCAGGAAGCAAGAGTCCAAATTTCCCTGAATCGAGGGGTGGTGGATGTAGGGAATTTGGATCTATCCCTACTCTATCACTAATGGTGACATTCCTACACTAATGGGTAAACATTTTGAGTCAATAGGAAAAAGGTGTCAGTCGTGGAGCCTTCCTAAGAAGTCTTTTCACTGTTAAGATGGGTCAAGTAGTATAAAGCCACTATCGCTAGAGAAAGAGCTCGTTCTGAGATGCTCCCTGTCCGAAGATAAAGGAAGATGTGGGCACTATCCCTAATTCCAACTACCACTTATCCACAGGTAGAGTTCCCATAATGCACTCGTCGCATGTGCTCCACAATGGGTACAGTCATGAGCGTACTTTTCCATGGTGTTCTCCATGTTTATCTTTCACAACAATTCATCCTTGATTCCAGTGCCTTCTCCCGTGTGAAACCAACTTTTCCCCTTATGATCCTCCAGCCATGTGATTGTAACTTCTTCTCTCCCTTGCCTAGCTGCTAAAACAAAGACATTAATTTTGCCTAAAGAATGCTTATCCATCTGCAATGCAAAAAGTGAGAAAGAACAGCTCCCGCAGTGCACAATAAACTCAGAATATTCATTCTAAAGCAGGAGTTTGTCAGAGGTTTGCATTTCAGGCCTACAGCTTTAACTAACATAAGAACGCATCACGTTAAGCATTATGAGTTTGCATAACTATATTGCATTTCAGCTAACACATTTACCAAATTATAAGAAATATCATTGTTAAACACATCTAGTACACGAGTAGTGTCAAAACTTCACAACACGGTTTCTTCTTTTTAGAGTTCTCTGCTAGTTTCATTTAATTCCTACGTTAACTCCTCATACTACTTGTCAGTACTAAAATATGTCACATAGATACGTTAACCAGGTTCACAATCCTAACACACTCAATCACACTCATGGCAAATCGGGGCTTGCCCTAGCAAGCTCTGCTGTCAGTATCTTTAAATCGGATCACTGACAGAATATCGAGGAGCAAAATATCCACCTGCCAAAATATCGATGAAAAAATATAGAATGACAGAATATCGACTTCCTATCTGCAAACAGGTAAGTACAAAAATATCGAATCCAAAATATTGTTGTAAATAATATAGGGGTCTATTATAATGGCGGGCGGATCGCCACCGCCATTATCCACTGCCCACCTCCCATTTCCCCCCCGCCATATTAGTATGGCGGGGGGGACACCGGCGGACGGAAAGATCGTCCGCCCGTTTTCCGCCAGACAAACAGGTGACCGGGCAGAAAAGGGGCTTGATATGGTGGCGGTGTCTGCAAGACACCGCCATCCATATTAAGATGCAGGCGGTGATGTGCCTTTCCATGGCGGCGTTGCCGCCATGGAAAGGCATGCGGTGGCTGCATGTGGGGGCCCGTTGCGGGCCCCCAGGGTGTTCGGGGGTGGGGGTGCACATGGGGGGTACCTATGGTACCCCCCTGTATTTGCATGCACAATGTGGCAGGCACCGCGCGGTGCCTGCCACATTGTGCATGCAAATGCACAACATGCATTTTTTCCATTGCGGCGGGTGCTGCTGAAAGCACCGCCCGCCGCAATGTTAAAAATGCGGGATGCACCCACCAGTGTGGTGGCACATCCTAATATTCCCCACGGGACCGCCTCACATATGGCGGGCGGTCCCTTTTTCCGTTAGGATGGTGGGCGGACTTTGTCTGCCCG
Source organism: Calotriton arnoldi (assembly GCA_963921515.1). Taxonomy (NCBI): domain Eukaryota; kingdom Metazoa; phylum Chordata; class Amphibia; order Caudata; family Salamandridae; genus Calotriton; species Calotriton arnoldi. The sequence continues at coordinate 868,420 of CAWUFW010003439.1, read as the reverse complement.
CCATCATAATGATGCCCATAGTTTGTTAAAATATCGAATTTTTTAAATGTCTTAAAAGTAATGTAAAATAATTAAATAATGAATATATTTAAGTAAAACATACTCAAAAATACTTAAATAACTTTAAATTAATAAATAATTAATGTAAATTTAAAAAAAAACATGCATTTTTATTTTTTAATACATATATATGTTAACTTAATAATATTAAAAAATATTCAATATTTTTAGTGTTGGATAGCGGGAGGGTAAAATTTACTATTCCCACTCCAGTGAGTGCAACAGTAGGGAAAGCGTTGGATAGCGGGAGGGTAAAAATTACATATTCCCACTCCAGTGAGTGCAACAGTAGGGAAAGCGTTGGATAGCGGGAGGGTAAAAATTACTATTCCCACTCCAGTGAGTGCAACAGTAAGGAAAGCGTTGGATAGCGGGAGGGTAAAAATTACTATTCCCACTCCAGTGAGTGCAACAGTAGGGAAAGCGTTGGATAGCGGGTAGGTAAAAATTACTATTTCCACTCCAGTGAGTGCAACAGTAGGGAAAGTGTTGGATAGCGTAGGGGTAAAAATTACTATTCCCACTCCAGAGAGTGCAACAGTAGGGAAAGTGTTGGATAGCGTAGGGGTGAAAATTACTATTCCCACTCCAGAGAGTGCAACAGTAGGGAAAGTGTTGGATAGCGGGAGGGTAAAAATTACTATTCCCACTCCAGTGAGTGCAACAGTAGGGAAAGCGTTGGATAGCGGGAGGGTAAAAATTACTATTCCCACTCCAGAGAGTGCAACAGTAGGGAAAGTGTTGGATAGCGTAGGGGTAAAAATTACTATTCCCACTCCAGTGAGTGCAACAGTAGGGAAAGTGTTGGATAGCGTAGGGGTAAAAATTACTATTCCCATTCCAGAGAGTGCAACAGTAGGGAAAGTGTTGGATAGCGTAGGGGTAAAAATTACTATTCCCACTCCAATGAGTGCAACAGTAGGGAAAGTAATGATTTAATAATTAAAAATATATAAATTAATTATCAATACCAATAAAAAATTAATAAAAATAAGTACCAATTACAAATTATTTAATAATTAATTAATTATAAATACCAATAAATATTAATTATTAACAATTAATTACCTATCAATAATTAATTAACAACAAATTAATTTCCAATACCAAAAATTAATAAGTAATAAGAAGAAAATACCAATTAATAATTAATTAACAGTAAATTAATTATCAATACACAAAAATAATTTCAATAATTACGTAATTACAATTAAATTACTTCCCACCCTATTCCCCTATAAACCCACAACCCGCTCCGAATAATAAATTAATACAATTAATATAATTATCAATTAATCAATTAATAAAAATAATTACCAATTAATAAAAATTAATTACCAATTAATAATTAATTAACAATAAATTAATTATCAATACCAATAAATAAAAATAAATATTTACTTAATTACAATTAAATTACTTCCCACCCTATTCCCCTATAAACCCACAACCCGCTACAGAACTAAAACGTAAAATTGAATTAAAAATAATTAATAATTCCTAAAAATTAATATTTAATTTACTATAATTAAATTACTTCCCACCCTATTCCCCTATAAACGCACAACCCGCTACGGAATTAAATTACGCAAAATTTAAATAATATAAAATTCTTTGCTTTAAAAAATTCAAACATACATTACAAAAATAATACATACTTTTAACACATATACTAACACTTAAAACACTATAAAAAAATTCAATATTTTTAACAACTATATTATAACTGTCGATATTACTAACTTCGATATTATGAAAATCTATATTTCTTACCTGAATTTCGATATTCTGCACCACTATATTTTTGCAATTCGATATTCTGTCCATTCTATATAAAAAACTCGATATTCTGTCCAGTCGATATTTTTTTTCTCGATATTGTGACTAGTTACCCTTTAAATCGCACACATAATAACTTGAGAGACAAAATACCTTCATGCTAGAGGTCATAAAAATGCCACACAGTGATGGATTTAAAATTGGCTGGACCAAACCCTATATTTCTCAAAGAGAGTGGCAAATTATACAGTAAAGACTCAGATGGGGCTCACTTGGTTGTAATTGGGTCAAAGGTGAAGGCGACTCATGATTCTGTGTTCAACCAGAAAGCAGATTCCAGAATTTTCGAGACTAGGGTATGGAGTATACAAACTTGACCTCGATGCAAGACCATACTAAAGACGATACAGCATTATACAAACCTCTATTAACGTAACACAAAATCAGAATATGCACTCAGCGGATTTTTGCACATGGTACCTCTCTGACTTCACATATTAGTAATTGTAGTATTCTCATGTATGTCATAATAGAATGTAGATATGTCATATGAGAATGTTAGGCTTGACGGGGGGAACAGAGGGAGAGCGTACACGGAGCCGGTGAAGACGGTTGATACTGGCTCCTGTGGGTGGTTGTTTAAGCTGTCTTTCTTCCTGCAATAAATCTTCACATCGGATCCACATTGTCTGCCTCTTTACTACATGAATTTGGCGACGAGCGGGAGGAAGAAGAAGAAGGCAGCACTCACCTGTATTTTCGTTCCTTTTCGTCATGCTGAAAGAACAGCCGTCTTTGAAGTTGAACTTCTCCAGCGCATTGGGGTGTTGTCGGTTCGTTGACCAGTGCCATCCCACCTCTGGTAGGACCTATTTTATACAATTTGGCCGTGTCTGCATTGTGCCGGTGGTCCCGACCGTTGGTGGCTCATGCTGAGTCTGATTTTCCATACGCCATTGCTGCCAACTATTTCTGCGCGAGGAAAAGTTTCCTTGGTTACGCTCTTGCCTGGTTTGCCTGACTCCTTCCTCACGCAACGTCATTACGTTACGTGCTACGTTACGTGCCGCCATTTTGTGGAAGTTTGCGGCACAAACTTTCTTTCTTTACTTTCTCCTATCAACCGGCAATTGAAGTTGCTTTTATTGGCCTCACAGCTGTTTCCATGTTTCGCCGGCGCACAGATTACTTGCACGCTGATTAAGTATTATTTGGTGTACTTTCATTAACTGTGTGGTTCTGGCTGTTTACGCATTACGGTGATGCGCACACCTTTCCTTTTCTGTGATTGCCAGCTATTTTAACACGTGACGCCCACAATCCTCTTTCTTGGGTTTGGTCACAATCAACTACTGCTGCAACACGGTGATGCGCTCACCTTTCTTCTTCCGTATTCTGCTGTTGGTGCATCACGGTGATGCACACACCATTTATTTTTGTTCATTCTGCAATGTTTTTTTTTTAGTTGTATAAGCAACTAAGTTTATTGTGAGATCTTTATAGTATAACACCCTTTCTGCACTTGTTTTGCTTTCTGTTCCTGCTCACTATTTTATTTTACTCAACATTTTGTTATTGCTTGTGTAAATTTTAATATGGCTAATATTGCTGCACCTCCACATTTTCTGCAGGTAGCTGGTGAACCTAACATTGAATGGGAGCTTTGGTTTCCTATGTTCCTAGCGTATGTGGACGTTCTTGAAAAAGAAGATTGTTCTGCTAAAAGGAAATTAGCGTTACTTAAACATTGTTTGGGTGGTGCAGGTTTAAAAGAATGTAATAATCTTCCTCCTATTGAAGATGCTGGTGATATGGATGTTTTTGAGAAGGCCACAAGACAGATGAAAATTCGTTTTGGGAAAAAAATCAACGTTGTGATGGAAAGGTTCAAATTCTATTCACGTGCCCAAAAGGAGGAAGAATCAATAGAGGATTATGTATCTGCATTACGTTCGCTAGCCTGTTCTTGTGCATTCGAAACTATCACTTATGAACAAGTTCTTAGAGATCAAATAATGATGAAGACCAAGAGCAAAACAATACAAGAAAGACTATGGTTGGGCACAGAATCCTCTCTTAGGGGTCGATTACGATGGCGGTCGGAAAACCATTCTGCCCACCGTGGCAATGGGAAAAGACCGCCCGCATGGCCTGCGGCACCACAGCCGATCACATTACGATGCACCGCCGGAAAAATCTGACCGCCGCGGTCGGAACCCAAGAAACACCGGTGGCGCACGTGCAGAAAATGCGAAATACCCTCCACAGCAGTCGGAATCACTGCGGAAAGCTCACAACCCGCCGATACACAAGCGGAATTTCCATGAGTGCAATTATGATCTTACCGCAGTGCCTGCGGTACGACCGCTTGTTTCCGACCGCCGCGATTGACAGCAATGATGAATGGGAGAGCTGGAGGAATGACCATTGCAGTCCGACCGCGGTGTCCGCGCAGAAATAGTAATGGCGGTCGAAAGCAACTACACCACAAAACCACCAAATGTGGCTGTGTATCTGGCTCAGCCAATGAAAACAGCCAACGCACCCCATTGACACATGCCCCTGGCAAATAAGAACTACAAATCCCAGCCCAACACAGACAACACACCTGACATGAATACTCAGTTTGGACCCACCCACATAGCAGACCATAAAACCAGCCCCTGCATGACCACAATTCTTTGCACAACTCCAGAACTGAAGGGCCCAACAACATCACACAAAGTATAGGCAACCCTGCACACATCACACCATCACAAACACACACACACCACACACATCACCACCACCACCACCTCCTGCACACCTGCACTCTTAACCACTCAGCACATCACACACCATGGCACATAAGATGCCCAAATTCACTGATGGTGAGTTGTCAGTCATGGTGGATGAGATAATAAGAGTTGAGCCATATATTTTAGGAAGCAGGGTCCAACAGACCCCATCAGCCAGGCAAAATCAAATGTGGCAAAGGATAGTTGACAGAGTCAATGCTGTAGGGCAAGTTCCACGCAACAGGAAGGAGATCAGGAAGAGGTGGACTGACCTCAAGAGCAAGGTCAAGGAGAAGAACAGGAAGAACCGTGAGCTGGCAAACCGGACTGGCAGTGGCCCTCCCATTCCACCAAGAACATTCAACGCATGGGAGGAGAAGGTGCTTGGCATACTGCACCCAGAGAGTTGCACTGGAATTGAGGGGGAATGGAGGCTGGTAAGTACCAGCAAAAGTCTGCCATAACACTGCTATGTAGTAGCTTGCACAACTAAAAAGCAACACCTCCTAGGCCCAAATGAACTCATGTCCACCACACTCCCCCCAAACAGGTCTCACAGATCCCACAATAACTCCCTCTCGTTCACCACAAAGGTACATAACAATATTTACATGGGGGCACATGTACAGGCAGCCAGCACTACAACTCCCAACAGGCCCCCTTGTCCCACAGCTCAGCAGGATGGAGCATCCCCCACACCCCCAAGCATGGGGCAGCCATTTCCCTCCAATGTGTAACTTTACAGGTAGGTAGCCATCTCAACAGGGAGGGGTCTCTGTGGCTGTGAAGTCTGCACTACAACTTCCAACAGGCCCCCTTGTCCCACAGCTGAGCAAGATGGAGCACTCCCCACACCCACAACCATGTGGCAGCCATTTCATTCTTCTCATCAAACTTACAGGTAGGTAGCCATCTTAACAGGGAGGGGGGTATGTGGGTAAGAAGCCAGCACTACAACTCCCACCAGGTACCCTTGTCCCACAGCTGAGCAGGATGGAGCACTCCCCACACCCACAACCATGTGGCAGCCATTGCATTGCTCACCTTCACCTAACAGGTAGGTAGCCATCTTAACAGGGAGGGGTGTTTGTGGGTGGGAAGCCTGCACTACAACTCCCACCAGGCACCCTTGTCCCACAGCTGAGCAGGATGGAGCATTTCCCCCCCACCCAGAACCATGTGGCAGCCATTTCATTGTTCTCATCAAACTTACAGGTAGGTAGCGATCTTAACAGGGAGGGGGTATGTGGGTAGGAAGCCAGCACTACAACTCCCACCAGGCACCCTTGTCCCACAGCTGAGCAGGATGGAGCATTTCCCCCCCCACCCAGAACCATGTTGCAGCTATTTCATTGCTCTCCTCAGACTTACAGGTAGGTAGCCTTCTCATGCTCTATTGTCCCACAGCTGAGCAGGATGGAGCATCCCCCACACCCCCAAGCATGGGGCAGCCATTTTCCTCCAATGTGTAACTTTACAGGTAGGTAGCCATCTCAACAGGGAGGGGTCTTTGTGGCTGTGAAGTCTGCACTACAACTCCCAACAGGCTTCCTTGTCCCACAGCTCAGCAGGATGGAGCATCCCGCACACCCCCAAGCATGGGGCAGCCATTTCCCTCCAATGTGTAACTTTACAGGTAGGTAGCCATCTCAACAGGGAGGGGTCTTTGTGGCTGTGAAGTCTGCACTACAACTCCCAACAGGCCCCCTTGTCCCACAGCTCAGCAGGATGGAGCATTCCCCACACCCACAAGCCTGGGGCAGCCATCGCATTGCTCTCCCAAAACTTACACGTAGGTAGTGACTGCATGTACCCCGCCATCCTTATCTAAATGCATGTAGCCACATAACCACATCAGCACTAACATGTCAGCCAACTTGGCATAGTTTTCAATGCCACATCCAGTGTGCAGACATCTAAGTGCACGTAACTGTCACATATTTTGAACTCATACTCACCAAGTCACAAGTGAAACAAATGCATCCCACAATTGTGCACAGCAGAGAATGCAATGTGGAAGTGCCATGGTGTCTGAGCATGAACGCCCATCTCAACACCAAACATGCATGGTCTACATGGAAAAAAAGGAAAGTACATGTGATTCCAAAGCTATGTATAACATGACAATGGTTCCTTCTAGCTCTGTTGAAATAGATAACATGAACAGCTAAATGAAAAGACGCACAACAGAAAATTGATGTCACGCAATTAGGTAGATGAGGACATGTCCGTGTATTTACACTATCTGTACACTGCACCAAGTTTCAATTCCCAACGGACACCATGGACTAATAAGGTATGTACCTCAACGTCATGTCATGGTGCACAGCATATAGCAGGCATACGAAGTCATTGCATTGTAAAGTGTGTGTTGTATCAAATGTCTCAAACAATTGTCTAACATCAAGCTTGTTGCGTGCAACGCAACTCAATTACCATATCACCTCTGTTCAACAGGAGATCAACAACTAACTCCAGAGGATGACACCAACATGCGGAGCCAGTCTCCCCCCCCTGGAACGTGGACTCTCGGATGCAGATTCCCCAACATTCTCGGACAAGGATTCTCAAGCTGGCCCCTCTGGTGTGGCAGGGACTAACATGTCTCAAGCCCTCATTGTCCCCACCACCACCACCACCACCACGGCAAGAACAACCGTGCTGCCCCCATCCACTACAAGCTGTGAGGCCTCCACCACCACCACCACGGCAAGAACAACTGTGCTGCCCCCTGCCACTATGACCTGTGTGGGCTCCACCACCACCACCACGGCAAGAACAACTGTGCTGCCCCCTGCGACTACGACCTGTGTGGCCTCCACCACCACCATCACCACTGCTGCCTGCAACACACGCCCTGCCACGGTGGTTACCAACACCACCACACAATCACAGCATGCCAGGGAGAGTGTGCCAGTGCGTTGGGGGACTATGCCACAGGTCCGTGTCAGGAGGGCAGGTGGGAGTACAACTGGGGCAGAGACACAGGAGGACAATGACCCTGAATCCCTGGTGCCTACCAAGAGAACAATGGAGTAATGGGCCAGCTTGCTGAAGACATGCATGAGATCCGCCTGCTGCAGCAGTCCATGGACACACGGATGGGCCAACTTGTCGACCTTGTTGGCCAGCTAGTGGGTGTTCTGAGGGATAGACTCCCAGCCCCAAGTGCCGCTCCACCCCCCTCCAGTGGATTGCTTGCTGTGCAGCCCAACATTCCAGCTGCAGCCACAGAGAGGGGTGTGCAGGAGGAGAGTGAGTTCTCAGACACCACTGACCCTGCAGCAGATGCCCCCCCTCCCAAATGCACCAGGGGCCGTCCGAGAATCCACTAGGGAGGATATGGTGGCAGGCCACCATACCAACGCCACTCACAGAGACAGCCATGATGGTATCTTGTTGTTCCCCTTTGCATTGACTATGTTGACTATTCTTGCCCACATTGCCATGTTGATGGCCTGAGTCTGTTGGACTGTGTGACTTCAGCTTTGTGGTGACTACACTATTTGTCTCAACTACCATGACTGACAACTCATTTATTCACTGTTCACATTTATGTACATATCCCCGTAACTTGCACAACAACTAATTCCAAATAAACACTCTTCACATACCTATGTCTGTGTGAGCTACATGTTTATTCCAGTATGTACAATGACAAATCAGATTTCAATGTTCCAACAGCTGTGAAGCAGAGGAGGCATTCAGAGGGTGAATGAACCTAGAAAGACACAAGAGAATGACATTTACTTATCAGGTGACGCCTTCACAGCAGAAATACAACACTAGCCATCAAGGTACAAAAACAAGCACCCATAGCAATGGTCAACAACCTCAACATACACATGATGTACCTGGATACAAATACCCTGTGCCACACACATCATCCCTCATCACACACACAACAACAGCCAGCAGTTAAAGTTATCTATGCCTTGATAGTAACATCCAAGCAAACACACAATGTCACTTGTCTACAAAGTCACTTACATTCAAGGGAAGGAGTTGGCAATGAGCTGTTGATGCAGGTCAACACCTTCCTCTTCACAACTATCGTCTGCACTGGAAGTGTGTGGGTGTGCAGGAGGGGGCATCTGCTGCTCATCGTCATCCATGATCAGCGGAACGGCTTTGCGCAAGGCAAGGTTGTGTAGCATGCAGCATGCTACAACTATCCGGCACACCTTTCATGGGGAATACAACAGTGCACCTCCGCTCTTGTCCAGGCACCGGAATCGGGACTTCAGTAGGCCAAAGGTGCGCTCCACCACACGTCGTGTCCTACCATGTGCCTCGTTGTAGCTGACTTCACCCGGGGTACTTGGATTCCGCAGTGGGCTCAGCAACCACGGCCTGTTGGGATACGCTGAGTCACCTAGGTGTGACATACACAGAGAAATGTTGTGATACAAACCGTTGACGAGAACAGCATGTCACACACAGCACACTACTTGACTCAGTGTACTCACCTACAAGCCATGCACGCTCTGGATATAGATTTTCCATCAGCCGGGGTACAATGCTGTTCCGCAGGATGTAGGAGTCATGGGCGGAGCCAGCAAATCGAGCAGAAACATGGCTGATGATCATATCAGCTTGGCATACCACCTGCACATTTATGGAATGGTAGTGCTTCCTGTTCCTATACACCTGCTCACGTGCCTGTGGTGGGACAAGGGCAATGTGTGTGCCGTCAATGGAACCGACTACATGAGGAATGTGGCCAAGGGCATAAAAACCAGCCTTCACAGCAGGCAAATCTGCAGTATTTGGGAATTGTATGTATTGGTCCTTGTATAGCATCATTGCGGACACCACATCCCAGAGCACCATGCTGAATGTTGGTTGCGACATCTCACCGGCGGTGGCCACCGTGTATTGGAAAGAGCCCGTAGCGAAAAAATGCAGCGCTGCCATGATCTTCACTGTTGGGGATAGGGCAGTTGGATATGTGCGTTGAGGCCTCAGATGGGGCTCCAACTGAGCACACAGCTCTTGCAGTGTAACGCGATCCAGACGAAATTTCCAGATGATGTCCACATCCTCCATGTCCTCCAGGACTGTGAAAGTCCGGTGCACATTTGGTCGTCGCCTACATGAAATGGGAGAGGACTAATGTTATTCAAATTACACAATGAGATGTGTCCGACTTCTCACATCTTGACTCACGCAGCAGAAACAATGAACGTACTCCAACAATTGCTGAATCCACAACTCAGATGCAGAGAGACATTCACCACATGTGTGTTTACAAGGGGTCATGTTGTACATACTGACTACCAGAAAAACATATTCAGAGGTTGTGAATGGTACACCAATACATCTGGTGGCCCCAGGCCTAGGAGTAGGTGACACAGCAGAGGTATGAGACAGCAACACTGCTGACTCATATGTAGCTGCTTTACCTGCCACACCTTCTTGCTTAAGTTGCACAGACCACTAGTTATCATCACAATGTGCACAGTGTGTGTAAGCTGATCACATATCCTACTTAAATCAGCTATGGGCACAGTAACATACCACCATTATGTGTTCAGGCAATCATTATTGTTGTTTGATTAGCCATCTCACACATTAAGTTGATTCCAAAGATGAGACAACATCATACAACCAATAGATGTACATCCACACACATATCATAGGTGACGTGAGTAAGTGCATGTCAATGCATGTCACATTTTCCACAGACATGGCATGTGTAGGCATCAGTGAGTTTAATGTCACACCAGCATTCATTGTACAAAACAAGTGCAGAAAGACACTATGGAGGCATAGTGTTCAATTGTTAAATTTGACCATTGCCATTGCTAGTGCATAATGTGTCCATAACCGCGGTAGGCGTGCACCGCCACCACGGGGCTGCTCATTGGCAACACTTGAAGGATGCAGCATAGCGGTAGCGACCACCTGTCCCCCGCGGTGTGATACCACTAATGCCATTGCAGCCAATGGGACCCGCGGTCGCGGTAGTGAAATGCTACTTTGGAAACCGCGGTAGGCGTGCACCACCACCGCGGGGCTGCTCATTGGCCACACTTGAAAGATGCAGCATAGCGGTAGCGACCACCTGTCCTCCGCGGTGTGACACCACCAATGCCATTGCAGCCAATGGGAACCGCGATCGCGGTAGTGAAATGCTACTTTGGAAACCGCGGTAGGCATGCACCGCCACCGTGGGGCCGCTCATTGGCCACACTTGAAAGATGTAACATAGCGGTAGCGACCGCCTGTCCTCCGCGGTGTGACACCACCAATGCCATTGCAGCCAATGGGAACCGCGATCGCGGTAGTGAAATGCTACTTTGGAAACCGCGGTAGGCGTGCACCGCCACCGCGGGGCCGCTCATTGGCCACAATTGAAAGATGCCAGCCAGGTGGACCAATTGCAGCAGCTGCCTGCCACTGATACCAACCCAGGGGCCTATAAATCTCTGTGGGAGAGCCACACATTTCACATGCATTCAGACACTGCTGACTGCCATTCCTCTACAACTGCATATTTTGCTGTATCCTGGACCCAGTGGTGGCGAGAACAGAGAATGTCAGGGCCCGTCCCTTCACTACAGAGGAGCTGGAGCTTCTGGTGGACGAGGTCCTTGCACAGTATGGGAGGCTTTTTGGTGCACCAGATGTACTGGTAAGTGTCCCTGATTTCAAGTGTGAGAGTGATCAAAATGATACCATGATGTTGCTGTGCAGTAGTATGTGCCTGTGAGTGCAAGTCGATGTACAGGCATCCTAATAGTTAACATGGAATGCTCCATACATGTTCTGTGGGAATTGACTTTGATTATGTGTAGAAAATGGACACTCCTACAGCCATTCTTGCACAAACTTAATGAACATGTTGGGCTGAGACTAGGTGATGTAAATGTGTGTTACACTGCCATGCATGCTAACTTCATGTCAATGGTGTCTGTAGGCTTATCTCCACACCTACATAAGTTGATTGTAGGAAGGGGGAGACATGCATTATTTAAACAGCCACACAGATACGATGGTGTTCTGAAACAGCCCAAGTCGGGACTGATTTTTACTGTGCCATGTTATGTGACTGTCCACTCACTCTTCACAACCTCATATGTGACTGTTGAAATGTGTATTGGAATGGAGCACTAACTTATGTGTGTTGAATATTTCTTAAGTGCACTATGTTGATGTGTGCATCATGCACAATAGTCAATGCATGAGTGGAACCCACTTGATGTTAATGCAACTATGACACTTCACATCAATGTAAGTAGTAGATGTCATCCTTACATTGATTTGAACATGTGTTTAGTCTCGCATGTGTTGCCACTTTTCACCCTCTCATGCTGTACATCCATGTGATTTATCTGAGGGACCATGTTGAGCCACACTGTGAGTTCCTCTGGCCTGCATAGACACTGTCCAATGTTACTCAGGAGCCATGCCTAACTGGACTGAGTCAAACACGTGTTTAGTCCACACACCTAATACTCACTGAGCCATCATAGTCCTGAGAATTGCACAATCGAGGACTTAACATTGTGAGAAGTGCGTGATGAATCAGATTATGTCTCAATATGTTTCCTGGAAAAATGCATTGAGCCATTCACAGGCCAAGGGCATCGTGGGGTGTGTAGTGGTGGACACAGTGAGTCTGCCACTACACTTCATTATTACTGTATTGCATGTCATGCTCACTCACATACTGCATCACAGATGAGGGCCTTCTGCACATGGCTGTCTGTGCTGCCATTGTGCATGTGTATGAGATGGCCATGTACTGTGTGCCAAGCCATACATGCATTCATTTCTGTGTAGTATTGTAATGAAAATGTACTATGTGTCATGCTGTATGGCCTCTGATGAAGATGTAGCGATTTGTGTGCCATGCATTTATGTTCTCCTGTGCTGACACACAGTGTGAATGACACAGGGTCTCTGATACTTCCTTTTCTTGTCTCCTATGCCTGCAGCTGAAGATCCACCAGCGTAAGGCCACATGGAAGAACATTGCACGGAAGGTGCGGACTCTGGGTGTATCCAAAAGACGGCACACACACTGCCACAAGAGGTGGGACTACATCTCCCGTCTGAGCAGGACCGTGGCAGAGATGACGATGGGGCTGGTCCCTCGCAGTGGCAGGTTGGCGCGCCGAACCATGACTCCACTAATGTCCCGCATCTTGTCTGTGACACAGCCAGAGCTGTATGAATGTTTGAGGGACCATCAGCAGGGAGTAAGTGGTGAGTATTCTGCGTAGGCTGACTTTGGGTGTGAGTGACTGCATGAATGGCAACCGGGAGACATTGCTGATCTTGCTGCTGTGTAAATTGTTAGGAACTACTTCTCAGTGGCCTATGTGTTCAGTGCAGGTGTCATGTATTTTCCCATAGATGGACTTGATCATGTGTTTCATACAATGGCCCTTGACATTGCATGATGAGATGTGGCCTTATGACATCTTCTGTATTCTGGGTGTCATGGATATCACCAGGCAGTGTACAGCAGTGTGCATCATGTCAGTGTGCATTTAATGATGTGTGCACTGCAGGACTTGTAAATGGTGTGAAGTACACATCTGACACCAACGTGCATCAGTTTGCAAGATGAATTGCTCACCTTGTCAGACATCAGTAGCTCATGGACATTATTAAGTAGAAATTTGAATCTGTATCTGTGTTGTCCCCTTACAGTGACTCCATATGTGACAGAGGCAACATACTGAGATGTATGCCTCTCTCACTTACAGGCACGTGGGTATGCTTGCAGAGATGTTTAGGTTACATTACAAGGAGGCAGGGACCTGCTATTTGCCGGTGTGAACCTCACATGGCTCATTGATGTAAACAATGCATATTTCCATGCATCTTCTGTGTTCAGCATGATTGTTGCACATGCAGACTGCACAGGGTGTTGTGCAACTTGGGGTTGTCATTATCTAGTCTAGTTCTGTGCTTGCATTTGATGTTTGTGTGTATGGCACTGTACTGAACCTATGTCTCTGTCCATTGCAGCATCTACCGAGTGCACGGAAGGCCATGATGCGGACACCAGTGCTGAAGCATGTGGCATGCATGATAGCCATGAGATCACTGACACTGATGTGACCAGCGCCTCGGAGGGGGACAGCAGTGTCCTTGAGGACTCACGCGCAGAAAGCACAACCTCAACATCATTGGACTCCAGTGGGGAGTCAGCGACAATGGTGGTCACAGGGAGTGACAATGCTGCCTCTTCCTCCACCACACATTGGCCAGTGCCCACCATCCCGGCTACTACCACTAGTGCTGTCCGTGCCCGCAGGGCTGTTAAGGGTAGAGTCGCCTTCACCCCAGGCACAGCTGCCCCTGCCCCTGTCTCCCCTGCTGCCCTCAGTGTTGAGGTGGTAGAACTCTTGCGCCAGCTGTGTGTGGGTCAGACAGCTCTCCTAAATGCTTTCCAGGATCAGGACAAGAAGTTGGGACAGGTTCTGGCATTTATTCAGGGCATTCATTCGGATGAGGGTGGGCTACACAGGACTGTCAAGGGTTTGTCCTCCACCGTGACGGCAGCCATTCAGCTATCACAGCATCCAAGTCCAGCCCCAATGCCTTCACCAACCACCCTGCCAGTGGCAACCCCTGAGGGGAGTGACCACACAACTGAGCCCTCAGGCCCCGAGTTGTCGACACCCAGCACACGACAGCAGCGCTCCAAGCGTGCAAGACCACAGACACCATCCCCGTAAAGTGACACAGACACACAGGAACGCAAAGAAAAAAGCCCTTCACATGACACTCAGGGGCATCAGGCAAAGAAGCAGGCCTCTAGCTCACGGTCCACAAGATTGCACCCATCACAAGAGACTCCCATCCACACAACTGCTCCAAGTGACAGACAAAAAGTTGGCATGCCTGCTGTGGTGCTGGTGCCGCTGAAGGGAAAGCCCACAAAGCAACCTAAGACTGCTTCACCCAGGACCTCTACTCCCACCCACACCCCTGTGAAGCGTGGTCAGGAGAGCAATGTGAGTGGTTCACCAGGGCCACAGGGGATGGAGGGCAAAAGGCAAGTAAAAAGCAAGGCTAAGTCCATATCCAGCAAATCCCCACAAGGAGGGCCACCTGCACCTGTCACACCTTTGGTGGAGAGGGACTCTGTTGTGCCAGCCACACTTCCCACTACTCCCAAGACACTTCTGCAATATCGGATACCCAAGAAGTGTAGAGGCAGCCCTCAACATTCACCCTCACCCACTGTGTCTCACGGCAGCGTCTCTCCGCCTCCACGTGCCACCATGCCACCCGGTCCGAGCAGCCCTACACCTGCCACAGCCACTACTGCCTCTGTGTCTCACAGCAGCATCTCTCCGCCTCCACGTGCCACCATGCCACCCGGTACAAGCAGGCCTAAACCTGCCACAGCCACTACTTCCTCTGTGTCTCACTGCAGCATCTCTCCGCCTCCACGTGCCACCATGCCACCCGGTCCAAGCAGGCCTACACCTGCCACAGCCACTACTGCCTCTGTGTCTCATGGAAGCATCTCTCTGCCTCCACGTGCCACCATGCCACCCGGTCCAAGCAGCCCTACGCCTGCCACAGCCACTGCTGACTCTGACTCTGATGATCCTCTCTCTCCCAGGTCCGGTTCCGCCAGTGGCCACGACAATCAGCCACCTCCCAGTCCAACTGACAGGCAAGTCTGAGGCACAGACCCCCTCCCATACCCATCCCTCCCACAGCGGTGCCTGGACTGTGCTTTGATAGCCCTGGTGCTTTGTTCATTCACATGGCAGTGTACGGTGTTCCACATTCACTGTAAACATTTTCATGCACACATGTGCATTGTTTGGACTGTGGACTGGCCAATGGCCTTTTATTTGTTTGAAATTTTGTGACTATCAGGATATTTTGCAATAAACACTGTTACTCCTGTTGTATCGTTTGTTACTGCCCTTGCTTAATTAAACATTTTGATGTGTGGGTATGGATGAATGTGCCACATGCTCTGCATGGCACTTCCACATTGCCATTTACTTCATTCACTTTGTCATTGTTTGGCAAACGTAACACACACTTTTGGTCTGCTTGACTCTGAGGTTTGGGGGTGCAATGATGTTTGTGGGTGTTGATGTACTCTTGCAATCATCATTTGCTGTTGATTTCAGTATGATTGTACACATGTCATGTTAGGGGGCTATACCACAACAGAGGTGAATTCTACACACAGTCTAACTTGCGGGGTGTCCAAGGTTGGTGATGTCTGTGTGATGTGTTTGGATGTGTGAACAGCAGTGTGTGTGTGGTAATCTTGTGAAGGCCTGTCTTCGTACTCACATGGGTATATTTGGATGTGTGCAGTTGAGTGGTCACACAGTGTGCTTGGCCTGTCCTTGTCAGTGGTGTTGAGGTGTATGTGGCCCTGTACATGCCAACTACAAACGTGTATGTTCCAGGTGGGGTTTGCCCCTCATACTCATCTTGGCAGTGGCAGGAAGGGGTTTCACACCACAAGCACCTTTTGGCATTACTTTGCAGGTGGGGTTTGCCCCTAATACTCATCTTGGCAGTGACAGCAAGGGGGTTTCACACCACAAGCACCTTTTGGCATTACTTTGCAGGTGGGGTTTGCCCCTAATACTCATCTTGGCAGTGGCAGGAAGGGGGTTTCACACCACAGGCAGCTTTTTGGCATTACTTTGCAGGTGGGGTTTGCCCCAAATACTCATCTTGGCAGTGGCAGGAAGGGGTTTCACACCACAGGCACCTTTTGGCATTACTTTGCAGGTGGGGTTTGCCCCCTAATACTCATCTTGGCAGTGGCAGGAAGGGGTTTCACACCACAGGCAGCTTTTTGGCATTACTTTGCAGGTGGGGTTTGCCCCTAATACTCATCTTGGCAGTGGCAGGAAGGGGTTTCACACCACAAGCACCTTTTGGCATTACTTTGCAGGTGGGGTTTGCCCCCTAATACTCATCTTGGCAGTGGCAGGAAGGGGTTTCACACCACAAGCACCTTTTTGGCATTACTTTGCAGGTGGGGTTTGCCCCTAATACTCATCTTGGCAGTGGCAGGAAGGGGTTTCACACCACAAGCACCTTTTGGCATTACTTTGCAGGTGGGGTTTGCCCCTAATACTCATCTTGGCAGTGGCAGGAAGGGGTTTCACACCACAAGCACCTTTTGGCATTACTTTGCAGGTGGGGTTTGCCCCCTAATACTCATCTTGGCAGTGGCAGGAAGGGGGTTTCACACCACAAGCACCTTTTGGCATTACTTTGCAGGTGGGGTTTGCCCCCGAATACTCATCTTGGCAGTGGCAGGAAGGGGGTTTCACATCACAGGCACCTATTTGGCATTACTATGCAGGTGTTGTTTTGCCACAATACACCTATGAACTTGTTCACATACATCACTATCCCTGAATATCAGATGGGCACACATGTTGATGTTGAACAGGGTGGGATGGTAGGAGCTGTGATGGTATCAGGTAATGTCAGCTGCTACCAACAGAGGCACACAATGTATATTTGGGCCAGGGCCAACACAATCCTTACACGTCCCTGTGACTGCCCATGCGTGCCGCTGGCCCTGCCTACTGGATTGTGTGGAACTTTTCCCGCGTCTTCACCGCTGCGGTGACGTGACCGGGAGGATGCGGTGATGACCTTGTTGATGGATGACCCCGATGCGGAGGTGTGGCATTGACGTACCTGCGGTGTTGTCGACGGCGGCGGCGTCTTTGTTGATCACGGATCAGGAACAGCAGCGGTAGGGCTTGTAGAGCAGGATCCATTGCGGTAGCGAACGCGTTGAGTTGTGTGTTATTGCCGTTTTCCTCCGCAGTATTGCTTCCGCCGTGTTTCAATGGGTGGTTTCTCCGTTGCAGTCCGATTGCCTATTTGAGGCATTGTGATTCGGACGGCGGTCTACACGTCATTCCGCACGGCGGTCTCCCGCTATTGGCGACGTCCGCCCTCGTCGCGGAACCAAGGTACTGGCGGTACTAAAAACACTGTGGCGGTAGGGATTTTGCCTATGTCTGCCCATCGTAATATGGCGGTCGGGGATTCGCGACCGTGGTTGGCAAAACAGCACCCGCCAGGCTGGCGGAAGCCACCGCCGGCACGGCGGTGCCGATCCGCCCGCCATAGTAATCGGCCCCATAGTGCTGTCATTAATATTGCTAAAGGTATCGAACAGTCTGAGAAATTTGTTACAGAAATTAGAGGTCAAAATACTAAAGTGCAAAATACTGAACCAGAAGTTTCTTTAGTTAGAAGTCAAATGGGACCTAAAATCAGTCCGAAAAGTTCCTTTAAGAAAGATGTCGAAAAGAAAACTTTTGAGAACAAATCTTATGTAAAAAGGAACACTATTGTGTGCTACAGGTGTGGTAGTACCAACCATGTTGGTAATTTCAAAGGGTGTCCTGCTTGGGACAAAGTTTGTGTGAAATGTAAAAAAAAGGGACATTTTGGAAATGTTTGTCGATCCACTCAAAAAGTTAACTACATTACGTACGAGGAAGATGAAGTTCTTTATTAATTAAATTCTGTACTTTGTGTTAATGAATCTAATCACAAGAGCTTTCCAACTTGTACTGCAAAGATAGATGACAAACTGGTTCATATGATGGTTGACTCGTGTGCCTGGTATAGTATCATTGGGAAAAAATTGTTCAATGATCTTTGGGGTACGAAGAAATTGTTTCCACCTGATATTCAACCTGGTGGGTATTCTGGCCACAAAATTGATCTTGAAGGTTTCATGTGGGCAGATATTGAATTTGAAGGAAGAAGAACTAGAGGGAAAGTGTATGTTGCCACCAAAGGGGTAGCCATTTTAGGTTGGCCGCATCAACAAGAAATATGTATAAAATTCGATCCCAATGCTTCTCCTTCTGTAAGTGTAGTGTCTGTTGACAATGAGGCTTTCGTTAACAGAATTAAAGAAACCTATCCAAAAGTGTTTGTCAACACATTAGGCAAATACACTAATTTCAAACATAAGATCATCTTAAATGATGAAGCTATTCCCGTCAGGCACAAAGTAAGAAATGTACCCTTAGCTTATAGGAACAAACTTAAAGAGATGTTGAATGATTTGGTTCAAAAGCGCATAATTGAGCCCATAGAATCGTCTCCTTGGGTATCTCCCATTGTTTTATCGCTTAAGGGCACAGGAGATCTTCGTTTGTGTGTGGATCTTCGCAGTTTGAACAAGGAAATATGGATAGATAAACATCCCCTTCCTAACATCCATGAATTAATCTCTACATTGTCAGGTGCTTCTGTTTTTCTACTATTGATCTTGCAAGTGCTTATCACCAAGTGGAATTGCATGATGAATCTAAACGATTAACTGCTTTCGTTACACCGGAAGGCATGTTTCAGTTTTTACGTATGCCATTTGGCTTGGCTAGTGCTGCTTCTGTTTTTCAGCGATTAATGAAAGAACTTTTGGAAGATTGTAAGGGAGCTATTGCCTTCCAAGATGATATTTTAATTTTTGCTTGGGAACTAGTTTGCCTAAAAGTCTTACTTGAGAGACTGGAATACATATGCCAAAATAGGTGACCTTCTAGAGGGCAATGAGAACAGGAAAGCTGAAGAAGTGTCAACAGTGACCAGTTAGCAGGGATGAGTTATCTGGGAGGAGTGCAGCAACTGATGGCAACACAAAGATTTGCCGCAACAGCTCCTGCTTTGAAACGTGGAATTCAAATGGGGGTCTCGAGAACCAAAGCTATTCATTCCCAGAGCCAAAGTACACTTTACATATATACTGCCAGCAAGAGGTAATACCATTTCTAGCACAGGAGAGGGGTGGTTATCTCACTGCATTTCATTAGGGGTATATGCAAGAGAACACTAGGCTCTTGAAGGTAGGGCCCTCATGAATGAGATAATTGAAGAAGTGTTGAAAAACAAGGTGGGTTTCCAGAGGTAAAAGTTCCAGGTTGAGAGTAGGGAATAAGAATAGCACTTCAACACCACCTCTCACAACATTACTGGACCTGGGAAGAACTTCAAGACAAAAGCAGGTTCTACCTAACTGGTAGGGACAGAAGACTGCCAAAAGGCAGAAGGTCCAATAAGACTGGACCCTGAGAGAACCCTGAGCAAAGAGAAACCTGTTGCGTAGAAGCCTGTCTTGATGACCTTGGAGATATTGGGGAGTGCTGGGATGACTTTCCCTGTAATACGGAACATGTGATATTTTTTTACTACCTGAAAATGTGCTGAAGTTACCTACCACAGTGGGGGTGTTCCCTCAGATTCATTCCACTTGGTGCTTTTAGCAGAGTATAAGCATGCTTCTGCAGGAACACATGTCAAAGGTATATCGCTTTGTGGAACCTTCTGTAATAGACTTTCAGAACCAAAAAAGTATTTAAGTCTAAAGGTAAATTTGGGACCAAAACGAGGTGGCAAAGATAACCCAGTGGACAAGTGGCCTCAATAGCTAGGATATTCCACTCTGCCCTGCTTTGAACCAGTGGCAGCGAACCAATAGGCTTCAAAGGGAGTTCACTAACAATGTATCTGACTTTGAGGGACCCTCATGCATCAGCATCCTCCCTATTCCAGCTGGAAGATTTTGAGAACCAGAAAAACTACAAAGTCTCAATTTAAAAGCTTTGACCACTCTGACCCATTGGCATCCTGACACCAGCTCCATTGTGTTCATCCTCAAATTGTGACTATGAAATGGTCTACGTTGAACACTGAGTTTCAATAGGCACTTTGTGATTTCATGGCACTTTTTGGCTTAAAATATTAACAATACATATTTCCTCTTCCAGGTATGTGATTTTCATAATTTTTTTTTTTTTTAGTTTATCAACTTTTTTTTAATTTTTATTGGTTAGTTACAGAATTTTATTATGTGATGTTCTTGACTTTAATGCTGTTTGGTGTTGCTTGAACACAGCACACTCTTCTCTAAGGAACTGTCTGTTTGTGCCACCGTTTGCCTTTCTGTCTTGCCCTGTTTAATTTACAACATTCTGCTCTCAGTGGGTGGGCACTTTTCATAACCTTATACTCTTTCTGAACAGGGGCTATACTAGTTGTTAAAGGCCCTCTCCCTCATTGAAGGCCCTTGCGCCTGGCTTGGGCCTTTAACAGCCGGTATAGCCAGTATAGCCTTCGACTATAAGACTATATTAAATTTCGCTAGAAATCGCTCTGCCTGCATCCACCAAAGGGAGGGAAATAGCCATTTCAATGCGGTCATAACCATGCATGACCATTACCATGCATCCTTTACAACGAACATGCCTTTACCACACATGTTCATTACCACAAATCCTTAACCATGCATGCCTTTACATCGAAATCGGGCATGCGTAGTAAAGGCATGTTTTTTGTAAAGGATTTGTAGTAATGGTCATGCAAGATTATGACCACATTGTAATGGCTGTTTCCCGACTCTAGTTTGCCTTCTGTTTCCTGACTTTGTTTACTCTTTGTAGTCGCCTAGAAGCTCGCATTAAGAACCCATCACTAAACTCCTACAAGCAGTAGCATCTAAAGCTGCACTTTACCTGAAAGAACGTAGAAACCAACTTCTGCGGCTCCATCCGTCGAGGAAAAGCCACCCAGCATACAGTGGAGGGAGGAAACAAGACCACGTACAGTAGGGGAGGAATGCAAGAAAGAGCAAGCAATACCAAGACAGCAGGCCAAGAGAAAGTGAAATTGGAGGCATGGGGAATTGATGACCAATGAGAAGAAAAGAAAAGAGTGACACTGAAGCCCAAAAATAGTAATGGCAGCTTGGTTGTGTGTGTTCAGTTGTAAGCGATTGTGTGTGCTTTGTTCATTTTTAACATGCATATGTCTTTATCAACCATGCCGTTACAACGACATTTTTGTGATAAAGGCATGCGTGGTAAAGCCATATGTGTTGTAAAACTTTTTGTCGTAAATGCATGCGTGGTAATGATGTATGTGTTGTACTGACAGTGAAGTAAATGCATGAGTGGTAATGTGATGAGGTGGGCGAGCCAGCTAATTAACATTGAGAGCAGAGCCAACCATGCAAAAGGCTTTGACTTAACACTATGAGCCCACGTACAAATAAATGTTTGGAATGAAAATTGTGCACAAACATCTTGTAAAATAGGATGAAGTCTCTTTAAAACTCCAAAGAGTATATTTCTTTAACTTGTAGAAGCGTTTCAACTTAGTTCATCAGAAGATCGCTAACATACGATTATATTGCTAGTTTTTCAACATGAACTTAGAAATGTTTATGCTCTCTTTGCCCCCCCTAACGACGGCTATATAATTAAAGACACAGGCCAGTTTTCATGTGCACCATGTATGTGGCCTAATTTGTTATTATACATGGAGCCACTTTATACTTAGAATCTAATAAATCAATTATCCAACAAGTTTTTGTATAGTGCACATGCTTAATTCATGTATTTCAGAGAGCTCTCATTTGTGATATCATAGGAGGCATGGTGAAATAAAATACGTGTCAAGGATCACACAATCTGCTCAAGTGAGGAAGTGAGGATTGATCACAGTTTTTGTGGTTTCACATTGTGCAAGCTAATATATGGGTATCTCTCTCTCTCCAATTTACATCAATGTTAGACCTGTCAGCCATAGGCTGGACTTCCCCTAGATATTTTGACTTCACGACTCCTATTTTTGTTGAATTCGTTTTTGTTAGCTTTAGGACTCTGTGCATTGTACCACTAATAACCAGTGCTATAGTACTTGTGCTGACTACCTAAAACACGGTTAAAGCATAGTAAAATTGGTTTACATCTGATTGGCATATTTAATTTACTTATAAGCCCCTAGGAAAGTGATATATCAGATATCTGGGGCTGATAAATGAAAAGCTACTAGTTGGCCTGTAGGGCTTATTGTGCCAACCAGTAGCCTCCTTAAAACATGTTTCAGGCCTGTCATTGCAGCCTCGCAACAGTTTTAAACTGCCATTTTGACTTGGCAAAATAACCCCCTTGCCAAGTCTAAAACTCCCTTTTTCTAACATATAAGTCACCCCTAAAGTAGGCCCTAGACAGCCCATAGGGCAGGGTGCATTGTAGTTAAAAAGTTGGACATGTACCTTTAAGTTTTACATGTCCTGCTAGTGAAAAACGCCTACATTCGTTATTTACCACTGTGAGGCCTACCTCTCCCATAGGTTAACATTGGGTTATCCCTTTACATTTAATAGGTGCTAACATTTGATTGGAAACAGGTAGGAAAGTCATGTTTGATATCCAAGGAATTGTAATTTTCAACTTCTCTTTAAACTGATTTTAAGTCACAATTCTGAAAATGCCACATTTAAAAAATTAAGTATTTTCTTGTCCCAGCTATTTGGTGCCTGCAACCTCTATTACGGGTCACATGATTAGGTGTAGCTGTCTGTTGGTCTTTGTGTATTCCACTCAGACCGTAGGACAAAGGGTGAATAGGTGTTGGCAGAATGGGACATCTCTGTCAGGATGAGTGTGAGGAGCCATCACCTACCAAACTTGCACATCACAAAGACTCTGCCTGAGAACACTCACAAAGAGTTCGACACTAGTCTTTTGTGACCCCAGACAAGATGGGGCCAGGGCAGGGAGGCAGGAAATTCCAAACACCTCTGGGGGTGGAAACCTCCAGAACCTTCTCATACTTCAAAGTAGGTACCAGGTATAAATATTGGACCCTCAAACCGAACTCTTTAGTACACCTCTGGACCTGTGAAAGACTCAGAAGGACTGATGTGCTGTTCTGCAAGACAGACTGCTACTCTGCTGTCCTGCTGCCTGAGTGAGAAGGACTGGACCTGCATCTTGAACCCAGGACCACCAGAGTTGCTCCAAGGGCTAGTTGACTGGCCTCCTCAAAAGAGCCTCCGGGATAGAAAAGGCTCCAACCACCTTGAACCCAGCACCTGGACTCTACCTGTTGTGAGTTTCACCCCCCAAGTGGTGCCACACCAGTCCTGAACCCTTGGAAGTGGGCCTTAAGGTGCTCTGCCAGCACAGCTGTGCTCCTGTGAACAGAACTGCCACTGTGCGATTCATCCCGATGCAGTACCTCGCATTGCAGCCCGCAGTTGCCTCAGAACGGCTACTGCGTGACCCATCTTCGATGTGGACCCCACATTGTTTCACAGGACCACCGCTGCATGGCACAATGATCCACAACTAGGATTTAAGGTACATTTCTCAGCAAAACTAACTTGGCCCCCATATCCGGCACGAGCTTCATTGCAGATGGCCTGAACTTTGCCTCGGTCCAGCGCAATCAGATAAACAGAGTTGACTTTGTGTAAGCCGAACACATATAATCATTTGAACCCCCATATGTAATCACCCCAATATTTACCAAAATAATTCAGCTCCAGAATCTTCAATTGATCTGGCGGTTGGAGACTGCCCTCCACATCTGGCAAACAACAATTTAGCAGAGTTGAATGGGATATAAATAGTAGATGCCAAAGGAAAAATAGGCAATAAAGCCTTTTTTATTACAGAATGATCAAAAGGCAGTACAAGGGAGAATACCCATAAATCACAATAAAGACCCAAGGAAGTAGTACAGGAAACAATGAAAAATCATAAACCTTAGTGAGACATATTCTAAATAAACATTCTAAAGAGTCAATTATGATGTCGTCCGGAAAGGCTCCGAATGGCATTCGATTCTTCCGAATCCGATTCGGAACCCGCCTTTAGAACCGACCCGGACACCTTTCACAACGAGCTATTACGATGGCTGGGAAGCGTTCGAGCTGCCCGACGCAGTTCTGGAAGGCATTGGGAGTAACCAAGTCATTCGGAGCCAAATTGTAGCGGTCTACGGAGCTCATTTCCAGTCGAGCAATTAGGATGTCGGATTCGGACAGCCTTTCTGAATCGATTGTTCCGAAACAAATCCGCTGTTTAAATCTGACTTTGGGGGCCTGTAGCAGGCCCCCCTTCACCCGGGTCCCTGCAAATTGGGCCCATGTGGGTACCCATGGGTCCCCGCTACCCATGCATGCACAGTGTGGCAGGCACCATGGGGTGCCTGCCACAGGGTTCAAGGTTTTCCCCAACCATCCCTTTTGTCAATGGGAGCCTGTGTTCTCGTTCGGAACACAGGCTCCTATTGAAGTCAATGGGACTCCCTGGATCCGAGTCTTTCAGAAAGCATTCCAGAACCGAATTGTTCGGAATGCTTTCCGGACGAGATCGTAATTGGCCCTTAAGTGTCAAACTAAGGAAGAGTACTCGTATCATAACAGGACACTAACAAGGAAAACTGCAAAGTATCCCTGTCAACCACAAAAAGAAATTACAGGCCACAAAACACCAAATCCCAGAGGTTTTATGGCAAAATCACACACATTTTAATAGTGTCTGCAAATTCAGCATGGTATGATCATGGTCACATTTGACAAATCAGTAACAACAATGTAATAATTTAAAAAACTCACAATCATTTAAGCACTAACCCATTTCTTAACCCCTTTGCTGCGTTCGTCGGCCAACGGCCGTCGCGAGCACTACCTCCGTAGTGCTGCGCACGTCCGTTGGCCGACGCGGCCCCGCCCACTCCGCTAAACGGCCGCACCGCCGCGGAATTGCCGCCGCGGTTAAGCGGTTAAGATCAGAAAAATCTTCAATTGCTTCATCAGCAATTGCATTCCGGAGATGTACAATACAAATGAAACATTTCTTGAACAATGGGTCATAGAACTCACACATCTTCAGCAAAAGTCCTTGAAAATGATACTTAAAGTTCATCATGGAAGCCTCATTCATAATGCACACTTTTTAACAAGATATTACACTACATTAATTTCACTGAAGTCATCTTCTTAGTTGTCCACAGAGCCAGGTGGAGGTGGTTTTGCAGCAGATCCATGAATTGCCTGGGCCCCACACCTTCTCACATTCCCGGAGAGCTCAGCGAGACCAATACACCAGTTGTTCCTGCTGTCTGCACCAGTCCATGTTGATCACGAGTCCTTCATATTCGGGGGTGCTCCCTTACCCAGTTTCAGATTATGTCCCGCTTGGCCTCTGCCAGTGCCACATTGAAAAACAGACGTGCATATTTATCAAATTACTGTTCTCCCCATACACCCAGCATTATTGAAGAGGGACGAAGGTTGAGGCGAAATCGCAGCCCTTTCAACAGTGTCCCAGCAACCATGACTCAGAGACTCGGAGGCATGGGTATTCCCACAGTGTGGGCACTAGTGTGCCTTCCTGTCCACAACTCCTGAGGCATCTATCATTATCAATCCTGCCCATCGTCAGCAAACATGTTCTGGTATAATACGCCCTGTGAAATATCTTCAGCTGTACCAGCCTAAATCTCATCCTAATGGCCACATGCCTCTTCTCAGGCATCATCCTCGATCCTTCCAAGGTCCTTTTCCCATTTATCCCTGAGTGCCATGAGGTGAGGTGCTCAGTCGCTGAGCAATGTGGGGGTATTAAAAATGTTTGCATGTGCTCCTGTAAGACCTGAAGTTCTTAAACAAATAGTGTAACTTCAATATTTGACTGATTTTTTTCTTCGCTTGCGCTCGCCAACCCTAAGTTGGGGAGCGCAGCGCAAGCGAGGAAAATCTTACTCCAGACCACCTCCCGGCGAGATTTCTCAACGAGGGTGGTCCCGGATGACCGCTACCACTTCCATTGAGAAACCTTCCGTTCGAGTTGAGGAAGCTGCTGCTCGAGTAGAACATCTTCTTGAGTGACAGAAAGAAGCGGCGCCCTCTTGCACTGCCCATGGTGCCATTCATGCTAATTTTCCAGCATGGGACAATCACCCCGGGCTAAAAGGCAGTGCGAACAGTGTGACCTAGTGCACTCCGCCAATTGCAGAACTCTGCATAGCACAGCGGAGTTTTTGGGTCACTTCGCAGAGCTCCGCTACGCAGCACTCCACCCAGGCCTAATAAGAACATTGAGAGCTAGGGAGTTTATATTCTTTATGATTCTTTTTCATAGCTTAATGCCCCATGTCAACACTTAGGGGTCGATTCCGATGTCGCCAAAAGTGCCTTCCCAATGCTATTCGTAGGCTTACCTTACGTCCGACTCGTATCCGGAGCTTTTTCCTACAAACTAGCAAGTACGATGCGTATAACAGGCAAATCTCCGACCGAATCGTCCGCTCTGAATCGTGCACTATGTCAGTAGCGAACAGGCTCAGGAAACATGGAAAGCGAGTCGTATGGAGGTGCAACCCAACCAATTTCCGGATACGCAAGTACGATGCGTCCCCAATACGCGTCGCACAGGGCGCCAGCTCCAGCACGTGACAGCATCCGGACGAGGCGTATGAATGAAAGCTCCGAGTCGTGCCAGAACACGATCAACGGGGACGAGACGGAGCAGCCATGTATCCAATCGCACATGTCTTCCCTATACTGTACGCCCATCGTTACCGACGCGCACGATGCAGAAGGTAAGTTAGACACCTACCACACACCAAAATGTCACAAGTACACGAAAGGAAACACCACCATAGGGGGGTGGATGCTTATCCCAAATAGCATATCCCACCCATAGGGGGGTGGATGCCTATCACTCCCATTATTGTCCACCCCATAGGGGGTGGATGCCTATCACTCCCAGTATTGTCCACCCCATAGGGGGGTGGATGCCTATCACCCGCAGTATTGTCCAACCCATAGGAGGGTGGATGCCTATCACTCCCATTATTGTCCACCCCATAGGGGGGTGGATGCCTATCACTCCCAGTATTGTCCACCCCATAGGGGGGTGGATGCCTATCACCCACAGTATTGCCCAAACCCATAGGGGGTGGATGCCTATCACTCCCATTATTGTCCACCCCATAGGGGGGTGGATGCCTATCACTCACAGTATTGTCCACCCAGAGGGGGGTGGATGCCTATCACTCACAGTATTGTCCACCCCATAGGGGGGTGGATGCCTATCACTCACAGCATTGTCCACCCCATAGGGGGGTGGATGCCTATCACTCCCAGCATATCCCACCCATAGGGGGGTGGATGCCTATCACCCACAGTATTGTCCACCCCATTGGGGGGTGGATGCCTATCACACACAGTATTGTCCACCCCATAGGGGGGTGGATGCCTATCACTCACAGTCTTGTCCACCCCATAGGGGGGTGGATGCCTATCACTCACAGTATTGTCCTCCCCATAGGGGGGTGGATGCCTATCAGAATGACCATCCCCACTCATAGGGGGCAGGATTACCATCAACACCAGGATACACACACATAGGGAGACTAAGCAAACCACCCCTCTACCATCTTTGCAACATTGCATGTTTGTATGTGACAAATGCTCACAACACAGATTGTGGCAGTGGACATACAATGTGACTCACAACACATGTGTGCCCAAAATGTTAATGTGTGTCACTAATATCCTGCTGCAACTTATCACTGTTGTAATGGGACATAAACCCCCCATCACCACAGTGACCAAAAGGTCA
Organism: Calotriton arnoldi; assembly: GCA_963921515.1. Taxonomy (NCBI): domain Eukaryota; kingdom Metazoa; phylum Chordata; class Amphibia; order Caudata; family Salamandridae; genus Calotriton; species Calotriton arnoldi. The sequence goes on along the minus strand of CAWUFW010003439.1, from coordinate 840,390 downwards.
TTGTGTACATGAAAATAGCAGCATCTTCAAAACAGCATGCATGAGTCTGTGTCCAAATTGCACAAGCAATGTTGTGGCAATGTAGTGGTTGTGTCACATACAAACATAGATTTGGTTTGGCAAATATTGCTGTGTATCACAAGAACACCCTCTGCCATGTGCAGACAAGCAATGGCCATGACCCTTGACAATGACTCCAGTGAACAGGTAGACAATGTGCAAAGTGAGTACCATGAGGAATACACACATATCAACACCAACAGACACACACACTAAGGAATCCTGTGGAGAAGGTAGATGTTATGTGAACAAGTCCCATACCATGTCAGCAATGGGAGATACCAAACATGATGAATGTGCAGGCCGATGAGCCAGGAGACACAGGGACACTAGGGTAAAACCTCCCAAAAACATACTGCCAATGGCCGGGAAAAGACATAACAGTGCAGTGGTGCCGTAGCACAAACACAGACACCATTACAATAGCAAGTTCATGATACACATCATCAACATCATGTACATAATATGCAACACCACTGGATAACAAAAATGGCTTTATTCAGCAATAAAATATATATGAATGTTCATGCCACGATGCAAAAAGGCCAATGGCCAGTCCATCAAAGAGTCCAACCAGGGTAACAGGTGAAAACTTGTCATCCATTTATTGCCTGCACTGCTATGGACCAGGGACATCTCACCCCTTGGAGGGGCATACATAGTGGCAGGCCAGGCACTGCAGGGACAGGATCAGGGGACAGGAGAATGGGGCAGGGGAGGTGTGGTGGGTGCAGGAGTGACGGCAGCAACTGCAGTGGAGGGGTCTGACACAGTGGGCGCCATCACCACTGCTGGGCACAAGTCAGATGTGGGGTTTACTTGCACCACTGCAGTGTGCGGGACAGATGTGGTGGACGGGCTCTCAACTGCAGTGCCCAAATCAGACGGGTGGGATGTCCCTCCTACTGCAGTGCCAACATCAAGAGGAGTGAAATGGGGTTCAGATGAGGTGGGCAGGACAGAGGGGGGAGACACGGTTTCCACACCAGTGGCAGGAACAGGCTGAGCATGTGAGGCGGGGGTGGAAGTGCATGTGGAAGGGGGGAGGGCCTAAGCATCCTGGGTATGAGGTATGGGTGTGTGGGTGAACCTGGTGCAGGGAATGGCCGTAGGACCTGTGTATTGGCATCCGGGGTGCTGCAGGATGGAGAGTGTGAGGTGGAAGCCTGTGCTTTTGGTGGTGTCTTACCCTTCCTGGTCCGGGGAGACTTGCGGTTGGGGGCCTCAGTGTCCATGCGCCTGGGGGAGGGTGTCCATTTTGCAGGGAACTCCCCTCTGTGCGTGCTGACTTCCTCTTCCCCTTGTAAGTTGGAGCAGATGGTTCTGTGGGGAAGAGGCCAAGGTCACAGAGGAAGAGCTGCTTGGAAGTGGGGGCAGTAGGTGAGGCAAGGGAAGGTGTTTTGGAGGGAGAGGCATCTGAGGAATGCGGAGTGCCTGTGGATGCCTGTATGTGTGTCTGTGACCCATCCCCTGTGTGTGTGCCATCAGTCCCCGGAGTGTGCGTGCTTGTGGATCGAGACTTTGGCTTGCGTGTCTGTGTGCTGCCATTGCCTGATGTGGTGCGTGCATGTGCGGGTGTGTGTGTCTGTTGGACAGGCAGGGGAGTGGTGACTGTGGATGTGGCAGAGGTAGCAGGGGTGAGGGCCTGTTGGAGGAGGGACACTGCTGCCGTCTGTGTGGAGGCCATGGCCTGAATGGTCCGATGTAGGGCAGACATGTTTGATGAGATGCCCTCCATGAAGGACACGAGTTGTGTCAACAGACTGGTGTGGGAATGGAGGACACTCAGCATCGCTGTCTGACCTACATGGAGCTGCTTCAGTAAGTCCACAGACTCCACACTCAGGGCAGCAAGGGAGACAGGGGTAGGTGGTGCGGTGCCTGGCACGAAGGAGACATGCTCCCTTACACGGGAGCCTCCACGGACATCTGGAATGGGAGCAGAAGGGAGGGTGGAGATGGTGGTGGTGGCGGGGCCAGACCTGCTAGGTGTTGTCTGGGGGCTGCTGGCACCCGCCTCCACAAGGGAGTCATCACTGAAGCTGGTGTGTTCCTCAGCTGAGGTGGACGTAGCCGAGGTCTCCTCAGTGTGGCCCCCCTCACCCTCCGTTCCACTGGGTCCCTCCGAATCCTCCGCAGCGGACCCTGTCTGGCGCTCTGGCTCCTCATGGTCCGTGGAGCTGTCTCCTCCAGTGTCCGTAGATGTAACTGCAAATCAACAGGGTAAACAGAGAAACATCAGTCACCTGTATAGACATCACACATCACAGTCAGAACAGCACATGACAGCGCACGTTTGTGCATCATTTGCAGTAAATACTCTTAAGTGCAGACACATATTTGTAAAACACACATGTCAGTCTGCCAGCAAACCATGCCCCTCATATCCTACATGTCCATGGAGACATCAGTCTGGTGCATGTAGCCAGACACGACTCATTTGTGCACACATGCACCACATAGACAGTTGCCTGAACTGCAGGATTTGTGATGGAAATGTGTCAGTACACACATATACCATCTCCTGCCACTGAGTTTGTACATGTGTCAGGTAAAGGGATGGCCAAAGTAATTGTCAGTAATATGGATATGCTTCCTTCACCACACACCATGATGTGCTCATGTCTTGCTGGACGATGCCACAATTTAGTGCATGCAGGACAACTTCCATCACTGCAGGATACACTAGAGCAAATTAAACAACATGCTACAGGGCAGTCTGGGTAATCAGTCATTGCTGCCTTCTGTCACTGGGGCAGTGCATCACAAAACCAACAGTCTGCACTGTATCTCAATCATGTAGTTGTGGGGAATATAAGCCCTGCATCTGTCAAGTGCACATGTTGCCCCACTTCTACCCACATGTTAAGGAAAATGATGATCCCACGTCCAACATATGCCACAGTAGAGTGACAGCAAGCACAAGTCTGGCAACATGAGCACATCACAGTCTGATGACAATGAAGTATAGCTGCCTGCACTGAAATTTTGGAAACACCATCAGGCACAGTCAAGTGATTACACACCGATGTTTGTCCCCATCGTGAAGATCCAACAGCCACATGTCAGCTGTCTGACCACCCAAAAATAATTGACACCCCAGGAGTCTAAAAAGCTAGCCCACTCCACAATGAGACAGAGGCTGACACCTGATTGCACATTGCACAATGCATTCAATTTACTTTGACACACATGATTAGGAGAACTGAGTGTACACCATGTCCGGAGTAGACATACCTGACCTGGTCCATGTGCAATATGGGATTAGCCCGAACAGTAGGCATGTGTCCATGCATGTGTGACACACATGATGGACATACTTCAGAGATCACAACATTGTCACACATGGTGCATGTGTTTGTGGGTAACACCCCAGACACATATGGCGAGGCAGAGCATCTACTAGGACACGTATGTATGGCCCACACAGAGTGCATGTCACATATCTGTCAATGTGCAGATACATGTCAATAAATTCCACACTCATGAAGGCTAATACATACTGCCAGTAGCAGATGCGGTCCCCCACATCAACATTGGACAACAGCAGGCCCCCCCATGAGACATGTCACTGACTGAAAGGGACACACCTGTGTATCAGATGAGGAAGGGCCATTACAGAAATAATGGACATGATTCTAGTTCAAGCAGACAGACAAACTGTGGTAGCGTAACCAGGCTGAAGGAATGCAAAGATCATGTTAGACACAGTTCACAGACGAGGCATGCACTTACCCCCTCCTTGCTGCTGTCTGGCCTTTAACAGCCCATCCAGGTCAGGGAAGACCACTGGCAGAATCCGGTGCATGTGGGGGGTCAGGGTCCGGTGTCCGCCCCTACTGCGAGGAGGCGACAGCTTCAGCAGGACTCTAGCAATGCGTCTGCTCCAGCCACGTAGGTTCTGCCACCTCTTCTGGCAGCTGCGGATGCGACGCCTGTGGACCCCCACAGATCTAACTGCCCTGGCAATGGTCAGCCAGATCTCATGTTTCTGATGGGTATCAACCTGTGAGGATGACAAAGTTAAAGGGCCATTAACACACATACAACATGTTTGTGCATCACACAGTTGGATAAACATGTTCTTTTCACAAGGGCATCTGATGTACACAGGTAGTGCAACTATGTGGATGGACACTTGTCCTGCATCACCAACATGGAAACATTGCCTGGGTAGTATGACCGTCTCTAAATGCACTCTCACAGCACAGTACCTGTTCAGTGCAGGTACCTGCACTCTATGGGTGTGACAACTACTGAGTGAACATGCTAGCCAATGCTTCACACAATGCCATTAGTGCTAGTCAGACAAGATGAACAATGAGAGAGGATGTGGACTGCACACTCACCTGCTCCCCGGGTTTCCCATACAGCTTGCTGTACTGTGGTAGGAGGCTGTCCAGCAAGGCCTGGTTTTCCTCCTCTGTGAAGGCTGGGGCCCTCTCCACAGTACGTGCCATCCTTGGAGCCAGAGGATACAGAGACAGCAGCAGTGGTAGCAGAGATGTCTATATGGAGCATTCAGTGCAGGTAAGTGAGCTCTCAGGGCAAGACACAGCCTTATATTTGTGCTGCAGAGGCAGAATCGGTCCCATGCGTACAAAGCGATAGGACCGACTCGTTCGCATCCTATGAATTAGTCCAATCCATGAGATAGGACGCATCGGACACGCCTACCGCAACTTTCAAAATACCTGCATCATGACAGTTTAGATTTTGATACATTTGTTCTAAAAGTTAACTGAATCGTACCCTACGCGAATCGTGCATGATGCAAAATGCGCGTCTGTCACCATGACGACCAACAGGCAACCAGTGCGTCCGGCTCGGTCAGGATGTGGCAGACGCGTGTATTGAAAACTCACCCGCGTCGAACAGCATTGAATCAAGCATGCAATCTGTCAGTCCGGCTCGGTCAGGATGTGGCAGACGCATGTATTGAAAACTCACCCGCGTCGAACAGCATTGAATCAAGCATGCAATCTGTCAGTCCGGCTCGGTCAGGAGGTGGCAGACGCGTGTTTTGAAAACTCACCCGCGTTGAACAGCATTGAATGAAGCATGCAATCTGTCAGTCCGGCTCGGTCAGGAGGTGGCAGACGCGTGCATGCAATGCCCACTCATCAACTCAGACAATGTATGTATGAATAATGGCATGCTGTATGCCCTGTGTGGATGGAGTTCTGCACATGTCAAATGGGACAGACACAATAGACAAGACTACTCACATTATGATCCTAGCTTACAGTGCAACTATAGCAGTGTTTGTGAGGGACATGACTAGTGTGAGTGACCACTTCACAGATCATCCTCCTATGCTTGGCCACTGTCCCAGGGGATCATTGTGTTGTGTAGGTCATACATCACATCATGACAATGTCCAGACCATGACAGTGTTGTGCATGGTGACAAGCTGTCTGTATGTAGTGTTGTTGCTAGGTCGTAATACCTTGTCCATGTCTGTGTACATTCAATGCATGTGCTATTTGACCTAAGAATCTATGGCTGATACTTAATTGTGTGTGTGTTGTGCATGTTACAATTGATCACATGGAGAGTGTCAGAGAACAGTGAGTAGTCACAGTACTACACAGGATTATTTGGTAATACATGAAATAATTGTGTGTATGTTCATGCTCACATTGCTGTAATTTCTGGATTAGGTCAACCTCAGACATCTGACTTCACTGTGTCATCATTGTAAGTGCCACGCAATCTGTTGATACTGTATTACTTGAAGTTTAATTCATATAGTAATATGTGTACATACTTTGTCATGTGTTCCTCAGGGCACCAAATGTCCACAGACCCTTCCCGGATATTGAAACCATGGTGGAGCATGAGTGCATGAGGAAATACAGGTTCACAAGGGCATTAATTTTGAAATTGACAGACCAGATGTCACCACACTTGCTACCTGGACGCACATATCCCTTTGCCCTGACCCCCAAGGTGAAGGTGATGGCGGCACTACATTTTTTTGCCACAGGTTCGTTCCAGTTTACTGTGTCTGATGCTGGTGGGAGGTCCCAGACGATGTTCAGTCGAGTGCTCCGGGATGTGTGTGAGGCCATGTTGAGGTTCCTCGACCTGTACATACATTTTCCCACACCGCCACAGTTCCGTGCCATTAAGGATGACTTTTATGCCCTGGGACACATGCCACATGTGATTGGATCGATTGATGGGACACATGTGGGTTTGGTTGCACCACGAGCCCATGAACAGGTTTACAGGAATCGTAAACACTTTCATTCAATCAATGCCCTTGTGGTATGTCTGGCGGACCAGATCATCTCCCATGTATGTGTGCGTTTCCCGGGATCTGCACACGACGCATACATAATGAGGATGAGTCGGATCCCCCAGCTGATGTCCCAGTTCATGAATGAGCGTGCCTGGCTTGTTGGTGAGTCAAGTTGTCAGTGTCAGTTGTGTGATCATTGTCTGTCATGTTGTACCCTGTTGTTGCTCAACTGATCCTTCATATTTGATAATTTTAGGAGACTCTGGATACCCAAACATGCCCTGGTTGCTGACACCACTCAGGAACCCGGTCACACCTGCTGATGTCCGTTACAACGGGGCACATGGGCAGACCAGGCGTGTGATTGAGCGCACATTTGGGCTGCTGAAGACCAGATTCCGCTGCCTTGACCGGACAGGAGGTGCCCTTCAATATTCCCCAGAGAAGGTGTGCAAAATCATTATAGTGTGCTGCATGCTTCACAACAAGGCTGTGAGGAATAAGCTACCACTCATTCAGGATGACAGGGACCAACGTCCTCCCTCATGGGAGGATCCAGGCCTGGGGAACGTTGCCAGTGAGGAGGAGGAGGAAGAGGAGGTGGATGTCAGGAGACAGCTCATTGACATCTTCTTTGCTTGAGTGTAAGTATGCATATATGTCTGATGATGCCTTTCCTAAGCGTGATGTGTGTATGTACGACAATATGTTGTGATATGTGTGTGGGTCAGCTAATTTACAGGCTCATTGCCGTTGTACAGTGTATGTTAAGTTATGATGGTCTCCACTACATTGTTGTATTCACTCCTAGCAATTGGTCAGAATTTACAATGGACAATAGTGAGTCAATGATTGGATATGTCATCATGGCAAGTTGTATTTAAGACTGTACTATGTCTCTCCTTCACAGGCTCCTTTGGCTGTTGTGTGGGTACACACAACGCTGTTCCATAATGGATTTTCAATTTGGACCAGTACTCTCTGACAGCCAATCTATTTGGTCAGATTTGTCTTTTCTTTGGTTTATTTGGATACTTGGAACTGTAATCAGTTTGCTTTTGTGTTGAGCAGAGCTTCTGCCTGTGTAATAAACCTGTTACACACATTGATGTTTGCCTTCTCCGTAGCAAAAACATGCTACAACCGTTCATATCATGTTTTTCTGCCATGGTGTTCATTTCATTAGACAATGGTCTTTGTTTGTGCGGTTCAATGGTTTTAATTTGACAACAGTGTGTGCAATGTTTAATGTTGCATGTGCTATGTGTGTTGTGCTAACCTTGCGTGGCTATCTCTGGTATGTGTCATGTGACATTTCTTCATGAGGCGGTAGATGAATTGTAAGCTGGTCCCTAGGATCATGCTGTATTATGCTAAAGTTACCAGAGCCAAGCTGACATAATAGCTAAGGGTGGGCGGCAAATTCCGTTCCGCTCGCGGAACTTGCGAAATTTTGGCATTTCCGCGTTCCGCGCGGAACGCGGAAATGTCAAAACTTCCGCGATCCGCGGCGGAACGGAATTCGGGTGCAAGAAAGCACTGAAGCAGGTGCCCGAGTTGATAAATATGCAGGGCAGGTGTGCAGAATTCGTGAGCGTGGTTAAGCAGATGTGCCTTCTCTCCATTTCCAACGTGAAAAGTTAGCTGTAATCCCCGATGGAGGTCTTTGCATCCTTGCTTTTCTCGAGCGCAATCCTCGTGTAGAATTCGTGAGCGTTGTTAAGCAGATGTGCCTTCTCTCCATTTCCAACGTGAAAAGTTAGCTGTAATCCCCGATGGAGGTCTTTGCATCCTTGATTTTCCCGAGCGCAATCCTCGTGCAGAATTCGTGAGCGTGGTTAAGCAGATGTGCCTTCTCTCCATTTCCAACGTGAAAAGTTAGCTGTTATCCTCGAAGGAGGTCTTTGCATCCTTGATTTTCCTGAGCGCAATCCTCGTGCAGAATTCGTGAGCGTGGTTAAGCAGGTGTGCCTTCTCTCCATTTCCAACGTGAAAAGTTAGCTGTAATCCTTGATAGAGGTCTTTGCATCCTTGATTTTCCGAGCTCAATCCTCGTGTAGAATTCGTGAGCGTGGTTAAGCAGGTGTGCCTTCTCTCCATTTCCAACGTGAAAAGTTAGCTGTAATCCCCGATGGAGGTCTTTGCATCCTTGATTTTCTCGAGCGCAATCCCCGTGTAGAATGATGGACAGCTTAATCAGAGGACCCGGCGCTTTCGGCGCGGTGGCAAAGTTACAGACACACAGGTCACTGGGGTCAATTCTTCTGGACCTTTACGCAGCTGTAGTGTAGGAAAGGCACTATACATTACCCAACGAGGTAGCACTTACTGATTAGCCAGTAGAAAGTACTCCAGTTGAGTAGAGGTATTGCACAAAACGGTGGCATCTTCGTGGATAAATATGCAGGGCAGGTGTGCAGAATTCGTGAGCGTGGTTAAGCAGATGTGCCTTCTCTCCATTTCCAACGTGAAAAGTTAGCTGTAATCCCCGATGGAGGTCTTTGCATCCTTGCTTTTCTCGAGCGCAATCCTCGTGTAGAATTTGTGAGCGTGGTTAAGCAGATGTGCCTTCTCTCCATTTCCAACGTGAAAAGTTAGCTGTTATCCTCGAAGGAGGTCTTTGCATCCTTGGTCTTCCCGAGCGCAATCCTCGTGCAGAATTCGTGAGCGTGGTTAAGCAGGTGTGCCTTCTCTCCATTTCCAACGTGAAAAGTTAGCTGTAATCCTTGATAGAGGTCTTTGCATCCTTGATTTTCCGAGCTCAATCCTCGTGTAGAATTCGTGAGCGTGGTTAAGCAGATGTGCCTTCTTCCCATGTCCAGCCGGAAAAGTTAGCTCCAATCCTTGATGGATGTCTTTGCATCCTTGATTTTCTCGAGCGCAATCCTCGTGTAGTTCCTGTGACCAGGAGGTTCCTTCTCCTCGTCTGCCGCTGAGATCCTGCTCTGACCCTTTTTTAAACAAGAGGCATGTGAACTGGCCTAGAAGCCCCGCCCGTTTGGCCCCGCCCCACATACACTAGCGGTATGCAACGTCTTCCCGCCCTTTCCCCACTATGATGGACAGCTTAATCAAAGGACCCGGCGCTTTCGGCGCGGTGGCAAAGTTACAGACACCCAGGTCACTGGGGACAATTCTTCTGGTCCTTTACGCAGCTGTAGTGTAGGGAAGGCACTATACATTTACCCAACGAGGTTGCACTTACTGATTAGCCAGTAGAAAGTACTCCAGTTGAGTAGAGGTATTGCACAAAACGGTGGCATCTTCGTGGATAAATATGCAGGGCAGGATTCAACGGGCTCAGCAAAATCTCCGCGAGCACGCGAAATTCCGCGTGCTCGCGGAGATTTCTTGCAGTTTCGCGGAATTTCGCGGAACGCAACTCCGCAAATTCCGCCAACCCTTAATAATAGCTTTGTGTGTGACATTTTAGCACACATTCTTTCTGTGATTGTAGTGCAAGATGCCTTTGAGTCCACATGAGATCATTTTGGTACTGTTGAAGCGCTGCGCCACACGGTTGAAAAACAGGACTGTTTGTAATGGTAGAACTAGTCAGCACGGATAGTTTCACCATGAACTGCTACACTTTGTTACACATAAGTGGAATACTTGCATTACATTGACGCACAGGGCAATAATCTACACAGATGGAAGATCTACGTACACGCACCAGCGCTTTGCTGTGCATATGCTGTGACCAGTACTCCTACTGTCTGAGGTGAGCGGTTGACCCGTATTGCCACAGAGTTCTTCAATGGTTTGTAGAATCTGTCACCATCACAGGGAGGGTGGTGCTTTCCACACTGAGGTTGTAAACACATTTCACCAGTACTATTATGTTTGATTATGGAATTGTATGTTGTTTGATAATCATGTTTACTGCTGCTGGGGCTAGCTCGTATACTGCATTGTAGGACAACAGCCAGAGATTGTTTTTTCTCAGACGTGAATTATTGAACATTACACACACACTCTGATTCATGATTTGGTGGACAAGCATGGGTGAGTGATTGTGAATGTGTGCATTGCTACCTTGCTTCGGAGATGTTGTTGGTGCTGGCTACTGGGTGGTAGACTCATTGGGTGTCTTCTGCATATATTTTGTTGAGATGATGAGACACCAGAGGTAGTAGGTCATTGGATTGTGTGTTCTGATGTGCAACTAATGTCCAGCCATCCTTCGACTGGCCTATTTTTCCGTGCATACTTCTGTATGAGAAGAATCACTACCACAGAACTCATGCACCTCAGTGTGAGACAGTGCCAGGTGATACAGATCATGAGCTAATAAGTGGGTACAGTGTACAATTCACAGATGACACAGGGATTGTGTGAATATGAATTTATTAATGTGCATGTGACAAAATCTAACAGGTAAAGGTGATTGCATTCCCAAATTTATTATCCACAGTTCATAGAGGAGTTGGAAGTGTTGTCAGATGAAAATCCTTCTGAGCGAAATCCACAGTCCATTTGGCATTTAGTCCAACTTACATGCTCCATCCCATGTAGGAGAGTTCAGGGACTGTCAACAAAGTGAATGATTTGCACACAATGGAGGATATCCAGAGCATTTATTTGGTTCCGGGGGGATGCATGTCCATCAGTCTCTCACTTGCCGTCCTTCCTTGGACGGCCCCTCCTCTTCTTTGTTGGGGCTGGACCCTCAGTATCAGGCTGCTGCAGTGGAGGGGACTCTACGCCAGACTCCTCATCCCTCCCTGTGGCAGTGGCTGATGTAGAGGCAACAGGTGTGGAGTGCACACGGGGAGGTGGGGTAATGTTGGTGGTTATCTGGCGTAGGCATGTAAGTATGTCCCTATGCACCGCAGTGAGATTGTCTATTTTCGACCAGTTGGACTCCATAAGGTCCATGTGTTGGTCCATACGGTCCATGTGTTGGTCCACACGGTCCATATGGTTGTCCATCCGGTCAAAATGTGCAGCCTGCTGATGTTTTATGTCCCTGAGGATCCCGACAACCTGGCCAAAGTCTCCGGTGCATTTGCGATATACATCGAAAATGCGTTGTAACTCGGGGTCAGCTTGTTGTCCGACACCAGCTGTGGGTCGTGTCCTCCCACCACGCACCCTCACACCACTCCTTTCCCTACCTGCACGGACATTGCCTGGCGTAGCACGCAGTGACAGCTCCTGTCCTCCTTCATTGTTGACAGGGCTGGTATTTCCTGCCAAATCCTGATTGGGCTGTCTTGCTGTGCTCCCAGGGTTTTGTTGTCTGGGTTTGTCCGTGGGGATCCGGGCGTCTGGATGTTAATGGACGTTGCAGGAGTGGTCGCTGGGGCTGCTGATCGTACTGGTGCCGCATGCTGACCCACACCGGAGGTGCCAGGTTGGTTCCCATCGCCCGAGGAGGTGTGAGAGTCATCCACACTGGAGGTCTCAGTGTCCGACGTTGTGCTGGAGCTGCTGGTGGACTCTGAATCTTCTCCAGATGATGCCCTCTGTTCTGGAGTGCCTGTGGGTAGTAGAGAGACACAATGTTAGTTGTGTATTTTCAGATGTTATGTTGTCATGCACAGCCAAATGTGAAGATGTTGTGGATAATGTTGCGTTTCCTTCGTATTTCTACTCATCAATCGTCACAGACACTGAGCTTTTTGTAATCGGACATTGTTATTTTGGAGACATGTGGTTTACTGAGCATGTCCAGCTCTGTGCATCAATGTGCATGTATTGTTATCCTTGACTGTTCGTATTAATATTTGGGCAAGTGTCACACTGTGCATGAGCCAGGTGTGTTGTTATTTACACATCAGTGTTTTCACTATGACATACATACTGTAACTAATCTTATGTTTGGCAGGAATTGTGCATCTGTGCTTGCCTTTGTGGAGTTTCTCACAGTTACATTGCTGGGGTGACATGCAAACTCAACCTCCTGAATATGTGTCATCATTAGATGATTTTGCTTGGATGTATGTGTTGATGTGAACAACCAATGACATCACATGTGTAACCTCGTATGCAATAGCAACGCGTTTCTTCTGACAAATGCATTGTTACATGGCAGTCCTTGAAACACAGCTCATTACATTGGCATGCAGTAGGGAGTAACTGAAATGAGTAGTTGTATTATGCGATAATAGTATGATCTGACATTCCCTAATGTTGCCCACACTGGACTTGTAATGGTGAATAGTATAAGTTTGTACTCCTGCGCAGAGCCTACAGCAAGTTTGTGTGATGTTTCGCATTGTGCTGTTCTGCTATGTCCCAACATGGTTGTTGTTCTGCGTGTGTATTTTTTGCATTGTTTGTGAACGTATGCAATGTGAGTAGTCATGTTTATGTCGATATTTTTCATCACTTTGCACACATGTGTATATCTTGATGTGGTGCATTTTGTTGCTGCATACTTTTGCACATGATCACTTCATGTACATTCTACTTGTTCTCCATGGACAGAGAGATCTTTCCCAGGGATGGTCTTTTGCCTTTTCATGGTCAGAGCTGTGAGGTACAGTGTGTTTAGTGCTTGAGTTAGGCTGTGTTGACTTCTACCCCACTTTCCAATGGTTAACAGACCAGCTTACTCATCATTGTCAGAGGAGCAATGACAGTGAGGGTGGTAGTTTTGAAAGATGCTGAGACCGCTGACTGATGTTGAATTACAATGCTACACACAACAATGCCTTGTGCACATGACACAACGCAAGAGTGTCAGCCATCTTGCATTACACCTCACATCTACTGTCCTTGGGCATTGTCCCGGATGTGTGTTTATCTGTGTGTGTTTTGTGTTATGTGGTGTGACAGCTAATTAGAGTGTGTCCTGTCCTCCACACACATTTGTAGCATGCACATTGAGGGCACATGTGACTGATCTATACCTGTCAGTGTGTGTAATGTGCAGTTAAGGTTATGGTCTGTAGTTGTGTGAGTAGGCCAAGAACTGGCAGTCGATATTTCCAGATTTCGTACAGGATGGCCCTGTGCAGCCATCTTGACAGGGCATTTGCATTCACTCTCAGGGTCAGCATAGTGACAGGTGTGTTCTTGCGGGACTGAGGGGGGGGACTAGTGTGTGCTGGTGGCAGTAGTCATTGCTTCCACTCCTCCTCCCACCCAGGACAAATGGGCCAGCATGTTCCAGGGTTCCATGACAGTGTGTACATAGTTACATTCAAGATGTGTTGCTGTGGTGTCTGTGTATTTGGGGTGAATTTAGACTATTTGTACATGTACTCACCAGATTCAGGGATTCCAGCTAGTCCAGTTATGGCCTCCTGTGGGAGGAGGTCCTGCACCTTCACCTCCCAGGTGGTGAAATGCACCGGTTTATGACGTCCACCGCCAGTCTTGGTGCTCAGGGCATGTTCTCTGGCAATGAGCCTCTTTACCCTCCTGCGAACGTCATAATACCGGTTCCGGATATCCTCCTTTGTGCGCAAGGTAGGTGAATGGGCATTCACCTTGTTGACAATCCTCTCCCACATCTTGGTTCTCTGGGACTGGGAGGTCTGTTGGGCCAAGCTGCCAAATAACTGTGGCTCAACTCTGATGATTTCATCTATCATCACTTCCAACTTAGCAGCTAAGAACTGTGGATTCTTCTTTGGGGGCATGGTGATGGGTGTTGATGGAGATGTGTGTGTGTGTGAAGGTGAGGGTGAGTGTGTGTGAGTGGAGGTGGGTTTCTTTGGTACTAGTTGTGTGGATGTTGTTTGGTGGATGAGATGTGTGTGTTTGTGGTAGCTAGATGAGTTGTCTGTCTAGTGGTGTGGTGTGCTTGCATGTCTGTCGAAGTAGCAAATGGTGTTGTGAAGTTTTGGCTGCCTTTATATAGGTTGTGTTGTGGGTGTGTCTTGTTATTTGAAAATGTGTTTTTGGAGATGACAATGCATTTTTGGTAGTCTTCTTTCTGTTTCCATTGTTTTATTTTCTTCTCATTTTGTAAGTCGTTTTGACAGCACTTGATGCTTGTTCTTGTGTAATTTGTTTTGGACAAGTCTGTTCCATTCATGCTGGGCTATGTGGCATCATTGGCGTCCGAGTCTGTCGGGTCGTGTTGATGCTTGGCTATGTGGCATCGTTGGCGTCTGAGTCTGACGGGTCGTGTTGATGCTTGGCTATGTGGCATCGTTGGCGTCCGAGTCAGTCAGGTCGTGTTGATGCTTGGCTATGTGGCATCGTTGGCGTCCGAGTCTGTCGGATCGTGTTGATGCTTGGCTATGTGGCATCATTGGCGTCCGAGTCTGTCGGGTCATGTTGATGCTTGGCTATGTGGCATCGTTGGCGTCCGAGTCTGTCGGGTCGTGTTGATGCTTGGCTATGTGGCATCGTTCGCGTCCGTGTCTGTCAGGTCGTGTTGATGCTTGGCTATGTGGCATTGTTGGCGTCCGAGTCTGTCGGGTCGTGTTGATGCTTGGCTATGTGGCATCGTTCGCGTCCGAGTCTGTCGGGTCGTGTTGATGCTTGGCTACATGGAGTCGTTCGCGTACATGTCTGTAGGTTGACGCTTGGCTATCTCGAATCTTGCGCGTACGAGTCTATCGCGTCAGGCTCCTTTCCTGCTGACTCGGCCGAGTCGGTCGTAAATTTCAAGCTTCGCATCGTACTCAGCTATTTGTAAGGCATGTGTACGGTTCGGTCGGAAAAAATGACGGGTCCGTGTCGGGTAGTACGTTTTCCGGCCGAAATCGGAATCGACACCTTAGTGTAATCCGTTACACAAGTCAGACACTGGCACAGTATTTGTAAAGAAAGGTTCTACAAACTTTGTGACAATCATCACCAAAGAACGGGAATCCATTGACCGATTTAACACTGCCACAGGATGTAACGTCTCTGTAACTAAATCCCTAAGGGTCATCTCATTGCTCAATAGGTCCACCCTTGATAGCCTTAATTTCGATTGCTATGACAGCACAGAATCTTAAGGTGATGTAAGGGAAGGAAGGAATGGAATGGCAAGGAGGGCGATCTGTAAAGAAGATACAATACACTTTAATCTGATTTGCTTCTGCATCAACAACATAAGCTATTTCCTAAAACTTATCATTTTGTTACCTGTAAAAGACAATAACCTTGTTTTGGTTTTTGACAACAGAGGGAGATCTAGTCGCTTCTATGTTTTCTACACCTTTTGTCAGAATTAACTCTAAAACAAATAAAGAGACTTATCTTTCTTATAATCGTTTTGTTTTTCCTACACAATGGACTTAAATACCTACCAATAATACCAGTGGGCCTTGCCTCACAGGGGATGAACCAACACCATGGACTCACAAACCCTTGTTAGAAGGGCAAAATATTAAAGAAATATTAGATGAGTAGATTTAGCACCTTGCGTTTTTCATTCATATAGCAAAATTTGTAGATTGAAACATCAAAAGATTATTATTTCACCATAATCCTAATATTTATCTTCAGAGCCCTTCCAGAATCTCACTCTCCTTTTTATGCAAGAACTTAGCGTACCAAATGAGAAAAGATAGCTACGTACACCAAGGTTCAATTCCAGATACTTTGTCATAGTGTTGGGAAAAATATAGAAAAAATAGATATATGCCAAAAGGAAGTATCTTCCACCAGCGAGAATGGGTTTATTCTGAATAAAATTAAATGCAGCCTTTAAAGTGCTTGGATTCCTGAGCACACTTTGATTTCCAAAAACCCAAATGGCAATATACACAACACCATCTAAAAGTTCTCAGAAAACACCTGCCTTGAATTAAGATACTCTCACACGAAAGTCATTAAAAATCCTGTGGGCCACTGCACCAACTCGGAAGCATTATCTGGTGCAAAGCACCCTTAGCACCAGCAGCGCTTCGTATGCCCCCAAACAACTGGTAGTCCATCCTCTAAGGTTGAATACTTGAATAATTTGCTTCGCGCTGAAAGTGGAAGCAGTTCTTATTGGTTCCGGTTCACAACACCGGTTTCCAATGAGTATAAATATACGTCACAAAGTGACGTGGGCGCTCATGGGAAATGTATTTTACCCATGTATCGATATTGAATCTTTTGTACTCTGATTTCACGAGGATGATATTAAAGTCTCAGCAGCCCCTCACCCCTCCCACCATCTAGCCAAAGCAGAATATAAGGCTTGTATCTCCAAAATGGTTACTGAATGAGTTTTTATAGGTGGCAAAGTAAACCTGCTTGCGTCACTAAGCATGATCCCTGCAGTGGTCTGCTGCCTCCTCGAGGAATGTGTAACACAAGAATCTAGGGGGCATATTATCAAGAACGGCGTTAAAAATTATCGCCGGTTTAGCGGCAGAAAACTGCCGCTAAAGCGGCGATAATGGGCTTGATAATATGCCCTTGAGAATTCAATAGAAGCCCATGTTCTGGTGTGAACATGGGCTTCTGTTGGATTCTCCAGGGCATATTATCAAGCCCATTATCGCCGCTTTAGCGGCAGTTTTCTGCCGCTAAACCGGCGATAATTTTAACGCCGTCCTTGATAATATGCCCCTAAATTTGTAAACCCGGGACTGAAAATAAATACCATGATCCAAGAAGCCAAAGAAGTTTGTGATATTATTGTAGTCTATGCCAGAGAAGATGTTGAATTATCAAAGCATCTTGTCTGTGCAACACTATTGGAAAGAAACCTATTTGAAGGGCTTGCCAAAGAATTTCCAACTGAAGCACTCTGCAAAAACAGTTCAAGCTTATCCCATGCTAGACAAGGCAAGATTGTGCAATAAACATTCATCCCTTTTTGGAAGATGTGACATCTGTCAGGCTACCTGTAGTGCCATGGCTACATTTAGCTTGTTGTGTTATAACAACTTGCAGATAACTTTTCCTGAGACCTTAAAGCAATTGAGAACTGTCATCACTTCTTCTACCACGACAACAGCAGAATCTGAACAATGTTTCTCTACAATGAAGAGGGTAAATATTTGTTTGAGGAAAGAATGACTTAAGATTGACTTAATGCATTGGCCATGCTTTCAATGGAAAAAGAGGTAACAAAAGAAATACCAGAATTCATTAAAAGAACAATTGAAAAGTTTCTCTATATTAATGATCGATGAGTAAATGTTCTGTAGAAATAGAAAAATAAAGATTACTTAGAGTATGATTATTGTTTCAGGTATGTATAGCTATGGCTTAGTTTTGTGACATTGGGAAGTACTGTACTACACTTAATATCTCCCTTTAATGTTTATTTATTTCCTAAATGTTGGAAACATTTTCATCAATTCATCATAACATTGATATGTATATTTATCAATAACAAACTGCGCACATTGTCATCTTGTGTTTTCATCTCTGGCCAACCGATGTACAGTTTGTATGTACAAATGTGTTTATTAATGTGCATATATATATATAGAGAGAGATGTATAGCAATGCGCTTAACAGTCTTAGATGAACTGTGTTTTTAACAACATGAGCAGAGAACAGACCACAGAACAATAAGAGGGCAAGGGAGGCTGCGTGGAGGAGGAAACAAAGGAGGGGTGGGTGGGGACAAAGGAAGAACATGAGGAGAAACAACAGGGAGAACAACCCGGAACTGGAAGCAATCAACCAAGTAATCAATCAAACAAGAACTATTGTGAACCTAAGCCAGGTGCTGTTGTCTGAGTAAGATATTTCATCTTTGGAATTGGGCCTTTCATATTGCCACAGGAGTGAATTTAACTACGCACAAAGTAGGATTGATGTATACAAATATTGTCGCAAATTGAAGTTGACAAAAATGCTTAAACTTAGGGAAATGTCCCTGCAAGTGGTTCTGCAAATGATCCCTTATAATGAATCAATGGGAGCTAGTATGTGTTCTAATTTATTAGTATCAGATATGGATTTACTGGAAGACCGCATGGCTTTGCGAGAGGAAGGCGATCAAAATCAGAGCCAACAGTTATCCTCAGGCAATTTAATTCAAGATCTGGCTATGATCAACATGGGTGGTGGAGAAGTTACTCCCTTTCACCCTAAGTCCAGGTATATCCCACAGTCAACCAGAGATAACCTGGATATTTTTTCAGAGAATGTGATTAAAGACCTGCACCACATGTAGTGGACATCCACCAATAAGAGGAACATCTAGACAATAGAGACAAGATATTTATACCAACGGTAAAGAAATTCAAAAACCTAGACAATGTGGTAGTGAAACCCTGAGAAAAGAGGGGGAAACACTGTCTTGTGGGATAAAGAAATGTATCTGAATAAGGTGATGATACAACCTAATGATACAGAATGCTACAAATGTGACACAATGGAAGAATATGTGACTGTTAAAGAGGAGTTTACATGTAAGCTGAAATCCTGGAGAGATCGGGAATTATCGAGTTAGGAAGAATATTGCTATCTTAAACAAGATCACCCTATGATACACGCATTTTATATGATACCTAAGGTTAATAAAGATCTCAATAGGCCTCATGGAAGACCAATAATTGCTGCACAAAATAGTGTATTTGAGAGCACCTCAAAATACATTGAGTACTTTTTAAACCCTATTGTCACTACTCTCCCTTCCCACATCAAGGACGTGACCAGATTTTTAAAAACGCATCTATGATGTAAAGTGGGAGCAATATATGCTGTTAATGACAATAGATGTTTCAACATTCAAGCAAAGTCTGAGCTGCACCACAGAAGGGCAAACATGTAAGTAGTAAGAGCATCAAAATATTACAATCAAGTATAACTCTTCTATATAAATAACAGTGTCTATACGGTCCATATGTTTTTCTCTTCCTTTATTGAGGTATAGTCCATTCATAAAAACCATCAGCCAACTCTTTTCGTCCATTAAACATTGGACATCTTCTGGGCTGTAAGTTAAAATAAGATACACATACATTGGAAACGAACTGTACAATGCTGACAATACATACATATGTACATTTATGTACAACAAAAATCCATGACATTTCTATACAATGTATACATCTTTATACAGCAGAGATCAGTGACACTCAAAAGTCAGTGAAGACACATGAAGACCAACCCAAGACATCCGATTTATGTGAACTAAAGAGCCATAACATGTTTAGACCAGCACAAATATAACCAAGCAAACCTTACACATTGGAAATCATTGAAAGGTAAACATGAAACGCAAATGCACAAAATGACAAATATGTAGATGCGGTAAAGGTGAGAAAGCTTGTTGGGACAATGTACTGTCTAGACAGAATCTTACTAAGTAATCTGGTGTTCCAAGACCAAAGGGAGCTCAGCCTGCTCAGATGTGTATAGTCCTACATAGTATCCCTTCACCATATTTTAAGAAGCAAGCAGTCCCCAAAGGTGTGTCATTTAGAGGAAAAAAGCCATCAGGAATAGAGTATGTACCTGCTCCTTCTACTAAGATATCCACCTGGCCTATCCAGAGTCGAGACTAGCAAAGATCCCTTAACCCGTGTGACTCAGAAAGACAAAGAGGACAAAGTGCGTATTGGTGAACAGTATATATAAAGAACGTACCGGCAACAATGTAAAGAGTCTGTGCCAATTCCAATTTGTGCACCAAGGTTCAAAGGGCACTTTCCAGTACGTATACCAATAACTGGCGTCTGAAAAAGGAGGACAATAAGTCTGTAAAAATGCAATCCATTACGATGGGTGCATGCTTATGTATATACCCAAGAACAAGGGTATGTTGCCTACCTGTGTGGAGCTAGAAATGCAGTCCAAGCAAGAGAGCGAATCCAGGCGAATGTCCAACAGGCGATGTGTTATTGTTGCCCATACAGATGGTATTTTCATACGAAATATTGGAGATAAGTGTGCAAATCAAGATTAGAAAGGCACTTCGTAGTGGAGCTTATCCACCAGGCCGTATGCACCTATAAACAAACAAAATGCCTGAGAAATCACATAAGTATAGGCAAAGCAGTCCCAGGAAATACTGAGTGCATACATTCCATAGGAGGGTATCCCCAATGTCGGGCTCTTACGAAGAACTTAGAGATAAACAATAAAGTCCAAACCAAGCAGTGTCCACGTGGGTCCCCAACATGAAGTCCCTCAAAAGCACACAAACTACGCTAATACGTCATAGGAAGGGGAGTTGCAGTATACCAACAACAACATATGTCAACCATCTGCCTGTAAGGTGCCCAGGTTGTTTACCACAACTTCACCTGACCAATCAAGTACCGACCAAAGTAACACATCGGCATGCAAAGAGCCTATAATGGTCATGACGGCAAAAACAGATGCACGAAAAATAGCTGAGCCAAGGAGGACGCAGGAGCATAGGGTCGCCGGGTCACAACAGCAAGAGACAGGTATGCGAAGTATCGCATGACAAAAGGGGGCACAGGAGCGAAGGGTCACATATCACTAAAGGGCACGGGAGCGTGAAGTTCAAATAGCACAGAAAGGCACTCAAGCGTGAAGTTCAATACTCACTGCAGTAGATTTGCGTCTTGTCAAGATAATGACTCGAGAAGCGGCGGTCGAACCCGGCTACGGCTCATCCACGTCTTTTACGTGGTCAGCTGTAGGCGGTCAGTCACGTGACCAAGTCACATGATCGAAAGGGGAACAATGCAAAATGACTGATTTGGTCGCCATCCTAGAATGGCAAAGATTTAAAGTATCCGGAAGCCCCGCAGAGACTTTCATGTAAAGAGCAAAAAATAAAACATAAAAACAAGGAAAGGTGTAGGACGGTCAATCACATGGCCGAGTCCCATGGTTAAGCCCACACCATTACGAACTGAGGAATTTGGTCACCATCTTGGAATGGCATCAAGGAATATAATTTCCAAAAGCTCCACACAGGCTGTCCGAATTAAAAGACAAATAACAAACCAAAGTAGGGTGAAGAGCGAAAGACCGTCAAATTACGGTCGAAGGCCCCGAATGGGTGTCTAAGTGGGGCAAGTTAAATCCCACCATGGTTTCACTTAAGGGGTTCTACTTGATGCTTTGCCCCACGTAAATGTCTAATGAAATCAAAATATATCCATAGAACATAAATAGAGGAGGGTGAGTGGAACCGCCGGATTAGCACGGAAGGCGTTAGATCCCGCAATGTAATACTCAAGACAATTCTGTAAGCTGGCGTAACCAATGCTAGGTTAACGCAGTTTGCCCCACAGGGGTAAACGATATATCTATAGAACATAAAAAGAAAACAATAAGTAGGACCGCCAGATTGGAGACGAGGGCCCCACAAGAACATTCAAATGAGTACATATTGGATTCCACAATGTAATGATCCTAAAGGTTCTGTGAGATGGCTTAAATACAAGCTAAGTTGACACTGAATGCCCCACAAGGGCATCTAAGTGGGAACAATATTGTCACTCAATGAGTTCCATTGAGAAGACCTAATAGTACTAGGTTCAGAGCGTTCTAGTCGATACCCTACCCAACGTGATAGGTATACACAACAGATGTAATGGGTGGCCAAATGGGTAAATATCTAGTGTTGGTGGTTTCCAGACGATACAGTGTGTCGGGTTGAGGTGAAAATTTCCAACCGAGATTGTGAACGTCCTTAGAGAGAGTGTATTGATCTCACATGTCACCCAAAGATAGTAGTTGATACCAGGCATGAGATAGAAAACCCACAAAAAAGGTGTGTAATGTGAGGAGACACAACAGCAATAATATGGTTTATAGGAAATAGTGCAATTCCTCATCTGTGTTATGTCCCATTTCAGAGCATCGTAATCAGCATATCCAGGTGGCCTCCCTACGGCGCAGTGCCAGCTCTCGATTCCCACCCCGTGGGTTTGGGGGGATATGGTCGATACCGTGAAACCACATTTTACATTCCCCCCATGATGTTCCCCCATGTGGAAACTCATCGGGTATTTTAAATCGTTGTTCTTAATGGCACGAACATGCTCTTGTATACGTTGCTTGAGTGGCCGTACTGTGCTTGCCACGTATATTTTTTCCCACTCGCAGCCTAGCACATATATCACGTATTTGGTTTTACAGTTTATGAAATATCGTATCTCATGATCCTTCTTCGTGTTGTACCTGAATTCTTTGATCTTGTTTTTGACAAATGGGCAAACACTACAACCCTGACATGTGAAAAACCCATTTGGGGCAGGTGGTAACCACGTTCTATTTGTGGAACTTGTTGTGTAAGTGGGACAAAGGATGTTTCTTAGAGTTTTACCTCTAACGTAAGTGACCTTAGGGATGGGCGTGATATGTTCCATTAGGCTGAGTACCTCACATAATAAGCCCCAGTGTTTCCTCAGAATTCTGTACAATCTGTCACTGTTGGTGGCATATTGTGTGACAAAGGCCAAATATGTGTTTGTTGTTCCTTTACTGTTCCCATTTGGTTTTTTGACTAGTGTGCTGTCCCTGGTGACGTTCTTGATTCTCTGTTCAGCCTTCCATAGGATGTCCTCATTATATCCCCTGTTTCTGAATCTGTTTTTTGTAACCGCGATGTTTTCCCTAAATGTGGTTTCGGAGTTACAATTACGACTCACCTGTACCATTTCTCCGAACGGTATGTTCCTGATGACTGACTTTGGGTGAGCACTAGTTGCATGCAAGGTACTGTTACATGCAGTGGGTTTTCGAAACATGGTACCTTGTATGGTGTTATTCTTGACATGAAATAGGAGATCCAGGAATTCGATTTGGGTATGACTATATTTGATGGTGAGGTTCACATTGCAGGGATTACTGTTTAAAAAAGAGTGAAAGTCCCCCAATTGGCTCGCATACCTGTCTCTTGCTGTTGCGACCCGGTGACCCTATGCTCCTGCGTCCTCCTTGGCTCAGCTATTTACATCTGTTTTTGCCGTCATGACCATTATAGGCTCTTTGCATGCCGATGTGTTACTTTGGTCGATACTTGATTGGTCAGGTGAAGTTGTGGTAAACAACCTGGACCTGGTGGATAATCTCCACTACGAAGTGCCTTTCTTATCTTGATTCGCACACTTATCTCCAATATTTCATTTGGAAATACCGTCTGTATGGGCAACAATAACACATCGCCTGTTGGACATTCGCCTGGTTTCACTCTCTTGCTTGAACTGCATTTCTAGCTCCACACAGGTAGGCAGCATACCCTTGTTCTTGGGTATATACATAAACACGTACCCATCTTAATGGATTGCATTTTTACAGACTTAGTGTCCTCCTTTTTCAGATGCCAATTATTGGCATACGTACTGGAAAGTGCCCTTTGACCCTTGGTGCACAAATTCAATTGGCACAGAAGCTTTACATTGTTGCCGGTACGTTCTTTATGTATACGGTTCACCAATACGCACTTTGGTTACCCTTGTCCTCTTTGTCTTTCTGAGTCACGCTGGTTAAGGGATCTTTGCTAGTCTCGACTCTGGATAGGCCAGGTGGATATCTTAGTAGCAGGAGCATGTACATCCTCTATTCCTGATGGCTTTTTTCCTCTATATGACACACCTTTGGGACCGCTTGCTTCTTACAATATGGTGAAGGGATACTATGTAGGACTACACACATCTGAGCAGGCTGAGCTCCCTTTGGTCTCGGAGCACCAAATTACTTAGTAAGATTCTGTCTAGACAGTACATTGTCCCAACGAGCTTTCTTGCCTTTACCGCATCTACATATGTGTCATTTTGCGCATTTGCGTATCATGTTTACCTTGCAATGATTTCCAATATGTAATGATTGCTTGGTTATATTTGTGTTGGTCTAAACATGTTATGGCTTTTTAGTTCACATAAATGGGATGTCTTGGGTTGGTCTTCATGTGTCTTCACTGACTTTTGAGTGTCACTGATCTCTGCTGTATATAGATGTATATATTGTATAGAAATGTAATGGATTTTTGTTGTACATAGATGTACATATGTATGTATTGTCAGCATTGTACAGTTCGTTTCCAATGTATGTGTATCTTATTTTAACTTACAGCCCAGAAGAAGTCCAATGTTTAATGGACGAAACACGTTGGCTGATGGTTTTTATGAATGGAATATACCTCAATAAAGGAAGAGAAAAACATATGGACCGTATAGACACTGTTATTTATATAGAAGTGTCATACTTGATTGTAATATTTTGACGCTCTTTCTATTTACATGTTTGCCCTTCTGTGGTGCAGCTCCAACTTGCTTGGTTGTTCTATATTCCCTTGGGAAGGGAGGCACCCTTGGACAGGGTATGCATACGGAGAAGTGCATACAAGGATATTTAACATTATCCGACATAAAAAGGTTAGGTGATTAACATTGCGGGTGCTGTATCTGTGCTTTGGTCAACTGTCCATACTCCAGATGTTTCAACATTGTATACCAGCATCAGACACCAGGATGGCCTGAGGCATGCACAACAACTCCTTTGCTTGAGGCTTATAGGTTATACAGCACATAATGCCATGCTTCTAGAAATGATGGAGTGGTGCTTAACTAAAAACATCTTTGTGTTTGATAATCAGCTGTTTCAACAACGAAGAGGCATCTGCTTCAACAACGAAGAAGCATCTGCTGCGCCCCCAGCTGTGCAAATTTTCATATGGGCTAGTGGGTGGAGCAGGTGCTCGGGGGTCCTGAAATGGAACATTGGTCTGGAAACACCACACTATGGCTGAGGTTCATAGATGATCTGTTGGTGGTGTGGAAGGGCACTGAACTGAAACATATTTGTTTATGTCAGAATTAAACAACAGTACTGTCAATCTAAGACTTACAGGTAGAACAAGTAAAACATCTATTGAATTTTTTGATGTATTATTTTGGGTGGGGAATGAGAAGCTGGAAACTATATTTTTAGAAAACCTACAGCTGGTAATACCATCCTCCATGCTGGAAGTGTCCGCCTTCCCCTCTGATAAAAAGTATTCCCTTTGTGGAATCCTACCTAGCCAAACGAGTCTGTAGTACTGAAGAGGACTACAATTTGATTGAAACAGAGATGATGGGCCGCTTCATACAGTGAGGATATCCACAACGAATATTGAAAGCAGCCTCAAGTAAGGCCAGACAACAGGGAAATGGCCCTCTTCAATCCCTTGAAATCTATGTTGCAGAAAGTTAATAAAGATCACTCACACAGATTGTCACACCTGCTGTGCCCGCGCCGTCTCTAAGGCTGGATACGGCAGGGGAGTATATAAATGTTCCCCGATCCCGTAGTAGAACGCTTCACGTTCTAGCATTTCAGGAATACGTCTGTTCCACCTTTGCTTCTGGGTCACTCACCTGTTTGCTTCTGTTTTTTTGGCGGATCTAGCGTCCTGGTATGTTTCCTCTGTGGCTCCTGTCGTCCCTTTCTGCAGCTTCCTGGATCCTCGTTCCTGGTATAGGATTCTCCTGTTCCTGCAAAACAAAGAAGAAACATTAAACTAGTGACTCTGCCTTTGCGGTAACAGCGCTTAGTGCGCTGCCAATTGTTTATTTAGCCTTATAGTAATATAATTAATACTTATCTGAGCATGGGCCTGTTTTTCTGTAGCCAAACTTTCAGTTTCCTGCAAAATACAAGGAACACATTAGTAATACTGCCTGAATGTAAGGAAGCATTACGTATAGCCCAAACACAGAAATTTCTGCTACAGTTTGTTTTATTAGCTAGTTGCTAGTCCTTTTCTCTTTTCTTTTCCCTACTTTATTTTTTCAGGTTACTGTGGGCCATTTCTTTCATGATATAGGTGGGTGCTGTTCTATGTTCTTTCATTACGTTTTTGCACAACATTTTGTATTAATTCAATGTCATTTATGTTTGCTGTTTTTATTTTCTATAGATCAGAACCACAGATCCCACTCAGACTGTCAATTGCTTCATAGTGGAAGAGGGGAATTGTTCAGGAAGTTTAGGGTGATACACTATACTGTCAATATCTACTGCACATTATTGCTCCTCCATTTCACATATTTATACATCCTGTTTTTCTTATTACCTGTAGGAAACTCTCCTGACTGCCTGGCCTTACCTTTGAGTAGGAGAAGTCATAGGACACTTTTTCTTTCCTCCTTGTTTTCCCCTCTTCCCCTGATTCACCATTGTTACTTTGACTTTGTTGGGTACGGTGAGTGGTTAGGGGAAGTCGGGACTTCTCATCTTGCATATTGTTCCTGCGGAAACCTAAGACACAGATTTATTACTATATATAATTCAGAGCTTGGCAGAGTACTTCAGGCTCTAAAAAAGTATTGGCACTTTATTAGGGAGGAACCTATTGTAGGTACTCTTGATACCAAATGCCCACAGATTGCATGTAGGAAATCTAAATCCCAGAGGGATTATTTGGTTAAGAGTGATTTTAATACCAATACCACAAACTGGATGTGGCTCACTCCCAAGGATAGTTTCAAAAAATGCACGAAGTGCAAAGCCTGCAAAAATGGGGAGAACTTGACTATATTATACACTCCTTTTACAAAGACAATTAAAATAAAAGTTAATCTCACCTGTAAATCAAGCTTTGTCGTGTATTTCATCAAGTGTTCCTGTAAAAAACTGTATGTGGGAAGTACTACTCTACCCATACACAAACATGTCTTACAACACATAAGACCCATCGGGAACAAATAGCGTAGCTGTCCCATAGACCGGCACTTTCAGAATTGCCATCAGAGTGATCGTACTGATTTGAAATATAGCTGCATAGCACAAGTCCCCAAAAAGAAGTGAGGTGGAGATAGGAGCTACGTAAATTGGAAAAAAAAATTATTCTGGAGTAGGACAGCAAGGAGCCCTTTGGCTTCAACATTGATGAAGAATTTGTATACAAGCCTCTATTAAAGAGTAGACTCCTATTCAGCACTTCCTTAGGGCGCTCAATTTAGTAATCTGGATTTTTTTAAATATATAGATACATTTAATATGTTTTGGGAGATGTTACTAAACACAAATGTGCACTGATTTTTCTCACAAGGCTGCTAGTTTTTTATAAATATTGTCTGGTATATATATTTTATCATCGGATGTGGTAGGCTTTAGCGCATATAAGCCAATCTCCTTTAGGAGATTCAATTATGATGGTAAAGTAATCCACTGGGGTTGCATTATACTGCAAATCTGGGAGGATGGCATGCAATTTTTCACATTTATATTGTGGCGGTTTAACCATCTATACAGAATGATTTCTATATGCAAGTACATGTTGTATTTACAGATGAAATGTGATCTTTGGAGAGCCTTGTATTTTAAAATATGAGTTGGCAATGAGCACTTTAATGGTGAGTTGGACATGTTAGAGCTGGTTAACCAGTGGTATTGGCCACAAGAAGACAATTGGGAATATTGAATTTGATCTTGATGGATTAACTAGATTCCTTGCTTTATAATCAAACTTAGGAATTGATTATAACAGTGTTCTCCATTTCTTACCCTGTGCAACCATAGACAACCATATCTATGAGTGTCTGAATATGTTTCTTAATAATTAATTGAGGCATTGCCACCAACTTTGGAATGTATTAGGACATTATTTATTATTAATGTTTTAGGTGAGTAAACAGGAGAGATTATTATTTTTTAGTCTATGTATGAATTACATATCTCTTGAAAGTATTTTGCATGTTTAAAGATGGTGCTGACTTGCCTAACGTGTCTCACATAGCACATTCCATTCTTTTATGTTTATTTAAAATCCTGTATTTAATTTGATGAGAAAATGGCTCTTGTTGTCATGAGCAAGGTTGCGGGCTGCAACCCAATCGTGTTAAGGTGTAATTTCCTGTGAATTAAATTTTTGAAATCCCCCATGGAGTGCAGTTCTAGAAAAACCAAAGGTTACAGGGACATTATAGTTAGGTTCAGATTTTACACACACAAAACCATAGAAATTCAGCCGTTATAGTTATCTGAGCTAACTTTAACTTAAGCCCCATGCAATGCACTGCTCATGACCTCACATATTACATCACTCATGACATGGTCAGTGACATCACTGATGACATCTCAAATGACATCACTGATGGCATCATCCAGTGAGTGTGAATGTTACGTAAACGTTTCTGACACTGAAAGATATATAACTGAGCTCCTGCATAAGTTATATTACTATGCTTTCTGTACTACTAATGAGTGTTAGTATTTCTAACATATATCATCTGAACTGTCATCCCATTTTTAAAGTGGGCATACTGTTTATGAGTGAACTAGTCCCTATGCTACTACATGTCCCTTTCTGATGTATGTGTATGGTGGTGCTTTGTGACAGTCTAAGCTGTTCCTTGAGACTTATCCAGAGTGATGGCTGAGTATAGTTGTGTTTTTCAACATACTGATCAATTTGCTTAGAATGCTCTCCTTTGTGATGAATGAGTGCAGTAGTACTTTGCAATAAATTCATCTGTTCACTAAGACCTCTATCTAAGGTGGTGACTCAGTGTAGTAGTGGTTTGCAACAGAATGAACTCTATGCTGACAACTTTCTTCAGAATGAAGAATCATTTTACTAGTGGTTTGTGAAACAGTGGCCTGTCCACTAAGACCACCTCTACTGGGTGTGTGCTGTAGTGGTTTGTGTACAACTGACATCTGCACTAAAAACCTCTTTCTAGGTTGACAGATTGTGTTGTTGTGGTTTGTGATAGACTAGCCTATACAGTTAGACATCTTACTTTGGTTATTAGTGTTTAGAGTAGTGTTTATAAGAGACAGGACTATCTACTGAGAACTCTCTCCTGGGTGATAAGTGTGTGTAGTAATTGATAAGGTTACAGTGATCTCTCTGCAGTAAATCTCTCACCTTCTCCTTTTCTTATTTTAAAACAAACTAAATGGTATTTTATGAAGTATATTGAAGTTTACTTTTCTGGATGATGTCATCAGTGATGTCATGAATGATTTCACTGAGTATGTCATAAGTGATGTAAAATTAGGTCAAAAGCAGTGCATTGAGGGGCGTAAGTTATAGTTAGCTCAGTTATGTTTACCTCTTGAATTTCTATGGTCATTTGTGCGTAAAATCGGAGCCTAACTATACGTTCCTGTAGCCTTTGGGTTTTTCTGTGAATTTATAAGGTTTGTTTTAAATTCTATTTCCTAACTATAACGCCCCTGTAGCCTTTGTTTTTTTCAGTGAATTTCTACTGTTTTTCAATGCTATTCCTAACTATAACGTCCTGTAACCTTTGGTTTTTTAGTGAATTTCACCGAAGATCAATTTACTAATATACATTTTCACAAGTTTATAAGTACATTTTATTCACACAT
Source organism: Calotriton arnoldi (assembly GCA_963921515.1). Lineage (NCBI taxonomy): Eukaryota > Metazoa > Chordata > Amphibia > Caudata > Salamandridae > Calotriton > Calotriton arnoldi. The sequence goes on along the minus strand of CAWUFW010003439.1, from coordinate 810,986 downwards.
TCATTCTTATTATATTTTTAAAACTAAAAATTAAAGTAATGTAACATGTCGTCTTTCTATAAATGCAATGTACAAAGTCTTTCTTTTTTTAAATTCATTTTATGGATCTGCTGATCTGTTCCCAACCAAAAACAGGCATTCAATACTAAAACAACAACACATACAAACATATTCTATTGCATTGTCTATAAGTGCATCACTGTCTGTGTGTGGGTGTACGAGTGGCTGTGTGAGTGACTGTGTGGGTGTGTGAGTGGCTATATTGGTGTGTGAGTGGCTGTGTAAGTAGATGTGGGAGTGTCTGTGTGGGTGCGTGAGGGGCGGTGGGTGTGCGAGTGGCTGTATGTGTGTGGTGAGAGTGGGTGTGTAATTGGATGTGTGAGTGTGTGTGAGTGGTTGTTTGGGTGTGTGTGTGGCTGTGTGAGTAGCTGTGTTGGTATGTACATGGGTGTGGCTGTGTTGGTGTGTGAGTAGGTATGTCAGTGACTCTGTGGGTGTATGAGTGGCTGTATGGGTATGTGAGTAGGTGTGTGAGTGGTTGTGAGAGTGGATGAGTGTATGAGTGGCTGTGTGGGTCTGTGAGTGGGTGTGTGAGGTTTTTGTGGGTCTGTGAGTAGATGTGAGAGTGGCTGTATGGGTGTGTGGGTGGGTGTGTGAATAGTTGTGTGGGTGTGTGAGTGGTTGTGTGGGTATATAAGTCTGTGATTGGGTGTTTGAATGGTTGTGTGGAAGTCAAAGTGGATGTGTGAGGGGCTATGTGGGTCTGTAAGTGGATATGTGAGTGTTTTTTTAGGTCTGTGAGTGGGTCTGTGAGTGGATGTACAGGTTTGTGAGAGGGTGTGTGAGTGGGTGGGTGGGTGAGTGGTTGTGTGGGTGTGAGTTTGTGAATTGGTGTGTGGGAATGGCTGTGTGGGTCTGTGAGTAGGTGTGTGAGGTTTTTGTGGGTATGTGAGTAGGTGTGTGAGAGGCTGTGTGGGTCTGTGAGTAGTTTTGTTGGTCTGTGAATGGGTGTGTGACTGGCTGTACGGGTAGTTGTGTGGAAGTTAGTGTGTGAGTAGGAGTGTGGGTGGGTGTATGTGTTTATTTCAATTAGGCTCTGAATCCACGGATCCTCAGAGCACACAGGGGGTTGCATTGAGCATCGCATTGAATCCGCGGACACTTGCTACGTTCAAAAGAATTGTTTGGGGATAATTTCTTTCTCATGAGCAATCCTGGGTGGAGTTCACTGAGTTCCGCTAAGCAGAACTACGCCAAGTGCAAAACAAATCCACAGCACTACGCGGAGCTCCGCAAGCAGAAGAGTGCGTTAGATAAATGCCATTCTCAGTGATTTTCAGTGCCGAGTGTTTGTCCGCACTATGCAATCATCGCGAATGGCACCATGCACAGCGCAAGCAGGCACTGCTTCCTTTCTGCCGCTCGAGTAGATTTTTTACTAGAGCGGCAGCTTTCTCAATGCGAATGGACCGTTTCTCAACGCGAGCTGTCATGCCCTGAAACTTTTCAGACAGCAGCTGAAGTGACTGGCAAGCTAGTTTTGAAAATTTCATGAACATTCAGCAAACAGAGCCTGAGTCATTAGCAAAGCAAAAAACGTTCTTCCGTTGGAAATTAGGTCCTAACTATAAATACCTACTGGCAACTGCCTGTAGGTTATATATATAAGCTACTGGCCAGTTTCTATACATATCCAATCTGCATGAATTTTTCCCAAAAAAGTGTCAAAGTAGGTTTTGTGTATCATGGAAAGTTTGTGGGTGATCCGTGCAGTGGGGACCAAAAAATAGGGGCAAGAAATAAAGGTGCATTTGTAATGTCAATTCCCATAGGAACATGTTGTCGAACCTAATTTGGCAGAAAGGTAGATGTTGTTACGCAGATTGTGCTTTTTGTTATTTGGTGCAAATCTGTTCAGTAGTTTTTGAGAAATTTAAGCCGAAAATTATAGTGATATCTCCGTCTGCGGATATTTTGTGGCGATTTCGCGATTAATCATGAATGCGTGCGCCAACAGGAATTCTGTGATTGGCTGGACGCAACCTGAACAGAAAGTTGTGGCCGCCATTTCATCTATCGGGAATGTTCCTGGGACTAATATTATCTGTGAAAGTAAACATAATTGGTCAGGGTCGAGGTACTCTGACCCCATGCTTCAGAAATGTAAGTGTTAGTGACACAAGCTATGTGTCCAAAATTGATATTTTTAATCGTGTGCGATATATATTCGTGATGACGCCGTGATCTTCAGAGAACCCCCATGTACTGTCGCTTGGACATCGTGCAAATTGCGACGACACCGCAAATATTGGTGGAAATATAAAAAAATATATAAGTGAAACATTAATACACATTGTATTATATTAGGGTTCTGATAAATGTTTTTATAGAGTTATTTAGATAGTGATTTATCTAGTGTGATCGTTAGAATTAATTATATAGTTATAATTTTTTATGTGGTGGTGGCTATTGAATTCCTGCTTTTGCTTTCCGGTTTTGCGCCGTGTCTATGGGGATCGTGATTAATGACGTCATTGCGATCTCCAGCCTCACCGTGAAAACAGAAAATATGTTTTAGAGATGGTTTTTCTAGAAATTCACTAGAAAAACATGAGTTTGAAGTGTACAGTAATCAACCCCTATTATGTAAAATACTGTAATATATGTGCATATATGTAATTTACACTTTATAGAAAATGCGCGATCATCGCTGTTAACGACACCTTGGCGACTTCCCAAATTCCCTAATAACCGCAAAAAAATGAAAATAGGTCTTAAAGATGGATTTTCAAGAAACTTATTACAAAAACATGAGTTTAAACATGTTTTAAAAGAATCATGTATATAGTAATATGTGTAGAGCAATGTTTACAATGGATTTTTTTTGTTAGTATTTTTGGATGTGCTGGTGGACATTGAATGTCTGCTTTTGCTTTGCCATTTCGCGACGTCATCACAAAGATTCACAAAGATTCCCAAAAACAAAAAAAAGGATCTTTATAATGAAAATTAACAATATTTTGGGTACTAGGGTGGCTCTGACAAGCTTTGTGTGTATTGTGTGTATATGACAGCTACACATAAGACGGGATGAAGAGTTACAGGTTACTTAGAAACACCCTGTTGCCTTCCTCTGTAAAGTGCACTCCATCATTTCTATAAATTCCATGCATGTCAAAATGCAGATATGTTGTTATAGATACAGTCCATGCGATGGTCTCTGAGGAATGCAGAAACAGTTTTATTAATATGTTTCCTGGCTTTGTCAATCTGTGGACTAAATTGATTTGGCCATTTCCATTTCTGTCTTTGGCATATATTAGAGTACACCAAGACAGTATGAGGGAAAAGTGACATCAGTTCTGCAAAGGTATCTTTCATTAGGATTTCTAGCCCTACCCCAGTCATTGCCACCACAGCGCACAATCATGAGATGAGGAGCTCGGTAATCCACAATGGTTTTAACCAAAGCCAGCAACTGATGAAACTTTAACCCTCTCTGGCCAAACCAAGTAATCTCCACATTTGGCAAACCCAAGTTCCTGTCAATACCTCTCTTTTTTGCAGCCTCTTAAGCCCAATAGACATAGCTGCGGCCACCAATCCACACTCTAAGCATTTTGAAGTGAAGGAGCAATAGCAGTCAGGAGAAGGCTGGAGCTGAATGAGGTAGTTTTCCAAATGAAAAGCAGTTAAAATAGAGGTGTTTTTTTTTTTTAAAGATATATTTGATTGGATGCTGTCAGTAAGTAAGTGAATAAAATTAGGTAATGCGTTGGACGCATTACTAAGAAGTCCTATTATTGGCTGTTGTTTAAAAAAAGGAATGTAATACAGACATGGATGTGCTTCTGAATCTGTGCAGTAAATCACACCTGCTGTATCTCATTTGGAAGTAGCATGTTCCTTCTAGAATGTGCCGCAAACTTGTGACCTACTGGTTCTACTCGGTCACTGAGCTAAAAGTATATCGGGGGAAGGGTGTTAAAGAGACAGAACATTCTTTGAGGAGTTATGAAATAATTTAAGTATTGATAAACTTTAATTTCCAATTGAGGGCTATGTAATAAGCTTTTGTGCAGTATCTAAATAAAAAAAAACTGAAGCTAAATATAGGTTTGGACTCCCGTTTTTTTCACAATTTCTCCATGATCATTGCGAAAACCGCACAAACACGCGGAGACAGGAACCTCATTTTAAAAATGAGGGAAAGGGTTAACAGATGCTAAACATTCACAAATGGAGATACTGTAATCTAAAATGAAAGACAGGATTTCATTTGCCGCCTTTCTCATGATCATAGAGTGGAAAGTTGAGGAGGTTTCCATTTTATCATTGCCTTCTATGAGAGTGGTATATCATTCTTGTGCTTAGTTTTTACAAATTTTAACAGTGTCAAAACTACCCAGAAAGAGCTAAAACAACAATATAATCTACAAACTCAATTCACTGGTATGTATATAACTTTTTAATTATTTAAAACATTTACATTAGAAATGAAGATGTATATGGGAGTTTGATAAAAAAAGAGTATCACAGTGATATGAAAAAAATATATGAGATGAACTGTACGTATCAGAGGGTATGTGTTTAAGATGTTAGTACCAAATGTTTTGGGAAGAAGAAAATGAATTAGTGGCCCTTTATTCCATTGTCTAGTTTATAGAAAAATAGCAGTATAGTATTGTTGAAAGTTACAATGAGGAATGCATTTAAAGCTAAGAATGTTTTAAATGTTTAAGCATCATAAACAGATAGATACATCTATGTTATTTGCATTCTGGGAGTTGTAGTACTTTAAGTCACAATATTAAGCAAGAGTAGTGTAGTCACAAATAAAAGATAAGATAATGTCCTGCGTCTGTAAATGTATTATAGAGTAGTAATACTTGTTAGGTATGTATTAGGAAGTGTTTGTCAATGTGGTTTTTTACTTATATGACCAGTTTGCATATGCTTAGATGGTGAGATATGTTTTTTGTGGTTGCAGATAGTTATATGTACGGTGGGACTCTTGAGTTTATTTAAAAATGCAGAGAACTATATATTTTTTGAAAGATGCAGAAATCTATATAATTTTAGAAAGATGGCTTGAAGGTGTATATATATATTATGGAATCACATATATGTTTACATGGTGATCTATGTTCTTTAAGGCTGATGAAAATATCATATATGTGGTGAAGGTGGTGTGTTTCTTTAAACATGCTCTGTTTAAAATTGAGGAGAGTTTATAGTGCAGAATGTCTGTTGAGAATTATTGTGCTACCTTCATTTGGTGTGTAACTTTTCTTTGAGAAATGCTGAATATATGTTTTAAACACACAAGAAAATTTGAGAAATGATGTAGGTATGCCATTAAGAAAAGGTTTTGGGCTTTGAAAAAGTGAGATTTGTTGTTTTCAATTTTAGAAACTTACTGATGTATGTGCATGCTGAGTAACAGAGCAATGTATGCTTGTAGAGAGGCATATATCCAATTATATATGAAGTGTGATATCTAGACTTTTCTGACACATAGGTCATTAGAAAAGATAGGTACACTAAAACAGATAGTTTGATACTGACAGAAGGAGTTAAACAACAAGTTACAGATATAGTCACAACTGTTATGTAACTAACAACAATGGATATACTTTACAATCACCCAAGCATTACTCAGGCACTCATCCAATCATTCAGCCACTACTCATGCAGTTATCGAATCACTCACACACTATGTACGCATGTATTCCATCACCCAGGCACTACACATGCACTCTTCCAATCATGGAGGCACTAAATATGTTCTCATTGAACCATACAGGCAACACCCATGCATTCATCCTATAACCCAGATAGTAATAATATAGTCATGCAATTACACAGGCACTAACTGTGCAGATATGGAACCACCAATGTAGTTTCTACATACTCAGGTAATCATGCAGGCACTACCTATATTCTGAGGAAATCACCTAGGTACTATCTATGCACTAATCCAATCATCCAGGGAGTCTTGTACTCAACCAGAAACACATGTATTTACAAGTTTTAGTGAGGAATATGTACTGTTTTAGAACCATCTGGTGTATTATATATGTGCTTGGAAGAATTAGTGAGCTATTTGCTGTGATACAGATTAATGTGCTGAGTTTTGTATGAAGTGTTTCTCAAAATTAAAATCTGACACATCTAAGTAGAAAACACTAAATCTACCAGTGACACAGTGGTAGAGAGACATAGAAATAGCTCTTATGTTGTGTTTTCAGAATTACAGTATTGGGACACTGTATGTACTTTTACACTTTGGTTGAGGTTTATTTTAAAATTTTGTACAAAAGGGATAAAGTGGTCTTTTACCGTGTATAAGTGAGAACTGAGATATGGCACAGCTGTGTTGTAGGAGAGAGTGCTATAATATTAAAAGATAACTAATAAATTAAATGTTGTGTTTTGGTTTGGGTTTGGTACATTGAAGTAAGTGCTCGTAGTTATGTAGCGAGGTTCATCTGTAGATTTAAAACTGCAATATAACATAAAAACTGTTTTTGTATTATGTGTAAGCCAGTAGTAAAGTAGTTAGTACATTGGCTAAAATAAAAATTCAAATAAACTTCTTTTTCTTTACAGAACAATATCTGCATGACTACAAACGGAATGCCTTCAAAAGCTCAGAGAAAAAAGGAACAAAAGCAACTACAGTATCTATGCAGAAATGAGACAAAAAAGGGGCAAAATAAAGAAAGAGCGGTGAAAGAAAAAAAGAGCTACTGGTAAGACGACATTTCTTAAAAATATAAATGGACATTTCCAAAGATTACAAAATAATGAACATAAAATTCAAACAATGAGAAAGAATAACAGTGGTCAAAATCTATATGACAAGAACAGGAAAGAATGTAACAAAGATGGACACACCTTAACCAGGAGACAGAAGCAGTTGAAGGAAATCAGAGCCAGGAAGTTTCATAGCAGAGTACTTATAAATCTACTGAGAACTATGAAAAGTATAGAAGAAGAAGAGAGGCACTGAAACAGAAAGAACGAGTTGAGAGAGTAGTTGATAAGGCCTTTGCTTTGAAGAGGTAGCTTTTCATTTTGATTATAAATAGAATGAAGACTCGACAAAATGGTGCTGTGCATGAGGAGACAAAACCAGAAAAAAAGATTAGTGAATAGAAGTAACTTTTGTACAGTTTTAGTGGAGAAGGCATACATACTTCTAGTACTGAGCCTTTCTTTAATGAAGAGAGCTATCTCCAGGATAATAGATTAGTTCATGCTATTGATTACAGAGGACGATGTTATGAAATCAAGAATGGCACTCCTATATAGAAAGAGGTAATAGTACCTACAAATGTAGAACAAGTTATTGGAGAAGAGGTACAAGGAAGGTGGAGTCAGACGCCATATACAAATGGAATTGTATTACTGTTTGTAGTATTCAACAGCAATCCATTGATATATTAAGGACATTTCTATATATCTTTCCAAGGCGAAGTTTAAAACACAAAATAAGTACTTTACAAGGATTGGATCCTTGCAAGATTAGAAAGCATACAAATTTGCAGGGACACTCACTAGTTTGTTTATCCAAGAAAGTGTGCCAGAGCACCTTTCATCAATTCAGTATGTTAGCTGTACATCACAAAACAATACGAACTTTAGTTAGGAGGCTGCACTATGTGAAAACTCCTGTTTTATGTTTAGGAGAAATGAATGGAGCACTTTTGCATGGTACTGTGACAGATGTAGAAAAGGTTTGTGATGATGTGCAGTTTTGTTTCTTTGGTCCTGAGCAGGATCTTAGGGAAAATGAAGAGTTATTAAGAGGAGGAGTTGCAGAACAGGACACAGTTGATAGTTTTGAAGAAGAAATTGCAAAATGTAACACAGTGTGGTCTGAAAAACCAGAGTATGTTTGTATATGTTTTCGATGCACTCACTACAAGATTCAAACATGGACTGTTGACTTGTATTTATAATGTGAAAAAGAAAATAATGATAACTGGCAAAAGTTAGCAGTGTATTGATTTGTAGAGGAATGCTTTGACTTGTCCATACGGCAAGTTATATGAAAGTACTGTTACAATACATTAGAAGATAATAAAATGTCTGCTATTGTAGAAAAACTATGAAGGGCCAAAAATAAAAAAAATCAACATTTTTGATTCTCTGCAGCATTGCGAAAGGCTGTTATGGACTGCTCTCCAGCACTCACTACAACTTCCCAAACCATGCAGTATGATGCCATCCAGGAAAACTCTGGAGCCAAATCTTGAAGATGAGATTGGACCTCTGAAGGGACTCTCTGGCCCCGGTATTGTTGCGGCTCCTATTGAAGTTGAGGGTCCTTCAGCCTTGCGTTGCCTTCTTGCTGCTTTTGGATGATTGCCATGGTATGTTATTTTATTTTTTTAAGGCAGAATTGTACATTAACTTTATTTTATACCTGACAATATAATATTCTCTTATAATTAACATCACTTACACCAGATAGTCACTGCCACAGAGAACAAATACTTGCATTTTAATATAATTTTACATTCAAAAATAATGATTTAAAGACCTGTGTGGGAACAGCACAGGCGCTCAGGGGAGGTGGGGTTTTAGTCTACTGAGACATGGGCTGGGGTCATAAGTGACCCTGCTTTCCAAAACGCTGACACAGAAAAGCAACCCCCTCCCCAAACACGCACACATTTACTTTATGACTTCTGTTGGAGATATGTCAGGGATGAAGATGAGTCTCCACACCCATGTAATTCTACAGAGCTGGACTGGTGGGCAATCATGCACACAAGGGTGAATTAAAGAAGTAGCTCTTCCTCAATATCAAAGTCCCTAGAATAATAATATGTTTAGGCTCTCCACACCTTTTTGATAGTCAACAAAATCTAATACCTGTATGTATGAAATAACCTCCAAAGACAGTTTTCAAAAGGAATAGTTTGTGCATGGTGTGAGCCATCTTGTTCACCTACTCCTCTGCTCGGTCAGCGAGCCTCTTCAACTCCTTCTGAGCTGCAATGGTTGCCCGGCTCCAGCCGCAGCACCTCTCACAGGTCTACCCGAGCTCTCTCAAACTCATTGAGGGACCCATAAGCAGTGGTGCGGTGGTAGAGTGCCTTTACACATCCTGGCTCCTACTCCAATGCCTTTGTACAGTTCTGGACAGCATTCTTGAATTGGTGCAGCCGGATCTGGCAGGCTGCCAGGTTGTTGTGCAGCGCTACCTTGGTCCGGGCATACTCCTCTGCTGTTGGCAGTGGCACCTGACAGCAAGCAAAGGACAGCAGCAGTCTCAGAGCTCGGCCTTAGCGCCGGGTGGCCCCAAAGAGGTTGTTGGCTTGAAAGTTGACTGTTCCTAATCCCTTATCATGCAAGACCAAGGCCCATTTCTCCTCAAAGTCCATCTCCCAGGAGTTCTGGCCAAGACTAAATGTCACCAAGTGCAAGATGAAAGAAAGTTCCGTCAGGGAGCCCAAAGGGGAGCAGCATGGCACAACTCGCACTCTGCATACCTTCCCCTCCAGCATGGTTTTGAGACACTTGTCAACAGCATCATCCCAGGGTGTGTCTCCTTCACCCAGCACAACCTCTACACACTCATTCAAGGGGAAACAGAAGGGCTGTCCCACTGCTGTTCCCGCGTCAGGCTCCACTTCTGCCATTAGTCTGCAAAGGGAGCCCACCCTGGGCTTGTCCACACCCGTTCCACATTCCAAGATGGTCTTAACCAGACTGCCATCAGGGCAGGCCCACCTGCTAGCTGCCACAGTACTCACTTCGTTGGCAAATGGAGAGTTTACATCCTTTATTTCCATTATGGAATAAAAAGCCTGTAAAGTTGGACCGCAATTTATCCTCTGGGTCAAGAGAAATCCCACACTGTAAAAACAATTGATGGCTTTGTTATTGATATGGGTTATTTTTTTCTCTAAATGTAGTTTTTAATTTCTTTTCCTTTCCTGTCCACTTGTTTACCCTCATGTTTCCACAACTTAAGACAGTGTGTATCAACACACATCTATGTCGCCAAGCCATTTAGGGCACATCTGCCCTACCCGTAACGTTCTGGAAGAACCATCAGCAACGCTCCCATCGCCTTTGTCGACCACTGCAGAGGCTGTTAGAGGTGAACTGGGCCTGGCAACTTTCACCATGCAATCTGAGGCTCTTGGGCTGCACATTTTATGTTCCAAGCACAAGTTTTATACCGGTAACTGGCATGTTATCTAAGCGTTGTAACCCATGGTATGTTTTTAGATGGTAAAGCATAAACATAGTCCCGCAAGAATATTTTTTTATTTGTACCCCTTGACGATGTCTTGTCACATATTGTGCATTGCGCAAATTTGGTGACTGTTTTTGTATCTCCCAACAGAATCCTGAAGAAATCCCAGGCAATGATTGATTTCTTCTGAGGAGGGCCCTCATATCCAGAGTCACCAGACTCCACCTCTTAGAATTCCTGGTCCACCTACTGTTCCACCTGATATCCCTCTTCTGGCTGAGTTGCCAAAGTATGTAAAACACACCAACAAATGCTAGTGAGCTGCTCACTATGAATTCCTCTTAAAGAATGTTAAAAATAGATAAATGGGTGTGTTTTTCCTATTCTTATAGTTGAAAGGTGTATCAACCAATCATATTCCTTTATTTCCCGGTCACATGATCTTCGCAACGTTCAGCGTCTTTTTGTAGAAATAGTGAAAAAAAGTTAAAAACCAGTACAATTTTCAAAATGAGTTTGGGTAACAATGGGTAGTTTGTGGATGTTTGGTAGTTATGTTCTATTCGTGAGTTCACATGTTGAAAGTTATTTTTTGAAACTGATGTTTTTTACAAATGTGTTAAAGTTAAACCAATATGTTAATAAACAGCTAGACTGAAACTTTGTGTGAAATAGGTCTATATATCTGTTTTACACTTTGTAATTTGTATTGGTGACAACTTATGTCATTGCGACCTCCGGTGTTGCTGTGAAGAAGGAAAATGCATTTTTGATGTAGTTATTTCATCAAATGATGTCATTAGGATGTCATCAGTGATGTCACTGACCATGTCATGAGTGATGTAATATGTGAGGTCATAAGCAATGCATTGTCGGGGCGCGAATTATGGTTAGCTCAGCTTACTATATTTGCTGAATTTCACTAGTTTTGTATGAGTGAAACCTGAGCCTAACTATAACGTCTCCGTAACCTTTGGTTTTTCCAGTGAATATATATATATATATATATATATATATATATATATATATATATATATATATACACACATACATATGTATGTACTGGCCTAACTTTACTTTTAAAAGATTTTGTGGTCTGTGTTTAAATTTGTTTTGAAGATATATTTGTTAAAATGTATAATATTTATTTCATAGTTTATTTTTATTCAACATTTTCTACAGTACTGCCCGGCCCAAGGACTTCAGAGCAATGTACAAACTATTTAAAGTAAAACATTTTATTTTTTGAACAATTAATCCTATCCTGCTTATAAATATAGACATTTAAATATAAAGTTTTTGTTATCTCTTTCTAAACAAAAATACATGTTTTTTAAATGGATATTTCTAATATTTGAAGCAATCTATATCTTTTTCATTTCATAGTTTATTTTGATTTAAAGGTTTTCAAAATTACTCAGGGGCCTAAAGGCTTTAGAGTGGTGTACAAAGTATTAAAAGTACACTTTATACTTTTGAAAAAAAAACCTGCTTGCTCATAAATTCAAAGTTTTTGCTGGCTCCTTAAATTTAAATGTTTGTTTCGAATTGATATTTCTTATACTTTCAGTCATTTAAAAGGTCGTGAAGATTTCTTTGACCTACTGTGCATTCAACATTAGTGGCTAATGGAGAAAAGTAAGTGGCCGTCATGCATTACAGTTAGGAACAAAATTGCAATATTGCTTTGTAGATATGTCTCTTTGTGAATGTTTAAAATCCTATGTTATATGTTCTCTACTGTATAGAGGAGATCTCAAGCTGTCTTGGCTGGTACCTTGCTTTGCAAACCAGAAATTCTATGAACTATTTAATGAGTTTTCCTTTGAAAATGGCCATAAGAACTGTGTTCTTTCTTCATATATTACAGTAATTTTGCTGGAAATTGCACAATTTTACACTAATTTTAAAATTTTCTTGGGGCGACCCCACCTCCGAGAAGTTCTATGTCAAAATTTGCTAATTGGTCCTACCCCCACCATTTTCAAATTCAGTTGAAAGAGGTGGCCTAAAGTCCATTCTATGTGTATTGTAAGTAATTGTTTGTCAGCCGTGGCATCAAAAGGCAGACATAAACAGGAGTGCCTTTAAGTCTACAGTGGAAGGATCCAATTTATCCATTCTGAGGGGCTGATCACGATGTTGTTCGGAAACTTTTCTGACCGAATCGGTTTCAGGATCGCTTCCAACCGACTCAGGTTCTGCGAGTGTGACCGACCGATTATGATGCCTCCGAACATCGTTCAGTCGGACTCAAATTGACTTCAATGAGAGCCTGTGTTCCGAACGAGAACACAGACTCCCTTTGAAAAAAGGGGTGGTTGGGGAAAACCATGCACCCTGTGACGGGCACCCCATGGTGCCTGCCATACTGTGCATGGTTTGAAATACGGGCCCTTGGGTACCCCCACGGGCCCCAACCGGAGGCCTCAGGTTGAAGGGGGGCCTGCTCTGGGCCCCCAAAGTCAAATTCTGACAGCTGTTTTGTGTCGGGCAGACCGAATCCAAACGGCTGTACGAATCAGTCATCGTAATCGCTCGTTCGGAAACCGTGTCCATAGAGCTGTACGAATCGGCTCCGAACGACTCGGGCTGTCCGAATGCCGTTCGGACCTGATTCGGACATCCCGAACGGTTTCCTTGTATCGTAATCGGTCGTCCGGAAAGGTGTCTGATTCGGTCGGAAACATAGGTTCCGAATCTGATTCGCAGAGTCCGAATCCCGTTCGGAGCCTTTCTGGACGGCATCGCAATCAACCCCTGAATGTTGAAAGACTAAATTCATTCTGAGTGGAACAGACAAAATGAGTGGGGAAGGACGCTATCAAATCAAAAGCAGACAGCTGGGACTTACAATGTAGACATCCTTTCATGAGAAAGTGGCTCACACAATGCCCACAATAAGGAAGTGTTATGTATTGGAAATAAAATGCTCTTCCCAACAGACATCCAAAGGTGGCTGTAGCTGACACCGCAAAATGAGCTACTGCCTTACAGTACAAAATATGGTACTGGAACAGATAGGTTAGTACCACTGCTGAGAAACCGACAGAGAGCATATATGAGAACTCAAATATCTAGCCAGTGCTTAGATTTGGGGGAGGCAAATTAGAGCACACATTTATCTGAAAACAGAACTGTTTTGTTTGAGACAATGAAGCAAACTTTTCTAATGCAGGCATTAACAGCTCTATTTAGATTTTAAATGTTTATTGGATTGTAAGACATTCTATTATTATTCGGGGCAGGTGAATACTCACTTCAAGGAATAATCACAACCATTGCCAGGGTGAACCCTCAAATTCACTAAATTAACCTGAGCTCAACTTAATGTTAGCTGTGTTACAGAGCAGAAAGGGTTAATTTAGGCAATGTGTAAAGCAATTATGCAGTAACAGAACAGTAAAGTCAAACTGCAAAACAATAAAAATCCCAAACTGAATAAGAAAAAGAAGAGTGAAATTTAATAAACACAATGACACCAAAATGACAAAAATTCAATAAGAGGAACCAGAGATACGAATTTTACATTTTTAAGTAGGAAAATCAGCAAGAAGCACAAAGTGCCAATGATAGTCAGTGGTCACAGTAGACTGGGACCTAGGCACAACAACAGAGTCCAGTTTGTGTGCAGTTGCCACTGGTCAGCTAGGCAGTTGCAGGAAAGGGCTCTTGTAGTTTGTTGGATCCCTGTAGCTTGAACAGGAAGGAGGTCAGTCTTATGACCTTTGGAGTCCATTTCTTTGTTCTAGGTACAATAGAGAACAGTTCTATTTCTTCATATTCCTCTCAAGCCACCAACAGCAGTTCCAGTCCTCTTCTGTTCTTCCTCAGGTCAAGCAGTGTCCTAAAGTGGGTGTCTGAAGGTGCCACATTTATGCCTGGCATGGGCTAATGGGTGGGAATAACTCCTGTGCATACCCTAACCAAAGGGGTAAAAGTTAATGAATCCAACCCTTCTCACTATGGGCATTTTAAAGATGGTGAAAGACTTTGGTCACATTAAACTTGGACTCTGAGGGCTGGGGTTGTGTGTAGAGAGTGTACTATGGTAATCCTAGTGCCCTCTCACATCTAACACTAATATCGAGATAGGGACAGCCAATGTATCCACAATAAACCCAGTGACAGAAGTCCAGTAGAACAAAAACAGTTTTCCAGCAACCAGGCAGTTGACACACAAGATCTGTCTTGGTATCCTGTTTGTGCCTTTTAGGTTCACCCCATTGTTATATGTAAATCCATCAGACTTGTCAAAGGAGGATTTGACACTCCAGCAGGTTTGACATTGTAGAATCAAAGGGGATGCTTACAGTGCCCACCCTGCATATTCTATGAGGGTCAGAGAAGTAGGCTCTACCAAGTCAGGTAATCCTATTGTTTGTTCCTGGGAGGCATTTCACACAGTTTTCATGCCTATTCAAATGCTACTCCCTTTCTGAGAGAAGTCTGAGAGTAATGCAAATTAGCATTCTGCAACTTCAGGCAGGGAAAAGGTAACTATCTAAACGTTACCTTTCCCTAATATTTATTAAAAATCTGACTTCACCATTCATTTGAATTTTTAATAACTACTAAAAATAGTTGGCTAACTTTTTCCCTAGCCAGATCCATGATACAGTATTCGGATTTTAATCTGCATTCATGTTCCCTACATAAGACAGCAAGGGTTGCCACAATGGAAAATAGCATTTAGGGGCTTGTCACTGTAAGGACATGTTAGCATTAAATTTCTACATGTTCTACTTTTAAATACCATGCACCCTGCATTGTGGGCTACAAGACATCCATAGGGTGACGATAATATTTAAAAGTAAGGTTTTGAACTGTTAAAGTTAAATGGATTTATTTTGACAGGTCGCATTGCAGTTTTTACACTTCCACAGACAGGCTACACTGGTTGGCCTGAAGCCATGTTTACCCATTGGATGCCACAATAGGTGCTGCAGTCCACTAGTGACTTAACTTACAAGCCCTGGGTGAATTTTGTACAATATACCAGGGGCTAAAAGGTAAGTAAA
This sequence comes from Calotriton arnoldi, assembly GCA_963921515.1. Lineage (NCBI taxonomy): Eukaryota > Metazoa > Chordata > Amphibia > Caudata > Salamandridae > Calotriton > Calotriton arnoldi. The sequence goes on along the minus strand of CAWUFW010003439.1, from coordinate 795,746 downwards.
ATATGCAAATTAGGAAAAAGCTAATTCAACCGTATTCAAAAGGGTAGCGCTGGTACTTTACTACAGGTTAGCAGGAGTAAAGTGCACAGAGTTCTAAACAAGCAAAAATATAGAGTCCAGCAAAAGGCAAAAAATCTGGGGTGCCCACGCAGAAAAGGCAGATTTCCTATACATGATAACAGTAGTTTTCTCAAAGGGCTTACCTTAGCAGTGGTAGCTGGATATGTTTTATATGGTACTGTTCAGGTAAATGCAAATTTGACAGGAATTGTAGAAAAAACAATATTGCACGTTGGTGTATACTTGAAGTCTCACATTGATGGTATTGAGAAAAACTTGCTCTCTGTGCTCCTGCTTGAATTATTCCAAGTGTTTGTGCAACAATGGGCCAAATGCAGGCCCTTATTTATGAGGACTTGTGCCGCCATTGCATCACTTTTTTGTGACGCTGCAGCAGCGTAAATAATGCGTCACACTGCTCTCTATTTACAAAGAGACGCATCTAGGCAGATTCGTCACTTTGTAAAGCCCTGCGCTATATTATACCTGCGTCCGGTATAATATATGGAGGGTGGGCGTTCCCACGTAAAAAAGCGTCGTAGAAGTGGCGTAGTGAAATCTATGAAATTTCATTGCGCCGCTCCTACAACTTGACTGTGTCACAATCCTTACACCTGGAGAGACTCAGGGCCCTTTACATGGGACTCACCCCATGTGTAATGACACATTGCTGGAGTTGAGTCAGGTTACCGACACACTCCAGCAATGCGTCATTACTGCACCACTAGATACGTCAGGATTCCTGATGTATCTGTGGAAACCGTGCGACATGGGGCGCCGTAGTGTAATTACGGCGCATCCATTGTGTCGCAAGGATGGCATAATGAAAAGTGTCACATCACACTTTTTCCCCAGCGATGCAACACTTTTCATAAATGAGGCCCGCAGTATTTAACACCAACGTTAGAGGCTTCCATTAGTGGAAAACGGATATTCAAGACTGAATTACGGGTTAATTAATCTAACTGTGCAAGATACACGTTTGAAAAAAATGCTAATAACTTTAACTCATAATCAATCCTACAAGCAACATGCATTTTAATATTTCACTATTCTCTGAAACATCACAAAAACGTAAAGGTTGTTAAATGTTAATTCTCTAACTTACTCAGAGTAGAGGAGATACGCACCGACTGATCATAAGGTACTACAGAACTGTGCAAATAAACAAAAGTGCTGAAACAAAAAAAAATGATTTCCGAGTGGACGTTTAACATGGGTACAGATGCAGTCAGACAGAACAGAACAGGCTGTCCGCGCTTTAAAAATAATTGTGTTCTTTTTTCCAGTGAAATTGAGCCTCCTCTAATGCCAGATGGCTCCATTCTGTGTGCTGGCTTCATTATCCCAGGTCACCACCCAGAGTGCTTCTGGAGAGACCAATGAAGCAGCGCGCTGCCCACTCTGTCACCGTCGAGGCCCAGTCTGGAGCTTATCCATTCGAGGGCAGGCGGGGAGAATGCCTGGTCCCTTCAGTTCGAGCTCACAGCAATGGCCTCTATAAATGTAATAAGAACCACATAGAGACTTCTATCGGAATTTCAGCTCGCTTACCCCTGTAAAGTGGGGCACCTGGCGGAAGCATACCGAGCTTTTTGGTCCTTTCGTTTTTCACATGCTTGAGGGATGATTATTACAAAAGACCGATTTTCAATAATTCTTTCCGTTTATTTATTCATATCCTGTTGCATTTTAAATGTGGCATCAAATTGGCTCCCCAGTTCATTAGTTTTTTTTTTTAAATTTCAGTCAAAGTATTTTAGACTGAAACCACGAAAAACAAACAACCAAACAGCGAAGAGCAGATGAAACAGTTAATGATATTTGTAAATATGCATTTCTGTGAATTTCATTTGAATTTTTGATATGTGATTTTATTTCCGAGCCTCAAATATTTTTTCAGTAAATAGGAAAGTAAAATCATCTGTTTTAAAATGTTCACGAGAAGCAATGCTTGATTCAGTGTACAGGCGCAGTCAGTGGTATCGCTCAGCTGAGACAGTATCTAACATGAGTTGCAGCTGTTTCACAGAGCCCGATTCACAAAGGTATTTGCAACCATAAGCAGTGCTTTAAATGGGCCGGTACTGTCCGGTACTGAGTACCGGCACTTTTTTATTTTGAGAGGTAAAGTACCTGCACTTCTCAAAAGTGACGTAATACTTTTAATTGGAGAGTACCGGCACTTCTTGGAAACAAGCAGGTACTCTGGTACAGGGTACCTACTTCTGTTTTTCCATTTCAAGCACTGGCCATAAGTATACATTACCTTATTGCAAGGCCCTAGCTCGCCCACATTTGTTTTACTTGCAATGTGAGTTTGCAACTTATTGATCTATCGCCATGTGGCTGGATGGTTATTGGTCAATATACTGCAGCATCCACTGTCCATGCTACCAAACACATGGCCGGATGTATGTGTGCTGGGGGCTGCCTGTACGTGGTTGCGCGGGAAGATGGCCCTCCCCTTCAGTGCTGTTACTCCCTCCCTGGGCCACTGACTGGCCTCAGTTACTCCGGAAGGCGCAGCAGGATGGAAGGATACATCAAAGCATCACTCAAAGAGGAGTAACCTCGAAGTGAACAGGTGAATGATAATGTGTATGGTCAATAACAAAAGTATCTTTTGCATGCAAATGCCTTTAGATGTGCTTCCATCCTTTCCTTAACGGTGCAGCAAAGAATATGAAAATACAACTCTATTACAACACGATTAGTTACAGCGAGAGGTTTCTCAGTGAAGGCGTGGGAAGCTAGCATGTGTTTTGATCGTTTTTGTAATGGATACTCAATTAAATAATGCACCACGTTTATCCAGCCTAGAAGGCAGCTCAAAACGAGAATGAGCTGGCGTACCCTGCACATAGCAGAGGCTGTCATTGGTTGCTTACAATGGTGTATCTGGTGGCCTCTCGCAAAGAGTTGTGATGTCATCGGGGGAACCAATACATCAGGGCCTTAAGAACTCTGCAGTCCTGGAGAGCTCCCTCTTTTGCCCCTTAACCACACGGCAGGCACCATCTCCAGAGGTAGGGGCTACATCATATGCAAGCACCCACCCACTCACCCATACCTGGAGCAGAAGGAGGACCTTTCAGCAGAACACAATGGGGCTGCCTCAGAAATTGTACTGATTGGCTGGCTGTGAACCTTTGGTGGGGTAATGATCTTGGCGGGCATGGGTCTGGCTGGAGGGGGAACTGACCTGCTGGCGTTCCTAGATCTTTCAGACCTACCCTAGGTTGCCTGGAATTGATTATGGATGGGGGTTTCGCCTGGAGGCTGATCAGGCCACAAGTCACCCCCCAGAGATGGTGCATTTTGCAGTGCCCTGGTGTTGTACATGTATCGAAATATGTGTATTTTTCATACCTCATCTAGTCCGAGGTAAAAGCTTGTATAAATCAATGATGATGAGATTATTTCCCAAGAATCCTTGGTGGGGAATGAAAATTGATGGCACCAGTTGCCTGCCCCTGTGGTGGATGTATATAGAAAGAATCTAGTAGCTACAATATATATATGAAATGTTTGTAACCGGACTTGGGAATCATGGCTAAATGTATTTGGGTTCATTTACCTCAAAAGTCACTTGTTGTAAAATATGGGTGTTGCCTTCCTTATTTCCTTGCGTTTATATCTAACGCCTTCCTTTATGACTGCTATTTCATTCGTTAATGGAATTTTGCTTGATTAAATAGCTGCATATTGGTAATACCAAACAATTTCAGTATGTCTCTCATTCATCTCAAGGATAAAGCAAAATCAGAGTGTAAATTTACTCCAAAAGTGTAACTCGCATGTCTCCACCAAATTGAAGGTCTTGGGGGTTGTACACATTTGAGTAATTTACACTTTTGCGTAAGTCTACTACTTTTTGGCTATTTACAAACGCAGAGTGTATATTTCTTCAAAAGTGTAACTTACACTCGGATTTTGTGAACAGCCAAAAGGGGCAAACTTACTAAAAAGTGTAAATTACCTCTGTGAATCGGGCCATAAATGTAGTGGGGTTTATTCACAAAGGTAAATTCACATGTGAGTAAATCTAGATGTGTAAATTTACTCTTGCACTTTTGAGTGCCTTTACTACTTTGAGCTACTCACCATTTATGAGTGTAAAGTTGCTCAAAAGTGTAGACTTTTATTGGTCCAACCTAAATGTGTAGGTGTAAGCTACTACAGCCAAAATGGAGCAGTATTACGTCCAACACTACACATGGTAAAGCCTTCCCATACAAAATACACCCACTTAGGAAATAATGTTAAATTAAAATAATTGATTTTTACCTTTTTATAAATTAAATTGAATCTTGAAAGAATATATATATTGAACAATAAATATTCTGTAAGGATAAGAATCTGCTAGGTACAATACATTTGTGAACTGTTTATCGCTGGACTTGGAAATCATGGCTAAATGTATTAGGGTTCATTATATCTCAAAAGTCACTTGCTGTACAATATGGGTGTTACCTTACTTGTTTCGTTGCGCTTATATCTAACTCCTCCCCATAAGACTGCTAATTCATTCACTAATGGCATTTTGCTTGATCAAATAGCTACTTCTTGGTGATACCAAACAATTTGAACGCGTCTCTCATCATTCATCTCAAGGATGGGACAAAATCTGAGTGTAAATTTACTACAAAAGTGTAACACGCATGTCTCCATAAAATTGAAGGACTTGAGGGCTCTACACATTTCAGTAATTTACACTTTGGAGTAAGTCTACTACTTCTTGGCTATTCACAAAAGCAGCGTGTAAATTTACTCCAAAAGTGTAATTTGCACTTGGATTTTGTGAACAATGAAAAAGTGGCAAACGTACTCAAAAGTGTAAATTACTTTTGTGAATCGGGCCATGAATGTAGTGCGGTGAAGTCCTGCGACTTGCATGTGTGGAGCACACTGTTATCTTGCACTTAAAAATGACATCTAGAATTTTTTATTTTTTCACCATCGGTCATATTCTGTTTCCTTTCCCCATCCTACTAACGCTCAAAACAACTTCTAAAACAGCAGAACTTAAATTGTGCTGTCAAGCTTTTGGTACAGGTGGAAGGGTGACAGCAGGGCAGACAGATCGTTACAGGCTGACATTTTAATCACTGCTTGTTTTGGGGTGTACCAGGCACGGCTGTCTGTCATTCTTCACGACAATGCAGATCATTAAGCACAGTTCCACTGACTCACGTGTTTTTTTCACTAAGTTGAAAACTAGAGAATTTTTTACAGAAATGAAAAAACCATGTATATCTGTCCTCATGTACATCGCACTTGTCATCCACAAACTAGCACCAGCAGACTACAGAGTACATTCTAGTCTGAAGGAACAGTGCAACATATATATTATTCAGTTTCTACCCCGTTCACAAGAAATATCGATCCTAACGCTGTAGGTTTTAAGTGGACACCATTCAAAAGAAAGGTAGATTGAAAGAAATTTAATGAGAAGCCACATGAAAACACAGTTTTACTTTTTTACAGCAACTCTCAAATTTTGCTCTCCTCTCCATGGCATGGGTATATTGTACGCACTGGGGCCTAGTCACAAATTGCATTTGCTAGTACGTTTCCTAGTACTACAATAATACTTCTAATGTACTACAAAATGCTAATCACAAGCTTATGAGCTTTTGCCTCTCCTATCTTTTTTCCTGTGTGGAGATCTCTGCCCCGACGGCAAGTCTCTGCACACTCAAGTATATGTTTAAGTAGTAAATGTGGAAATGACAAAGTAAAGTGGAAATGGGGCATACTTAACTACAAAATGGGAGGGGTTAAGGAAGGAGTAAGGAGGTGTTTAGGGAGAAGCATGCACCCACTCGCAGAAAAGAGAAATCCCATTCCTATTCATAAACTGCTCCATGAATGCAATTACATCCAAAAAGGGAAACAACAATCGTAAATGTACCAAGTACCACACATGGACAACTAATGGTATTGCATCTGCCTCCCTTAGAAAATAATTGAAGTAGCAATTTAAAATAAAACTGCATAAGAAATGTTAAATTAAATTACGGCATCTAACCACTTTGCTGCCAGCCTCCCACCCCCCTCCTACCCCCCTATGCTAAGCCTTTTTCTGGCTATTTGGAGTAGTTTGCGCTTAGGTCCCCATAACTTTTTGTCCACATAAGGTATCCATGCCAAATTTGCGTCCTTTTTTTCCAACATCCTGGGGATTCTGAAGGTACCCAGGGTTTGTGCATTGCCCTGGAGGGGCCCGAGAAATTAGTCAAAATACAACTATATATAGGTTCCCGGAAAGCTGTTCCTTTCTGTAAAGTAGACAAAATTCTTAAGTCAGCAAGGGGCCATATGTGTAGATCCTTCAAGGTTTTCCTATAAAACGTAACAGTTGAAATAAAACAATATTGAAATTGAGTTGTAAAAAAAACAAGCCATTAATGTCTACATTTTCATCTGTAACTTTTTCTAACTATGGTCTATTTTTTAAAGCAATATGCTGTTACATCCACCGACCTTTCTGGTTGCGGAATATATAGGACTTGTCAGTTCTCCAAGAACCAGAGGAACCCAGAGCCAATAACAGATCTGTACCTTGCAATGGTTTTTCATTGTGTAGCAGGTATACAGCAATTCATTTGGGAAAATATAAAAAGTGAAAATAGGTATAAAGGAAACCTATGTATTTCTGAAATGGGCACAAGATATGGAGTTTATTCAAGTTACGCAACCTGCAGGTCTAGTAACATTTTTATGGTTTTTTGAGGACTGTGGAGGACCAAGCCCAGGTCGGGAGCACCCGCCCCAGGGCCCTGGCAGAGCTTCTAGATCCGGCCATGCAGTGGAGGCCTCCCTGGGCACGCAGGACCACATCCTGGGTGCTTGGACAAGTGACGGGCTCCCACCCCAAGACCCGCCTGAGCCCTGGCTCAGGCCCCATTTCATGCTTCTGAACCCAGACAAGCAAGGAAAGCTTCCCTGAGCCCATGGGACCTCCGTCCCATGTCCTTTGTGACGCGGCAGGCTAGAGGAAGGATCCCTGGATAAGGGTGCCCACCCCATGGCCCAGCGGGGGCCCTGTTCAGATCCTCAGAACCTAGCCACGCAGGGGCAGCATCCCCTTTACAACACCGCGGGCTGGGGAAGGGAACCCAGGGCCCTGGTGGGCTCGCAGACTAGGCCTGCCGGCTCCCTGACCATGTGGAGCCCTGTCCTGTCGGTTCTGTGGCTCGGAAACCCTGACCGGTGCCACGATCAAGTGTTTACAACCAAGGAGCTCACATTCACCAAATAGGCCCAATTATGCCAGATCAACCAGAGTCCGGTCTGGACCTTCCCCAGGCAGGCTGCCCTGTCCGAGATCACAAAGCCCATTTTCCCCACCGCACATTAGGTGGCACGAAGGGTCAGTGCATGATGCCAGGGCCCCGCCGGAGCTCTGACCGAGGGCACGACCACAGCCTCCCTCCCTGCCGGAGACGGGGGAGAGGGCTGCCGGGGCCTGCTGCTTCCCCTTTGCCAGGTCCCGCTCATTCTTAGGAGAATAGTAAGCCTTGAGCTGGGCCTGCCTACGGTACCTCCTGGGTGGCGCGGGACATTGACAGTTGCTGCCATTCGAGACCAGGCCCAGGCATCTGCTGAGGTCTTCTGGGAGCTCTCCTGGGCTCGTGCTCCAGTTCGGCCCCCTGGGGGCTGGGCCTTCATGCAGGGTCTGGTCTCCACTCTTTACCCCACACCCAGTGGGGGAACAAGAGAGACCTCCCCGGGCCTGCAGCCACCCTACCCGGGGTACTGACTGTCACCACCATACTTTGAGCTCAGGATGCTGACTTGGGTGGCTGCCTTCCACTTTGTGGAAGACAGGGAGCAAAGGAGGGTTAAGCCCAGGTCATCCTCTCCTCACGGGCCTGACTGGGAGACCTTTTTTCCTTGACTATTAAGCCCCCACAAAGTGGGGGCTTTCAGAACCCTTGGGGCAGACAAAGGTTGCAGTTAGCCCGGCCGTCTGGTCGGCCGGCCATCTGGTCGCCCAGCCCACCGGGCCATCTGGTCACACAGCCTGGTGACCAGATGGCCAGGATGACTCTGCAACCAGATCGCCCAGGATGACCAGACCCAGGACCCAGTCACAGGGCAGTCAGACAATGACAAAAGTGGCCATGCACTCTAAGGCTGATGCTTTGGAGGCTCCTTTCCGGGGCTGTTTGCCTCCAGAGACTTGTGCTGGAGTAGGGGGATCCTGGTCCAGCCATCTGGTTACCCTGCAAGAGATCATGACCCATCCCTGCACCCGGCGGTGCAGGGATGGGAGGGGGAGGCCCCCATGCCAGTCAGCACGTGGTGGAGGCAGCCTAACACATGTCCACATTCCCCCCTCCGCGTCCCTCCTGTCGGCCTAGCAGCAGAGGAACCCATCCCTAGGTGTGGTGCAGGGGGTCCACAGGCTCCTAGATGGAGACAAAAGCTTGGCTCAGAGGATGACTTTCAATAGATATACATCAAGGTAGCTGCTCTACTACTTACAAAACTGTGACCCGGTATCAGGTTGTCTACGAATGATTTAGCACAGGGTGCCCCACTAAAATGCGGTGCACTAAGGGCGCTGGAGGTGGCCCCATTTCATCCAGGCTCCAGTCCCCAAGCAAGCGGCTCTATGCACCTGCCCACGAGGCCGTCTATCCAAGGCCAACCGAGGCTCCATGGCACTGTGGTATTGTTATGGTTTGGGGGGGATTCTGACTTAGAGACATTCAGTCATAATCCAACAGATGGTAGCTTTGCTCCATTAGCTCCTCAGCCAAGCACATACCTCAAATGTCTGAACCTGCGGTTCCTCTCCTACTGAGCAGGATTACTATTGCAACAACACATCATCAGTAGTGTAAAACTAACCTGTCTCACAATGGTCTAAACCCAGCTCACATTCCCTATTTGTGGGTGAACAAACCAATGCTTGGTGAATTCTGCTTCCCAATGGTAGGAAGCCGACATCAAAGGATCAAAAAGCGATGTTGCTATGAACGCATGGCTGCCACAAGCCAGTTATACCTGTGGTAACCTTTCTGACACCTCCTGCTTGAAACCTAAATAGTCATAAGGATCGTGAGGCCCCGCTTTCACGGTCTTTATTCATACTGAAAATCGAGATCAATCGAGCTTTTGCACTTCTGCTCCACGGGAGGTTTCTGTCCTCCCTGAGCTCACCTTAGTACACCTGCGTTATTGTTTGACAAGTGTACCACCCCAGTCAAACTCCCTACCTGCCGCTGTCCCCGGAACGTGTCATGCCTGGTGGGCACCAGGAGCTTGAAGCCAGAAGCCAGAGCCCCACTGGGTCTCCCCGCACCTCACCTCACTATAAGAGTAGTGGTATTTCACCGGCAGCCCGAGGGCCTCTAACTTATCCTACATCTCTCATGTCTCGTCACATTGCCAGACTAGAGTCAACCTCAACAGGGTTATTTCCCGCTGATTCTGCCAAGCCCATTCCCTTGGCTGTGGTTTCACTAGATAGTAGGTAGGGATAGTGGGAATTTTGTTCATCCATTCATGCGTGTCACTAATTAGATGACGGGGCATTTGGCTATCTGTACCACCACGCGGTGGCTCATTCTGGGTTATTATTGCCGCCCATAAGCACCAAATCGGTCTTGCTTCCAACAACACAACATTTGTTCCAGAGTACAGCCACATTTAAAGCTGTCCTCACAGGAACCTGAATCACATATATGATAGAGATAGTACACCCTCCAGTACTATTCTAACAATATAAATTGTCTAGGAACAGTCCTGAGAAAATTAAGGTATGATTCTCAGGACATTAATTATCTATATGTGATATGTACTAATTATGTGTAGGAAATTACTTGAGATCTATCCTAAATTCAACATATATCAATTATCATGATTTGCACTTGAGTATCTAAATTCACACACACACACACCTATAATAATAATTCTGAAGCTAGTAACTGAACATTCTTAATTCTAAATATATATTTAAATACAAACATGTTAACTGTAATTCACTTTATTTGCAAACTCTAAATGTGTAACTATACTAGATTTAAATAAAGCCTGGACGGAGTTCGCGGAGTTCCGCGCAGAACTCTGCGAAGTGCAAAAAAAACTCAGCCGCGCTATGCGGAGCTCCGCAAGCGGCAGAGTCCGTTAGATAAATGCAGTTTGCGGTTATTTTTAGTGCCAGGTGCTTGTCCGCACTGTGCAATCATCCCGAACGGCACCCTGCACAGCGCAGGTGGGCGCTGCTTCCTTTCTGCTGCTCGAGTAGATTCTTACTTGGGCGGCAGCTTTCTCAATGCGAACAGACAGTTTCTCGACACGAGCGGTCGCGAGCATACGCGATCACTCGCAATGAGAAATCTGACCGCCCACGTTGAGAAATCTCGCCAGGAGGTTGATTTTCCACACTCGCGCTCGCCAACTTGATGTTGACAATCGTGAACGAGGAAAAATCTCACAGGGAGGTGGATTTTCCTCGCTCGCCAACCTGACGGAGTTTTTCGCAACTCCGCGAGCTCCACGTAACACAGAGTGAGGAAAACTCTGCAAACTCCGTGAGCGGAGCGAAGTTCCCTGCCCAGACAATTTAAATATCAACAAATAAACATTCTTAAAGCAGTATATTAACAAGAATGAAATATGTGTGGTGCAAAAAAGTGTACGTCTGAGCGTTGAGTTTAGCACTTAATTGTCCATGAATACTTGCCACATTTCAAGAGTGTCCATTGAAGTAGTCAGGCAAACAATCTTCTTCAATGGAAAAGACATTTGTAAGTCAAGATCAGCCAGAGCAGCATCATTACATTGAGGCCAAATACCCCGACATCCTACAATAAAACCATGAAATTTCACAGTGGAACAGTTGGTGAGATTTTTTATTTCCTTTGATAAATCCTGATAATATTTAACTTTACTCTCAAATGCTAGTTCAAGGGAATTTTATGAGTTTTCATATCAAATTGAGACATCAATCACTACAGCACTACTATCTTTGGTAAATACTACATCTGGTTTTCGTAGTTCACCTTGACTGTTTTTGACATGAGGTTACCTATAAGTCATCCAACCACACCTTTTCGCTCAATGAGCACTTCCCAAATTTTGTTGTCTTTTGATCCTTATGTCCTTGGTTTTAGGGAATGTACCTAAAATGTGAGCAATTGTTTCACAAACATCTTTACAATATCTGCAAGTAGCAAATGTTGGATTTCTTCCCCTAGTGATGGTTTCTCTGGTGTACAAAGTCATTTGCTCGTAACATCAGCGCAGCTATGGTTTGGTTTACCTTTAGTGTGTTGTGCTTGCTGATCCAGAAATTCGAGGTTGGATTGTTTGCTAGATAGTTAATACCATCCCCCTGGACAGGGAGATCTTTTCATTTTTCAAGTTCCTCTTTTCCCCGGTCATAAGCTGCTAACAATTGCAAATCATAACTCAGGAATCTACTGTCTACAGTGTTAAATTTGTGAGTTTTTATGATATTATCTATCTTTTCATGTATTATTTCTCCTGCATACATGTAAGAGTGAGCAATGTACAAAACTGGAGTTTCCTCCAGGTATAGTAGATTGTTGATTTTGTTGAGTCTGATTGTTGTACGTAGCTTTGGTATACTGAGGCACCCATATGATCTTTTGGAGTAGAGGAGACCATTGCAGGTGTATGCAGGTAGGTGTAGCAAGTGTTTGACATGGTAAATAGACATAATATCGAAATAAAAATATCGAATGGACAGAATATCGAATCCAAAATATAGAATGGACATAATATCGAATGGACATAATATAGTCGTTGAAAATATCGAAATTAAGGTAAGTAATATCGATTGTCAAAATATCTAAGTACAAAATATAGGCATTAAAAATATCGAATTTTTAATAATATCGAATTTTTTCAAAGTGTTTTGTATGTTAGTATATGTGTTACAAGTTTATATTAGTTTTTGTAATGTATGTTTAATTTTTTTAAAGCAATGATTTTTATGTTATTTAATTTTTGCGTCATTTAATTCCGTAGCGGGTTGTGGGTTTATAGGGGAATAGGGTGGGAAGTAATTTAATTGTAATTAAGTAAATATTTATTTTTATTTATTGGTATTGATAATTAATTTATTGTTAATTAATTATTAATTGGTAATTAATTTTTATTAATTGGTAATACATTTTTATTAATTGATTAATTGATAATTATGTTAATTCTATTAATTTCTTATTTGTAGTGAGTTGTGGGTTGATAGGGGGATATGGTGGGAAGTAATTTAATTGTAAATAATTAATTAATGAAAATATTTTTTTTGTTTTGATAATTAATTTATTGTTAATTAATTACTAATTGGTAATTAATTTTTATTAATTGATTAATTGATAATTATGTTAATTCTATTAATTTATTATTTGTAGCGGGTTGTGGGTTGATTGGGGGATATGGTGGGAAGTAATTTAATTGTAAATAATTAATTATTGAAAATAATTTTTTTGTTTTGATAATTAATTTATGTTAATTAATTATTAATTGGTATTTTTTATTATTTATAACTTTTTGGTATTGAATATTAATTGGTTGTTAATTAATTATTAATAGGTAAATAATGTTTAATAAATAAATTGTATTGGTATTTATAATTAATTAATTATTAAACATTTTGTAATTGGTAATTCATTTTAATAATAATGTTTATTAGTATTGATAATTAAATAATTGTTATTAAAATATTAAAATATTACTTTCCCTACTGTTGCACTCTTTGGAGTGGGAATAGTAATTTTTACCCCTACGCTATCCAACGCTTTCCCTACTGTTGCACTCACTGGAGTGGGAATAGTAATTTTTACCCTCCCGCTATCCAACGCTTTCCCTACTGTTGCACTCTCTGGAGTGGGAATAGTAATTTTTCCCCTACACTATCCAACGCTTTCCCTACTGTTGCACTCTTTGGAGTGGGAATAGTAATTTTTACCCTCCCGCTATCCAACGCTTTCCCTACTGTTGCACTCTCTGGAGTGGGAATAGTAATTTTTACTCCTACACTATCCAACGCTTTCCCTACTGTAGCACTCTTTGGAGTGGGAATAGTAATTTTTACCCCTACGCTATCCAACGCTTTCCCTACTGTTGCACTCCCTGGAGTGGGAATAGTAATTTTTACCCTCCCGCTATCCAACGCTTTCCCTACTGTTGCACTCTCTGGAGTGGGAATAGTAATTTTTACCCCTACACTATCCAACGCTTTCCTACTGTTGCACTCTTTGGAGTGGGAATAGTAATTTTTACCCTCCCGCTATCCAACGTTTTCCCTACTGTTGCACTCACTGGAGTGGGAATAGTAATTTTTACCCTCCCGCTATCCAACGCTTTCCCTACTGTTGCACTCTTTGGAGTGGGAATAGTACATTTTACCCTCCCGCTATCCTATGTTAAAAATATTGAATATTTTTTAATAATATTACGTTAATATATGTATGTATTAAAAAATAAAAATGTATGGGGCCCATTACGATACCCGGCGTAAAAAAATCCGCCAGGCATGGAAGTGGCAAAAATCCGCCCGCACACACCGTCTGAACACCGACCACGCCATTACGATTACACAAACCGAAAACCGCCATCGGCGGAAAAATCACACAAAATACCGCCCGCCAACGTCCGAGTCTGAGTCAAACCGCCCGCCACGGACGGAAACACGCACGACAACACAAAACCGCCCGCCCTCACGGCCGACACACCGCACGTGAAATTACGATCGCACCGCCATGAGCGCGGGAAAACCACAAATATACCGCCCGCCAGCGCAAACAACGCCGATGAGAATCGACACGGCAGAAGCCATGGCGCCCACGTACCTGCACAGAAACCATCCGCTCACAAAACCAATAGCACACAACATGGCCAACAAGTCCACACAGCAAGGCACGCACAAATACACAAGCACAGTACACATCCCGAAAACACCCCCCGGACAAACAAAAAATACAAAGGCCAGAACCCCAGACACAACACACCTGAAAACAACAGACCATGAGGACACACCCACATAGGTGAGTACAAAAGCAGCACTCCCACAGACCACAACCCCTTGCTACATTGCAAACCAGAGAGGAGAGGAGAGGACACAGTGACACAGCAAGGACAGCAGCACACCACAGAAACGCACACATCACAACCACCACCACCACCACCACCACCACCAAACACCTGCACCACAAACCCCTGCACATTACACAACACACACCGCACCAGCACCACAAACACCATGGCACCACAAAGAATGCCCAAGTACACGCCCATTGAGCTGACGGTCATGGTCGACGAGATCATCAAGGTGTACCCACAAATCTATGGGAACATGGTCCAGCACACACCACTAGCCACCAGAAACAGAATGTGGAACCGGATCGTAGACCAGGTCAATGCAGTCGGGACCCTGCCTAGGAACAGAGGAGAAATAAACAAACGTTGGAATGACGTAAAGAGCCTGGTCAAGAAGAAGGAGGGCAAAAACAGAGAGCTGGCTGCCGTCACTGGCGGAGGGAATCCCGCGCTCTTCAAGACCTTCAAAGCGTGGGAGGAGAAGGTGCGAGTCATAATACATCCGGAGATCCTCGCCGGATTAGCAGGGGGAGTGGAGGCTGGTAAGTACAAACTAATGTATACCAGCACACCGCTATGTACTCACATGCACTACCACCATGCCACAGCTCCCAGGGACAAACACCCCCATGTCCAGCACACAATACACAACACATCACACACACATGCAACAGACACCACCACACACAGCCCAAACCGAACAACTGTAACATACGTGGGGACATGTGTACACTCAGCCAGCCACGTAACCACCAACAGGTCCCCAAATATGCCAGAAGCGCCACAACGAGCACCCACCACACCCATGTGTCCGCCACAGCTGCACTAACCGACAAGTAACAGGTAAGTGGCAGGAACACAAAGTGCAGTGGGTGGGACGGTGGACAGCCCAAGTACAACACACACCAGGCCCCTAGTCCCACAGCACAGCAAGGAGGAGCATCCCCCACACCCCACAGCCACGTGTCAGCCACCGCAGTGCACAACGACAGCCGAAAGGCAGACATCACGGTCCACAGCAATCGGTGTCAGTGGGTGTCCAGCCACCCCCACGACCCACAACACCCCCCACCCCCACAGACCTGCAACATGGAGCACCCCCACTTAGAGCCATGTGGCATCCAGTACAGTGCACGCACGAACAACTTGCAGGTGGGAAACTGGACAGGGCTGGATTACTGGAGGCATGAGGACCATAACACGACCAACACATGGGACATGTCACGTAGCAGACGAACACGCAGCACCACCCACCGTCACGAACAAGTGAACAATGTGCACACAGACATGAACAACAGACTCACACCCCACATGACCCATCACAGACATAGCAACACCCAAGGAGCCACGTCTGCATGCACAAGCCACACTGAATATAGTACCACACGGCAGCCACTGTGCAACTCATCACACACAACCGAAACACCATTGAAGTCCTGTCCATGTAGCCCCTACTGCCTGTCAACCACACACCCCACAACTACGCCTATGTAAGACAAACAACACTAGACGCAACAGAGCGGAACAACATAAATGCACACGAACACCACTGAACCCATCAAACACACAGACACACCATGCACATACAACATACCATCCATCCCATCCGTCAGCCCCAGTCTCATGAAAGGCATGTCATCCGCACAGCTGCCACACATACAGCAGTCACGCTAAGATACATGCCCATGACCAACCATGTGCCAGAAGTCAATGAAGCGCACGACACACTGTGAGCAACAACACACAACATGGGCCACACCCCCCCGAGCACTGCAGTGATGCACATGGCACAGGGCAGCACGCACACCAAGGAGATGGGACAACTGCAATAAGTTGGCTGGCACACAACCATCACTCACTCATAACGATGCGTCCAATGCCATGTCCAGTAATCACAACAGACAGCAAATATGCAGGCCATGTCAAGCATGCACACACCTCAAACCATGCACTGTCATGCTGCCACAACACATGTCACGTTCGGCACCCATGGCTCACAGCATGTACCCCAAAAGCATATCCCCTCCCAAATGCGAATCTGGGGCATGGCCCCCATGTTGCCATATGCGTTCCTAAGCGTTCCATTTGAACCCCAAAAGCATATTCCCTCCCAAATGCGAATCTGGGGCATGGCCCCCATGTTGCCATATGCGTTCCTAAGCGTTCCATTTGAACCCCAAAAGCATATTCCCTCCCAAATGCGAATCTGGGGCATGGCCCCCATGTTGCCATATGCGTTCCTAAGCGTTCCATTTGAACCCCAAAAGCATATCCCCTCCCAAATGCGAATCTGGGGCATGGCCCCCATGTTGCCATATGCGTTCCTAAGCGTTCCATTTGAACCCCAAAAGCATATCCCCTCCCAAATGCGAATCTGGGGCATGGCCCCCATGTTGCCATATGCGTTCCTAAGCGTTCCATTTGAACCCCAAAAGCATATCCCCTCCCAAATGCGAATCTGGGGCATGGCCCTCATGTTGCCATATGCGTTCCTAAGCGTCCCATCTGAACACCAAAAGCAAAGTACAAACCAGACCCAGGATGGGCCAGGAGCCCGCATACACCAGAGTCACAATAAGTAGGGGCACAGCAACACACCCATCGGCATGGCCAATCCGTCCCATGCCACATGTGCACAGCACACAGTCCCATTGCCAAGCACACACAACTACAGATGCTACAGCCACACACGCCTCCGGGAAACCCATGTACGAGATTGCACGAACTGTTAATGTCAGACGACAAATACATACTTCGCCAGGTGCAACACAATAACAAATCTCATTCTCTCCACAGGTGACGAACTGCTGGATGCTGGGGATGGAGCCAGCAGCCAGCACAGCCAGCCTACAAGCCCCCAACGAGGACACACGGATCTGGAGGATCTGTCCTCCTCTTCGGACACGGACCACCAAGCAGGCCCATCTGGTGTGGCAGGGCCCAGCCGCTCCCCAGGACCCCTCCTACCCACCAACCCATCATCCAGGGCTGCTGAACATTCCCAGCCCCCTGCTGCCACTGTCGTTGCGGCCACACCCACGGTCATTGTGGCCACTACCACTGCCGCAACCGCCACCATCGCCGCACCGACCACCACCGCCGCCACCACCACCACGTCTTCGATGGCACCAGCCCCAGCGCAGGTGGTGGCCCGGCCGACTGGATCCACCCTGGGAGCCACAGCGAGGACCGTGGTGAGCAATGTGGCTAGTGGGCAGGCCGGTGGCAGCAGGACTGGTAGGAGGAGCAGGGTCAGGGAAACGCCAGCCTCCCCTGGGAGCCATGCCCTGCCTCAAATGGCCAGAGTCCTTGGGGCCTATGAAGAGGCCCAAGGACAATGGGTCCGGTCTGCTTCAGACACGCGTGAGGTGCTGGGGGTGCTGAGGTCCATGGACGCCCGTATGGGCCAAATCGTGGACCTCATGGGCCAGCTGGTGGTGGCGGTGAGGTCACAGCCAGGGACAGCAGCTCCCCTCCGCCACCACCTGCCGGGGCGCAGGGTGGAGCAGCAGTGTCCAGTTCCCCTGCGTCCACAGCCAGTGAGCACACCTCAACCACCAGCATGTCGCAAGCAGGCACCCCCTCGCAAACGTGGAAGGGGCCGTCCGAAGTGGAAACAGATCTCCCGGGAGGACTTCGCACGCTCCAAACGCAAGTGAGGCAGCCAGCCAGCCTTCCGCCAGCCTTCCTTGACCAGCCACTGCATTGACTTGGACTACGATCCCACTCCACACAGCCATCTGGATGGCATGTGTGTGTTGGACTATGGACATAGAACCAGTGGGTACACCCTGAGCATCACGCAGCCATGACCGACAGCTCATTGTCACTGCACGCACCACTTTTGTCATCACCTTACACACAATCACATGTCACAGTTTGTAATAAATGCACCTTTTACACTAACTGCTGTTTGTGCCCTGTGTTTTATTTGTACGGAATACAACGGCCACCTTGGGCGGAAAGGCACCTGATGCGTGGCATGGCAATTGAATCCGGAGGGCCTGTAGGGACCTAGGGGTGGGCGACAGAACAGGAGCACATTCAATGAGTGTGTCACACACCCATCACACAGTACATGTCAACAACTACAAGCAATGTACACACATCGCACAGAGCAATAGGGCACAATGCCACAGCCACCAACAGTGGCATACTACCCTGGCCATGGAGCGTTGACACATAGCACGCAGTGAACAAACGGCCACCCTGACACAGCACACACACACCTGCACAGATACAGCCACATCAGCCGTCGTACATGGACACTCACCGTCAAGTGAAGTAGCGGGCGATGAGCTGCTGCCGCACATTACCAGCTTCCTCCTCTCCGCTGTCCTCCTCACTCGAGCTGTCCTGGTCTGCGGGCTGGGGCCCTGGTTGATCTCCGTCATCCACGATGAGGGGGATCTGCTTCCGAATGGCCAGATTGTGCAGCATGCAGCACGCCACCACTATCCGGCACACCTTCTGTGGGGAGTACGCCAGCGCACCCTCGGTGCGGTCCAGGCACCTGAACCTGGACTTGAGGAGGCCAAAGGTACGCTCGACCACACGTCTGGTCCTCCCATGTGCCTCATTGTAGCGATCGTCTGCTGGGGTGCGAGGATTCCTCAATGGACTGAGCAGCCATGCCCCATTCGGGTACGCAGAGTCACCTGGGTGTGAGGGACACAGAGAACCGTTGCAATTCCAACTGGACAGGGGACAGCATCGCACAACCAGCACGCTACACCACTCCACATACTCACCGACAATACAGGCACAATCCTGTTGCATATTGGACATCAGTCGTGGCAAGATGCTGTTGCGCATTATGTGTGCGTCATGGGCCGAGCCTGGGAACTTTGCACACACGTGGGTGATCACCATGTCCGCAAGGCACACCACTTGCACATTCAGGGAGTGCGTGTGCTTCCTGTTGCGGTACAGGTGCTCAGTGGCCTGTGGTGGAACAAGGCCGACATGTGTGCAGTCAATGGCTCCAACGACGTGTGGGATTCTGCCAAGGGCATAGAATGCACCCTTCACTGCCGCCAATTCACGAGCCCTGGGGAAGCGGATGTACCTGTTTCGGTACAGCATCATGGCTGCCAGTACATCCCTCAGCACCTTGCTGAACATGGGCTGGGACATCCCTCCTCCAATGCCCACTGTGTGCTGGAATGACCCAGTGGTGAAGAAATGCATGGCGGCCATCACCTTAGCCGTGGGGGTGACAGCAGTCGGATACACCCTGCGGGGACGGAGATGGGGTTCTAACATGGCACACAGTCGATGCAGGGTTGGCCTGTCCAGCCGAAACTTCCTAATAACCTCTGTATCGTCCATGTCCGCCAGCAATTGGTATGGGCGGTCAATGTTCGGTCTCCGCCTAGGGACAATGGCAGAGGACACATGTCAAAGCAACACGACACATAGCAATTTCGCATACACATCACTGACATGACTGAGCAAGCACATGAGCCACAGCCCAGCTGTCAAGCTGGGACGGCACGGCCACAATACACTTACACAGGTCTCCCAACAATGGCAATGGCTAGTGATACAAACCACTGCCATGTGCATGCACATGGGGATCTAGGCCCCAATGACTTGCGGGGCGTGCTGATGGGGACTGACTGCATATCCGTCAAGCGGCAACGCCACGGCAACATGAATGTCTGCTGAGCATGGAACTGCTTCCGCGGCTGGATGAGTATGGCACACGACGACGATGATGTGGGCACAGGCTGAGTGGCCAAAACAAGTGGGACCTGTGGCACGAGGGGATATGAGACAGTAGTAGGTGTCAGCACTGCACCCTATGTACAGCACTGTACGGATCACACCTCCCGAAACATTGACAGGTGTCCACATTGACAGCCCCATGCCAAGACGGCTGTGTGCTTGCAGTCACACGTCACAGGTGAGAGGTTACATTGCACGTGCCAGGTGGCAGACGTACATAGTGGGAGCTGGCATGTGTGTGCATGTGTCTCCTGTTCAGGATCCACCAGATGGGCGCTGACTCTGTACTGACCATTGGACACAGCATGTTCCGTGGAAGGCTTGTGTGTGTGGGATGGTGGCACTGGATGTGCCTCCGTTGGGTGGGGGGCCATGCACAGGGCGGGTACGTCGATGATTGCGCATTGTTGGTCACGGTGGGTGCACCAACTGAAGATGTGTTGCCCTGTGTTCAATTCCTATGTCCGCATGATGATGGACTGTAGATGTGGGCAGACTACACATTGGTCGATGTGCTGTCTATATGCATGTGCCTTCACACCAGGCACAGCTGCCCCTGCACATGTGACCCCTGCTGGACTCGCTGCTGGGTCTGTGGAGCTGATGCACCTTCTGCGCGTGGGGCGGACAGCTCTCCTCACTTCCCTCATTGCGCATGTCATGACTTTGCCGCAGGTGACATGGATCATGGAGGGCCCACATGTACGCGTGGGTAGGCTACACATGATTGTACACTGGTCGCCACCCCCAGTCAGTGTTTCGAATGGGAAGGTTGTCGTGCTGGTGGTATGTTCGATGTGGCGGATGGGCGGGCCTAGGTGCGGGCTTACATTCCGGACATGGGGGGTAGTTGGATTGGCGACTAGTTGCAGTACACACGGGACACGTCTCTTCCTTTCCACATCTGGGTCATCCCTTGTACTTACTGACAGTGATACAGTCATCTTCGCCCCAGCCCTCATGTCCTCCCCTCGCTCCCCCAATATGCATGCTCACCTGCGAGGCTAGCGCCTGCACAGGCAGCCCCAAGCTCGCACCAGAGAGGGCAAGGAGTGTATGTGTGGGTCCAGTTGCACGAGTGGGCTGTCTCAGGGTATGATGTGTGGCGGGACGCCGTCCACCTGCGTGGTGCCCCAAATGGAGACCCGGCCTGCATGGACTATGCATCACAGTCTTCGCCTTCCGGATCCGCCACCTGCGACACCCAGTGGCTGTGGCTGCCCTTGCGGCCAGGCCGCGTCCGTCTGTGGCTGATGGCCCACACATTCACTCTTTGGCCTCTCTGGGGAGGGCTCGGGGGTGGTGGCGCACGCGCTTGCACTTAGTCGCAATGGCATGTGGCGTGGTTGGTATGATGGGCAATGGATGGGATGGTGCGAGCCACCTCCCGTGACGTCAGTGCTGCTCGTGCTGTGGTGCGTCCCCCTACACTTCCATTTGACTTGTGCCATGCTAGACGTTGAGGTTCTATTGCCTGCGTGATATGACCAGGAGGAGCGCGAGGAGACCTCTCACACACCATGCTCCACTGCCATCCCGTGCCCTGTATCGCCTGTGCGAATTGACTATGTTGGGGTTACACCTGGTCGACTGGGGCTGTGTGTGCCTTGTCAAGGGGCATGGCGGGCGCACAACAGGATCCAGCTTGTCCACAGAGGGTGGGCTGAGGTGCGCCTGATACCGCTTTGTACGTGTGCCCGGCTGCTGTGCACACACGTGTTCACTCCCCCCGACAGGTGTCCTCTCACAATGCCCAGGGAAGCGGTGGTGTACTGTTCATGACCCCTCCCAACACGGCGTGCTCCAACTTGGCATGTGCGCATCTACCCGTCGCACCCACCCACCTGAGCACTGCATCCATACGACTTCACACGACACATGTGTGTCTTCCACAGTAGTGCTACTCATTTGCGTTGACATCCAATACCAGTGGACTACATGGTCATGTCACGACTGACGTGTACTTCACATACTCTCATCCTCTCTCATTCGTACTTGTGAAATGAGTCAGCGGAGACAGTTTTGGTTTCAAACATTATATTGAGTCTTCTGTCCTCTGTGATGCAGTATAGTGGACACTACTGGCAGCGGAATACATGTTGAGGATATACTGAGCATGATTGCAAATGGGATAGGGTGTGGGGTTACATGTGATTGGCTGTTGCATGTGGGATGTGGGCTTCAGAGTGACATCTGCTTGGCCAAGGCTGTGCTAATGTACATTTACGTATAGCTGCGGAGCTGCGGACTTTGACACAGACGGTATACATGTAGCCTACCAGACCGCTTGGCATCATGGGCACAGTCCATCTCAGTTCCATGTGACAGGTTTGCTGCGGTTGTTCCTCATGCACGCGTGCATGTGAGATGACATCAGGGCATGTGCTTGCGTGCATGCAGCGGCGTGCCACTTGTTGTTGCACTGTGGTGGTTACTGGACATGTCACAGTCACTGGGGTCGTGTTGTTGTTGTATGCACTTGTCGTCCATGCAAAGGTCCTGGTATGGGATTCCCGGGCGGGGGTGGGAGGGGTGCAGCACCCACAGACTCCAGGCGACCTATTCATGTCCACTGAGCGGTGTGTGTGTCCATGGGCGCTGGATCCATGTCGTGTCCTGGTTGTTCGTGCAGTTCCGTCCATGTGGGTGCGATACACAGAGCCCATGCCACTGCCTCCCACGATGCATGCGGTGTTCCTGGATGTGATGGGGAACAGTGTGCATGTCCCGGTCATATCCGATGTCATGGCGATGTCGTTGATGGTGTGGTTACAGTTGCCGGTCGTTTGGTATGGCTGTTGTGGTGGTGACTGGCCAGTCCGTGCGGAAGCTAAGCATGGGTGCGGGGTTGGACATCATAGGTCAATCGGGGAACCTGCGTTGTGGTCCGACGAATTTACAGGTTGTCAGGTATGCGATGCCGTCCAGCAGGGCTTCCATGTCATTGGTGGTGTACATGTTTGCCAGCCAATGTAGCGGATGGTGGCTGTCAAGGTGTTGTTCGTAAGTTGTCCCTTGGAGGACCATGATGGGGCATGCTGGGTGACATTCGATGTAGCTGTTCTCGATGATCCGTCGTGTGGAGGCACAGTGGTCCCATTTCAGTGCGGGTGCGATGTTGGCCACATACGCCATGCCCCCATAGGCAGAGCAGGCCCTGTCGTGTGCGTCCAGAGGGAGGAGTAGTGGTAGCAGGTCCGCCTTCAGACATGCCGGGTTGGAGAGGCATATCTCCACGGGATGCTGGTAGGGACACCTCCGACAGTAGAAGACGGGCATGACGCAGCTGAACAATGTGATGCGGTAAGTCAGTCGGTAACTTACGTTCAGCAGGGACAGGAGATCGCATCCCAATGTATGAAACAGGTTGGTTTTGTACAGCTTGAGCTGTTCGGCGTAGTTGGGTAGGTGTGTTGCGGTTGCCATTTCGCAGCGGTGCGTTTTGGTGGCGTGCTCCGGCTGTGTGTGCAGTCTGCAATGTGCACGCTCCGAGGTTGCTGTGAGCTCTGTGTAGTCGTAGGGAGACAGGACTTGTGTTCTGTTGGCTTGTTTGGAGGACACGGGCCCTCTTCCCACATGCTTCTCAGACAGTTCAAGGTCAGTGATGTGTGACTCCTTCCAATTAACTTGCATGTGGCCGACATGGGGGAGTGTTTTCTTCTTTCTTCCCCGTCCGTTGTGTGCTTCTGTGATATGCGCTATCTGCCCTGTGGTCGGTCTCCTCGGCATGCCTGTGTTGGTCTATTCTTGGACAATGGCTGTATTCACCGGCTTCTGTCGTAGGGCTGTGGTTTCGGAGTTGGAATGGAAGGTCATTCAGTGCTGTCTGCTCTCCCTTGTGTGGGCGGCAGGCTGCCTTTCCGCTCTGCGTTGGGCCTTGTGTGTGAATGTTATTCTTGGGCCACCTGTTGTCGGTCCCCGGGCTCTTTGGTGTTCCGTTTTATATGTCTTGTTCATATGTGCAGGGTGGTATGGGTGTTTCAGTGTGGTACTGGCGTTCCTCTTCCCGAAGAGGCCCTGCTTCTCCTAGTTGGTGTTGCCGCCGCTGTGTGCTACGCCATGTTTGTTACACTGGGGTGTGTCCTGCTGTTGCGTGTCTTCACTGACATGTGTGCGTCGGTTGTGTGGCGTTGGGTGTTGTCCGTGAATTGGGCGTTGGGGACATGTCTGTGGCAGGCCTGTCACGTGTCATGTGCGTTCGGGGTGGGGCTGATGTGTGTGCTGCTTGGTTGTGTCCCTGTGTCTGTGTGCGACGCATGCATGGCGCTGCGGTTGGCCTCTGCGTTGTGCGCATGTGTGGCGGCGTCATCGCCGCTTTGGGGCCGTGACGGGGTGGTTGGTTCCTAGTCCCAGGTGGTGTGTACACATGTGTTACGCGATGTTACGATTTGGCCTGTGTGTCATATGTGGATGCAATGGTGGATGTGTAGTGTACACGCGCTGGTGGGGGTTGTCCGCTTTTCCGCCCTTGCACTGTGTGCGCTGTTTGCGTGCACTTGTTGTGTGTGTGCCTACCTGCGTCTCCGCGGTACGTTGCGTCCTTGGTGGTGCATCAGCAGGAGCATGGGGAGGGCCTGCAGTGCTGGATTCATGCTCGGGGAGCCGCTTCTTCGTTGTCCGTGCTCGGCGTCCGTGTTACCGCTTCGGTTTGTCGTACGGTATCTCTTGGCCGTGGGAGCCGTTTGTTTGCGGCATCGTAATTTATGCGCCGGGCGGGACGTGTTTCGTCGGACGGTGTGTGTCAGTTGTGCTGCGCCGCTACGTGTACGGGCGCACTTTGATGGCGGACGGTGTTGCTGGCTTGCCGGCGGTGTTTGGCCTACTTTTCGCATCGTAATTGTGCGGGCGTGTGGACTGCTGCGTGCCGGCGGTAACTGGTGGTTTTTGCATCCGCCAGCACGGCGGTTGTGCTTCCGCCCGCCATCGTAATGAGCCCCTATGTTTTTTTTTTTTTTACTTAAATTAATTATTCATTAATTTGAAAGATGTTTAAGTATTTTTAAGTATGTTTTACTTAATTATATTTATTATCTTATTAATTTTACTTTACTTTTAAGAGATTTAAAAAATTCGATATTTTGACTAACTATATTTTTTACAACGATATTTTTGATTCGATATTTTTGTACTTACCTGTTTGTAGATAGGGAGTCGATATTTTGGTATTCGATATTTTTAACTCAATATTTTGTCAGGTCGATATTTTCTTCCTCGATATTATGTCAGTGATCCGTTTGACATATTACTGTTTGATCCAGAGTGTTTAGAGTTTTTGCATCTGTGCCTGCCATTTCAATTTAAATAACAATTTAGGAAACAAATACTGCCACAAGAATTCAATTTTTTGAGTGGGCTTGAGTGGTAAATTGTCAAGTTTTTGAGCCCAATTTATGAGATCCTCATTTAATTTGCTGTCACTTCCATGGTCGGTGTGTGGATCAAAGTTCAATCCGAGGTATCTCTCACAGTCATTACACAAAAGAACACAGCAGAAATGCCATTTTCCACATGCACATCTATACCCTGTGTTCGTCGGATAATAGCTTCACTGGATTTTAGTAAGTTCTGGTGCTCTCCAGGCAAAAAAACCTCCCTCTGCCGACAGGAGGCAAAATCAACTCTCAAGGTGAAGCAGCCGCCCACCTGGAGTTGAAGTACACAATGCACAAAATGCCGAGGCACACTAAAAAGTCCAGATATTGTACGACTGGTTTCGATCAACCAAATATGTATAAAAAGAAGTCCATAGATCAGACTCTGTTTTCCTTGGTAAATCCTTTATTTGACACGTGTTTCGTCCAAAAGGACTTTCTCAAGGCTAAATTAGATAGAAAAGAGATTTCAGTATTTTTTTTATTTTTTTTCAAAACGTATTCTTCCATATGAAGGGTACCAACCCGTATTAACGGTGTATCACCTGTAGCAGGGAGAAAAAATGGACATCACTACCGCTACACATCTTATCTGTTCCAGCAGGTCTTGATAAACCTGCGTTCAAGGCCAGTCTGCAGAGTAAAAGAGTCCCGACACAGTCACCTGGATAAATATTTTCAATATCTTGTTTTTCAAACTACCATGGTTTGCAGTTATTCACCAGGATGTTATCTTTAAGGGGACTTTTGTAAAATCTTTGGTATTTTTCACATTTAGTTTTAAACCTGTTGCTTTACTGTATTATTAGATGATTTTCAGATTAGTACTCATTCCTTCCCAGGTGTTGCTGAGCACTGCTATATCATCGGCAAAGGCTAGAGTGGTGATCTGTTCAATAATGCCATCTGAGCCGAATGTGAAGCCCTTGCCATTTTTCTGAATATCACTTATTAGCAGATCCATGACAATGTTAAAGAACAGTGGGGATAACGAGCCATCTTGTTTTACTCCAGATTTCATTTTTATTTCTAGGATACATTCATTATTTATGTCCTTCAAAGACGTTGTTAGTCTGTATACAAGTCTTTTAATATATCCCTGATGTATGAAGGAACTCTGTGCCTTTCGAGACTCCGTAGAATTTGACCATGGCTGACAGAGTCAAAAGCTTCGGCTTCGGAGATGTCTAGGAAGACCAATGCAAGTAAGTGTTTGTTTTTAAATGCCCCTTTTATAATATTCTGAAGAAGAGTCAGATTTTTTAAACAACCTCTTACCTTCATGAAGCCTTTTTGTCTCGTATTCAGATTGATGAATGAAGTAAGTCTTTTGGTTAAGATTTTTGTAAATAGCTTCATGAATGCTGTACTGATCGAATTGGTCTCCAGTTGCTTATTTTGTTTAGTTCACTGATCGGTATATTCTATGGGATTAGTATTGAACATTTTTTCTTTATACATTCTGGGACTTTTCTCATAGTTAACCAAATTGATAATATGTGGGGCAGCAACCTTGGTTGTTTATTGTGAACATTGTTCAGATAATTTAAGCCAATCTGGTCAGTCCCCACTGCTTTATTTAAGTTAGATTCTTTGAAAGCTGTAGTTATTTCAAGCAGTGTAATTTCTTTGGATAGTCTTTCAACATCCCATTCTTCCGGGATCCTATAAATAGGGTTGAATTTTGGGTCTTTATTGTTCTCTTTTTCTATAATATCTTTGTAGTATTGAAAGATATCATTGGCACTGATTTGGCAAGAGGCATCTTCTGCACCATCAGTGACTATCCTGGCAATTTTCTTCTTGTTTTTCTTAAACATTGCCTGGTATTCCTTATAGCTGCCCTTTGCTTTTGCATATCTTTTCCGATGTGTTTTATTGAGGCTTTAATTTTTCTTGTCTTTGTTTGGTATGTTGTTTTGGACTGGGGCATTCTGATGCTCCGCTTGAGCAGTATTCATAGGCTCATTACTGGGTTCACTTGTAAGTTCATTGCGAGTGACTGGCATAGTACTTATATCGCTGATGTTTTCTGAAATATAAGCCACAATTTCTTCTATCAGGTCCCTAGCAGCATCGTGATGCTTTGGATTTTGGGAGTATTTCTGAACTTCTGTTGTTCAGATCATCAAATTTTCTGATTTTTGGCGCATCCTTTCTGTTGATAAAGTCTTTAGGCCTTTCTCTTAATATTTCCACTGATAATTCAAGTTCATCGTTGGAGTCACTTTCAGTGTTGTCGTATGCTTGCAGTACATCCTTTACCATTTTTCTGCTTTTATCTCTTCTATCCCTTCTATTTTCTGCAATTTGTTTCCTGTTTTTATTGTCAGAATGCGGAAACATGAGCGCATTTATATTTCTTTTGTTTTCGTATACTTTTTCCAAATCCGCTAGCAGCAGTAGTTCTTCTTGTGACCATAAATTGGATGGTTTGCCGCTTGCTACAGTTGCGAGTATAACATAATTTTGCGCTTTTGGATGTGCATGCCGAGCATGTTGTGACACTCCAATTTTTGTTCTGATTCTGAGGTCACAAAACCTACAGAGAAATTGTAGTTCTCCTTCTTTTGTTCTTCCAT
Organism: Calotriton arnoldi; assembly: GCA_963921515.1. Taxonomy (NCBI): domain Eukaryota; kingdom Metazoa; phylum Chordata; class Amphibia; order Caudata; family Salamandridae; genus Calotriton; species Calotriton arnoldi. The sequence goes on along the minus strand of CAWUFW010003439.1, from coordinate 767,920 downwards.
TGCATTTTGCATAGTTGCATGTAATGTTGTGAAATTCAGCTTCCTTGTCACATTTTGAACAATATGTTTCAGGTGAAATCCTCCATGTTTATTGAAGACATGCTTTCTAAGCTCTTTGAAAGTTCCTATTATGTCTCCTCATAGATTATCATTGGGATATTTCCAGTAAGTGACTTTTTTAGTGAAATCACTTTTCTTGTTATTGAGTCTATCGTTGACCTCATAAACATCAGGTAGATTCTCAAGTCTTGATGCAATAGTGTCACTCTTGGCTGAGGAGGTCATAAATTCAATGGTTTCAGTGAGGTCTGTCGTTACTTCATCTTCTGTTATTACGAAGGGTGAACAGGGCGATATATCATGATTTGAATCATTGTTATTTATTGTGTTGTTAGAATTGGGTGTTGAATTGACAAAATGGGTAAGGAGGTTAACAATTTGTGTAAAAGACAGCACCTCCTTTCACCATCTTAACGGGGTTTTTAATCGGCAGGAACAACCCTATCTGGAATTGTGATTGTTAGCTTCCCCATTTCTCACTATCATGCTCAGGACTATGATAGAACCTTGTTTGGCCTATCTCTATAGACTTCTCTTCAAAGAGTAGAGTGGTATAGAGACAGTTACCAGCGGGTCCACTTGGAGGTAAAGGCCACTATGCATGAGAAGAGGTTAAGAGAGTCATAGTTACTCCCGCTGTTTACCCTTGTTTCATTGAATTTCTTCACTTTGACATTCGGAGCACTGGGCAGAAATCAACACCGACATCGGGCCTTCCCAATGCTTTGTTTTAATAAAACAGTTGAATTCCCCTGGTCTGCACCAGTACTAAGTCAGCTGCTAGGCACCGACCGAGGCAAAGTGCCAGCCTGCACCCCGGAGAGGGGCACAGGGAGAGGTTACTATAGCAGCTGGAGCGATCCACAGGATGGGCCCGGCTCATATCCAGAGTTGCCACCACACCGGAGGGCAGCACCTCATCCAACCGCGGCACACGCCCAGCCCTGCTTCGCACCCCAGCCCGACCGACCCAGCCCTTAGAGCTAATCCTTATACTGAAGTTAGGGATCTGACCTGCCGACTACTCTTACCTACATTGTTCCAACATGCCAGAGGCTGTTTAACTTGGAGACCTGCTGCGGATATGGGTATGTCCCGGCAGGAGATTTACACCATTCCCCCAGTATTTTTAAACAGCCAGCGAGAGCTCACCGAACACCGCCGGAAGCGCAACACTTTCCAAGGCTCGGTCCCCTCTCTCAGGGCAAACAAATTCCAGGGCGCCCAGCCCTTCGCAAAAAAAAGAGAACTGTCCCCGGGGCTCCCGCCAGCTTCTCCGGGGTCATTTGTGTTACTGCACTGGACGCAGCAAGGGCGCCCATCTCCACCACTCCGGGTTCAGGGATCTTAACCCGACTGCATTTCAATCAGCCGAGGGCGACGGAAGCCATCACCCGTCCCTTCCGAATGGTGCTCGCCCAGCTCTTATGACCGACTGATGCATGTCAATGTCTGTTCACATGGAACCCTTATCCACTTTGGCCTTCAAAGTTCTAGTTTGAATATTTGCTGCTACTATCAAGATGCGCACCTGCGGTGGCTCCACCCAAGCCCTCGCCACGGGCTTCCGTATACACTGCAGCAGCCCTCTTACTCGTAGTGGCTTAGCCCCATGGCTCTCAGCGCCAGCGGCGTCCTGGTGTGGGCCCGACCCTCCAGCGCCATCCATTTTCAGGGCTAGTTTATTCGGCAGGTGAGATGTGACACACTCCTTAGCTGATTCCGACTTCCATGGCCACCGCCCTGTTGTCTATATCAACCAAAACCTTTTCTGGGGTTTAATGAGCTTCGGCATCGGGCACCTTAACCCGGCATTCGGATCATCCAGCAGCACCAGTTCTGCTTACCAAAAGTGGCCCACTAGGCACTCGCATTTCATGCCCGGCTCCACACCAGAGAGCCGGGCTTCTTACCCATTTAAACTTTGAGAATAGGTTGAGATCATTTCAGCCTCAAGATCTCTAATCATTCGCTTTACCAGGTAAAACTGGGGGTTCTGGGTGCCAGCTATCCTGAGGGAAACTATGGGAACCAGCTACTAGATGGTTCGATTAGTCTTTCGCCCCTATTCCCAGTTTGGATGACCGATGTGCACGTCATGACCGCTATGAACCTCCACCAGAGTTTCCTTTGGCTTCGCCCTGCCCAGGCATAGTTCATCATCTTTTGGGTCCTATCACGCACGCTCATGCTCCAGCTCCCCAACAAAGTGGGTATGAGGGCGGGTGGTGCGCCCACTGCTGGCTTTGCAGTGGTATCCCAGTTCAGCCAGCACGTGCCGGCCCTCACCTTCATTGCACCGCAGGGTTCCGCTCGGCCCTTCAACTCCTTGGTCCATGTTTCCAGACGGGCGAGGTGGGTAACCGACATCGCTGCAGAACCCTGGTGCCCGGCAAGGGCCTCCCCTCCCGGCGGCGTGATGTGGTCGGGGCTCACTGATCACTGGCCGCCCCAGTAGACAGTTGCACTGGGAGCAGGGTGCCCTGTTCCCCTTCCCCGCACTGGTGCACCCCAAGAGGTGGCTGGGAGCGGTTGCTGTGGGAAAGCCCAGAGGCAGTCAAATCTCCCTTTGCCCCACAGACACAGCAGAGCTGCTTCCAGGGGGGCTGTAACACTCTCACCCGGAGCGGAGAGCCATCTGCCACCCAAAGTCTTCCAAGCAGACCTAGAGCTGGTTGCGGCACATAGCTGTGAAGGAAATGTGCCCTGTGGGGGCCTGGTGTGCCCAGGTGGCGGTCCCGCGGAGGAGATCTGCCCTCCTGAGTGACCGACCTTCCAGCCGTGTTGAATCCTTCGGCCGGACTGCACAGACCCAATATGTAAACCTCTCAATGGTTTAAAGCCCTCTTGAACTCTCTCTTCAAAGTTCTTTTCAACTTTCTCTTTCTAGTTGACTATCAGTCTTTCGCCCGTATTTAGCCTTAGATGGAGTTTACCACCTGCTTTGGGCTGCATTCCCAAGCAACCGGACTCCGAGAAGACCCAATCCCGGCGTGCCAGGGGCCCCTACCGGCCTCACACTGTCTGTGTGGTGAGGCTCGATCAGAAGGACTTGGCCCCCTATGTGACACTGGGGAGTAAGTCTTCTGCATACCACATTTCCCGTGCCCACCTCCACTCGCCGTTACTGAGGGATCCAGGTTAGTTTATTTTCCTCCACTTAGCAATATGCTTAAATTCAGCGGGTCGCCACGTCTGATCTGAGGTCGTAGTTAGATGCCGAAGCGTGGGGATCAAAGGAACATTAACTGATTCAATGAGTCATTCGCAGTTTTGTGTACCGGCGGTGTGTACTTACACATGTATAACTTATTCTTTGAGATAAACATATGCTACTGGCAGGATCAACCAGGTAGACACACCTGCTGTATGAGTTGTTGGGGGGCCATGTGTCCGTCAGCTGACCGACCTTCACACCCCTCGGGAGCCTGCTGGGGAACCTCAACCCACCTGGTGGGCTTGCTGGGGGACAGGCGTGTTCGCATGGGCACTGGCAGGCCCAGCTGTCTCCACGGGAGGGAGAGGCGGGGTGAGGTGCAGCCTGAGCAAGATGCAGGGGTGCTGGTGACACCCCGTGGAATGGTCATTCCGATCTGCTGTGGAAATGTGCTGGGTGTAGGGGGCGACAGAGTGGCACGCGGGGGCCCGGACCTCCAGGCGGCATCTGGGACCTGGCGTCACCCAACCCCCTTCCACTCTGGTCAGACCACTGGGAGCGCAAGCTGCCAAGGCTGCTTGGCCTTCGTTCAGCTGGGTAGGGCCTCCTCGAACATCAGGCCCTCGAGTTGGACAGTCCCTGGCGGGGTGCGAGCTCTTTGCATAAAACAACAGCTGAGGCTAGCCAAGCAGTACATCCCTAAACAGACCAAGCATGCCCAATCAAATGGAGTATATGGTGCTGGCTGGGCACTCCCCGGACAGGCCACCCTGCACGGGGATGTCGGCTTCAGGCCCCTGCCTGCACTCGTATAAAATGCCCATCAGGAAGCACTGGATGGGAGGCTGTGTCCCGTGCCTCTGGGGGCCCTGTCAGGTTTGCTTGTTCCCTTGCGGCACCTGGTTGAGAACCGCTGGACCTAGAGGGGGTCCGGGTTACCCTGTCCCTAGTAATCTGGAGGAAGAATACCCCCTTTCTTGTAATCCATGCACACCGAGTGACAGAGGAGACCAAGGATGCAAATGCACCCGGCCTCCTGGAGCCCTGGATGGGCTCGGGGAAGCAAATGAGCCCTCATCGGGACTTCCATGGCAGCCTGGCCATCTGTACACGCCATTGGAAAGCATTGGGCGCTAACTGATGGCTGAGGGGCTTGGCGCGACCAGATTGCTGGGCTCAAAGGACGGACATCTGGTCATGCTGTGCCTTAACGAAAGGGCTTCCACTTGTCCTTGGAGGGCTGCAAACTCTGCGTTCTGGGGACTTGGAGCCACAGCTGGGCCTCAGGCACAAGCTGCTAGTGGGGCCCTGATGGATGGGGGAGGCCTCCCTGGGCCTGATGGACCCCTGTCTCGGGCCCTTGGTGGTGCAGCAGGCCGGAGGATGGAGTCCAGGGTGAGAGCACTCGCCCTGGGGCTATGTGGGGCACCGGGGCCCATTCAGAGCCCCTAGTCCAGGCCACACAGGGAAGGCATCCCTGGGCCTGCAGGAGCCCATCTCAGGGGCTTGGCCATGCATGGGCTGGAAGACGGATGGGAGGCTCCCACCCCAGAACCCGCAGGGGCCCCGGTCGGGCTGGCTGTGCTCGAGGAAGCAAATGAGCTCTCATCGAGACTTCCAGGGCAGCCTGGCTATCTGGATGCACCATTAAAAAGCATTGTGTGCAACAGATGGCCGGGCTCGAAGGATGGCCATCTGGTCACACTCTGCCTTAACTAAAGGGCTTACGCTTGTCCTCGGAGGGGGCGGGGACTTTGCCACCTGGGTGCTCGAAGCCACAGCTGGGCCTCAGGCACGGGGCTGCGAGGGCACCCATTACAGACCTCCGGCCCGGGGCCTGCAGGCACCTTAACATGGTGGCAAAGCAGTGGAGGACTCCCCGGCCCCAAAGGACCCCATTTCGGGCCTTTGGTGGTGCAGCAGGGTGGAGGATAGAGCCCAGGGTGGGATTGCCCTACCCGGGGCCTGGTGAGAGCTACTGGGCCTGGGTGCATCGGGGACACCTTCCCGGGTGTTGTAGGGATTCTGCACATACACAGAGCTATGCACAGGATAATAGGACCTCAGAGCATAGTGGTGAGCCAACCATGCCCCTTAGTACCCACAATCCCAATCCGACTAGCTTTAGCATCTCATTCGCAGCGCAGCTACCAATGAATAGACAACCCAGAATACGGTCTCTCTCAGGACTCGCGGGAGCAAGAACACTCTTTCATAACTCACTCATACTTGTCCACAACGTGCGTAATAAGAGACACAGTATAGTTTAAAATGTTTATTTCAACTATCGTGCTCTAAGATACAGTACACGTGCCAGTACTATCAGCATAATGCATAATGATAAAATAATAAGCATAGTTACAATTCCATAGAATACAAACGGGGACAGCATTTTATAAAGACAGTGGATATAGGGCTAAATGGCCTTACCACCCTCCCCGTGCTAATAACTAGTTTAATTATAAAAACAGAAGACCTCTGGGCTTTGTCTGGCGGACCCCCATACCTCAATATCTAGATGCAAGGTTTACATCATCAGACAAGCACAGCTCTTCTCCCTGGAAAGGTTTTTCTCCAAGTGTCACAAACAGCGAGATCACAATATTAAAAGCACACGAATTTCTCCAGTGCAGCTGTATTCTGTGTTATGTCTAAGTGCGAGGGACTGACCAGATCAGCAAGAACAAGGGACGTTGTTTTTCGACCTTGTACATGTTGTGCAGACGAAACCCACAGGGAACAGGAGAAAAGGTGAAAGGCAAAAAGGCAGACAGTTCTAATATAGCCGGGAACAAGCAGAGGCTGGAAAACAAAGTCACAAAGTAACGTGTCCAAAAAGGCATCATGGCAGCCAGGCCTAAGCTAACTTAGAAATGTAGGCAATGAGGCCACAAACCACACTACACCCTCCCCTGGTCAGTCCATTGGCCAAGACATAGGACGAAAACAGAGTTCAAACAGATGGAGCAGAACACAAGCGTCTATTTGGGAATAGTCCATAATGAAGGACAGTGAATGGAAAAAAAAATCACTTCAGGACAAAAAAAAATTCAGAGACGCAGGACGGAGGACTCTTAATCCAATAGAGTGTAAGTGCAGAAAAACGCCACACCTTCCAAAAGGACGTCATTGGAATTGTCAGAAAAAAGAGATGCCATCCAGTTCAACAAATCAAAACTGCATTCATGTTCCTCATAATAGGGAGCAGTGATCAGCATTGCGGGACAACTTGCGTGATACTCAATATAACTTTGTTGCAGGAGATTCTGAGCAGCCGCCCAGATATCCCATTGCGGCAAAACTCCAAGTGCAGCCGCATTCGCCATCAATCCAGTGCCGGAACAGTCCCGTTCATGGGCCACTAAGGGGCCCATCAACTGGCTAAAATCCGGGTCCGACTGAGACGTATTGGAGAGGCAAAGATCCAAGGACCAAGATAAAGGACATCTTAAGCAAGACATCACAGGTTGCACGCAAGTGAAATACGCAAAGCGAAAAGAAAGTTTATATGACACACCGAGTGTCGCCAATGGTAGGATGCCGAAGCTGAGAAGCAGTCGTTCACGGAGCATCCGGAGTCGACCTTGGTCGAGTAGGCCCCCAGGAACTGCAGCCATTGCGAAGCAAACAAATTAAAAGCAGTATTCCAGCAGCTAACGCTAGGATCAACGGAAAGCCGCCAAAGACGCTGGAAAAAATTGAATGAATAAAAGCCGGTATTACACCAAATATAGTTTGAAAGGAGGTAACAAGGCCAGAGCCCACAACTTTAAAAAAGTGCACAAGACCTTCGGTACGAGATGCATTGAAAACGCGGTGAATCAGCTCACCGAAATGTTGTGGGAGGTTTGTGTTCAAAAGGGCCTGTATCTCACTGTGGGTACTAGCCACCTGGAGGATGAAGCTCTCCCGTGCGGATGTGAGCATAACCTCCTGGTTCAATAATAGCGCCTTTATTCTGCTCAATTTATTGAAATCTGCCTTCAAAGTCGGAATGGAAGGCCAAATGGAACTATCTATTATGTTGTGCGGGGGAGGAAAAAGCAAATTTTTGCAGCACACAACGCGGTGGGAAACTGTTACAATATAGGGGATGCCGGCCAGCATTCCGCAGCAGTCCTGATTATTCAGAAGGAGATAGCTACCATTTGCAAGCACAGTGAAAGTAGGTGATATAGCAGGAGCAGGAATGCCCTTCAAAACACAAGCAAGATTCGGAGCCGAAACGTTACAAGCCCCGTGCAATTTAATGTTTTTACAAATGAGAGAATGACCCACTGCAGAATCGCAAGACTCTCCTGTGAGAAAAACCTCTTTTCCATCCCTAATGCACCTGTACATGAAAGGCAGGGACCAAAGTTCATGCAAGAAGGCACTGCCTAAGGGCTGAAAACGGCCAACAGGATAATGTTTCATGCAGGAACTGAACTCAAATAAAGAAAAAGGCAAAGCGATAACCCCGTGTACTAGCCACACAGCAGAGTCCTACTCCGCCACAGAGAATGGTAACGGCTCTATTTTCTCGATATGTAAGAGAGTGTATGTTGCATCTTTCATGGACATGAATTGCTGTTTGTCAGTTAAATTAAACGGTAAGAATAAGGCAGTCGTATTTAAAAAATGCCAAGGAACTTTACCCATTTTCAGTGTTTGCAAAGTCCATGCAAACTGCATCACAGAACGCAATTGATTCTGACCATGATATAACACATCAATCAGAAAAAGGGGGAGGAGGAGGATTGGGCTAGGTTCACCCTCCTGTGTGATCAGAATACATCAAAAGAATCCGTAGGTGACGGATCAAAAGAACCTAGCCAAGAAACAAGGGCGGGTTCACCAATTGGGGTGAAGGCCACCTCTACTGGTAGAAAAGAAAAATTTATTTTCTTGTGTCCCCTCACTCACCCAGGGTTGCCCCTAGGTGACATGCTTCATCATTGGGGCCATCCCAAACATCTACTGATTGGGGCGTGCTGCGACTTGCGGATTTACGTAGGAGCACTTACCTTGTGAGGCTATGTGTCGTGCAGTGTAGGGGGAGTGGTGTAAGTGATGTTTTAAAAATTACCTAACTAGTGAGCTATTGTTTTATTCCTGCTCCTAGTTGGTAGGGATAAAAGGGGTTAATAAAAGGGAAATGTAACTGTTATGTAATTATAATCCCCTGTATTATGTCAACATGTTTCAAGGTATCCCCTAAACCTTTTCTTCAGACCGCATCTTCATGATGCGGTCTGCCTTGGGACTGAATAGGTCGTATTGACGGAGGGTTGCTGAGCACAGGTTTCTACAGGCCCCTCCACCCAGACAGACCATGAGGCGCACTTTTGCCAAAAAATAATTACTACGTGTTCAGAAGCAACCGTATGTATATATTTTTCCCAATGCTCACACAATAGGTGTGCATTAATAATTTTTCACTTCACTTTATTATAGGTCCGGGCCGGAGTGGTACACAAAGGGCTGGTCCCTTTGTTGTCCTGAAGAAAAGGTTTAGGGGATACCTTGAAACATGTTGACATAATACAAGGGATTATAATTACATAACAGTTACTTTTCCCTTTTATTAACCCCCTTTTTATCCCTACCAACTAGGAGCAGGAATAAAACAATAGCTCACTAGTTAGGTAATTTTTTAAAACATCACTTACACCACTACCCCCTACACTGCACGACACATAGCCTCACAAGGTAAGTGCTCCTACGTAAATCCGCCAGTCGCAGCACTCCCCAATCAGTAGATGTTTGGGATGGCCCCAATGATGAAGCATGTCACCTAGGGGCAACCCTGGGTGAGTGAGGGGACACAAGAAAAGAAATTTTTCTTTTCTACCAGTAGAGGTGGCCTTCACCCCAATTGGTGAACCCGCCCTTGTTTCTTGGCTAGGTTCTTTTGATCCGTCACCTACGGATTCTTCATGATATAACACAGACACATCCTCCTGTACAATATCAACAACAGATGAAACAATATTCTCTAATGTGTAAATGCGGGAAGACAGGGTATTAATACTATTGTCAACAACAGCAAGCACTTTTTCTAGATTTGCTTGATCAATTTCCCGAAGACGGGAAGCAGCTTCAATTTGTGAAAGCTTCCAGAGTTCATTGTAAGTTTCATAAATAAATCTCTTAGGTCGGGGACCACGAGGCCCCAGAACAAAATCGGACAGATCAATGTTGCCTGATAGGAGGGATAAATGTTCTTTTACAGAATCTAATGATGAGTGCTGCAACCACTGTTTACACAGTTTACCAACAGAATATGTTGTAACAGTACGAGAGTCAGAAAACCTCGGATCTGGCTTATCCTGTTTGTAACCAGGAGCTGAGTCATGAAAACGCAGTTGGCAGGCGTCTGATGCTACGGGCAAGGCCAACCAGGGTGACCGAACAATCGTCGAGATATTAAACGAATTGTTTTGAAACAAAGCTTGTTAGGGAAATATTGAAATGCAAGCTGTCGTTGGGAGTGGAAGACAATGCGGGAATGGAGGGTGCATTCAATTGTTTAGAAGTAGCCAAACCCCAACAGGTCGTTTGATAGATCGTACTATTTAAAAATAAAATCTGGGCCGGGATGAGGCAAGCATGGTGTAAGGCTTCCGTACCTCGGACCTGCCATGACTTAGTGCCCCAAATAGACTTTAAGTCAATGGTGTCCTGCCAGTGTTCATAACCACCCACTGCTAAGGCGTTCAAAAAAGAACCCGAATATAGCAATTTAGTGTGGGTCAACATAATCTTTTGAGCGGATGAAGTGTTCAATTTAAAATAGTAGGACTCAGGGTTAGATCTATCAAAGTCTGTAAAGTAAGTAAATTTACTCCTAAGAGTTTGGGAGCTGCCTGGCAAAGGGATCGGACAATGTTCCCATTGAGTGTAATTAAAAGGACCCCGAAGAGTACTTGATTTATGGAGAAAATGGTTACCCCAATGCTGGTAACAATATAAGTCAGCATAACTGGCAGAATTTAAATACAGATCTTCAGCATTAAAAGCAGCATAATATTTCAAATCAGAAAATAACGATTCAATGGCAGGCACATCCCAATTGTCAGAATGAATATTACTTTTTACCACATCACCCATTGAAACACGGAGAACATTTGGTACATTAATAATCTCGGTTGGTCCATGAATTTGGAAATTTACCGCATCCCATACGATGCCATCAGCAACTGGGAAATCTGAAATGTTCACAAATGTGTGGTCACGCTTCATGATGTGAGATGAAGAATGCGGAGCCAAAGTTCCAGCGACACAGTTCACTGCAGAGCGTTCTGGTAAATAGTGACCATTAATGAGCAAGAAAAAAACTGTCACAAAGCCAATGGACATGAACAGAAAAATCAGGAACAGTACCAACCAGATGTATGTCCATGGTGGGACTAAAAAATTGTCTCTGAACCAGGATACAAAAATACTGAAGCTGGACGGGATAAGTGATGAGGTGGAATCCGAATCAAAGGAAAAACGGGTTGGGCTCAGTGGTGTTGTTGGTAAATGAGCCACTGACTCGGTGGCGGGATAGGTGTACTCGGTCTCCTCGTTGCAAGAGGAAGCCGGGAAGTCGAGCAGGCGATCAGGCAAATTGACCATCTCAATGGCAACATCAGTGTCCGTGCGGGCTGGAGGGCCATACACATGAGCCCTAGAAATGGCCGGACACGAGACCGCAGGTGTTACACTATTCAGGATCGGCCAGACGTTGTAGTTTGACATTGTCCACTGAGATGTATCTGTTCTCCTTGCGACCAGGAAGCAGTGGTAAGATGACAGTACGAGTACCCTTCAAGCCAAGGACTGGAACCGGTACACGATAAGAGGGGCCAAATTATTTTTTGTTCTCCACCTTCTCTCGGACCAGATCTCCAACCTTCGGAAGCCAGCCGGCAACCGGAATCTGCAGCGCAGCGTCAGTGGCTGAAGGCAAGTGTTCGTTAGCAAGTTTGTCACGAGCTCCTTGTAAGTCCTGTAACATAGTAGAATGATTATCTACGTCAAAGATTGCGGCGTTTGCCGCCATGTCTAGACCATCAAGGTCTGGCACAAAGATTTGTATGCCAAAGAGCATTTCGTATGGGGTCCACCCACCCAGAGATCTTCTAGGGAGATTATTAAGTGCACGTTGTACGCCATACAAGTGGGCCAGCCAGTTCCTGCCAGTACCTAAGACTCTAGCTGTCAAGGATTGCTTTAAGTCACGGTTCATTCGCTGCACAATTGAATTACCCTCAGGTCTATATGGAGACGAAAATTGCACCCGCACCCCCAGTGACCCCATTGCGTCCTTGTCGGCCTTAGAGGCGAACGCTGGACCTTGGTCAGAATGGAAGGTGCCGCAGGCAAAAATTCCCACAAAGACACGCAAATCCCTGATGACATTTCGAGCGTCAGCACTCCGTTGTGGCCAGACCCAGATGAAACATGTGCACGAGTCTACTGCAACTAAGATGTATTTATATGCAGTGTCAGACGAAAATGGACCGCAATGATCCAGGTAAACACACCCAAAAGGTCTGTTAGAAATTCAGAGCTGGGTTTGTGGTGGACGTGTGACCGTCGAGGGCTTAATTTGCTGACAAACGTCACAAGAAAGCACATAAGTACGGGTCTGTTTATATAAACCACGCCACCAGTAACGCTGCTGCAAGATGGAAACAGTTGCAGACACGCCAGCATGGGCCGAAGCCAAGCCTTCGTGTGCGGCCGTTATCAAGGAAGGTCTGCGGTCCGCGTTGGGAATCAGCCGATCACCAACGTCTGGAATTCTTACGTAAGGAACCTGTTCGGGACTTAAGTGATAAGAATACTTGGAAGGGAAACCCCTTGGGTAATTAGCACCTTCCTTTGTCGCAGCAATAGCTTCCAAAATATCATTATCTATTTTAGTCATGGATCTTGTAACTGCTGCTACTGTGCACATGGCTACTGCTGATTTGGCAGCTTCATCTGCCAAACTGTTACCGACAGCGTGTGCGCCCACACGCTGGTGGCCAAGGGTGTGAATCACCTCTGTGAGTGGCAAACATTGTTTAAGATCTGCCACTCGAACCCAAAGCGTTTTATGCTTAATTGTGCTGCCTTTAGCATCTCTATAGTCGTTTTGCGACCAAAAGAAGAGGTTGTCATTGAAAGATTGAACACAGTAGTAGGAATCGCATACAATAAGAGTAGTCACTTCTGGATTCGCGAACTCAAGTGCGAGCACCAAAGCACGCAGTTCTGCCAATTGTGCAGTACTGTCTAGTGCCTGAGTGTGCACTACAGTCGATTTGAACTCACCTTTCACCATAGTACCTGCAACAATAGCACACGCTGCGGAAAAAGCATGCTTGGAACCCGTGGCCGGTTGTGCCGAACCATCGGTGTAAATAATACATTCGTACTCCTCAAGCGGTAGCAAAGACAGAGGAGGAGGATGAACAAATTCATACTGTAAGAACTCCTGTGTATGAAGTGAGGAATCAAAGATAAAAGTGACATCCGGGGACGTCAAAGAGGTAGCCCATTGTATCCAACGGGGGTGCAAAGCCTTAGAGTTCGGTACACTTGCCTTCGTCACTGCCTCAAGGGCAGGATATGGTGTTACCACCAAAATGCGTTTTCCCTGTGCCAGTGCGCGTTCCTTTAGAATCGCCAATTGCACTGCAGTCAAAACTTTCTCCACAGAGGAAAATCGCAACTCCGCTGAAGTGTAAAGGTGTGACTTGTATGCAATCGGTACTGTGTCACCTTCGTTAAAGGTTAAGTACGTGAAACCCACTGCCCCTGGCACAATTCTAATCACCAGGTTTGTGTGGTTATCACGAGTCAACAAGAATTTAGATTCAAGTAGATCAGACTGCAAAGACTGCAGTATAGAGGAATGGTCAGGAAGCCAGCATGACTTCGAAAAGGTAGGTTGTATCAAGGCATAAAGAGGCTTGATACGCTGGGCATATTCGGGAATGTATGTACGCCCGAAGTTTAGGAAACCCAGTAATGACTGAAGCTTCTTCAGTGTGGATGGAGGGCGCAAAAGTGCGCACTTCTCCAAGAAATGGGGTGCTAAGCCCTTACCTTCATTGTTAAGCTCATAGCCCAAGAACAAAACGGTAAATTCAGCAATGTGAGATTTGGCAAAATTAAATTTGTATCCTAAGACCGCAAATTCAAGAATAATGCAGTCCACTCGGGAAAGATGCGGCCATAATTCGTCGTCTGTCAGATAGATATCGTCGACGTACGAACACGCATCTGGGTCTATGCTGTCTAACAATGAGACCACACGGGCGGCGAAGACACCCGGACTGTTTTTTGTAGCCCATGGGTAAACGCCGGAATTTGAATTGTTTACCACCGGAAGTGAAAGCGCTCCATTGGCTACACTCCGGGGACAAGTTGTGCGTGTAAAATCCATTGGATAGGTCAAGTGTCGTTTTATATTTTTTTCGAACAAGACTGTCTACAAGCGCAGAACTGTGGGTATTTTGTACCGCAAAGGTCCGACAATGAGAGTTCAAATGTCGGTAATCCAAAACTAAACGGTACGACCCATCGGGTTTAGAAACCGCAAAAAGGGGATTATTCATTGGTGATACGCAAGTTTCAATTACTCCTTGATATTCCAACTGTGTCAGAATGTCTGAAACGGGACCTTTTGCTTCCCGCCGGATGGGATATTGGGGTTGTGGCTATGGCAGCGACCGCAATGGTATATCATGGGTTGGAGAATCCTCATCCCAGCCCACGTGGTTACGGTATAGCGCCGGAGCCATGGCCCCAGCCCATTCAGCTGCGAGAGCCTCCGCTTTGTCCTTGGGGACATGACGAGAAAAGCTCGGAAGGATTACCTCCTCCCCTCTACGAACAGCAAGTACGAATGCGGGCGGCCAATCGCCTCTGCTAACAAAATGTCATATGAAGAGGTCAGATTTTCCCAAAAAATCCCTTTAATAACATGCTCAATGTCACCTTCAATTTGAATGACAATATTAAATAGTCTGTCAGGGGGTGCCACTCGGGTGTCCGCTGTCTCGACAGTAATGAATGTTTCAGTTGCTGTCGCCTCCACATGAGGACGCAGTGCCTCCCGCACTATGGTAACTTCCGTGGCGCTGTCTAGCAGCGTCACTGCCCACGTCCAATTCAGGAGTCTCGTTCTCACCGTCTGTGGCATACCTCGCTGTTACAGCTGCAACTTTTTTCTTCTGAAACTGTGGGCGAGGACGTTGAAATTCTTCTGGTTTCCCTCTAACTGGCTGTCGAGGTTGGTCGCATCCCTGTGGGGCCTCACGACCCCTGCCTCTATCCTGGCGATCTCCTCCACCAGTCTGAGAGGTTGATGGTGCCTGTGAAGAACGAGGAGAACGCGGATCAGGGACTTGAAATCTCTCTGGAGATTTAATTCTCGCGCGGTCGCACAAATCATAAGTGCGTTCAGAAGATACAAAAACCGGGGACGCAGTACGCGACCCGGGCTTTTTCTGTTGCTTACCCTGTTTCTTCAACCTCCAGCTCTTTTTAGTAAAGAACAATTTCTCATCTTTCTCAGATTGAGTTTTTTGTTGTGGTTGTGATTGAGTTTGCGTTTTAGCAAAAGGCTTAACTCCCAGGCTATTGCGGCCAATAGTTTTATAAGCCTGTGCAATAATTTTCGGTAATTCGCGTGGCTTGTCCGGTTCCGGTATCAAAGCCAAAGCATTAGCTACTTGAAAGTTAACTGCATCACCCTTGACGTTCGCAAGGATTAGGTCAGCCACTACATCGAACACTCCCACCAGATTCTTCCCCAATTCCACAGCCGCTTCAGGGCCATGCTCATCCTGCACTCGTTTAATTACAGAGGGGAGTACCGTCATGGAAGGAGTGCCGAAACACTTCGCATATACTGCTGCGAATACCTTGCCCCAGTTGTTACAGTCTGCCAACTCGGGAATTAAATCTTTTGGCAAACTAATCGTTAAAATCCTGTGTTTTTCTACAGGAGATGTATTAGGAAAAACTGCCTCCAGCTGGTCAAATTTCTCTGCAAGCCAATAAGGTAAATTATCCTTATTTTGAGGGCGCTTGCCCAGTACCGAATTAACCATGACGGGACTTATGGTTACACCGCCCGGTCCAGCTGGATGTGCTGCAACTCCAGGAGGGACTCCCTGGACGTTGCCTGTAACATATTGTACCAAAGCTCTGTGCACACGTATCAAAGACGTATGCAATTCACGCAGTTCAGCAACCGCAAGCGTCATATAACGCGGATGTGGGGTGTATCCGGCCAAGACTGGCCAAGTGGCCCCTTCAATCGATAAGGGGCCTAAATGAATTGGGGTAACAGGTTGTGGGAGGGCGCCATTAAACCAAACACGGTGTTGCCATGCCGTGAGCGGTACTTCAAGAGTCCGATAAGGCCTATAAACTATCGGAAGAGCGGTGGCTGTATATTCATGGAACAGATTATCAGTTCCATCCACCGCCGGGAAAGTGACCCAAGAGTAAAACACCTCAAAGTGGTAAGCAGGATCCGCTTGTACCACAAAGATCAGATCGACACCCACGTCAGGCACTCCATACGCTGTCAAATGAGCTCGGAGCGCTGCGCGACTATGTGCCGCAATGTTGACAGCTATTAAGGCTAAGGATGTTCGACAACCTAGTATGAGGCAGCGCTATATAGGGTTTATATTAACACCTTTTAATAACTTCAAGCTTGAAAGAACCTATAAAAAGATCAATATAGGAGGTATCACCTTCACACCCGTTTCCGGAAGCGTATGAGAAGGGTGTTGTGGACAAGCACTACTCAAGCGTCTCGCAGATAAGCAGCCCACCACGTTGGTGGCGCCATGTTGTAGGGATTCTGCACATACACAGAGCTATGCACAGGATAATAGGACCTCAGAGCATAGTGGTGAGCCAACCATGCCCCTTAGTACCCACAATCCCAATCCGACTAGCTTTAGCGTCTCATTCGCAGCGCAGCTACCAATGATTAGACAACCCAGAACACGGTCTCTCTCCAGGACTCGCGGGAGCAAGAACACTCTTTCATAACTCACTCATACTTGTCCACAACGTACGTAATAAGAGACACAGTATAGTTTAAAATGTTTATTTCAACTATCGTGCTCTAAGATACAGTACACGTGCCAGTACTATCAGCATAATGCATAATGATAAAATAATAAGCATAGTTACAATTCCATAGAATACAAACGGGGACAGCATTTTATAAAGACAGTGGATATAGGGCTAAATGGCCTTACCACCCTCCCCGTGCTAATAACTAGTTTAATTATAAAAACAGAAGACCTCTGGGCTTTGTCTGGCGGACCCCCATACCTCAATATCTAGATGCAAGGTTTACATCATCAGACAAGCACAGCTCTTCTCCCTGGAAAGGTTTTTCTCCAAGTGTCACAAACAGCGAGATCACAATATTAAAAGCACACAAATTTCTCCAGTGCAGCTGTATTCTGTGTTATGTCTAAGTGCGAGGGGCTGACCAGATCAGCAAGAACAAGGGACGTTGTTTTTCGACCTTGTACATGTTGTGCAGATGAAACCCACAGGGAACAGGAGAAAAGGTGAAAGGCAAAAAGGCAGACAGTTCTAATATAGCCGGGCACAAGCAGAGGCTGGAAAACAGAGTCACAAAGTAACGTGTGCAAAAAGGCATCATGGCAGCCAGGCCTAAGCTAACTTAGAAATGTAGGCAATGAAGCCACAAACCACACTGCACGCGGGACCCATCCAGTAGGCTGGAAGACAAAGGCCAGGATGGGGTCCCCCACCCCGGTCCCAGCTTCTGAACCCTTCTGAGCAGGGAAATCCTACCTGGGCCCAATGGACTACCATCCTGGGCCCTTGGTGGTGCAGCAGGCCAGAGGATGGAACACAGGGTGGGAGCACCCACCCTGGGGCCCAGCAGGGCCCCAGGCCCTTATCGTAGCTCCTGGGCCCAGTTGCACCAGGAAAGCCTCTCTGGGCACGCAGGATCCTGACCTGGGTGCTTTGCCACACGGCGGGCCCGAGGATGGGGCTCCCACCCCAGGGCCCGCCAGGGTCCCAGTCAGTGCTTCTGAACCTGGACAAGCAGGGAAAGCTTCCCTGGGCCTGAAGGACCCCCGCCCCATGCCCTTTGTGGTGCGGCAGTCCGGAGGACGGAGCCCAGGGTGGGAAGGCCGGCCCAGGGCTCATTAGGGCCCCGGGGCCATATCGGTGCTCCTAGACCTAAGCGCATTGGGGAGGCCTCCCTGGTCCCGCGGGACCCCATTCCGGGTGCTTGGACGCGCGACGGGCCACAGGACAGGAGCTCCCACCCCAGGACCCTCTGGAGCCCTGGCCTGGGCCCCGTTCTATCCTTTTGAACCCAGTCAAGCAGAGGAAGCCTCCCGAGCCTGTGGGACCCCCGTCCTGTGTCCTTTGTGACACTGCAGGCTAGAGGACAGATGCCCGGACCGGGACACCCACCTCATGGCCCAGCATGGGCCCCGTTCATATCCTCGGAACCTGGCCACGCAGGGGCAACATCTCCTATATGACAGTACGGGCTGGGGAAGGGAACCCAGGGCCCTGGTGGGCTCACAGACCCAGGCCTGCCGGCTCCCTGACCCTGCGGAGCCCTGTCCTGTTTGCTTTGTGGCTCGCAAGCCCTGACCAGGGCCACGGTCAGGTGTTTTCAACCAAGCAGCCTGCTGTCACCAAATAGGCCCAACTATGCCCGATTCCAGAGTCCGGTCTGGATCTTCGCCAGGCAGGCCCCCTGTCCGTGACCGCAGAGCCCATTTCCAGGGCTGTGCACTTGGCGGCACGTCATGCAGGTGCATGGAGCCCGGGTCCCATTGAAGTTCTGATCAAAGGCGCGATCTCAGCCTCCATCCCTGCTGGAGAAGGGAGAAGAGGGTTTCCCGTATCTTTGCCAGGCCCACTCGTTCCTAAGAGAATGATAAGCCTTGCGCTGGGGCTGCCGACCGTACCTCCTGGGTGGCACGGGACATCGACAGTCGATGCCATTCGAGACCGGGCCCAGGTATCTGCTGAGGGCTTCTCTGAGCATTGATGTCGATCCCGCAGATCAAGCATGCATCGATTCTTCTCCACGTAGGCATGGCGATGTATACGTTCCAAAGGAGAGACGTCAGTCTGAGATGCATTGATTACATAGAGTGATGAGTCGGGTTTCTCGATGCAGTCGAGGGATGCGTTGGTCTCTCCGAGCTGCTATGACGGCGAAGCATAGTTCCGATGTGTTGGGGTCCCGAGGTGCTGCATTAGTTCCTAGAGCGAAGAATCGATTTTAGTCCTGCAATCGGGTCGATGCACCAGTTCTGCTACATGCAGACAGGAAATGTGTCAATGTCCATGTTGCAAGTATCTGGGTCCACTTCCAGTGAACCAGGCACAGGAGCCGGGGTAGAGACTTTGATATCCATGAGTTTTAAGCATCAGGAGGCAAGCCAACAAGCCCTTGGAGCACACTTGGAGAAAAGGCAGATTCCAGCTCTCCTTCACAAAAGTCAGAGAGCAGCAGGCAGGAGGGCAAAAAGAAGTAAAACAAGCCTTCCAGATCAGCAGTTCAGTTGAGCACTTTAAGTAGCACAGCAGTTCTTCTGGCAGAGCTTCAGTTACAAGTCAAGTAATGTCTGATTTTAAGAGGTCAGAGACCCAGTACTTATACGTAAAGGTGCCTTTGAAGTGGGAGTGATTTCAAAGAGTGGTCTTTAAAGTGCACAATTATGCTTTCAATCCAGCCCTGTCTGTCAGGCTATCTATGGGGGATAAATCAGCCCTTTGTCTGGCGACAAGGCACTGCCTATGCAGTGAAGTGTTAGCCCCTCCTTTCCATCCTCCCCAGGCAGGGCCATCAGAATGCAGATGTATGTAGATGGATACTCAGACACACCTAGCTTTCCTATGTATGTGGCTTTCTAGAGGAAATGCACTAAGTGTAGCTGTCACCCACCTCAGATGTATATTGGAGACAGGCTGCAAGGCACACAGAGCAGTAAGTGCAGAGAAATGTCCACTTTCTAAAAGTGACATTTCTAAAACAGTAATGTTAAATCCGACTTCACCAGTAAGGAGGATTTATTATTACCATTCCAAATATATAAAACATGAACTGGCTTCTCCCCACTGATCAGGAATTACAGCTTAAAGGTGTATTAAGGCATTCCCAATGTTAACCTATGAGTAGTGTAGGCCTCACAGTAGTAAAAAAACAAATGTAGCTATTTGTCATTACCAGGACATACAAAACATAAAAGTACATGTCCTACCTTTTATTTACACAGCACCCTGCCCTGGGGGCTATCTAGGGGTCTAGCTTAGGGGTGGCTTATGTGTAAGAAAAGGAAAGTTTAAGGTTTGACAAGTAGCTTTAAATGCCAAGTCGAAGTGGCAGTCAACTGTACACACAGGCACTCAATTGGAAGGTCTGAGACAGGTTTGAGATGCTACTTCTGTGGGTGGCACAATCAGTGCTGCAAGCCCACTAGTAGCATTTAAACAGGCCCTGGGTATATGGTATGCCACTTTACTAGGGACTTCCATGCAAATTAAATATGTCAATCATGTATACACAAATTACACACATGCACTTTAGCACTGGTCAGCAGTAGTAAAGTGCTCAGAGTCCTAAGGCCAACAAAGATACAGAAAAAAGAGGAGGTAAGCAGACAAAAAAGCTTGAGGGAAGACTGCCCTAAGGATGACAGGTCTAACAGGTACATAATAAAGGGGTTTCTAAAATGAACACCTTTACATTTATGTATTATTAATGTTGGTGTAATTATTTGGGAGATAGTGGATGATTGCAATACAAAAAAGTAGACAATATTGTCCTGTTGTTGCATGGTTCTAGGGTTTACCTTTCTCACATTATGCCAATCAATGAGATTTGACAAATGCAAAGACACCATCCTAGGAAGCTCATCCGCACAGTAAAGTACCACATCATGCTTACTGTAGGTGTAAGGAGCGCATGGGGTCTACTTTGCAATAAGATGCATTACCTTTCTGTATTTCAGTCTGTCCCTAATTGATGTGGCAGTGCCTTCATTGTTGGTACGATGCAAAGTTATTAAGCCTGCAAGTGAATAGGAGGGCTGTGTCAATGCTGTTTTGCAGTTGCCGTATAAAGATGTCACATAGTAACCAGCAGGTGTGAACACTTATGAACATGATTTGGTACAGGACAAGAACACGGTATTTCATGTCATGTTGTAATGTCACACATGTTAGTTCTACGCATATTCAATGTTCCACATGAATGTGTGAAGTGTGTACAAATATGGTCCAATCACAGTGTCTATCGCACAGTGCCTACTAACTGCTATTGTGCTTGTCTCAACCAGCAGGACTTGAAATATAACCTAAGTGCATGAGCTGTGGAGCACTTTAGTTGTACTGTTCACTGGTCTATGCTAAACTTCCCTGATTAATTGCCGTGTGGATGGAGAAACCACAAACGGTTCACATTCTTCCAGCTAGCTTAGTTTTCCGTTCAGTGTTGGTGACTATTATGCTTTTTCGCATTTGATGGTACTTTATTGTTGTGATTTGGCCCAGACACACTTCCATACTCAGTACCATGTCAATTTAATGCAAGTTTTCTGTAAGTTTGTAGAATTATTTAGGCAGTGTGCAAAGAATGTATTCCTTCTTTCCAAAGATGAGCATCTCTGCTTTCACGACCTGTGGTATTTGTGGTCACCTCAATTGCTGTTCGTTTGGTGGACCTCCCAATTACTCAGTATCAAATGTGATGCTGGCGTCACCTGCAGGATTTGCATCATCCTGGTCAGTCGTGATATTTGTCTACTTTTACGCGTCCGCCCGGGTCATCTTCTACTGTGTGTAGTGGCCTGGCTTGCAGACCTAGTTGGTATGATTTAGAGTCACGAGTAGAATGAGATTTCACATTTTAAATTAAATATAAAGAAATTCGCTGAAGATTGCTAACATAAATTCAAACACAAGCAGTTCCTTTAAAGGCATTGTCGCAATCTTTTCTGAAAGGTGTAAAAGTACACCTTTTCATTCCCTTCAAGGACGTTGCAGAGTCCTTTGTCATGAAAGAAACACTTGATGCTCTTCTTTTTGGAACAGTATCTTCTGAATATATTCACTCTAACAAGTGGAAGAATGTATTAACATTAGAGAAACTTCTACTGAAAAGGGAAAAAAGCTCATTTATTGAAAGCAGAACTGAGTGCCTGCCACACTGAGCTGTAATTGAATTTATGAAGTCATCCATAGCACTGAGGAAAGTCATTTGACAGAGCTAATTAGACCCCATTTGTCTGACTGGGCTTTTCACCACGAGTCTGACAACCAGACAATACAGCCTCATATGGCTGAAATCTTGGTATAAGAAGGATATGCTGCCTTGCAAAGTGTGTCTGACTGCAGAAATGATTGAGGCAACATTTGAGCTATGAGAATGATGGCTTTAGAGAAGCACACTGACAGCAGTGAATGTCTGGGCAATTAGGAGAGTCATTAGCTCAGTGCTGTATCTCCTCAGTCTTGGGGAGCACAGAAGGAGGCCATGAAGCATTTTCCCTAATGTTCTGTGGAGTTGATTCTCTTCCATAATGCAGTTCCTTAGCCTAGGTTTTGATAGACATGTTGGTATCAAGGCATATAACCTGGAATGTGACAGTAGGGATAACATCATTTTTATTACGCTCTTGGTGTTTGATCTCCCATACGTCAAAAACCTGTTGCAAAACGGACAACAGAGACTCAATTTGTGTGTGCTATAATAAAAGTGACACATACAACTCGTCCACAGTTGTATGACATTTTTACATGCAGGTTGCACTAACTACTGATATCCTTACACACGTAAAAAAAATGATAGTTACTTTTCTCGTATCTCTGTGGGGCTAAAAAGATAGAATGTGTTTTTTCATGTGATTGCTCAATGACTGGTCTCAAAAGCCCCCTAGTTTCAAAAACGGGATGCAGTGTGTTTACTTCATACATATCTAAATAAATGGGACCAAACTGTATTCCTCAAAACCTGGGAACATCTCAGTATTGCGAAAACAAAGGTTATGTATATTGCTAGTAAGAAGAGTCTCGACAAGGAGGGCATTGAAAATTAGTTACAAATATCCACTCAACAAATTATAAAAAAAAAAAAAAGAACTCTGACAGCAGATGTAGGAGGCTGGCTTAGTATATGGTGCACCCTTATTTAAGTGATGCACCTGCAGTAATCCAGGCAACCCTTATGGTGATTTTAGTGGTCTTGGATAACCATAGAAAGCTCTCAAAGTGGTAGCTGTTGAGAGCAGCCTTCAGGCTTATCTTGAAGGAGTGTTAAGCAGCTTGTATTACCAGTTTAAACCGTAGTGTAAGTTAAATGAAAAAGAACCACACAGTGTTTTATAAAAATTCTTCTATTTATTACACAACACTCACTAACACATTGGCAAATCTCCTACCCAGAGATATCAACACAATACATCAAAATACTTCAAATGCAATTAGGTAAGTAGCACAAAATGCAGTGGTCGTCACAGAGAGACCAAACCATAAACTATGAAAGTGGAATGCGAACTGCAAAGTAGAATGGGACTTGGATCAGAAGACCCAGAGGAGCTGGGGACACAAGAAACCACCTAAGGTAAGTACCCAGTGACCCCCATGGAGGCTGTGTTTAGTAGAAACACAGCCATGTGCCCAATGGAAGTCAATGGAGAAGTCACGGTTGCAGTTTTGCAGAAGAAGGACCCTTCCCAAAGGATCCCGAAGAATTTCCTTGAAGGATGGAAAGTTGGAGAGCCCCACCATCTGTGGATGCCCCAGGAACCAGGTTACCTACACCAGGGAAGCAAGGTGCATAGTGGTGCAGAAACACCAGAAAGCTCCGTAGACTACAATGGAACACTTAGAAGAAAGTGCCTTTGGAGAAGTTTAAGAAGGAGTCCGATGGAATCCAAGGGTGGATTTTGGAAGTGAAGAACCTGCAAGCAGAGGGGACAGAGTCTATGCCACTCAGACGTGAGCAGGAGGCACGAAGACACAATGCCCACTGATGGCGGAAGGTTCAGGAGAGTTGATGGTGACCTTGTCTCTGCAGCTGTGAGGACTAGGCAATGCTGAGGAAGACCAGGAGCCATACACAAGCTGTCCCATGTCAGATGTCAGTGACTAGGTGGTGGATGTCCAGTGGGAGCACCAACAAGCCTTGGTAGCCGAAACTGTTATGGAAGACAAAAAAAGACCAGCAAGATCCAAAGGACTCACCAACAGCAGGAGAGTCAGATTATACCCGGGCAAGCAGGGGAGTATACTAAAGCAATAGTAAACCCTCAGGAGGACCCAGAGACCGAAGGCACAGTAGTCGCAAGAGGACCTCGAGCAGCTCACCAAAGACGAAGGCCCATGGTGCAGATGATGTGGTGAGGATGCTGATCTTGGAGAGAAGGGATGCTTGAGGCTGGAGCTTCTTGTAGCACTAAGATCTCTGGAGTGTAAAGCCAACCTGTCTTGGCAATGGCAAGTCTACGCACTGCACAGGGGTATGGTCCCAGCGGTTCTGGCGGGGGTAATGGCCTCAAAATTGCAGAGAGGACAGGCCAGGCCTCGAGGGAGTTACAGAACCACCAGCTGTGTTGCTGAGCCTTGGGACGACAGGAGCAGCAGACTGGTCAGCTTCATTGCGTTGCCTGCAGATACAGGGGAGTGACTCCTTCACTCCAAGGGAGGGTTCTATGGGTGTCCTTGATGCCCACAGGTCTGTTGAAGAACCTGGAAGCAGCACAGACACAGACGATAATGAAGACTTGAAGAACAGCGAGAACAGGAGCAGCAGAAGTCTTCCTTGGTGCAGCTTCGTTTCCAGTCAAAGTCCAACGAAGTCCAAGTGTTCAGATGGTCGAAGAGCTATGTAGTTTCAGGGTTGAGTCTTGTCCCACAACGAATCTGAGGACCCACCACAGGTAAGCCCTTAAGTACCCTAAAGGAAGGGTTGGAACACCTCAGGGGTCCCTCCCAGAGGAGGGGCTGGACAGAGGGGAGGATACTACCATGTCTCTTGTCCGGTTTCACACCAGAGTGGGAGCCAAGGGCTCCCTGAACTGGCTCAAACTGGAGTATGTGAGAAAGGCACCAGATGTGTGCTTCAGAGCAGTTTGGTGGTGCTGGCAAGCACCCCCACCCCAGACCAATACACTAAGTCCTGTCTGGGAGGGCGTCACACCTCCATCTGACAGGAAACCTATTGTTCTACATTCCCCTGCTCAAGCTCAGCTCAGCAGCAGGAGGGCAGAATCGTGTCTGTGGTCAGCAGCAGCAGTAGCTTGCTGGCAGACCCTGAAAGGCTGTTACAGGGTGTACAGGGGGGTACCCAAGGGAGCCCCACAGTACATGCAATCATACTTCCACATTGGAAACGGTGTTGGGGTATGATTCCAACATGTTTGATACCAAACATGACCGGGTTTGGTGCAGCCACTATATAGTCAGACATCTCGTAATGGCTGACGTCCACTATATGTATTAATGGCAGCCCACACTTACAAAGCCTGGAGAATCAACTCCGGGGTTTGTAGGGGTGTCCTGCTCATGCAGGGGCACCCTTACATTTATAACCACGCACACTGCCCATAGGACTGAAGAGCCTGCCATAGTGGTGACTTATAGATTTAAAGTGCAGTGACCTCTGATATAAGGACACATATCTGTTGTGAGAGGTGCAAGCACCAGCTCACACAGGCTGCAATGGCAGGCCTGTAGTCACAGTTTAAGTGGACTCCCATGGGTGGCATAATACATGTTGCAGCACATGGGAGAACCCTGGTGTACCTATGCTCTGGGTACCTTAGTACCATGTACTAGGGACTTACAAGAGTACACCAGTAGCCAATTGTGGAGGAACAAAAGTACTTAACAGGGCAATTTAGGGGAGAAAGCACAGTGACTGGGGCCCTGATTAGCAGGATCCTAGTCAGACTAAGTCAAAAACACACTGACACCAAGCAAAAAGTGGGGGTAACCATGAAAGCAGATTCTACTTTCCTACAGCAGAGTATATAAAAAGATGTATTTATATATTTAGACAAAGAAAAACACAAAAAAGTCAATGAAAAACCATTGTGTGTTGATGGCACTGTACTTAGTGGCCTACATGCTTATAAACAGAGTTTAACCGTACATTAAACATTTTTAAGCAATTGTCCCTGTTCAGAAATCCATACAACATACAACATGTGATCAGTCCAATCAGTTCAACGACATTTAGTTGGAGTTTCCACCTTCAAAAATAGTTCATTCCAGGGGCTTCATCAGGACATAAGGTCTAGCAATAATCAGGGAGTGGCCCTGAAATACAGTAAATGGGAGTGCATCAGTAGGTGACTTACATACTGACCAGTCCAGCACAAGGGGAAAATTATGTGCTGGCTCACCTACAACCACACAGAAATTGTGTTATGCAAACATGGTCCAAAATTGTGGAAGAGATAGGACCAAAACCAGAAACAGGAGAATTAATTATGGAGCCACTAAACTTGCCCATTACCCGTGTGACTATCAAGTAAATAATCCCACTACTAACAAATAGGAGAGGACTAAAATTTAAAATTATCAAATAAAATCCAAAACAATGTCACTGCCTCTTGCACTGCCTAACTTGGTTGTGACTTGTGCACAGAAACTAGTCAACTATTCATTTTGGAATCATCTAATTGGCAGATAAGGTCTGTGTGATGACCAGTATATGATTTCAAGTGTGTGCCATTACACACAGGCATAATAAACTGGGATGTGGCCTGAAGCGTATAACACTTTTTAATATAGTCTTCACCCAAGCATAAGAAATTGTGGCTACTTTTTCACTCTTATGAGCTCTGCTGGTTAGCGAACACCCAGATTGCTGGTGTAACTCAACTGCACTAGGTCAACAAACATTATTGCCATCAGGAATGTGCTAGGAGTTAGATAAAACATCTAGTCTCACATCATTAGATTTTTTTTCCTCCACTTTATCTTTTTTTTGGGGGGATTGAGATACATTCAAGTTAACTCACCAAAATGAGAAGATTAGTTGAGGAAACTACTTGGGTTTCAAAGTCTGCCCATACAAGTAGATTTGAGGGGCCCATTAATGTTAAACAGCCATTCCTGTAAGCACTTACTCATCTAATCCCGGGGCAAAACCTGGATTCTGGTGGATTGGTAGATGACATCATAACAATAATATAAATTTACATTTGCTAGAGTATTACTGCAATTTTACCTGAATAACTTGTGCACTCCTTATTGTTCTGCGTTTTCCAATTTAGTTGTGTGTTTTCTTAAGTGCCCTTAGATTGCTGAACCCAAAGGAGGGCTGGCAGTATGTGCACAGTGTTGATGCCACTTGAAGGAATGCAACACACTTGTGGAGAGTGTGATGTACAATAATGTTTTGCTTGTGAACTTCAAGCTCCAGGATTCCTGAACTCTAACATTGTTTGCAGATAGCGGTGCCTGGATTACTGGGTGTAACCTCCTTCATGTTTCATGGAATCCTTATTATTCATGCAAGTTGCTGCAGCCAGGAACATTGCTTCTTCGATCCATGATTCTTGTTTACGGAACTTATTTTTTTGAAAGTTGCTGAAGATGATCAATTTACAGAAAACTAGTCTGGAAGATGATGTGTTTATGAAATTAACTTTGCTCTAAGTCTGGTTAGAGAGTTGAACTCTGTGAAGCAACAGCAGGATTTCTTTAATCAAGGCTTGAAACTAATATGCACAATAGAGGATGACAATGCATTAGCAGTTGTTGAATTATTTTCCAGTTGAATCAAATTTTTCAGGAAGTAACCAACAATTCTGGAAGGCGTATCTGTATGAAGGCAGAAGTAGTTATCGTACTGATGGGAGGGAGTTGGGCCAGCATTATATTGGTCACATATCTTGCTGCAGTTCTGTGCCTAGAAGAGTGACACAGAAGAGAGTGATTTCCAACGTGGCTGTTTTCTTTCTTACCCCATTCCTCTTTCCCAACTTCTACAATTTGCCTTACATTATCAGATAGTGTGTGGTTGTTAGTGGTTGTGGTGAAGGACAGAGGAGTGCTGCGCTCTAGTTATATCCAAGGTACATGGTTAGTGCTCTCCAACATTATCTTGGTGATAGATAGTCCCGCCCCAGCGGCAATCCTCTGTGATAGAAAAAAGCTGCAGGTACAATACCACCTAAACAAATCACTAGGGAGAAGGTCAAAGATCGTGAGCCTGTGAGCAATCACCTGTACTGCCAAACTAGAATCTAGAAACATTTTCTCCCATGAGAATTCATATACCGGTTAAAGAGCAACAATTAACCTTATGTAACCACCCTAAATCAGCCCATTGAGCCTCTGGTATCAATCAACACCCTATGCATTATAACAAATACAATGTATTTAATGCATTTACAAAATATCAATAAAAGAGTGCACCAGTGTAAAGATAAAAATAGTGTTAATCCTCGAAAATTCTACTTAAAACTTGAAGAGAATCAGCTCACTTATATTAACTACTAAGGGAGGGGGGAAACTCGATAAAATCACAAATAATTTACCCCAACCATACAGACATCTTTTCATCTGAGATCTATCCCAGTGCAACCAAGGTATCAAATTCTATAATGTACCTGGATTCTAGCCGGTGTAATGCCGACATTCTGTTGTCACGTCTGTTGCCTGCGCAGGGCAAACATTTTCAAGAGACTACTGTCCTCCCCATGTGAATTAAAACAATGCCTGGCCACAGGATATTGTGTAATATGTTTTTAATAGCCCGCATATGTTCTAAGATTCTTCTTTTAACTGGATGGATTGTACTTCCTATATGACATTTGTCACAGGGGTACACCAAACAGTAATACAATAATCTGAATTGAAAGTAAGATTTTTTAGGAATGTCAAAATCTCTGTTGGTATGTGGGATCCGAAATGAAGTAACATTCCTATTAGTTTTACATGCTTTACAATTCAAAGTCTCTCAGGGACTTCTTCTTAAAAGTAATTTTCGTGTGTTTCGTCAATATGTTTTTAACACTGTTTGCCTTACTGCTGTAATGGGTGATGAATCTCACTGTTCAGTGCCATTTGGGTGGTTGCATTTTGCTGATGTCAGCAAATTTGTCCTGTCTGCAGTATCTACTTTATGGTCTGAACTCATGATACTCTTAGGAGTTGATTCCGATGTCGTTCAGAAAGCATTCCTATCGAATTGGTGCGCTTTCCGGACGACTCGGATCGGGGAAGTCCAACTGAGCGATTTGGATGTATCCGGATGCTTCCGGATACGATTTGGACAGACTCCCATTGACTTCAAAGGAGCCTGTGTTCCGAACGAGAACACAGGCTCCCATTGAAGAAAGGGGTGGCTGGGGAAAACCTTGCACCCTGTGGCGGGCACCCATGGTGCCTGCCACACTGTGCATGGTTGGAAAGAGACGGTCCCCTGGGTACCCCCATGGGGCTGATTCAGGAGGCCCCGGGGGAATCATGGGCCTGCTACTGGCCACCATAGACTGTTTCCGGAGAAACTGAATCGGAACGGCTTTCCGAATCGGTCATCGTACTCGCTCGCTCGGAAAACCGTGTTCATAGAGCTGTACCATTCGGCTCCAAAAGACACGACCTACCCGAATGCCTTTCAGAACCGATTCGGACAGCCCTACCAGTTTCCGGCATCATAATCGGTTGTTGGGAACTGTGCATGATTCGGTCGGCAACAAGGGTTCCGGATCGGATTTGGCAAACCCAAACCGATTCGGAGCCCTTTCGAATGACATCGGAATCGACCCCTTAGTGTTGTAAACTCTGTCTTTGAATCTAGTTATCATTTTGCTTTTCTCTTTTTCAAAAGCCTCTTGTGTACTACAATTGTACAATTAACCCTAAACATAATACAAATTCAGTTGATGTGACTTCTATACCTTGTCAAAAAACAATCTGTGACATTGAGGATATACAGTTGTTATTATCACTGGATGATGAAGAGTCAACTTCATCCTCCATCACACATATTCTCTCTTACTTAGGTATTTTGGCTGATTTTAGTACAAATAGTGGTTTGCGACCTAAATCTATTTTCTTGCCTGCTTCACTGAATGACAATGCTATAGATATTTTTCATCAACAAGTGACCGAGGAACTATTTAATTGGGAAGGCAGGACCAAACAACATACTAAGATCAGCAGTGACAATCTATCAGAAGGGGAAAGACATGCACTTGCCAAAGTAACTGCACTTCCAGAACTAACTATCAAGGAAGCAGAAAAGGGAGGCAATTTGGCGCTAATGAAAACAGGATTGCATCCATGAAATAGTTAGACAATTGTCTGATTTCACAGCATATGTAAAATTGAGTTCTAATCCTCCTCATCACATTTACATTAACAATAGAAAGGAAACTCAAGATCTGGCGTGACCAATGCCTTAACAGTGATTTAGAATTCAGATACATGTTTGTACCTTATCCTAGGGCACCTTGTATCTATGCTCTTCCCAAAATACATAAACCTGGTAACTTTCTGCCAGGGAGACCAATTATATCTGGAATTGGATCTCCAACTGAGCATTTCTCAGAATATATTGATGTCTTCCTTCAACTGTTAGTGAGTAATCTTCCATCGTATGTACATGATGCAAAAGATCTATTGAATCAATTAATTGATTTTAGTTGGTCTGATGAATGTTGTTTTATGACTTTGGACATTTGTTCACGTTATACCTCTATCCCCAAAGAAGCAGGGCATATTTTTTATCATCTCGAGATGCTACATTGTGGAAACATACATTGATGCTGATAAAAATGATTACATTGGTTTTGGACAACAATGTATTTTTACACAATGGTAAATGGTATTGTCAGTGCCAGGGCGTGGTCATGCGGCCAAACTTTTCTCCTTCTTTTGCCAACCTTTTTATGGGTTGGCTAGAGAAAGTTTACATTTGGAGTAACTGCCCCTGTGAAATGATGACTCATGTGGTATACTGGAGACGTTATATTGATAATGTGTTAATGATCTGGACAGGGGGTGAGGCCCTAATAGGTGTATTTTTGCTCTTTTCTTAACAACAATCAATGTAATATTGTATTCACACATCAACACAGCCAGACAGAGATAAAGATTTTAGATCTGAAATTGTATTTCAAGAATCGAAAAAGTCTGTCTTCCCTATATAGATAAGCCACGGCATGTAATTCAATTCTACACGCTCATGCTTCACATCCTAGATCACAGGTCTTCCCTATTCCTTCTGGAGAGATGACTAGAATAAGGCTCAATTGCAGTGAAGATGAGGTTTTTCGATCTGAGATAGACAATGCTGAAAAGAGATTTCTAGCAAGGGGATATCCACCAGGTATCATTTCAGCTGGCAAACAACGGATATTAAAAACTGATCGCAAAAAGCTACTCAAGGATAAGAAGAGACCAACAATCAATAAAAATAGGGTTTCTGTGATTACACCCTATCATACTTTGAGTCACATTTTTTATGATATCATGCACAAACATTGGCACATACTCAAGGTTAAACCCCACTCTGAATAAATGTATCTCAGACAAACCAGGGACTATTTACAAAAGAGGTCAAGCTTATGCCACATACTGTGTCCTAGTTACTATAATCCTAAAAATACAAACGCAGACTTAGATTGGCTACCTTCTCAACTAACAGGTTTCTATAAATGCGGACATTGCAATATGTGTCAATACACTCTGGATAAGATCAAAAGTTTCCAATATAATATGACCTTTGAACACAAGATAGAAGCTTTTATTAATTGTAATACCAAATTTGTGGTCTACTGTGTCCTGTGTGTAGGCAAATGCATCTACATTAGCAGTACCATTCGGCCCTTAAAAGAGAGGATTCAAGAACACATTCATGCCATCAGGAATGACAATAAAAACTATCCTCTAGCTGTGTATTTTAACACTTGCCATGGGTCTGCAGATTTGCAGCTAAAAAGATTCCATGGTGTGGGGATTGCACGGGATCATCCCAGAGGAGGAGTCAGAACGCAATTATTGAGAAAACTAGAGACAGGCTAGATAACCAAACTCAGGGCTTTGGACTATGGCTTGAATGTGTATAGGGAACTGTTTGCATTTTTAAATGATTAATTGTTAGTCAGAGGTTCACCTTAGATCCTGTCTTACTGATCTGTAAAAACACTCACACTCCCTTCGCATTAAATTGTGGGGGTAGTCACCCAAATTGGCCAACAACATTGAGACACATTTGTAGGTTTACTGATATTTGGAAGCATACCATATAGGTTGAGACGACTCATCGGTGACCAGTCTGCATCTATATGGTATAATATGTTGTTTTGTCTTTACATTATAAGATCTATAAAGACATATACAGAGTTTGTTGATAAATGTCTATTGGGTTGAAGTCTCACTAATATATTTCTATTTTTGGAATTGTAAATTTCTTTTTCTTTATGAATATTACACTTGTTAAGGTGTTAATTTTATCCTCTTTTTTACATTCTTTTTATTTTTCTTAATGGAATATTTGATATTAAATATGTTCTTCACATTATGGCACCTTATCGGGACTAATATTTCCTTCCTTCTCTCGTGCTTCTCCTTTACCTTTTGTTTCAACTTTAGCATGCGTGTTTATTTTACATCACGTGATACGGGCGGGGTTGGGTTTCATACCTATAGTCTTTTGACCACACAGTGGTCTTTATGCCATTGATTTGACAAGATTTGACACAACAAAAATGGTACATTTCATTGTCTAAGAACAGAATAATGAGCTGTCACCACAGTCTGTTAACTCGTTTGACTTATAGGAGCTCGCTACACAATACAGAAGGGGTTTGGTTTTCGCTAGACTTTTATGCTGGATTGCTCCGGCTTAACTTCTACACAATGTTTTACTTTTATGGCCTTGGTGAGGACTTGACGTGTTAAATATGGCGCCCATTTTCCAAGACGGATTATTGAGCCGTCAGTACTTTCACCTAACCTTTCTGACTCTTAGGGAGTCCTTTACATGATATTACTATGCCCACGTCCACACTGAGGATGGTGCTGGTAAGCGTTGGCTACACTTTTTACATCCTTTAAGGATATGATTGGATTGGGTTAGGTGGTGTATTGGATGCTTTTGTCATGTTTTTCTCTATCTTTTGTCATCCTCTCAGCAACTATAACACTTGACAACTATCGGCTTATCATAGCCGTTGACATTACTGCATCTTCACTACGATGTTGTTCCCCTGACCTCAGGTAAGATGGCGTTAGCCATCTGGGGCGCCTTCCCCTTGTAGCGTTTATAATTTGTATTGTAAGTTTACAGGCAAGTGTTTGTGACCAATGACTTGCATTGCTAACAGAATGCAAATTAAATGACACACCTTGGACTTAACATTGACTGCATGGTTCTTAGTCTTTGATGCATTTTTACAGTTCTCTTTCCATTTTTAGAGCATGTACAGTTTACATACAATTATGCATTTATGATAAAAGGATGAAACCAAGACCTTTTGGGTCATTTAATGACACACCAAATGGCATGCCCTTGACATGGCACGGACTGATTGAATTACAACCTTTAGAGATTATCTTACAGTTTGATTTTTTTTGCGTGGAGTTTCTGTGTCGCTTTCATGAATATTTATAGTTGCTTTTTTCTTTCCCAGCACTAAATTTAAATAAATAAATACATTTCTTTTTTTGATATTACTCAGAATACTTCTTTTATACCCGTGTGCCCTGGTTCTGGAAGGTGGCAGACGCTTCTAGATAGTGGCTTTGAAATGCATGGAATGTCCACCCTCGCCCTTCCTGGCGCCAAGCTGGCTGAAGTGACAATGCAGGGTCCTTACGCCCTTTGTGTGGCAATGCAAGGTCATTAGGCCCTTTGTGTGGAGGCAGAGCACAGGCTATTCAGGTGTAAGTGGGGCTGTGCTCAGCACCACCCCCCATCCTGCCAGCAGATGGACCACTCAGGCACATCTAATCCTTCTACTGTGTGAACGTCAGTGATGAATTCACAAAGTCTGTCAGTTACACCCAATCATGTGACCCAAGACAAGCTACAGGCACAAAAGGGCTAAGAACAGGAAAATGCCAACTTTCTAAAAGTGTCATTTTCAAAATTGTAATTAAAAAAACAGGCTTTACCATTAAAGGATTTATCATTACAATTTCATAGACACCAAACATGGCATAGCCACCAACTCCCAATTGGGAAATACAGCTTATTAAATGCAAATAACATGCAAAACTTAAAAGTACATATTTGGCCTTTTAATTACACAGCGTCCGGCCCTATGGGCTACCTAGGGCCGACCTTAGGACTGACATGTGTAATAAATGGGGAGTTTAAGGTTTGGCAAGGGTGTTTAAATGGCAAGTAAACATAGCAGTTTAAAACTGCATTCAGGCTGCAATGCCAGGCCTGGGACAGGTTTTACAATGCTAGTGGGTTGCACAATAGGTGTTGCAGGCCTACTAGTAGCATTTAATTTACATGCCCTCGGTATATGGTATACCTCTCTGTGAGGGACTTATAAGTAAATTAAATATGGCAATTAGATCCAAGCCAATGTAACCATGTTTTAGGGATGGGAGGTAACCCTGGGCGTAGTTCGCGTAGTAGCGCTACGCGTAGCTACGCGAAGTGCACTTCGCACTACGTGAGCTACGCGTAGCTACATGAACTGCGTAGTGCACTGTGCAAAATGCTGTTCGCACTGATTGCACAGTGCCGGATGCTTGTCCGCACTGTGCAATCAGTGCAAACCGCATCTTGCACAGTGCAAGCGGTCGTTTTCTGCCGCTCGAGTAGATTTCTACTCGAGCGGCAGCTTTCTCAACGCGGACTGGTAGTTTCTCATCGCGAGCGGTCGCGAGCATACGCGACCACTCGCAATGAGAAACCTGACCTCCCCGCGTTGAGAATCTCGCCGGGAGGTTTATTTTCCACGCTCGCGATCGGCAACTTGATATTGCTGATCGCGAACGAGGAAAAAGTCTCACCGGGATGTCATTTTGCTTGCTCGCGGTCGCCAACTTGACGTTGAGGACCGTGAGCAAGCAAAAAATGACTGCTACGCTACGCGTGTTTGCACTGTGCTACGTGCAATTCGCGTACTGCGAAGTAGCGCAAACATCGCAAACTACGCGAGCGTAGCGTAGTACTTCGCCCAGGGTTAATGGGAGCACAAGTGCACTTTAGCACAGGTTAGCAATGGTAAAGTGCACAGAGTCCTAAGGCCAACAAAATAGCTTCAGCAAAATGAAGGAGGAGAGGCAACAAGTTTGAGGAGGAAGACCACCCTAAGGGTGATTGGTCTAACACAAGGTATTACCTGCTGTGTTCTTCCTGAGTAGCTTGGTGCACAGTTCTCTTGCACAACTGTTACCTTTACATTCAAGTATTCAATTTCATGTCTACTTATCATGGATGTCAATTTTAAGTTCACATCATTATTTAGTTCTTTTACAAATGCCTTGGCCAACTTCACAGATCCCTTCAAAATTACAAAGAGGTCATCAATATACCTCACCCAGAGCACTATGGGGGTCAATATATGCTTGCCATCTGCTCCTCCCACCAGTGCATGAATACATTTGCATAACTGGGGGCGAAGCTGGTGCCCATCTCATTTCCCTAGGTTTACTTGTGATACTTGTTGTAAAAAATAAAGAAATTGTTGTTGCGACAGAAACCAATCATATCCAATAACATTTCTGTATGTAACAACAATGAAAGGGCTCTTGCCCTCAAATGATGTCTACAAGCATCAATTCCTTGGTTATGATCAATACACGTGTAGAGATTATAAATATCTAATGCCGTAAGTGTTTAAACAGATTCCCAATGTACATCATTGATGACTCTCAGGATGTCTCTGGTAACTTGTATATAAGAAAGCAGGGATGTAACAAATGCTCTCAAGAAGGATTCTGTATATCTAGAAGTAGTTTCTAGAGGGCTACCAATTGATGACACTATGGGCCTCCCAGGAGTATTCACTGAATCTTTGTGGATTTGGGGTATTAAATATAATAGTGGTATCCTAGGATGACAACATTTCAGAAATTGAAATTCATACCATTCCATAAAACCTTGCTTTCTCCACTGGGACAACTTGTCCCAGAATATTATTTTAGTCTCAGTTATTATATTTTACCACTAATTCATAACAACTGGAATCCCCTAGTAGCCTATATTCTTCTTGTAAATATTTCTACCTGTCCAACACCACTATGTTGTGTTGCCACCCTTGTGCGCTATAATTTTTCTACATCTCTCATAGAGTTGGATCATCATCTCCAGAAATTGTAAACTGCTACAGTGGAACATGCACTGCACTTGAGCAAGTCACTGTGAGTTGCTCTGCTGGAAATGCCACATCAAAAAACGTTAGACAAAATTGATGAGGGCGAAAACCGGTCATGGTGTAATAACTAGCAAATTATAGGAGTCAGTGCAGAAATTCCCAAGGCTGAACTGTTAACATACATTCAAAAACCCTTCCAGCACATTGCTAAAGTGTCAGAAGACACAGAAATTGAACTAGACAAGACACACAGAGTATACCAATCAAAAAGATAAAAAGCAAGAGGTTCTGACAAAAGAGTTGAGATCACAAATGTTCCAAAATACCTCCTTTCACACCCACACTAGGCAGAATGAATTCCAGGACATTACTACGCATCAAAAAATCCACTGCCACTGGGGCTTCCAAATCTGTATTTTGTTCCCCTAAAAAACTAAGAAGAGATGTCCATCCTGAGGATACACCCACAAGATAACGGAGAAGATGCAGAAAAAGAGGAAGACCGGAACAATTTATGGCTCGAGTGCAGTAAAGGCAATGTTCCCCAAAGTAGAAAACAGAAACAAAAAGTTTATAACGTCAAAAAGACAAAGAAAAAGACAGTATTTCTGAAGAGGGTTCATTAGACTCTGATCATATCCATGGATGGTCTCCTTTGGTTATCAACATTCACTTTCAAGTTAACCATTACATTTCCTTTGATTATGAAATGTTTAAATGTGGATTAGTAACATAAGATATGTTAGAAGTGCTCCTGTACACAAGAGTGCACTCATTCCCTGTCCACATATTAAAAATTATGGCCCTCATGGGAATAAAACTGGAAGCTGCCCCCTACTGTGTATATCTCCACACTTTTAGTGGTTAGACTTAGGTGTGTACTCTTGTTCGCAGTTCCCTCATATTCCAGTTGATTGTCCCCTTCCCCACTGGTTACCCCCTCCCGGAAACAGGTACAAGGAAATATCAGAAATTGGATCAATAGGCAGACTCAGTCAAGAGCACCAAATCACATGAAACGTAGAACCAACCTTTGACATTATTTACATAATCTCTGCTATACTATAAGATTATCTTTAATAATATAATGACACTTAATAGAGAGGGACTGAATTCCTTGACGAAGAGGATAATCCTCTTGAAATGGCTGAACTCTAAAGGGACACCCATGTGATGATTGAGGATATACACAGATTGTACTCTTCACCCTCACACTCCTCTACCACTCACTAGGACCCACAAAAGTCAAGAGGGGGCCATTTTACTCAAGAAGAGTTTCAAAGCAAGCTGACCCCACTGATAAAGGCGAAGAAGGAAGGCTATTATTGTTGAAAGTGGAAATAGAAAAAAAGGCCTATAACATTGGCATGCAATCAATACCCCTAATCTAAATAAATAGTTTTAAAGAACTTTCTCACCCTAGCCAATAACATCACAGGTATTCAGATACTGGGCAGGGATTTAAATATAGCACTTGACTCAAAACAAGACTGGTCTGGGACTACACATAACAGGGCCCCACTGCCCCCTCACTAGTAAATGGGATTCACGACTTGAAAGCAGTGGATATGTGGAGATGCTACCATGGAACAGAGAGAGGTTACAATTTTTACTGAAATATTCATCCTAGGGCATCTAGAATTTACTTACTCCTGACCCAGAATACTACTTCCAACTTAATGCATGCAAGCACTATAAACAGACAATTGCTCCCAGATTACGCCCCATTAAATATATACTGTTAAATGACCATAGAGAAAACCTTTCCATGCAGGCAATCGTGAATGAATGAAATAGCATTCAGATACCCTGTCATGAGACATGAAATTAGGGAAGCCTTGGAGAATTATTTCCAAGAAAATGACGATGAGACTGCAACCATATCCAAGAGGTGGGACACTGCAAATGTGGTTGTGAGAAATTTGGTTGTTGGTTGAATGGGGGCGACCCCTGTTCAAGCAACAGCCACAATCTCTGTCATGGTGAGCTACAACAGTCACTAAATTAACCTGTTTTTAATCTCTGATAGCATGACACAAAAGCAGTCCGACTTAACTTAGAGGTAATGTGTAAAGTATTTGTCCAGCACAAAAACAGTAATAAAGTGAAAACACGAAACAAGAAAAATCCCACACCAATTTAGAAAAATAGAGTACATTATATTAAATTATTTGATACCAAGTCAAGTCAAGTCAATAATACTTTTATTTGATTTCGTTAAAAATCGTAAAAGAATGGAAAAAGCACATAATACAAAATGATTTAAAATGGGGGTTTGTAAGGTACAAAAGATAAAAACACAGTGCGGTCATATACTCAATCGTCATCAATGGTTAAAATAAGAAATATTAAGTTTGATACCAAAATGACAAACATCCTATTAGTAGCACCAGCCGCTGACATCTAGTCAGACATCTAGTTGCGTGAGAGTCTGGGTCAGTCAAAAAATATGGCAGACCGGGTTGGAGCAAGAGTCAGATACAAGAAGTTGATTGGCCCTGGTCAGTGCTTACCTTCGGACTTAGAAGAAATTTAAAAGAAAAATATTCAGAGAAGGTAAAGTTCAGTGGGCAAGGCTGTAGGCAGTGTCCGAGGAGGGAGTCTTGTCGCCGGAGAGCTGCTGGATGAATTCGCGGTGAAGATTGCTTTGTTCAGACTTAGTCACTTTTTTAGAAGTTGAAAATCTCCAGTGGGACGAGGCTGGAGGCTGTAACTGATGAGAGTTCCACATGGCCGGATATCCCTTTCACCGCTGAACAGGATTTGCTTCTGCGGAGAAGAATGTAGTGGGAGCTGCAGCAAAATCACGCAGACCGGCAATGCCCTTTGGGCAGATGTACTAGCAGATTGGTCCCAGTCTCCTCTCGGTTCTCAGAGCAGTTTTTAGCCAAACACTTTCTAAGTCCCAAGTTGTGGATTTTGGCTATCTGGGTACCTTTTGAACCACCACCAAGGCTCCAGGACTGGAGGGCACCACTTGAGGGATAAGTACTCATTCAGTCTGGGTCCAGGTGCATGTTCAAGATTACTGTATATTTTCCTGTCCCTGAGCCTCTGATAAGGAGGCCAGCCAACTAGCCCTTGGGGTCTCTGTGGTAGTCCTGGGTTCTAGTGATGAAATAGGACTCAAGCAGCAGGGCAGGTCTTTTAGAGTTCAAGACAGCCTGCAGGCAACAATGCAATTTTCGTGGAGTATACAGCAGGCAGTTCTCTGACAGTCCTTCAACTGGCCCAGAAAGTGAGCTGAAGAGTGGGACTGAGGGGCCTATTGGTATACCTGGTGCTTTCTTTGAAGGAGGAGAAGATTCTAGAGAATTCTTTTCGAAGTGCTTGACGTTTCCTGACTCCCCTGTCCTGGCTCCGAGCTGACTGCATGAACAATGCAGGGGTGACAAATCTTTTTTTGTGAAAGTGGAGCACAGCCTATTCAATTGCAAGTGGGACTAGGCCCACCCCGCCCCTCCCTCACCCTGCCAGTTGATTACCCATTCAGACACATCTAATCCCTCTATTGTGTGGCTGGCTGGGACGAATAAATAAAGTTCAACTACCAACTACACCCAGTGAGGTAACCCAGTAACAGGCTGCAGGCACCACTAGGTTAGGCCAGGAAAAAGCCATCTTTCTAAAAGTGGCATTTTCAAAATTGTAACTTAAAATCTGACTTTATCATTAAGGAGTAGTCTTAATAAAAAAACTCTCAGATAACAAACACAAAAAACTATCCTGTTTCCACCCCAATGTTATTCTATGGGAAAGGTAGGCCTCACAGTAGTGAGTAACACATTTAGATGGTTTACTATTAGGACATGTATATGCAATAAAAAGGGGAGTTTAAGGCTTGGCAAGGGGGTCATTTTGCCAAGATGAGATGGTTTTTAAAACTGCATTCAGGCTGCTACGGCAGACCTGGGGCATGTTTTAAGGGGCTAAGTCAGCGGGTGGCACAATAAGTGCTGCAGGCTCACTGGTAACATTTAATTTACAGGCCCTGTGTATATGGTATACCACTCTACTAGGGACATAAAAGTACATTAAATATGTCAATCAGGTGGAAGCTAAATTTATCATGTTCAAAGGAGAGAGCACCAGCACTTTAGAACTGGTTGTCAGTGGCAAAGTGTACAGAGTCCTAGAACCAACAAAAAACAAATTTTAGCAAAATGTTGAGGGTAAAGGAAAAAGGTTTGGGGGTAGCCCACCCTAATGCTGACAGGTCTAATAAAGGGTAGATTGATTCTTCATGCTAATGACATTTTAAGGGGATCAAAACTAGACAAGAGAATAAAGAACACAAGAAGTTTGTCTTTGGAGAGACTGCAAGGAAAAGGCTCAGAACCAAACAACTATTCAATGAAAATGGAGAAAAGGCTGATAGATTACTGCCATATAAATTGAAAGCCACCCACAACCAAAATGTAATAAAAATGATTGAGATCAAAGAAGGGCCGATAGAGAATCAGCAGCAGAATAGGTTGAGGAATTGTCTGAATTCTAAATTAATCTTTATAGGGCAGGAGAACACACAAAAATAGTTTGAGGTGACTATCTCCATGATACCACTTACTTTGAAATACCATCTGATCAAGTAGATGTACTTCAAGCCATAAACATCTTACCAACTAACAAGGCCCCAGGACTGAATGGTTTTATCCCATCATTATATAAAGTTTTTAAAGACTTGTTAGCAGAACCCCTGGCATATTTATTTAACTAGTTTTTGTCTTAAAGTGAAGTGATCAAAACCATGATGGAGTGTGAAACCGTTTTGATTATGAAACGCGGAAAGACTTTAGCAAGTGTGGGCCATATAGGTCTATAGCTCTACTAAACATAGATGTAAAAATATATATAAGTTTTGATGAAAATGTAATCCAATCAATCTTTACCACTCCTAGTTTTTTAGACACACAGATTATACAGCCCCTGACTAAGACCGAAGAATGGGATAAGCTTTTTAACTTAAGACACTATACACTACTGCCTTACACAGAGCCATTATGATGGAGTGCCTACTCAGCAGTGAAGTTCTTCAATGGCTCATCATGATTAATGAAACCAGGATTTTCCTTAATGATAAATGTTTTAGAAAGGACTGGTCTTTGATCTCTTGGCATTGTACTTGCAATTGGCTGATCCTGGTAATCAATACCGCCAAGCACCCTATGGATACTTTACTAATTGAGACAGAAACCCTAGAGAATAACATCAAATATATGGTCCAACTGATCATTTATAAAATAAAGCATTTATAAAGCATTGTATTAATTATTTCAGTAACAGACAGCCCTTAATACCATCCCAAGGACTATATCAAACATGAGCAGTCTGCCTCTAGAAGATCCCCTGTCATCACCAATACGGAGCCAGTTCGCACTTATGAGATATACCACCCAATATATAGCATCTCCTTAGTGTGGTGCAGCTTGCAGATCTTGTCGGTCACTTTTTCAAATGTATGTGCTTTACACAAAGGGGATGTGCTATCTCTCTGCCTTTGTTATTTTCTCCATCTCTTACCACCATGAACTAGGCGTTCTGTCATCACTTACTAAGGTTATAACTTTGACAAATTAGATGTAGGCCCTCTCCTTCCCCCATCCTTACCAGCGTCATTGCCCAGATCACGCAGGCATATCAATCCATACTTTGGGATTGGGTTTCTTCTAACCCTGGACGTAGCAGGCGTAGTGCCTCTACGCTTATTTCCACAGAGTTTGAAAAAAACTCTATGGGAATACGCTACGCTCCCTCCCCCCTATCAAATTCTTTAAAAATTAAAAAAGAAGCCACTTACCTGTGTGTCTGCTGCCTCGCCTGCCTGGCCGCTCTCCTTCCTGCTCCTCGCGTCCTTCTGTAATTAATAAAACACTACGTTGTACGTCAAGCGCAAGGGTACGCGCCAGCATATATACGCGCACTTTATGAACAAATTTGTTTCTTTTGCTCATTGAGCAACTGCGGTGCTGTTTAAGATTACCTCGCCGTGATTTTAGATAATGCTCTATTTTATAAACACAGCTGAAATTTCTTCATTCAACATTCAATTGCAAATCGCGTATTTTTTAGTAAAAGGCATCTCAACATTTTACAGATCTCGATACAGAAGAAGATTAGAATTGGCAATAACAGAATCAGTATCGTCAAAAGATCCAGGCAAGTTTCTGAGTTACCCCTGTTAAAATACTCATGTTAAACATATTACAAAGGAAATTAACAAACAATATTTATATTTTTTGGGCAGGAAACAACCACGCCTTCGATTCCTCACCAAACTCATTAAGGAGGAGAATAGCCTAAATGAGGTACATTTAGAAAAATTCAGGGTCTATCAGTGGACAATACACAATTTGTTAGTCAGGTGTCAGTAATACACACCCCGTTTTTTCGTTTTCTTTTGAACTGACACCACCATGTCCAGGTCCTGATGAAAACCCCATAATGGTCGCGGGGTTGGAAACCCGTTGACCTCGGCATCTGGGACAAGACACTTCCAGAGTGCTAGGGGAGAAAACTCACAAATAACTGTTCTCCTTTTGACAACACTTAGAATTACAGGTCCCAGAGCTGCACACACAGGCAGGAGATATCACACATTTGGTTTCTGTACACTTTATTCACTCTCCTCCTAAGTGTGATCGTTATTTTTCAGTCAAGGTCTGGTGCTCTATGTTTTGTATCAAATTATGTATATATATTTTTCATGTATTTATGGGTATGCAGACATAATATCGAGTTTTAAATATCGATATGCCATAATATCGATGTTTAAATTTCGATGTGACAGAATATCGACCTGCAAGAATATCGTCAACAAGAATATCGACATGCAGGTAAGAAATATCGTTTTACTTAATATCGAAGTTAGGAATATCGTAAGTAAAAATATTGTTGTTTATAATATAAATTCTTTTTTTTAGTGTTTTATATGTTAGTATATGTGTTAAAAGTATAGCTTATTTTTCTAATGTATGTTTGAATTTTTTAGAAGTAATTAATTTTATGTTAATTAATTTTTGCGTATTTTAGTTCTGTAGCGGGTTGTGGGTTTATAGGGGAATAGGGTGGGAAGTAATTTAATTATAATATATTAATTAATAGTTTTTTAGAAGTTATTAATTTAAAAAAATATATATATTGCGTTTTAGTTCCGTAGCGGGTTGTGGGTTTATAGGTGAATAGGGTGGGAAGTAATTTAATTGAAATTAATTAATTAATGATTTTATTAATTAATATTTTTGTATTTAATCATTTATATTGTTAATTGTGTTAATTAATTGGTTATTAATCAATTTTTAATTGGTTATTAATTGGTTATTAATTTGTGTCACGTTTTTAAAGTCTTTTCCAAACCTGTTTTTTCACTTTTTAATCTGATGCAAAATAGCCCACATAGGTAGTGAAGCTAAATCTCTCTGCTCTATTTGGTATTATGCAAGTAGCAAATACTGTCCAAAGTGACAGTCGATCCTTTGTAGAGCTGAGACATAGCCTTTGTAACCTACCCCGTGAAGTTAAAACTAAGCAGTCACCTCCAGCACCTCTGTGAGCTTACATAATTAATATTTGTAGCTACATGGAAAGAGGAGAAGGTGCCATTAATGATTATTAGAGTTTTAAAACTGGTGAGAAGCTGATAAGTATTTGGGAAGCCTATTGGAATTCAATTGGTGGTCCTCTTGGGTAACCGGAGCAAATCATATCACCATCAGATTTCCAACAATCATTTTAAGGGCATTTCTAACATGATAATGCATTTTAATGTGTATCTGAGCAGCCATCACTTGTCTCAAAACTTCCCATTTTAAACCAAAGTAATTCTTCCTTCCCTTCTGAGTCCTAAAGGACACCGTCTACATCCTGAACCAACACAGTGACACTTCTGTAACAAAATGGGGCAAAGTCAGATAAATACACCATATCATCTTCACAGAACTATCAAATGAGTACCATTGACGTCTTAAAATTCATTGTATATTAAAGAAATATCTCTTAGCCATCCCACTGCTACGGTGATGGAATATGGTTGTAGCGATAAGTGTTTGCAAAATAATATATCATTTCTTTCTTCAGATAAAAAAATGGACGCTATTTTCTTATGCTAAACACACCGGATTGTCTTTGCTAGCAAATCAATGTGGATGAATATAATGCCAAAGGTAAGCACATAAGTCATCAACGGAACCGGGAAGAACTGCAGCTTCCAGATTTCTGTGAAGTCGTGGAATTTCTACAACTGACATTAGAGATAAACAGAGCCATCTTGCAGGCAGAGCAAGTACACCCTT
Organism: Calotriton arnoldi; assembly: GCA_963921515.1. NCBI lineage: Eukaryota > Metazoa > Chordata > Amphibia > Caudata > Salamandridae > Calotriton > Calotriton arnoldi. The sequence goes on along the minus strand of CAWUFW010003439.1, from coordinate 724,112 downwards.
CAGGCAGACATCACAAGCATCCATCGGGACTCTTCATGGGCCTCCAAAGTGGTGTTAGACCAGAAAATAATACTCCGAGATCTGCAGAGGGGTGTACAAGAGAGTCTGTTAGAAATGAGGCTTCTGGTTGGCTAAGGTATACACCATAGCCATGCGGATCCCAGCACTCTTGTCAGGGTAAGCTAGATACACAACTGAGATGACATGTGCTCACCCTCTGGTAGCTTGCCGCAGAGCAGGCAGGCTTATAACGAGAGGCAATGCATACACTACAAAAAGACTCCACACAGGTTTATAACAATAGGTATTGTACTATCAACAAAATGAGAACAAAACGATATAAATCCAATGAATATTTCTCAGGTTATTACACACAAAGCACAAGGGAATCACAATGCAAAAATATGCAGTTGCTACTATTACATTCTTTACAGTAGTGCAAATGCGGGTTTCAAAGCATTGTCAATCACAACCGGGGATCGCTCGGTGCACAAGAGTACCTGTCATGCCCAAGCAGCACTCGTCGATGGGTCTGCATGGGTCCGACGGGACTAGCATGTGCAGAAAAGCAAGTGGCCTACAAGTGTGCAGGCAGGTATATAGACCTCTTGTCAAGGTCGGAATCCCAGTACCTTTCTAGAGCCACTAGCGCTCGTGTTGCTTTAGTTGATGTCAGCACACAGCGTCAGAGCTCCTCACGGGGGCGGGAGGCGCTGACACACTGACTGGTGTCGTCCAGGCAAACTGGCGGGGCTGCACAGCAAAGACTTCTCTCAGCACCCTCGGTGTGGGGGGTAACAGAGGCTGGAAGTGTTACCGCAGTGATGCACTCGATCTTCCAGCAATGCTAGGTTGGAGTGGAGGTGTCGACGCTCAATCCGAGCGAAGTGCTCGAAGTTAAGCTGGTGAACCGGCTCAGGAGAGTTGTACATGCAGGATTAATTGACAGACTCCTTGCAGAGCAGAGTCCCAGGGCAGGAATTCGAAGTCTTTGATGACCTTCAGAGTTTGGGGTACAGGGGGCAAGCCAACAAGCCCTTGGAGAGCACCTTCGATGGTAGCACAGGAAAAAAGTAGCAGGCAGCAGGACAACACAACAAGGCAGACCACAAAGTGGCACTCCCTCCTGCAACTCAGTAAGCAGCAGGCCAACACATCAGAGCAGTCAACAGAGAGACAGTCCCTCCTGGCAGCACAGCAGTCCCACTGGCAATGTACAGATGTAGAGCCAGCAATGTCTGAATACAGGTCCAAAAATGTCTGATTAGATGGGGTCAGAGATCCATTACTTATAATCAAAAGTGTCTTTGATGTGGGGGTGACTTCTGAAGAATTCTCTGAAGTGCACAGGTCCCCTTTCAGCCCAGTCCTGTCTGCCAGCCTGCCTATGGGGGGTAAATCAGCCCTTTGTGTGGAGACAGGACACTACCTATTCAAATGAAGTGTTTCCTCCTTTCATTACTCCTGACCAGGATGACCCATCAGTATGCAGATGAATGCAGATGCAGTTGAGTGTCCTGTGTTGTGGCTGTTTAGAGGGAATGCACAAATGTAGCTGCCGCCCAGCTCAGCTCAGACGTGTTTTGGAGACAGGCTATCAGGCATGCAGAGCAGTAAGTGCAGGGAAATGTCAACTTTCTAAAAGTGGTATTTCTAAAATAGTAAATTCAACCTTACAGTAAGTGGGATTTATCAATAACATTCCAAACATATGAAACATTAATTAGTAAACCTGGCCTTTGGGATCCCAAAACCTGTGCTGGGAACATAAGCATTACAACTAATGTTAAATTCCTCATAGACTGTCTCTACTCTCTATTCTAACAAGAACTGGTCGGGCACTTGTGGCAGCTTGCCCCCCAGCTCTCCTGACATTGGGGAGCTACCATGAGTGCATTGTCTTCCGGTACAGACCAGGCTCCCCACAGAATGCTCACTCGGGGAACAGTCGGAGCTCTGGGGCAGGGAATGTGGCACTCTGGACCTCGGCCCATCCCCACCTCTAATCCTCCTCTGAGAAGGGACATGTGACCCTTCCCCCCCCACCTCCACTATCATGGGTCATGTCTGGGTTACTGTGAACCTCCCCCACCCTCAGTTGAGGAGAACCTGAGCCAATCCCCTTTGGATCACTCCCAAATGCCTCTTCAGACACTCTGGTACTCACCTCCTTTGCAAGTTCCCTGGGATCAGAGAACTTGCAATCAACGAGGTCTTAGTGTAGCTTTGAAAAACAGAGATTGAAAATGTGGTCTCTTGCAATCAAGTGATATAAATCTCAATATTCATCTACTTTTCTGCCCCTCACCCAGCCCTTCAATGCCTTACCAGCATAGTCTAAACAGTCATCCAAGCTCTGTGTGGATAGCTTGTGACTAGCCCTGAACCTCTGTTGGTATTTCTCAGGTGTCAACCCAAACTTACTGGTCAAGATCATCTTCACTGTAGTGTAGCATGTCTGGTCCCCCACTTCTAGTGTAAGAAGAGTGTCCCTCCCCACTGTGGCCATGTACCTCCTTAGACTGCCACCCCAGAACTCCCCTGGGACCTTATGTATTCTTAAAGCTACTTCATGGGCTGCAAACCACTTGTGCACGTCATCCCCAAACAAAATAGCAGGGCACCAAATCCTTGGGTATCCTGACCTTTGACTGTTGCTTCAGCCCACTTGTAGGGTTCTGATCTCCAGCTCCCCGAGGTTGAGCTCATGTGTAAGCTTCATTTCCTCCAGAGCCATCCTCTTCTCCTCTACAGCTTGCTGTTTCCCCAGCTTTAGCTTTGCAAGCTCAATTTTCAGCTTTCTTTCCTCCCCCCTGTCCTCAAGTTCTGCTGGAGACAGGCTTCTGGAGGAGACAGTACTCCCTGCCTTGGGAACCCCCTCGGTTCCTGGCAAAGTGTGTCCCCCCTCAGTCTGGTCTAGAGCCACCTCAGACTCCAGAATCTGGCCATCCTCCTCCTCAGGAATTTCTAGCTCATCCTCCTCTAGGCCCTCCTCCCCTGAAACATGGGCCTCTGCCCGAACTCTCAAAGCCTCTGAAGCTCCACCTTTCATGGAGACTTGAAATTCCCTTCAATATCTCTCCATCTGAGCCACAGTATAAGACTCTAACTGGGACAGATCGAGCGTTCCTACTGCAGGGACAGGTAGTGTGGCTACTTCCCCAGAGGTACACATTTTAAAGCACAAAAATTAAAAAGGCCAAATCAGAGAGAATTGAAAAAAATCACAAGCGTCAAAGTGAAGAGTAGTATAGAACAATGGGTTACTGTATGATATTGCACAAATGCAAGTCCTATTCTCAACGCTGATCACCAATGTTAGAAATGGGGTTTCTGGTTGGCAAAGTTATGCACCCAAGCCAGGCATAACCCACCACTCTAGTCAGGGTAAGCTAGATGCAAAACTGAGATAACCTGTGCTCACCCTCTGGTAGCTTGGCGCAGAGAAGGCAGGCTTATCACAAAAGGCAATGTGTAAAGTATTTGTGCAACACACACACACAGTTACACAATGCATACACCACAAAAAGATGATACGCAGGTTTATAAAAATAGGTATTGTATTAGCAACAAAATGAGACTAAAACAATATAAATCCAATGAATGCTTCCAGTTATTACACTCAAAGCATAAAGGAATCATAGTGCACAAATATGTATTTGCCACTATTACGTGCTTCTCCCTGCACTGCGGCGTCAGGGGTAACAGATGCTGGAAGCGTTATTGTGGTGATGCATTTGATAATTGAGTCGTGCTGGGTCGGAGTGGAGGTGTCGACGCTGGATCCCAGCGAAGCACTCATAGTTGAGTCACGTAAGCTGATGAACCGAGAGTTGTAGATGCAGGATAAATGCCGGTCCCGTTGTAGAGCAGAGTCCCACTGCAAGAATTCAAAGTCTTTGGTGGTCCTGAGAGTTCGGGGAGCAGGGGGCAAGCCAACAAGCCCTTGGAGAGTGCTTTGTATGGTAGCACAGCAAAAAGGCAGCAGGCAGCAGGCCATCACAGCAAGGCAGGTCACAAAGTGGCAGCCCCTCCTCAGCTCAGCAAGCAGCAGGCCAACGCAGCAAAGAAGTTAGTAGAGTGGCAGCACCTCCTGGCAGCACAGCAGTTATTCTGGCAATGTGTTGATCTAGAGACAGCGATGTTGGGATACAGGTCCAAAAATGTCTGATTAGATGGGGTCAGAGACCCATTACTTATACCCAAAAGTGATTTTGATGTAGGGGTGACATCAAAAGAACTCTCTGAAGTGCACATGTGCCCTTTTAGCCAAGTCCTGTCTGCCAGCCTAGCTGGGGGTGGGAGGGGGGTAAATCAGCTCTATGTGTGGAGACAGGACTCTAGCTATTCAAGAGAAGTATTATCTACTCTCCTCCCTCCTGCCCAGGATGACCCATCAATATGCAGATGAATGCAGATGCAGTTGAGTGCCCCGGGTTGTGGCTGTCTAAAGGTAATACACAAATGTAGCTGTCACCCAGCCCAGACGTGCATTGGAGACAGGCTTTCAGGCACACAGAGCAGTAAGTGCAGAGAAATGTCCACTTTCTAAAATATATTTCTAAAATAGTAAAGTTAAATCCAACCTTACAGTAAGTAGGATTTATCAATACCACATAGATCCTGCAATGGCAGGCCTAAGACAGGTTTGAAAGGCTACTTCTGTGGGTGGCACAATCAGAGCTACAAGCCTACTAGTAGAATTTAACCTACAGGCCCTGGGTATATGGAGTACCAATTTACAAGGGACTTACAAGTAAATTAAATATGTCAATCAGGTATATGCCATTCACAAACATGTTTAGGGAAGAAGCACATGCACTTTAGCACTGGTTAGCAGTGGTAAAGTGCTCAGTGTCCTAAGGCCAACAAAACAAGTTCAGAAAAAGAAGAGGAAGAAGGCAAAAGGTTTGGGGTATCCCTGCAGAAAGGGCCATTTCCAACAGGGTCAACGCCAGCTGGTGACAACACAGGGCACAAGACACTGCTTCAGCTTCGAAGTGCAATGTAGACACTCTTTGCTGGAAATTCTGCAACAGTCTCAATGCCTCTTGAAACTGTGCAGCAAATATAGTAAACAGAAGTAGAAAACATATTGCTTTATTCACTAATGGATTTGCCACCAGCTGACCTTCTGAACATTTTATTTCTCAGAATTCTGTTCCACTGACAAGTTCAAGAAAGGCAGACCCTGCCTTTGTATGTTTGTGGCCATGGGTGCACATAGCATATGCCTCTATTTTCTCTTCATACCAGCTTATTTGTAAGATAGACCAAAAAACAAGATTAAGTCCATCACCTCCATAATGGACCCTATCATCATGTTAAAAATACTTATGCAATGTTCTACAAGGTTGTGGTGAAGTACAGATTACCGCCAATGACTACCAGAAATTCCCTTGCATTAGGCCATTATCATTTAATTGTTATGGCTCTATTAAACAGGGAATATCTTGATTATTTCATTGAATACTTTTTGTTTCCCTGAGTGACACAATGTTTCAGCTTTCAAAGACATGCCCGCGTATAGTGTGAAAGACGAAGCTTCACTAGAAGAAGAGTTTTTGAAGGTCACAGGAGTCGCTTATTAGGTATAATGGGATCAGAGTACTTAGCCGACACCGTGGCGTGGACAGGGCTGTCTGCAGGCAGACGGAATGCTTTGAGCATAAGCTGTTCTTGTCAGACCACAGAAAAGAACATTCTGTGCTGCCCTAGAATCCACTACCTTGTGTGAAATTTCAAATCATTTTTCGTTTAGCCACGATACATGCTAAAACCTAAACAGGATATTTTAATTAATGTGTCCGTTAACAGAAAATAGCATGAACCACTCTCATTACAATTGAGATTTTACGAATTTTCACAGACAAGATTCTGTTCTTTAAATCAGTTAGGCTTATTCCATTCACGTGAATGTTCCCAGACACCCTTTTATTAAATAATTCATGTCCATTTGTTTGCTTAAAAATGTGGACCTGTTCATTCAACTGAGTATACTGGTTACAAAGCTGCTCACCAGATGAAATGCTCTCCCCCCTGAGGAAAATACATGGCTGAAAATTCACTTTTAAACCCTGAAGTGCCCAGGCCGAGTGTCGATCAGTGACCCCTCGTCACAAAGTGGGGTGGGGTCAGCAGTCTCACTGACCCCATCCCACTCTGTGCTGATTGAGGGACTGCTGACTTCCCTCATTGGCTGACCTGGGACCTCCGAGGGTTTCTGCTCCAGGAGCAGCAGGACAGGTACGTTTTCTGTTTTTGAATGTTTTGTGCGTGCGTGCGTGTATGTATAAATGCATGAATTTGTTGTGAATGGGTGTGTGCGCATGTGTGAATACGTGGGCATGAGTGTGTGTATATGTGTGCATGTGTGGCCCGCACACCTCCTCCCTGCCTGAATTACCGGCCATCACTGCCCTCGCCTCAGCCCCATGCGCTGTGTTAAAATGGTGACTTGTTCAGCAGACCATGAAGCTGTACAAAAAAAATACCTGAACTGATGTCAGGCCACCAGCCTCATAATGAGCTATTTCTGTTAATTAGAGCTGACGTATCAACTACCTGCTGGTGTTTTGGACTACTCCACCCCTTTGTTACCATGAATTCCTCTTTTTAATAGAACTTGGAAAGTGCTTTTAACTCGTTTTTGTACGAATTGCAATGATTTTAATTAATTGTGCAAAATAAATATTTTATGTCGGACTACTCCAGACTAATGATAAAGGCATGGGTTTTGTAGTAGGATAATTTTTATCAGATTAAAATCAGTTTTATGCTGTCTATTTGGAAAGGAGCTCACAAGCTTACCTGCTACCCTCATCTCTCCCCAATAAAAGACAATTAATTGCTAGAATTGGACAGGTGGCGGCCGGTCATTTATTTTTATATCAAATTTGTAGGATATTCTAAAAATGTAATCTGAAAACAAAAATAAAAGTATCCCTTTTATTTTTTATTTCTTATGAGATGGGTTGTTTCTTCAGTTTGAAAATGCTTTATTAAATTGTAGAACTCGAATATAATCTTTTGCACACGATGATTCGATAATGAAATAACACAAATGTCGAAGCAAAATTTAGCATTATACTAAAGTTGTTACGTTAAAAGGTACAAAGCATTTTATGTGGGTCCTATAATTAAGAAGGAAAAGAAAGGAAAGAGAAAAAAGGGGGAAGAAGAGAAAGGAGGAAGGCTTACAAAAGAACCATTAGTGGAAATGTATATAAACCACCAATAATCTGAACTAACTTAAACAGCTAGATTACAAGTTGATTGAGACTTAAGGGGGAATCAAATGACCTACGTTCAGGAGATGGTACTTGAGCATGTGTATACAAAAAGGAGGTTACAGGCCTCCACAACAAGTCTCTCTTAATCTTGTTCTGGTGTTGTTGAGTGTAATTTTTTTGTTTGAAACAGGTTATTCCAGTTTTGAAAGAATATTGAAACTGCTGATACATAATGCATTTTAGCTCCCCCTTTCCCATGGCACGATCATCTTCATCAATATATAAAAGTTCATTATGAAAAGAGATTAAAAGCTCTAATTCAAATCTGGCACAGCAGTTCTCTATTATCTTTAGACATGCAGGATAGGAATTATTCCTATTTTCTAAAGATCTTCATTATTGCAGTTGTTCCAGTTTATGGAATAGACCTCCCGTGCTGGAGAAAAACACATTTATTATATTAGATTGGATTCTGATAAACTAGATCAGGATATAAAATTTGCTAGGCTAAGTCCAGTTTCTCAAGTAGGTATAAACGACCAACAATGCCACCTTCTGTGGCAAGCCAGGTCTATGGAGTTAAATATTTGTCTTTCTGTTGAATGTAGTGAATGAAAGTTGACAATTCTGTCTGACTAAGAATGTATTCTGTAATACTAGATTTCACCTACCATGAGAACGTTCTCTTACCATGTAGAATAAAGCACATCTTTGGGAAGTGGAAGTGGGGATTTTGGAGCCTAATTAATGATTAGATTGGAGTACATTCTAATAACATACTAGTGCTACCCTTTAAAAAACCCATTTTCAGCCACTAGACTTCAAAAGAAATGCAGGCTTTCTTGTTTATTGAAAATATACATTTCTGCTTGCCTGTAGAAGGAACAGTGGAAAAGTTGTTTCAACATCTTGCCTGAATCTCGATCTCAAGGATTTTCTATGAGAGCAGTGGATAAGGGGTCTACACCTGATGGGGACATGAATCTTGCCTGCTGGAGACATTTTTTCATAAAATGCGACAGAGATGGTAAGCCTAGAAGGTCAAGATTAAACAAAATCTGCTCATGAACTGGGAGAATTCCTAGTTAACATTCTTGGTACTGAGCAGACTTTGATGACTTGTGCTGCTTATGTAGAGCCTCCTTCAATCGATATCAAGAGAAATTAGTTCACTGGAACGACTTATAAAGACCCTGCAACAAGATAACTTTGGACAACTTGATTTTTGCCTAAATTTACCACCTAGCACAACATTTTAAAATATATTCATTAACTTATCAATGACAAATGAGAACCTGTGATACTTTTTCAAGAAAGACATGTCCTCCTCAGACATAGGCAATGCCTTGTCTAATAAATATAGATAATAGCATGCAACCCTAAATTCATAAATCAACTCAACTCATTTGCAAATCCATATACATCATGATTTGACAATTCCATGACTGGCTCCCCAATTCTAACCAGATTTCTCCTGATATTGTCTAAAGCCAGTATGGGCATCTCCATAACAGCATAGTCCATGAAACAGTTCTACTGCTGCCTATAGTTAGGAGGATTCTATTCCAATCAACTCTTGCCTATTTACAATCTAGCAATTATAATTGAATTAAGCATCATAACATCTTCATCAGATGCAGATTGCACAAAACATGTATTTATCACTTCATTCTTGTACTAACTCTGTGGAAAACAGCCAATCCTTCTGCAATACACTAGATAACTTTTTCTCGACAAAATAGAGGTGATCTTTAATAATTTCTCTTCTCATACTGAGTCTGAGTCGAATTACACTATTGCAGGTCACCCCTCACTGGAGGTTACAGCATTCAGTGAATTCTCTCCTCTTAAAATCGAACAAGGAGATGAGCTGATAAATTCAGCAAAATCAGGTGTTCCAACAGAATATTGTCCCAGACCATTGTTAAAAAGGCTAAGGGGATCATTACAGATCAATTGACGGTCACTTCCCCAAACAATGGAAAAAAGTGTCCACATTCCCTTTAATAAAAAAACCAAACCTGGACCCCAATAGTTCCCATCTAATTCTAGGATTCCGCTTCCTGCAAAAATAGTGGAGTAACTAATGAATCAACAACTCTCCCATTTTATACATAACAACCAACTCCTTGACCTGACTCGATTTGGGTTCAGAAGTGGATACAGTACAGAAACAGCACTGATCGTGACCACTGAAGAGATCAGAACCACCCTCGATAAAGGAGGGAAAGCAGCACTGATTTTGCTGTATATCTTGGCGGCGTTCAATACGGTCAATATTAAAGTATTCGTTGACCATCTCTCTAAGGTAGGAGTCAAGGGAAAATCACTAAAACTCTTAAGTTCTTTTCTGAGTAAGAGAGAACATCAGTATCTGCTGGAGATTTCCACTCTGACCCCTTTTTTCTGCCTTGTGGATACCCACGAGGTTCTTCATTGAGCCCTATCTTATTTAATGTGTACATTACACCTTTGACTGTCCTAGTCAAATCCTTCAGTTTGTCTCTCACATCATACGCAGATGACACCCAGATTGTCATTTCATTAGCTAGTAACACCAAGAAAACCAACATTATATTCAGCAACTGCATGTTGGCAATCAGTGAATGGATGAGTTCAAATTGCCTCAAAGTAAACACAGAAAAAACAGAGGTTAACCTCCTTGGCAATGTCACCTCCTTTTGGTCTGCCAGGTGGTGGCACCAAGAACTGGGTACTCTGCCAGGACCAGCAAAGAAAGTAAAAAACCTTGGAATTCAAGTGGATATCAAGTTGATATATGGGGACCAGGTTAAGACCACTGTCTCCTCTGCCTGCTACACTATCCACATAATAAAGAAAACTCTCCCATATCTTCTTGAGATTTTACGGTAAACAGCCATGACAGCTCTAGTCCTGTCCAAACTAGCTTACTGTACTGGCCTATATATGAACATCCAACATCGATTCCTCTCTAAACTTCAGGACCTCCAGAATACAGCAGCATGCCTGCTACTGGGCATTCCTAAATTTCAATAAGCCAGACTAGCACTACGCAACTCCACTGGTTGCCGATGAGCCAAAGAGTTACTTTCAAGGCACTATGTATCGCTGTTAGACCTGGCACCATTGGCGTGGGTCTCCCTTCCATTTTTTGCTGTTGCCTCTTATGTTTTTGCTGGTTTTAGATGCTTTTGGGCACTGTGCCACTGCTGTTCAGTGCCACAGTGCAAGTGCTCCCTATGGTAAATTGATGTGTGGATTAGTGACTCCATGATTGGCTTGTTTGGCTTACTGTCAGACCCTAGTACAGTGCACTGCGTGTGCCCAGGGCTTGTAAATCAAATGCTGCTGGTGGGCTTGCAGCACTGGTTGTGCCACCCACCGGATCAGCTTGTAGAGTGTGTCTCAGGTCTGCCATTGCAGAGCCTGTGTGCAGTCTGGTACTGCCATGTTGACTGGGCAAGTGCACCCACTTGCCAGTCCCTAAACCTTCCCTTTTATAGATATTAGTCACCCCTAAGGTAGGCCCAAGGGCAGGGTGCATTGTAGGCAAAAGGTAGGACATGCCCTGATGTGTGTGGCATGTCCTAATAGTGAATTACAGCCATTTTCGTTTTTCACTATTGCAAGGCTACCTGTTCCCCATAGGCCAGAATGGGCAGTTAGATTATAACATCTTATAATCCTAGCTGACTCAGGGAACTAGGTAGAAATTCGAGTTTAGTATGCCTGAACTCAGAATGATAAAATACATCTGTTAGTAAAGTTGGTTTTAACATTCTGTGTTTGAAAATACCACTTTTAGAAAGTAGGTATTTATTTGCCAAACTATCCAAGCCTGCCTCTGCTTAGTTGTGTATTCCTTGTCTGGAGTTTGAGTGACAGGGGCTGGGGGCTTCCAGGAGACAGGATGAGTCGGCACAGGGCTGAATAGAGAGATCTGCATGCAGATAAGAGGGAGGAGTTGCACCTGGGACCTGAATAGGGCTGTGCCTTCCCTCCACATTGCTGGCTCCACCTCCTGTGGTGTGTCTGATGTCCCTGGCCTACTCTGTGAAAGGAAAGAAGGAGTCTTGTCAACAAAGTGCTCCAGGACTGACCAGAACTGGTTTGGACTAGGCAAAGGCCTCTCTGCCTTCAGAGAACAAAGAGAAAAGTAGTATAAATATTGGGACCCAGACCCAAGAACTTTAGATCACTTCTGGGAATCAAGACAAACCTTTGCTGAGGAGAAGAAGCAGGAAGCTGAAGGAGGAGACTACCCCTGTGCTGTGTGTTTGGGGGTTGGCCTGCAGTGGTTGCTTCATTGCCAAAGAGAGGAGAAAAGGACTGAGTGTGCTTTCTATCAACTTGAAGAAGAATCTCCAAGGGCTTGAACTAGAGCTTGCCTCCTGCCTGAAGTCTCAGGGATACAAGACTTCACCAACCAGCTCCCCCCCTGAATTCCCTTGCTGGGAATTGAAGTGCCTGCTGGTGTGCTGGGTCTTCTGAGAGACTGCGTGTCGCTAGGAGCTGGAAGCGCGACGCAACAACGAGAAGCGTGTCGCCGCTGTCATCGCATCACCGAGGAAGCGAGACGCCGCTGTCATCATCGCATCACCGAAGCGCGGCGCATCGCCGGAGAAGCGGGACTCTGCCACAGAGGTCATCGGCGCATCACCGGAGAAGCGCGTCGCAGGGCCTGTCGCAGCTCCAAAGATCATCGAGTCACCGCAGGGCCGTCGGGCGTGCACGCATCACAACAACGCTGTCGCATCGCAAACAAGACGCCATTTTGTCACATCGCACCGGAGAAGAGTATCGCATCGAGGTGCCATCTTGTCGCATCGCACCGGAGAGCAGTAAGAAACCGACGAATCACCTACCCACACAGTAAGGAAGCGAGCATCAACTCCCCTGCGCAGCAGTAAGGAACCGACGCATCCACTCCCCTGAGTGTAAGGAACCGACGCATCACCTTCCCTGCGACCCTTTTGTTTTCTTTGCGTTACGCATTCAAGGTACATTGAGATTAAAGTGTCGCATCTACAACTTGAGAGAACTGAGCTATTTTTTAACATTTGAAAGTCTATTTTTGAGTACAGTATTGTGGATTTTTGTCGTTTGGTCTTGTGTTAAGTCTATATAAAAATACTATTTTTATAAATACAACCTGTGTGGTGTCCATCTGTAGTGTTGTCACTGTATTACTGTATGTGTTCACAAATGCTTTACACACTGCCTCTGAGATAAGCCTGCCTGCTCGTGCCAAGCTACCAAGGGGGTGAGCAGGGGTTATTTTAGAGTGTAGCCCCTTACCCTGACTAGACGCAAGGGTCCCTATTTGTCACAGGTATCTACCTATGCCAACTAGAGACCCCCAAATCTAACATTGGTGGTCAGCGGTGAGGATTTGGACTTGCATTTGTGATTCATATACAGTGATTGGTGTACACTACTAGTGAGTGCAGACCATAACGCGACCACATACTTTTTGAGAATTTTTCCTTGGAACTTCTTTTCTATTTTTGATTCTTGAGAACTGCCAGTCTTTTTGCTACCATGAGCAAGTCAGCATCCATAGTATCTGTAGACATTGTTTTGGAAGAAGAGAGAATTGATACTTACACTGTGCCTTATCTCAAAGCTTTGTGAAAAAAATTTAAAAATCTCTGTGAAAGGCCTCACCAGGAAGGAGGAATACCAGAAGGCGCTGAGGGCCTGGGTAGAATCTAGGAATGCCAGTGAGCATCCTGAGGAGCCAGTAATGGAGGCAGAGGATTTAAATGAGGAACTTGAGGGGCCAGTGGGCCCAACTGGAGGGAAAGCACCTTCAGGGGCGGGCAGCAGTGTTTCTTCCAAGGGATTGTCCCCAGGAGAGCTGGAGGACAGAGCAAGGGAGAGGATGCATAAATTGGAGCTAGCTAGGCTCAAAATGGATGGTCAGAAAGACATAAAGAGCAAGAAAATAGAGCTTGGGATGGAGTTAGAAATGAAGAAGTTAGCCTTAGAGGAAAAGAGAATGCATTTTGAGCATGAGAGAGGATTGAGGGAATTGGAACTCAAGGCCAAAAGTTTAGAGGTTCCTCCCTCTGGTGGCAGCACACCGCCAGTGCATGCAGAAGCAAGAACCTCCATTCCCAAAGATGTAGTTAAAGATTTCCACAAGAATGAGGATATTGTTCAGTGGTTTAGGGCTTATGAAGCTGCAATGTTGGCCCACCGGGTCCCTGAGAAGGATTGGGGAGCAGGGTTGTGGGGCCGCTTTGCTAGTGATGGGAGGGACACTTTGTTGGATTTGCCTACAGAGGAGCAGATGTCCTATACCCACATGAAGGGAGCCCTAATGTCCAGATTTGGTTTGACCCCAGAGCTATACAGACAAAGGTTTAGAAAGTGCAGAAAACTGGAGTCTACCACTTGGGTGGAATATGTGTCTTTCTTTTGCAGAGAATTGGATGGTTGGGTGAAGGGTAGCAAAGTGGATAATTTTGAGGCGCTCTATGATTTGCTTGCATGGGAGCACTTGTCAAATAACTGTTTTCCAGAGCTACGCCAGCATCTTATTGATAGCAAGCTGACTAACCCTAGGAAGCTTGCTGAGGAGGCGGACCGCTGGGTGAGCTCCCGGGTCCAGAAGGGTCATGTGGGAGACTTCGCCAAAGGTGGGCAGGGTCCCCAGCAGAAGAGTGGGGGGGACAAGGGTAAACAGAGGGAGTTCCAGAAAGGGCCCCAAAGTAATCCCCAAGGGAACCAAGGGAAGGGTTCCTAGCCTCCCCCTGAGAAGAAGGCAGTGGCCCCGACAGATAAGCCTGTTCACAAGGGGCCCAAGACCTGTTTTAAGTGTGGTCTAGTAGGCCACTGTTCTTATGATGCTAGATGTCCCTTGTATGGGAAGACAGCACCCAGTGGTGCACCACCCCGGCAGTTGGCTAGTGTAGCCCTGGTGGAGGAGATGGGTGCCCAGGGTGGGTGGGGTCCCGCAGAGATGTCCCTTGTCTCTTTAGGAGACTGTGAGGTAGTCCCCAGGACCCAGCTGCCTGATAACACTAAAAAGTACAGGCAGTGGGTGACCATCAATGGCAAGAGGGTGGAAGCTCTTAGAGACACCGGAGCCAGTGTGACAGCTGTCAGTTGTCGGCTGGTGTCTGAAGAGCAGGTAGTCCCCAATGCATTTTACCCAGTTGTTGCCGCTGACAACACAGAGAGCCACTGCAAGGTGGCACAGGTTCCCTTTGAGTGGGGGGTCTCAGGGACTCTTCAAGTAGCTGTGAGGCCAGCCATGCCTGTTGAATGTCTGTTAGGTAACGATTTGGAGAGCTCCCCTTGGGCTAAGGTGGAGCGGAGAGCTCATTTAGAGATGTTGGGTTTGCCTGAGTGGGCCTGCGTGACCACTCGGTCTATGGCAGCCAGTAAGGGTGTTCAAGAGGACCTGGAGCCTGAGAAAATGGCCCAGGTGCCTGCCTTAAAGAGAAGAGGTAGGGGCACGGGAAACCGGCCCCTGAGATTCCCACGGCCCAGGAGGAGGCGGACCCTGAGGGGATGCCCTGGAGCCTACTGGGGAAGAGATTGCTGAACTGGGAGATATGCCTGAGCTGACCCATTGGCAGCAGGAAGGAGGTCCCTCCAGGGAAGAGTTCTGTGAGGAGCAGAACAAGTGCCCTTCTCTTGTGGGTTTGCGGCAGCAGGCTGCAAACCAGGCAGCAGGTGATCAGTCTGGATCACATTGGATATACTGGGAGAATGGTCTCCTGTGTAGTGAGCCTAAGGTTGCTGAGCCTGGGTCAGCCCGTGTGCTGGTAGTACCCCAGCGCTTCAGAGCCTTCCTACTGGGGCTAGAAAGCAAAAGACACACAATTGATGGACGGAATGCAGAACAAATCAAAACATTCACCCCCAGTCAAGAGATCTGGGTTAAATCCATCATTCTTTTGCTCACCATGCCACCCCAGTTTAGACCTGGCCATATGCAAATCAGTCTTGACCCTGCGCCTCATGGGAACAGTCCAGCCCGAACTGCCAAGCCAGGTCCTCCCTGGACCGGAAACAAACATCCTAGGGCCGGTTTCGGGGTTTCACCCCTCTTCAGCCAGGATAGCTTGATTCCAGTGGCACAGTGAGCCCAGGACCCACGTCTGGGCATACCTGGCGCACTTAGGGCGAGAAAACAAAAGACACACAATTGATGGACGGAATGCCGAACAAATCAAAACATTCACCCCCAGTCAAGAGATCTGGGTTAAATCCATCATTCTTTTGCTCACCATGCCACCCCAGTTTAGACCTGGCCATATGCAAATCAGTCTTGACCCTGCGCCTCATGGGAACAGTCCAGCCCGAACTGCCAAGCCAGGTCCTCCCTTGACCGGAAACAAACATCCTAGGACCAGTTTCGGGGTTTCACCCCTCTTCAGCCAGGATAGCTTGATTCCAGTGGCACAGTGAGCCCAGGACCCACGTCTGGGCATACCTGGCGCACTTAGGGCGAGAAAGCAAAAGACACACAATTGATGGACGGAATGCAGAACAAATCAAAACATTCACCCCCATTCAAGAGATCTGGGTTAAATCCGTCATTCTTTTGCTCACCATGCCACCCCAGTTTAGACCTGGCCATATGCAAATCAGTCTTGACCCTGCGCCTCATGGGAACAGTCCAGCCCGAACTGCCAAGCCAGGTCTTCCCTGGACTGGAAACAAACATCCTAGGACCGGTTTCGGGGTTTCACCCCTCTTCAGCCAGGATAGCTTGATTCCAGTGGCACAGTGAGCCCAGGACCCACGTCTGGGCATACCTGGTGCACTTGCATTTGTCACCCCAAGTGGGACGGGTATGCCCAGACGTGGGTCCTGTGCTCTCCATGCCACTGGAATCAAGCTATCCTGGCTGAAGATGGGTGAAACCCCGAAACCGGTCCTAGGATGCTTGTTTCCAGTCCAGGGAGGACCTGGCTTGGCAGTTCGGGCTGGACTGTTCCCATGAGGCACAGGGTCAAGACTGATTTGTATATGGCTGGGTCCAAACTGGAATGGCATGGTGAGCAAAAACGATGGATTTAGGCCCAGATCTCTGTACTGGGGTGAATGTATGACATTGTTCTGCATTCTGTCCATCAACTGTTGTTTTTGCATTTGTCACCCCGAGTGGGACGGGTATGCCCAGACGTGGGTCCCGTGCTCTCCATGCCACTGGAATCAAGCTATCCTGGCTGAAGAGGGTGAAACCCCGAAACCGGTCCTAGGATGCTTGTTTCCAGTCCAGGGAGAACCTGGCTTGGCAGTTCGGGCTGGACTGTTCCCATGAGGCACAGGGTCAAGACTGATTTGCATATGGCTGGGTCCAAACTGGAATGGCATGGTGAGCAAAAAAACGATGGATTTAGGCCCAGATCTCTGTACTGGGGTGAATGTATGACATTGTTCTGCATTCTGTCCATCAACTGTTGTTTTTGCATTTGTCACCCCGAGTGGGACGGGTATGCCCAGACGTGGGTCCCGTGCTCTCCATGCCACTGGAATCAAGCTATCCTGGCTGAAGAGGGGTGAAACCCCGAAACCGGTCCTAGGATGCTTGTTTCCAGTCCAGGGAGGACCTTGCTTGGCAGTTCGGGCTGGACTGTTCCCATGAGGCACAGGGTCAAGACTGATTTGCATATGGCTGGGTCGAAACAGGAATGGCATGGTGAGCAAAAAAACGATGGATTTAGGCCCAGATCTCTGTACTGGGGTGAATGTATGACATTGTTCTGC
Source organism: Calotriton arnoldi (assembly GCA_963921515.1). NCBI lineage: Eukaryota > Metazoa > Chordata > Amphibia > Caudata > Salamandridae > Calotriton > Calotriton arnoldi. The sequence continues at coordinate 707,169 of CAWUFW010003439.1, read as the reverse complement.
AGTCTGTCCATCAACTGTTGTTTTTGCATTTGTCACCCCGAGTGGGACGGGTATGCCCAGACATGGGTCCCGTGCTCTCCATGCCACTGGAATCAAGCTATCCTGGCTGAAGAGGGGTAAAACCCCAAAACCGGTCCTAGGATGCTTGTTTCCAGTCCAGGGAGGACCTGGCTTGGCAGTTCGGGCTGGACTGTTCCCATGAGGCACAGGGTCAAGACTGATTTGCATATGGCTGGGTCCAAACTGGAATGGCATGGTGAGCAAAAAACTATGGATTTAGGCCCAGATCTCTGTACTGGGGTGAATGTATGACATTGTTCTGCATTCTGTCCATCAACTGTTGTTTTTGCATTTGTCACCCGAGTGGGACGGGTATGCCCAGACGTGGGTCCCGTGCTCTCCATGCCACTGGAATCAAGCTATCCTGGCTGAAGAGGGGTGAAACCCCGAAACCGGTCCTAGGATGCTTGTTTCCAGTCCAGGGAGGACCTGGCTTGGCAGTTTGGGCTGGACTGTTCCCACGAGGCACAGGGTCAAGACTGATTTGCATATGGCTGGATCAAAACTGGAATGGCATGGTGAGCAAAAAAACGATGGATTTAGGCCCAGATCTCTGTACTGGGGTGAATGTATGACATTGTTCTGCATTCTGTCCATCAATTGTTGTTTTTGCATTTATCACCCCGAGTGGGACGGGTATGCCCAGACGTGGGTCCCGTGCTCTCCATGCCACTGGAATCAAGCTATCCTGGCTGAAGAGGGGTGAAACCCCGAAACCGGTCCTAGGATGCTTGTTTCCAGTCCAGGGAGGACCTGGCTTGGCAGTTCAGGCTGGACTGTTCCCATGAGGCACAGGGTCAAGACTGATTTGCATATGGCTGGGTCCAAACTGGAATGCAAGGTGAGCAAAAAAACGATGGATTTAGGCCCAGATCTCTGTACTGGGGTGAATGTATGACATTGTTCTGCATTCTGTCCATCAACTGTTGTTTTTGCATTTGTCACCCCGAGTGGGACGGGTATGCCCAGACGTGGGTCCCGTGCTCTCCATGCCACTGGAATCAAGCTATCCTGGCTGAAGAGGGTGAAACCCCGAAACCGGTCCTAGGATGCTTGTTTCCAGTCCAGGGAGGACCTGGCTTGGCAGTTCGGGCTGGACTGTTCCCATGAGGCACAGGGTCAAGACTGATTTGCATATGGCTGGGACCAAACTGGAATGGCATGGTGAGCAACAAAACGATGGATTTAGGCCCAGATCTCTGTACTGGGGTGAATGTATGACATTGTTCTGCATTCTGTCCATCAACTGTTGTTTTTGCATTTGTCACCCCGAGTGGGACGGGTATGCCCAGACGTGGGTCCCGTGCTCTCCATGCCACTGGAATCAAGCTATCCTGGCTGAAGAGGGGTGAAACCCCGAAACCGGTCCTAGGATGCTTGTTTCCAGTCCAGGGAGAACCTGGCTTGGCAGTTCGGGCTGGACTGTTCCCATGAGGCACAGGGTCAAGACTGATTTGCATATGGCTGGGTCCAAACTGGAATGGCATGGTGAGCAAAAAAACGATGGATTTAGGCCCAGATCTCTGTACTGGGGTGAATGTATGACATTGTTCTGCATTCTGTCCATCAACTGTTGTTTTTGCATTTGTCACCCCGAGTGGGATTGGTATGCCCAGACGTGGGTCCCGTGCTCTCCATGCCACTGGAATCAAGCTATCCTGGCTGAAGAGGGGTGAAACCCCGATACCGGTCCTAGGATGCTTGTTTCCAGTCCAGGGAGGATCTGGCTTGGCAGTTCGGGCTGGACTGTTCCCATGAGGCACAGGGTCAAGACTGATTTGCATATGGCTGGGTCCAAACTGGAATGGCATGGTGAGCAAAAAAACGATGGATTTAGGCCCAGATCTCTGTACTGGGGTGCATGTATGACATTGTTCTGCCTTCTGTCCATCAACTGTTGTTTTTGCATTCCTACTGGGGCTGGCTCATGATGTGCCTTTAGCAGGACATTTGGGGCAGGACAAGACCTTTGCAAGGCTCGTCACCCACTTTTATTGGCCCCAAATGCGCAAGAGTTCAGACACTCATTGCAGGACCTGTCAGACTTGCCAGGCAAGTGGAAAGAGTGGGAGGAATTGCAAGGCTCCTCTCCAGCCATTCCCTGTGGTCAGCACCCCCTTTGAAAGGGTGGGCATTGACATTGTGGGGCCTCTGGATCCCAAGACAGCCATGGGCAACAGGTTCATCCTGGTCTTGGTGGACCATGTCACCCGGTACCCGGAAGCCATCACTCTCAGGACAGTGACGGCCCCGTTGTGGGACGTGCACTGATGGGGATTTTCTCCCGCGTGGGGTTTCCCAGAGAGGTGGTGTCAGACCGAGGTACCAACTTCATTTCTAAGTATATGAAGTCCCTGTGGCAGGAGTGTGGTGTAACCTACAAGTTCACCACTCCTTACCACCCCCAAGGTAATGGGCTGGTTGAGAGATTCAACCGGACCCTCAAAGGCATGATTATGGGTCTTGAGGAACCCATGAGGCGTAAGTGGGACGTCCTCTTACCATGCCTGCTGTTTGCAAAACGTGAGGTGCCACAGAAGTCTCTAGGGTTCAGTCCCTTTGAGCTTCTCTATGGTCACCCAGTGAGAGGACCTTTGAGTTTGGTCAAGGAAGGCTGGGAGCAATCTCCCAGGAAACCTCCCCAGGATGTATATAGCTACATGCTGGCCTTCAGGAACCAAACTAGGCGATTCAGAAAACTCGCTGAGGCGAATCTGGAAGCCAGCCAGGAGGAGATGAAGCGGTGGTACGACCAGAATGCCACTCTGGTTGAGCTTCAGCCTGGTCAGAAAGTGTGGGTAATGGCCCCCGTGGAGCCCTGTGCGCTCCAGGATAAGTGGACCGGACCATTTGAGGTGGTGGAGCGCAAAAGTCCGGTTACCTACTTGGTGGACTTGCAGTCTCCCAGGAACCCCTTGCGGGTCCTGCATTTCAACCGCCTGAAGCCCCACTTAGAGAGGTCCGAAGTGGGCATGCTCCTAGTAACAGATGCTGGAATGGAGGAGGAGACTGAGCCTCTTCCTGACCTCCTGTCTGCAACAGAGCAAAGATGGGTCAGTGGATGGAGTGAACCTCTCTTCCACCCTGACCCCTGAGCAGCAGAATGACTGTCAACAGTTGCTGGGACAGTTTTCTGACCTGTTCTCCCTGATTCCCAGTGTCACTGATTGGTGCGTCCATGATGTAGACACTGGGGACAGTCCTCCTGTCAAGCACAAAACTTACAGGGTGACTGACAGGGTGAGAGCTTGCATCAAGGAGGAGGTCTCCAAGATGCTTGCGTTGGGGGTGATTGAGTCCTCTAACAGTCCTTGGGCCAGCCCAGTGGTCTTGGTCCCAAAGGCTGCCGCACCGGGTGTCACGCCCGAACTGCGGTTCTGTGTGGACTACCGAGGGCTCAATTCAGTCACCAGGACTGACGCGCACCCCATCCCCAGAGCTGATGAGCTCATTGATCGGTTAGGGGCTGCCCGGTACGTCAGCACGTTTGACTTAACGTCTAGGTACTGGCAGATCGCCTTGACTGATGGGGCAAGAGAGAGGTCAGCATTCTCCACACCAGATGGGCACTACCAATTCCGGGTTATGCCCTTTGGGATGAAGAATGCCCCTGCCACCTTTCAGAGGTTGGTCAACCAGGTGTTGGCTGGACTGGAAGAGTTCAGTGCCTCCTACCTGGATGACATTGCAAAGTTCAGCGCCAGTTGGGAAGAACATCTGCGCCACCTCTGGGAAGTGTTGATGGTGCTGCGGAGAGCAGGCCTCACGATCAAGGCGAGTAAGAGCCAGATCGGGCAGGGTTCCGTGGTGTACTTGGGACACCAGGTTGGGAGCGGCCAGGTGGTGCCCCTACAGCCCAAGATTGAGACCATCCTGACTTGGGAACCCCCCAAGACCCTGACAGAGGTGAGAGCCTTTTTAGGACTCACTGAGTATTACAGGAGGTTTGTCAAGGGGTATGGCAGCATTGTTGCACACTTGACAGAGCTGTCTTCCAGGAAGCAGCCCAAGAGAGTGATTTGGACTGACCCCTGTCAGATAGCTTTTGATGCACTGAAGACTGCCATGTGCACGGCGCCCGTGCACCTGGCGCCCAACTTCTCAAAAGAGTTTATTGTGCAAACAGACGCTTCAGAGCATGGTGTGGGGGCTGTTCTATCACAGATTAATGAGGAGGGCCTAGACCAACCTGTAGCCTTCATCAGTAGGAGGTTCCTTCCACGGGAACAGAGTTGGAGTGCAATTGAGCGTGAGGCATTTGCTGTGGTCTGGGCACTGAAGAAGTTGAGACCATACTTGTTTGGGACTCACTTCCGGGTTCAGACAGACCACAGGCCCCTCAGATGGCTGATGCAGATGAGGGGTGAGAATCCAAAGCTGTTGAGGTGGTCCATATCCCTACAGGGGATGGACTTTACGGTGGAACACCGCCCTGGTACAGAACACGCCAATGCTGATGGTCTGTCCAGATGTTTCCGCCTTAGTGATGAGAACTCCCCTGAAGTAGGGTAGTTCTCCCCACATTTCAGCTGGAGGGGACACGTGTTAGACCTGGCACCACTGGCGTGGGTCTCCCTTCCATTTTTTGCTCTTGCCTCTTATGTTTTTGCTGGTTTTAGATGCTTTTGGGCACTGTGCCACTGCTGTTCAGTGCCACAGTGCAAGTGCTCCCTATGGTAAATTGTTGTGTGGATTAGTGACTCCATGATTGGCTTGTTTGGCTTACTGTCAGACCCTAGTACAGTGCACTGCGTGTGCCCAGGGCTTGTAAATCAAATGCTGCTGGTGGGCTTGCAGCACTGGTTGTGCCACCCACCGGAGCAGCTTGTAAAGTGTGTCTCAGGTCTGCCATTGCAGAGCCTGTGTGCAGTCTGGTACTGCCATATTGACTGGGCAAGTGCACCCACTTGCCAGTCCCTAAACCTTCCCTTTTATACATATTAGTCACCCCTAAGGTAGGCCCAAGGGCAGGGTGCATTGTAGGTAAAAGGTAGGACATGCCCTGATGTGTGTGGCATGTCCTAATAGTGAATTACAGCCATTTTCGTTTTTCACTATTGCAAGGCTACCTGTTCCCCATAGGCCAGAATGGGCAGTTAGATTATAACATCTTATAATCCTAGCTGACTCAGGGAACTAGGTAGAAATTCGAGTTTAGTATGCCTGAACTCAGAATGATAAAATACATCTGTTAGTGAAGTTGGTTTTAACATTCTGTGTTTGAAAATACCACTTTTAGAAAGTAGGTATTTTCTTGCCTAAACTATCCAAGCCTGCCTCTGCTAGGTTGTGTATTCCTTGTCTGGAGTTTGAGTGACAGGGGCTGGGGGCTTCCAGGAGACAGGGTGAGTCAGCACAGGGCTGAATAGAGAGATCTGCATGCAGATAGAAGGGAGGAGTTGCACCTGGGACCTGAATAGGGCTGTGCCTTCCCTCCACAATGCTGGCTCCACCTCCTGTGGAGTGTCTGATGTCCCTGGCCTACACTGTGAAAGGAAAGAAGGAGTCTTGTCAACAAAGTGCTCCAGGACTGACCAAAACTGGTTTGGACTAGGCAAAGGCCTCTCTGCCTTCAGAGAACAAAGAGAAAAGTAGTATAAATATTGGGACCCAGACCCAAGAACTTTAGATCACTTCTGGGAATCAAGACGAACCTTTGTTGAGGAGAAGAACCAGGAAGCTGAAGGAGGAGACTACCCCTGTGCTGTGTGTTTGGGGGTTGGCCTGCAGTGGTTGCTTCATTGCCAAAGAGAGGAGAAAAGGACTGAGTGTGCTTTCTATCAACTTGAAGAAGAATCTCCAAGGGCTTGAACTAGAGCTTGCCTCCTGCCTGAAGTCTCAGGGATACAAAACTTCACCAACCAGCTCCCCCCCTGAATTCCCTTGCTGGGAATTGAAGTGCCTGCTGTTGTGCTGGGCCTTCTGAGAGACTGCGTGTCGCTGGGAGCTGGAAGCGCGACGCAACGACGAGAAGCGTGTCGCCGCCGCAGCCGCTGTCATCGCATCGCCGAGGAAGCGAGAAGCCGCTGCCGCTGTCATCATCGCATCACCGAAGCGCGGCGCATCGCCGGAGAAGCGGGACGCTGCCACAGAGGTCATTGTCGCATCACCGGAGAAGCGCGTCGCAGGGCCTGTCGCGGCTCCAAAGATCATTGAGTCGCTGCACGGCCGTTGGGCGTGCACGCATCACACCAACGTTGTCGCATCGCAAACAAGATGCCATTTTGTCGCATCGCATCGAGGTGCCATCTTGTCGCATCGCACCGGAGAGCAGTAAGAAACCGACGCATCACCTCCCCACACAGTAAGGAAGCGAGCATCAACTCCCCTGCGCAGCAGTAAGGAACCGACTCACCTTCACCTTCCCTGCGACCCTTTTGTTTTCTTTGCGTTACGCATTCAAGGTACATTGAGAGTAAAGTGTCGCATCTACAACTTGAGAGAACTGAGCTATTTTTTAACATTTGAAAGTCTATTTTTGAGTACAGTATTGTGGATTTATGTCGTTTGGTCTTGTGTTAAGTCTATATAAAAATACTATTTTTATAAATACAACCTGTGTGGTGTCCATCTGTAGTGTTGTCACTGTATTACTGTATGTGTTCACAAATGCTTTACACACTGCCTCTGAGATAAGCCTGCCTGCTCGTGCCAAGCTACCAAGGGGGTGAGCAGGGGTTATTTTAGGAGTGTAGCCCCTTACCCTGACTAGACGCAAGGGTCCCTATTTGTCATAGTTACCTACCTATGCCAACTAGAGACCCCCAAATCTAACAATCGCCCATAAGGCACTCCATGTTACAGGTCCTAAACACCTGCACAGAGTTTCACTTGTTATCACCCAATCAGACAACAGAGCTCACTTAGCGCCAATAATGTAATTGTTCCCAGTTTTAGGCAAGATTCTTGGGGCAGAAGAAGCTTTATACGTAATGCAACTCAACTGTGGAATACCCATCCGGGAAACATTAAATCGATCCTAGACCTCTGGCCTTTCCGAAAAGTTAGGAATACATGCCTTTGTAACTATTACGTTAGTAACCTTTAAATTTGAGCTGTTAGATCTCAGTAATTTCGAAGCCGCACCAAGACACCTCCGGGTATATGAGCACTTTACATATCCATTTTAACATAACATAACTATTATTTTTGTAGCAGAGAGGGCGACTACGGTCTTGAAAAATGACAATGACGCCTCTATAAAGAGTTGAATAAGCAGAAACATGTCAACCTCCACTAGTGGGTTGAATTATTCCCAGCTTCCTTTTTTAATGTCACCACTGGGGGATTTAATAAAAGTATTTTCTCCACCCAGTAGATTGTTTCAACATTCACTTTGTTGATCCTCTCTGCACACAGCTTTTACTCGAGAGACAATATGAGTGGCATAGCAATACAGCCATCAAAATATTCCCCCTAAGCTCCCCAAAAAAGCCAAATGAGTAGTACCTTGCACCAAATCACCCATATGGGAAGGTGCCAGGAGGGGCCCGATACTGAAGCATGTCAACCAATGGGTAGGTGAGGGCTTTCGTCCTTATATTAAGTTAGTTCTCACTGTGTATTCTCTATTTATTTTGTTTATCCTACACACTAAAGACAGCCAGTTCCTATGTGTATTATAGTGTTGATAGGAAGAATGAACTGACTGCCTTGATCCCTCCTACCCTTATTTGTCAGATGATTTGTCAAATATGAGACTGGCTATGGCACAGTGCAAATCCAGAACTTCATGGGCTTTAAAGACATCATTCATTCCCTTGCAAAAGTTGTTCTGCTTTTCATACAAGACTTAGCAGTTTATTTAGAGTTTGGCAATATGGTTACTCCACCAAAAATGCAACGGAGGACCTGCCAAACTGATGATCTGCATGCTGTATTTAGAGTTTGACAGCCGATGGAAACCTTACAGCGATGGCCTGAGGTACTTGGGGCCATCGGTGCAAGTGCATACTGTTTGCCCTATTTAGAGTGGATGGTCCAATGTACTTCTTTCTGTTTGAGTCTGCCAGTAAAACGTTTGCAGGCCTAAACAGAAAGAAGAAAAATGACCCCCACATCCTGGGAGAAATCACTCAGGGTGTCAGAGTAATTAGCATTTGTTTTACAACAACAAATTCCCAGTTTGGGAGTTTGGTTTTGAAAAATGAGTTTGCTGAGCAACCACATGAAACATGGTGCCACTCAGCAGACTTTTAGTGTCTGCAGAGAAGCCACCAAGGAGGCAGATCCTTTGAAGTCACAGAGATCTCTGCCAGTCAGGGGAGACCTCTAAATATGGTGAGAGTGACAGAGGAAATGACCTCCAGAACCCTTGCAGACAGCAGATCACTTGCAAATTTAAATGAGGGACTTAGTTATCAGTGGAAACCGTTTTTGAAAATCTACTATATCCCATTGATGTGGGACCTGTATGATGCTGGTCTATCTAAATGTATTACCAGGCTTCGATAAAAGGACAACCTTGTCTCTCTGTATTGTTTTAAATCAACAGGATGGCTACCTAAAGGTTCCTTCTTCTGGTTTGATGCTTTACTTCACAGGAGAAACATTGAGTTACTTACTTATTAATAAGCCTGCACCCGAGCAAATACAGTATGCCTAAACTAGACATAGGTTTCATGTGCAGGCTGACACCACCCGACTTAACCTTTGATTCTGAGGAAAAGCTCTTGATCTCCTTGCAGAAATGTTCACTGCATTTAAAAATCAATAGCAACTGAAGAGTGGTGATATGCTTTAATCTATTTCCACTGTAGAACTGTTCATGCCATCTTCCATTTAAGATGGTCTCACCCATGGTATAGAAATCACCATCATCCAATCAACCTTTGGAATGCGGTCGATCCCACCCTCTGTGTCATCAATGGTCATAAGCTGTTTCTGGGACTCAATCAGTGAAGCAACGAGGCAACAACATATCTTTGCTTTATGTGAATTAGATCATGTGCTTTGATCAACAGGGTGGATGAGTGTGTGGCAGCAATAGGATTCAAAGCCCTTGCCTTGCAATGTAGCCCATCCCTGTAAAACCAAGCTAACCCATGTTTCTGGTTGCATGTTTGGGTCCAAGACTACACAGTGTTTGCAATTTATTTTGTACTGTAACCATTGTAAAATGATATAATGCTCCCTTCATCCAAGATAATCTTACCATGCTTCGCCTTTTCCATTTCTCCCAAAACCCATCCTGACTTTAGACTTAAGCATATACCATCAACTAGGTATAGCAAGCAGAAACATTTGTTACCCATTGCTAACCATTTGCCACCACAGACAATGCCTGTGCTATCTCTGATTTGAGCCATCATGAACGCAACAACAGTAAGAGAAAGTAAACATGTCTCAAGAGATGTGTTAATATCATGTTGTTTGTGCCCATCAACAGCAAATTAGAGACGAGAGAAGGTCTAAGGGTAATACAAGTTGCCAACGTTGTGATATCATGCATTTCCTGGACTTTTAGACAAAAGATACGATTTTCCGTCTTTTGTTTACTTTTTTTGTCTTGAGTAAACATGTCAGCATGGCTTGAGACCGAGGCCGTTTGTTTTGGCAAGTCAAATACTTTAAAAAAGTTTTCTCGGATGAGCCTTAGATAAAAATGTTAATTAAAAGTAGACAGGCTCTCCATCATGTTTCCGGTCCAGGGAAGACATGGCTTGGCAGTTCGGGCTGGACTGTTCCCATGAGGCACAGGGTCAGACTGATTTGCATATGGCCATGTCTGAACTGGGGTGGTGGAGTGAGCTAAAGAATGATGATGGATTAAACCCAGATCAGTTGACTGGGGGTGAGTGTTTGATTGGCTCAAACGTTCCGTCCATCATCCCCTTTTGTATCGACAGGCTCTCCATCATTCTTATCCCAAATTCCACTGAACAGATTTAAGGCTACAGTGTCCATAAATGTAAAATAATCTTCCTAAAGAAATGCGATACGGCTCTAAGAAATTGAAACCTGTGAGCTGTGGTGTTCACCTGCAGAGCAAAGCACTTTACCCCTTCATGGTCTGTATATGTCAAATACCAAATTACTTCTGCAGTAACTGCAAGTTGTAAACAAAGAAAGCAGCAACCTGTAAGAACACTTGTTTTGTTGTTGCTCTTCAATAGACTTGAATGTTGACAGACTTTACATTCCATAGGTACCTCTTTGTCGTTGTTTTCAGACCTTTTGTCATTGTTAATATGTTTACAACCAAAAAGATTATTATTCCAAAAATAGCAGTTTTTTTTCCAGTTTTCCATTATCATGTTTTGGCATTTTATCTCATGTTTTTTTATGAAATTTGTTTCGAGCTATCAAACTTAATTATTTTAGCTGATTACTTGAGTTGCTTATCCTTATAACCCCTAACCACACCAGTCCCTCCCTATGAGAAAGTCTTGAGCTCATCAGATTCAACTATGAGGTAGGGATACTTTGGTTGGATTGTGAGCTCTGTGGCATGGGCATTGTTGTATGTTAAGCCAGATATGTATTAAAATCTCTAGCCACCTTTCTACAGTGCCTTGCCACGGAGGTTCTTACATCTCTACTGACTTAAAAGATAAATACTGCATTGCTCTCTATTAGTGTTTCAACAACATCCTATACAGAAACCATCCAGTTTTAGTGCCATTTTCAGGGAAATTGGGTTCCAAAGCAGGGAATTTAAGCAGAGGACTACTCAATAAGTATCTTACCAGCCACATACCAGGACATAGACCGCTGCAGAGCTGTGAACAAGCAGAACGAGCTTAATCATTCTCGTCCACTTAAAATGCACAGTTTCATAGCCCAAAGAAGTAAGTGTGATTGCTCATCATATCACACACCTTGCAATAAGTCCTAGGCGATATCCCTGGTCTAATGTTTTTCTAACATATCTAGCCATTGTTGCTCCTTGAACAACTTTTATATCACCTTACTCCAAATGGTCATTTATTTTTTGTTCAGTCACATGTAAGAGGACCTCAGTTGCACCAGTGCATCAGAGTCCATAGGGCAACAGTCAGGACACCAATGGGGCGAGGCCATGCTTCCTCCCATTTATTTTATTGGTGGACCCACAGCAGGCACTAAAATAGAGTCAAAGCTGTTGGGACAGCATCACAGAGCATAGCAGTAAAATTGGAAACATAGAACAGTTTTACACCAATACGTTCAGAGCTAGATTGCTTTGGATAATTTGCCTCCACCGTGTGTTACAATCGCAGAAGCACTGTGGGAAACTGGACCCTTGACCTAGAAGGGTAAGAGGCCACTGTCTTGATGCAAGCTAAGGACGAGCCATCACAAAGACTCATCTTTGCAGCTTGGAACAAGCAGCAAAAGATTACTCAGGGAAAAATGCAAGTGATACATGTGTCGTACAAAATAGTTTTAGAGTTAAAAAATATATGCAGCAGATATAAAAAAACATATCTATAAGAAAAATGGGAACTCAAAAATCAGTGTAGGTCAATGGATTGTAGAAGACTGGGTTCTAGAAACCTTCTGCGTCTGGAATACAATGAAGTGCGGTCACTCTGGTCAGAAGGTTAGACATTCTTTGTAGTTGGTGGAGTAACGCTAGGAAGGGGTTGGTACTTGATTCTTATGAAAAGTTTAACCTTCAGACATATAACAATTCTTTTTCATGGTCCTGCAATGGCCGAGTTTGTAACAGCCAAACGTTCAGTGTGGGACAGTTTACTTAAATATACCCGGGGATTTGTATCTTTTTCTGGTTAATTCCCACTTCTCTCCAGTTATCCAATAATGAAAGGATGGTAATTTTTTTCCAGTCATCCAGTAGTGAAAGGTTTTGAAGTCTCAACAATTAGAAAATCTTTAAGTTTTTCCAAAGTGCAGAAGAAGTTTAGAGTGTGGGGATGGTGGCTGTGGCATGCTTTGGGCAGCAGCACTCTAAGTGTGCTTCACAGAAAGAGCTGCCCAACTCAGCCTAGAATGGCAATTTCAATGGAACAGAGGTTTACAATTGTGGAAAATACTCTTAAGGAAAAGATGCCCCCTCTCCGGCAAAAGAGCTGTGAGCATTTCCTACCTCCTGGTATAAGTGAATGGACAATTATCCATTCAGAGACCAGTGGACTATTCATGAGCTCCAGCTTGAATGTTTTGGAAGAAGTGGAGAAGGGGCCGGATGAGATGCCCCTTGCCATGCTAGCAAATATAGTAGCAACCACCCTGCAAGCCTAAAGGCAAGTGAGGGGCAAAGGGGCCATGGACTGGGTACACTGAGAACTTTGAAAAGCCCATAAAGAGTCATGGTGCTGCTTGCCATAATCAATGAGGTGTGGTAGAGGAAGACGCATGTTGATGCTTTCAGACTAGAACAGTAGGCAATATGGAGGCTCTCGCCAGGCAAAGGAAGAATGATTGGTACACCATCAATAACTCTGCTACCTGAAATATGCGCAGAAAAACTGCTCACAACAAGGACCTGTGACCACAAGCAGAGAGAAGACGGGGAGATTCATCATGACAAAGAGTATGAAGTGTTTAGATTCTAAATTTCACTTGTTGGATGTGAAATTGTTTAAAATGGGTAATCCTCAAAAATGGCTAAACATGGAGGAAACTGGGGGATAGAAGTTAATTAAGTAATGGTAAAGCAAAGAAAAAGAAAACCCCTCTTTAAAGAATTTATATAAGATGTCCTTTGGTTGCTTAGACCAGTAAACTCCATCTTTAACCACTTCAGACAATTCACCCCCTAATTTCTCTCTATCAGAAATATAGAGCATCCCAAGAATACAATTTCCATTACACATGAAAGAAAGAAGGCATCTAAAGATGACAAAGATAGAAAAGAAGAAACAACAGTAAAAGAAAAGCCCATAAAGAAGTATCAAAACTTGGCAGGACATATTTAGTGCGACTACAATCTCAGGACCTAGAGTACTCTAATGAAAGGTATGTCGAATAAACATCAAATGAAGGACTAAAAGCAGAAAAGATGCAGATAATAGCTCAGCAGTGAACTTTTTTTTATTTTTTTATTTTTTTTATTAAGCGGAGCAGTGGGTATATAAACAAACATCATTCTTAAATATCATATCAACAACAGCCCAACTTTACATATAAAAAGAAAATATAAAAAACATCTTCAGTGCAATAATCTCAAACAACAGTACATATTGAATGATATCGAGGAAAAAAAGTGCAAGTGCTGACACAGTGCAAGAAGATAAAAAAGTGCAAATGCAATATAAATATAAATATATTTGACTGGTACATATCAAATATTTATCAAATATTCATATCCTTCAATTTTTCTAAATCACTAAAAAACTTCCAATTCTTTCTAAATTTCTTTATCGCTCCTAGTTGTTTTGCATAGGCTTCCTCAAAGTTACGGGTTCTCTGCATTTTCTTGAACCATTTTAGATGGGAAGGTATTTCATTCGAGTTCCAGTTCTGGAGAATTAACGAGCGAGCTACCGTGCAGGAAATACACAAAAACACTTTCTCAGCCTCAGTTAGTAACAATTTATCTTTGCAAAATCCAAATAGTGCTGCATCGGCCTCTATCGGCACTTTCTTTCCCAAAGCCTGTCCAATATCAGCGAAAATTGATTCCCAGAAGGAACTCAGGCGGGGACATGTAAAAAAAATATGATGCCATCCACCTTCCCCATCTCTCTGACATCTAAAACATTTATTTGGGACTTCCGGAAACCTTTTTTTAAGTGTTGCCGGAGTATAATAAGAGAGCCAGCGAGATAAAAAAGACATTCTCTTAAAATTCGCTGCTCAAAGTGTTTTATTTCCTAAAAGGCTAATCTCCTCCCAATCTTTAAGAGTAAAAAAACACTGGGTTTCACTGGCAATCCTCACTAAATGATTCTCTAGTAAGGGTTTTTGGCTATGCAGTTGTAGCAGCCGATACCAATTCCCCACACCATGTAGTTTAATGGCATAAAGGGTTGATATTAAATAATCTGGAACATCAAAAATTTCTTTTATATCTGTTAAAAAATGGACAATTTGAAGATATTCAAAGAAAGCAGGTTTATTATAACCCTCAGCCCTAGCCATTATTTCTTGCCACGAGATCACCCTATTCAAAACAGAAAATTGTCTTAGCTCGGATAGTCCACAATTCTCCCATACTTTTATGCTTTTGGATCGAAGCTGGAGACCCAGATTACTAGATTCTCCCAATTTTACAAAGTGTAAGCCTGATGAACTCGTCTTTTTAAAAAAAACTAAAAGTCTAGAAGAGTAATCTTTTAATGTTTTGTACCTTGTCTTCTTAGGAAACTTGGAAGTTTTTAAAAATACTGAAGTTTGTGAACCCATTTCTTGAGTCATTCTATCCATAAAAAACCCATCTCTCGTACCATTTGATCTTAACAGTCCAGAAACTAAATCTAAAAATGCGGCTTCATAGTAGGTTTTCAAATGTGGCAAAGCCAGGCCCCCTTGTTATATAGGTAATTGTACCGTAAGCAGCTTAACCCTAGATGCTTTTTTCGCCCAGATAAATTTTCTAAATAAAGTTTCCATTTCTTTAAAAAAAGAAACATATACTTTGATGGGAACATTTATAAAAAAAAACAAAAGTAGCGGGAGTATAGACATTTTAATTAAAGACACCCTACCAATCAATGAAAGGGGAAGAAGAAGCCATTGTTCCAACAATTTTTTTATTTTATCTTTCATTCTTATGTAGTTTAGTCTAAAAAGCTGCTGATGTTGATTAGACACAAACACCCCAAGATATCTAATTGGATCCGTCTTAGATGCTTGAGCTTCTAAACATAGCGGAAAAAAATTTGAATCCACATTAAGGGCGAGCACTTTGGTTTTATTAGAATTTATCTTGTATCCCCCAATTAATTCATAGTTCTTAAATTCTTTTAAAACTGTCTCAAGATTCATTTTATCAGGTTTTAAATATAAAATAATATCGTCTGCGAATAATTTTAACTTTGCCATTCCAGGAATTGGAGGCAAAATATCAGGGTTATTACGCATCTTAATAGCCAATGGCTCTATAAAAAAGGTAAAGAGCAGCGGTGATAACGGACAACCTTGTCTTGTCCCACGGCATATTTTAATATTGCCTACTTTTGTAGCATTTATAACTACCGTGGCTGATGCTTCCTGATAAATGTTCTGTAACATCTTAACAATTTGGATTGGGAAGCCGAAAGAACCGAGAGTAAAAAATAACGTTTTCCAATTAACCAAATCAAAAGCTTTCTCGGCATCCATCATAATAATGCATGCCGGGGTAAGATTAGTATTAAAATAATCCAAAGCCTGAATTAAAAATTCTGTATTTGCCGCCATCAATCTGTCCTTAATAAAACCAGTTTGATCACTATGAATAGTCTCTTGGGCAGCCAACGAAAAACGCTCCGCCCAGATTTTCATTAGTATCTTATAGTCTGAGTTTAAAAGACTAATGGGACTGTAAGAATTAACATCGGCGGGATTCTTATCTTTTTTCACAAAGGACACAATTATGGATTCCTTAAAATTCGCAGGTATCACGCCTCCATCTTTAATATAATTAAATAGCTTTTTAAGAGGGGTCAATAGCTCCCCGAAAAAGCTTTATAAAATTCAATAGGGAAGCCATCTTGTCCGCAAGCTTTAGCCCCAGCGGTCGTTTTAATAGCGGTCAAAATCTCGGCGGTTTCCACATCCAAACTGAGCTTCCTCCAAGTCAGAAAACATAAAAAATTTCCCTTTTACCAATACTTTCAATTTAGATTGCTGAGCAATCGAGGCTTGGGCGCCGTGAGCTTTAAACAGATGAAGGATTTTTACAAACTCTTTCCTTCTGCGTGCAGCAGAGGCAGTCATATCTGAAAATATTCGGCATTTTGCGGTGTCGGTTACAGAAAACTGTCTCTGTTGAATTGCCTGTGTCAAAAATGTTTATTTTATTCGAAAGTCCGCGAAGTTGAGTAGCATTGTTCGTGGCATCGTCGAATTAGGGAAAGGATGAGCTGGAACTCGGTGTGCTCTAGTGATGGTGAGGTCTCCGTCAAACTCTGGGAGGACTTTTTGCTTAATGAAGGAATTAACCCACTGTAGTGGCTGAGAACCTTCAATTCCTTTCGGAATCCCGACTATCCGGAGGTTTGACCTCCGAGAATGGTTCTCCAGCTGTTCCAACTTACTTTCCAGATTACTCTTATTTTTTATTACCTCTCACACCTCACCAATCACTGTTGTCATCTGATCTTCGAGAACTGAAATCCTTCCTTCAGCTTCCTGAAGTTTAATTGGAAAACATGCCATTACTTCTTCTATTTTCCCCAATCGTGAATGTAAAGAAGCAATCTCTATTTTCTGAGTTTCTTTCATTTCGCGTATTTCTTCTAATATTAGATTTAACATATCCTTAATATCCAGTTGACAAACCCCGGATGCCTGCGTGCTTTGGCTGGGATCTTTTTGTGATTCAGTAGGATCAGAGATCGTGCTTCCGTCCGTTATTGCCGTATTGATCATAGCATCAACTTGAAATAGTTGGCCCTCTGCCGAGCCTTGACCCTGAAGTGGAGGTAGAGGTAGAGGTAGAGGTAAAAGCAGAGGTAAAGGTGGAGATTGTAGCTGAGGCTTATATTGGAGTGGCATCTGGTTTAAGGTCTGATTTGAGGTGATTTCTATTACGATGTTATTGCTTTCATCTCCTTTTCCTTGTGACTGAGGAGGAATTTTACTAGTGGCTGATAATTGCATAGATGTTTCTAATGGAGAGGGCCTGTCATGAGTTGGATCTTGAACTTGGGCTTGATCTTGATCATAACATATCTCCGGAGGTACAGCCTAATCTTTAAAAGTCATGTCCATCAATGTGCTTGGTAGCCCCGATACCTTTAGTACTCCTTCTTTTACTTTTAAAGTTGGACTTAAATTTGAAGAGGGAGACAGCAGAGTGGCTTTCTTTACAAATAGTGAAAATTTCTTTATCTCCTTGGAGCTATTTTCTAATGTTTCACATATTGGTTCGCCTTGCGGAGACTTTGCCGAGGCTGCTGCAATATTCCTCAAGTTTGGTATCGCATTTATCTGATCCATCGCCGATTCTGCCTGCTCCAGAGAGACAGTAGAGGGCAGCTCACCCTCTGAACTTTCAGGGGTAGAGTCAAGGCCATAGGAGGCCCCTCCCTTGTTTGCTGAACGGGCGACTTCCTTAGCTTCCCTGGCTTGAGCTAAACGTGTTTTGGCTTTCAGCCGGGCTGCAGAATCGAATTTGGCAGTATTAGCGTGTTTCAGTGTTTTGCCCATTTCTCTTCTGTTAGCAGATGTAACAGCCCGCCTCGTGGTCCCCCTTTTTTTTTTCTTCTTTTTTGTCTCCCCTTTTTGTCTCCCCTCTCTTCTTCTCTCGGCTTTCTCTCTTCACTCTATCCCTCCTCCTTCCTTTTCCAAAGCCTATGCTTAAAACCTAATTTCAAGCTGTCTACAGCCCACCTTGCAGTCTTGCAGTCTCTCTAGCTCCTCCGGCGGAATTCTTACCAGCCTGTGCCTTGCTCAATCACCTGCTCCTCCTCAGCTGTCTCGCCAATCCCAGTGCTCTCCAGTCACTGCCAGTCACAGAAACTCATCGCGCCAGTTCCTTCCTGAATTGGCGCAGGCGAGAAAAGCCAGTCCGCGTTCCAGAGAAAAAGCAAGCGGCTACCTAGACAGCTGATCGTCCCTCGGGCCAGGTGAGACAAGCGCCTCTCATCCGAGGCTGCCCCACCGCTCCTCCGCGGGAGCTCGATCTCCGTTTCGCTAAGCCCAGCCGACGCCCGGTTCACACAACTCAAAACTCGGAAAAGCCGGTGGCTACCTCGAGCGCCACATCTCCGTCCGTAGATCTCTCCAGACCAACAGCCAGGTACAATCCGCCATTACAGGGGGAAGAGGCGGGGCAGCTCCGTCACCTGTGGCTACTCGGAGGCGGGGTTCTCCGTAGCCATTCCCCTGATGCCGAAACTCCCTCAGCAGTGAACTTTGTGTAGTAAAGTATTTGAATTTGGAGAAGCTAAGATATTTTCAACACATACTATTGATACAAGGCATGGAAATTGAGATTTAGGACTGGATAATGATAACTCTTGTATGCGTATGCACTAGCTTTTTGAACACTTAAAAGGTTCAGAGGGTAAAAGTCTGGCTGAAATTAGAATATGCAATACAGAGTATTGTGCAAGAACATAATAAAAACAATATTTGTCCTCGAGCAGAGCAAATGCAGGTCTTGTATCATATAACGTGTCATATATACAACTTAAAAATAAGTTCACTCGATCGCTGTGCTTGCAAACCAGGTGGGTGGATTCCCCTGTTTGATTGTGAAGTCACTGGGGGATTCAAGTTAAGATGTTGAAGAAAGCTTTAAATCAGACACAGATGCTGTGAGGGCTCTCAGGTCTGTTTCATTCTCCACCTAAAGGGAAAGTTTTGCTGCCCATGGTAAGGAAGAATTAAGTGCTGTGGCTAGATCCAGAGAAAGATCAGAATACACAGACCATGGAGAGTCCTCATATTGAGGTAATACCATGTAAATATTATTAGTATTTTGCTAGCACTTGACGAAAGACTTGTGGGTGAAGAAATAAGAAGTTCATTCAGGGGCAGATGTACGACCGTTTTTTGCGATCACAAATGGGAATTCGGCCCGTTTGCGACCGCAAAATTGGGTCTGCCCCATGCACAAACCATATTTTGCGAGTCGGTAACCTATTACCAACTCGCAAAATATGGTTTGCGTCTCGCTATTAGGAGGGGGCATGCCAAGGGTGTCCCTTCCTAATAGCGAGTCTCAATGCAATGTATGATTGTTTTGCTACCGCATTTATGGCCGCAAAACACTCTCGGTTTACCACCTACTTCAAGTAGGTGGTAAACCACTCGCAAACTTTGTGAGTGTTTGCGAAAATATTTTTTAAGAGCAGGTAGTGGTCTCAGGGACCACTGCCTGCCCTTAAAAAATGAAACTGAAACGTTTAATTTTTCTTTTTAAATGCATCCCGTTTTCCTTTAAGGAAAACGGGATGCATTTAAAAAGAAAACGGCTTTATTTAAAAAGCAGTCAAAGACATGGTGGTTTGCTGACCCCAGCAGGCCACCATCCCTGGGAGTGCTAGCCATTCCCAATGGGGTCGCAAATTGCACTTGCCTCATGAATATTAATGAGGCATGCAATTTGCGACCCCATTGGGAATCGCAAACAGTGTCTGAGACACTGTTGTACATTCACTTTTGCGAGTAGTGAATTGTGAGTCACAATTCCGCGCAATTTGCAACTCGCAAAAGTGAATGGTTGTACATCTGGCCCTCAGTCCTTTAGCACCCACCAGCACTCCACTCTTAGCAGCATCTACCTGCTTGAGAACATTGCCTTCAAACAACAATACCACAGTAAACGTTCTAGAATGTAGAATACATGTGTGTCATGAGATCAGGAAAACTCTACACATACCCTTTACTACATAAATATATGTACAGGAAAAGAAATACTGAGTTGAAATAAAATGTAGAAGCCAGTTCCAGTTCATAAAACTTTATTTCGGCACACATGGCCATAAAAGCATCATTAAAATAACAGTTTAAAATACAGTAAATTATGTACAAATTAATAGAGGTTAAAAAAGGTCAATCTTCCAATTTCTGGAACAGCTTTTCCACACATCAACCATGATTTTAAACAGGGCATAAAGTGCTTGTGGTTGTACTAAATAAGGCTATTTCAAATGGTCATTTTTGCTCCATTGTGTGTTACAATTTAAAATTGCGATGCACCTAGAGTAATAACAGATAAACACAAGGACAGTGCCTGTACAAGACATTAGTCAAGATAGTCCTCCTATTTGATTCTTCCAGCTACAAACTATTTTAAAAAAGCTTTTAGAAGAAAATGTTAATCCCCCTAAAAAAAACTACATTTACTCATCCATCATAATTGCCCCCACTTAGCAGCAAAAAAATTATCTAGTGCTGTAACCTTGAGGGGTCACAATATATATAACATTTAGTGTGGACGAAAATTATTCATTAAAAAGTGTTCAATCATTTTGACATAGACAAGATAACAAAAATATATGCGAAATTCAACAATAAGGAGATTAAATCAGGTGGTGATCATGAATTATTGCCATTCCCATTAGCAATCTTTTTTAAAATGGCTCTACGGGTGCACCACATAGTAAATAAAAATCGTGAAATAGAGAACACAATGGGCATATGTGTATCGGATTTTAGCAGCCTGTACACTTCACTGCAGTGTCTAGACCCCAGATTCCTACAAAGTTGAAGTAGCAAACGAGACCTTGCCCTCCTATAACCCTGGCTAAAAAATAGCACATGAAACTCCGTCTCGTCTGCATTATTGCACGCTGGGCACTCCCCATTGTTAGAGCCCTCCCATTTTTTTGTGAATGAGCACAGCGGAAGGACTCCATGTCTAAATTGTAGATAGAGCTTCTTGGCAAGGAGTGGCTGAATGTCATCCAACACCAATTCTAGACTATATCTATTTTTCGCTTCCAGAAACTCAGCAGTCAGTCGACCCGCTGTAGGCCTCCTCTTGAGCTGGGTGAGTTTGTGGTCTCTAAAACTCTCTACCAGGGCCTTTCTGGAAGTCATTTGGGAGATTTCTTCTGCTTTGCTCCACAGACTACCCCTGCCCAGGCCCTCACATGTGTTCTTGATGTACACCAACCATGGTAGCTTCCCTGCACCTCGCAGACCCATAACTTCAATCAGTTCTTCCCTGTATGGGGCTAGTTCCGAGGTGTTCCACAGGTGGCGCCAATATAATAAGGGTCTGAGAGCAACTTCATCCGCAATGGGCCTTATCCCAAGTTCCATGCGGAGAGGTGTTAGAGGTGTACTAGAAGGGAGACCCATGAGATGTCTAGAGAATGAGTTCTCGGTGCGTGCTAACGAGCCAGATGCACAGTGTCCCCATAATTCTGCTCCATATAGGGCAGCGCTCCTGGCCTGAACTTTATAAATTTCCACCACTGGGCTAACCAATTTTTCAGTGCAGCTCCTGTATAATTTTAAGATACCCCCCGTTGTCTGTGTTAGTTTCAGACTTGCTTTATTGATTTGGGCACCCCAGTCCATTCTCTCTGTCAGCGTGATTCCCAAATACTCAAAGATGGTTACCCTCTCCAGGGGTCTTCCATCCAGGCAGGGATTAGGGCGAGTGGTGTTACCTACATTGAAGGCCATATACTTTGTTTTTTGGAGATTAATCTCCAGTTCCCGGTGTTTGCAAAAGGCGATAAAGTTATCAAGGGTCCTCTGTATTCTCATAGGGGATTTTGCAAGCAGGAGCGTGTCGTCTGCAAACATCAAGGCTGGTATTTTACGCTTCGCCAGCCTGGGGGCATCGATGTTCTTCACGGCATTCAGTGCGTCTATTTAGCAATTGATAAAAAGGCAGAAGAGAGTCGGGGCCAGGACGCAGCCTTGACGGACATCTCTCTCTACAGGCAGAGGGGATGAAAGTTCGCCATTTTTGCCATATCTAATTTGGGCAAAATTACCCTAGTGTAAGCGTTTTAACTGATAGCAAAGGTACTCTGGGACTCCCATGTCTAGTAGAATTGCCCAAAGTTTGTCCCTCGGTACCAGATCGAAAGCAGATTTAAGGTCTACAAATATAAGATAGAGGCTGCCACCCTCTATACATACGGTTTTCCAATGTATCAGTTGTAGCCTAAAAATGTGATCAGTTGTTGACGTCCTTGCTCTGAACCCGGCGAGAAGGGGGGTAAGGAAGTTAAATTCCTCCATCCAAATCTGGAGTCGCCCCAATAAGACACGGGCAAATATTTTCTGGCTTACATCTATGAGGCTAATACGGCGAAAATTGACAGGCAAAAGCGGGGAGCCCTTTTTATAAATTGGTATTATTTCGGCCCCTGCCCAGGTGGTAGGAATCACCATGCCTTGTAAAATAGCATTAAACAGAGTGGACAAATAAGGAGCCCAAATAGTGGGCTCAGAGCGAAAGAGGTCACCAGAATCTTGTCCAGCCTGCGGCTTTAGCTGGTGTTACCTTGCCTAGGGCGTCGGAGACCTCTCTCAGAGAAATTGGGTGGATATCTGCAGATACTGTGCCAGGGGACAATATTCGTCCGGTCACTTTCCCTTCCCCATCCTCATCCCTTGTGTAAAGAGATTCAAAGTGGGCCTTCCATACTTCTTCACCTATATTGGGTTCTATGGCCGATTTACCCTCCTGGGAACCTGAATTGATGATGTTCCAGAATGTCCTCAAGTCTTGATTATTCAAAGCACTTCTAAGGTCCTCCCATTTTTGGGATTCACAGCTTCTTTTGGCCTTAACTATAGCACTCTTATATTTTGCCCTAGCTTCTTTGATCACTGTCCTGACATTGCTTTAAATGGCAGAGATAAGGCCAGATTTAGCTGCTCGACAACTTGCATTAAACCATTGGTGCTTGGGTTTGTTAAACACCCTAGGCTTTTAATTTTGGTAAAAGAAAACGGCCATAGAGGCAACCAGGTCTTGGTGATTGTTAAAAATTCTCGAGTGGAGGTTGGGGGTATCCTTTATCTCTACAGCTTGGTTTGCGACCATAAGGTGTGGAATAATTTGGTGGTAAAGCATAGCCAGTTTTTCTTGTGATTGAGAGAGTTCACCCCAGCAAACTCTCCTCCCTCCGTTGGGCTGAATCAGGCACGGGTCCGATGCTGGCGAATTATCAGATACATTCCTAACACATGGCGCTATTATTTCTAAAGTGAGAGCATTGTGGTCGCTATCATAGCGAGGACTGATTTTAAAGTCTATCACTCTATGCAATGATTTGGTATCTACCATAATGTAGTCAATAATGGAAGTATGCCCCGGTCTATTAAAGGTGTGTTTCCCTGGGGTGTCAGATATAGTTCGTCCATTACATGCTCTCAATGATAAGTTTAATGTAAGGGTACATATCTGCAATACTAACGGAGTCCATGCCCTTACTGAAGGGATATTGGGCTCTGAAATGGACCAGTATCGGTCCTCCTCATTAAGAGTACCCGTAACCAAGTCATTCAGGGGTTCGAATTGGCAGTTGAAATCTCCGCCAATGATTACCCCAAAATTTACTGGAATGGTTGGAAGAAAGGTAGCTAGCTGTTCAAAAGTGGTGGACTCTTGGCCTCGGGGTACTGGTCGAGAATATACATTTATTAACACCATGCTTATTTTCGTATGGAAGGATAAAAGAACACAAAGGATGTCACGTGAGGAGCTCTCTAGTTGTTTTGCTTCACAGCCCAGATGTGCTCCAACCCAGGTACACAACCCCCCAGATGGTCTGCCCTTCCCCGCATGGGTAGCTGGAATGCTAAACGACGCATAGCCCATTCTGTGTGTTTCATCCCTAGCCCATGTTTCTTGGAACATACAGATCTCATGTTGCTGAATAAAGAGTCCCCATTCCGGACTATCCAATTTAGAGGATAGTCCAGCTATGTTCCAAGAGAGAAGCTTTAGACTTGGGGAGCCCGCTTGCTTTATTGGAACAGGGGACCTGGTGTCTTGGCTCTCTTGGGTGCCCCTGAAGGATTGGCAGATCTCCATAGGCTGCGCTGGTCTTAATCTGGTGTTTGGATCATGTGGGCCCTTTGCAATAGATGAGGGGTTTACTACATCCCGCAGTACTGGATTAAGTATCTGCAAATCCTGTTGGGATAAATCAAGGATCGATGTGCTAGTAGTGACTAACTTCTGTTTACCCCTAACTAGTCTATGTTTTCCACCCTCCTTTTCCAGGACCGACACCTCATCCTGCTTCAGGGAGCCTCTCCTCTGTGGTGTCTCCTTCGACTGGGGAGAGCCTCTCTATGATAATCGGGTTTTTCAGGTGAGGGCTCAATGCCCATAAGTCAATCTACTGACTCAAGGGGTTTGAATCTATTTGATACAGGAATGTTATAAAATAAGGGGGATGAATGATCCTGACCTAATGGGAAGAATTGATTTTTCTGCGGCCACTCCCCCCTTAGTTGACCATTTCTTCTTCTTACATGTGGTATGAGGCCAGGAAGGTAGAAATATCCTAATGGTAGTGAACTGATACACCCCCTATCCCTGTGATGATAACGGTCTAAAAGGGATTCCGCAATCATTGTATTTCTGAAGTTAATCACAGCGCAATCACCAGTGATATCTTTTGGTCTCCAGCCCACCCAACCCACCCTACGAATCATGAGGATTTCACTTATATATCTATGTGAGAATTGTTTGTGGTTGGCTAGCCAGTGTAGGCATTTGTTTCTTAAGTCGAGATACGATTCTCTACACCCCTTTTTCAGCTCCGGGACTCCTGCTAATATAACTACATAAAGGGTTGAGGCCGGGGGAAGGTTTATACACGGTAGAGTTAGCCCTGGATCATGACTTCCCTCATGTGGGACACTCTTCTGTCTAGACCTCTCGCGAGGAGAGTTGCTTGCTTGTGACCTTGCTGCGATTAGATCATTATTTCTTCCCATCTGTGCCCCCTGTTTGTGCCCCTGGCAATGAGTACTGTTTCCTTTTCCTAGCCCTTCTAAAATACTCAGGGGTATATTCACAAGAACGTGCGATAACTACCGCAAGAGTAGCGTAACGCAACTTTCAATATCGCAGCCTATCGCGGGAAAATAACCCTGTGTCAATGTGGAATTCACAACAAGGCGGTAGCATGCGATAGTCTGCCGAAACCGCGGACAATGTCCGCGATACAACCACCACGATGTAGATAAAAACACAAACCACAACACCAAAAAACACGCAATGGGCCAAAGCGCAATGAGGAAATCAGCGACAAGCAGCGCCAGGCCTGCAACACACACCTGGCAGGCGTCAAAAATCTCCATAAAAGTAGAAAAAACACCCACACACAAACTGACCAACACACAAGCACCATGGAGGCAGCCGGAGCAGGTGCAGAGGACAAGCGCAACCCCACAAGCACCCCGGACGACCAGCCTGGGACCTCGGGGACAGGGAAGGGCAAGGACAAGAAGACGAGGAAGACCAAGTTCAGTTCGCAGGCGAACAGGATCATAGTCACGGAGGTGATGGAACACCATCAACAACTCTTCGTCACCTCCAATGTGTCATTGGGCACCAAAACTGGAATATGGCGTGACATCGTTGACAAGGTGAATGCCGTCGGAGAGCACAAGCGTACAATGGACGAGGTCAAGAGGCGATGGAATTACATCAAGCGGAAGACCAAGGAGAAACTCTCCGCCAACCTGAAGGCAGCAACGCAGACCAGAGGTGGGGGCCCAGCGCCACAGCTGGAGCTGGATGACATGGAGGAGCTGGTGTCGACAGTCATCAGTGTGGAGACTGTGGCTGGAGTCGGGGGAACGGACACTGCTCGACAGGACACAACACAACCGCAACAGGGTGAGTGACCACCAGGTACTGGGGGGACGGGGGGAGATGACCACAATGGCACACATGCACAAGCAAGCGGGGTACAGTGCACACCCACAATCACTCTGGGTCCTCGGCCAGACCCACAGACTGTCACAATGTACAATGCCATGCTGTCTGAATGTCAACCTGTACCATGCGGCTACATACATGTGGACACATTGTAATACACCATCTCCCCTTCACATCGCAGGGGCATCATCAACACCTCCTGCAGAGCAGTCACAGCCACTCTTCACTGATGACGAGGAGGAGGACAACAGCAGCATCGACACCCAAACCATCCAAGACCTCATTGACCTCATCCGCCACTCACCTCCAGGATCAGGGCAGCCCAGCTACATCCATGAGACCCCACCCACCACCCAAACCACCCAGCAGGAGGCACCCACAGCCCCGGCACCCTCCCAAGTCCCCCAGGAACAACAAATGTCCTTCCAACGCCGTGTGCTGGAGGGCCAGAGGGAGACGGCCGAGCAGGTGCGGGTGGGGTTCGAGCTCATGGCTACCAAACTGGATGCCATCCTTGGGTGTCTATGTCCGCCCCATGGTCTCCAACGAGCCCTGACTGACATCGCTGGAGTCATGACGCGGAGGGAAGAATACCTGTCCGCTTAGAGTGGCCCCAGCGATGCCAGCCATGAGCTGGCACACATGCGGAGGCTCATGCAGGACATGGTGCGGATGGAGGCGGAAAGGATGGCAGCCACCGCTGCACATCAGCGAAATGTAGCTGGGATCTACCGTGCCCTGCATGTCCTCATCATGGCATTGCTGCCACAAGGCATGGCGATGATGAATGCTGCTGCCCCCACACCATCCACATCTCCACCCCCTGGTGGGTCAGTGCCTCCCAGTGTGGCAGGCGTATCCACTCTGGCACCTGATGTGTCACTGCAACACAGTGCGGCCGACAATCCTCCTCCGGCCCCTGATGTGTCAGTGGCACACAGTGCCGCAGCCGGTACTGCAACACCCACAGGTGGGGCAGGTCACACACCCAAGGACGAGGGTGTGGGTGGGACTGTGGTCAGGAGGGCCAGGCACTAGCATCCATTTCCGCCACCTTGCCTGTTTCTGCTTGGTGCCGCACATGGCCTCAAGACCTACCACTGACCCCCGATACACTCCGATGCACTCACCTTGGACAGCGACATGGACTGCCACATCCTGTTTGACGACCAATGACACGGCGGACAGACTGCGGACTGTACCCTTCCTCTTCCGCAGTACAGGTCATCCCCGGATGGACTCTGGCTGGCCCTCCACGGGCCCATATTGTGTAGTGTGCTCGGCATTGCCCTGTACCGCTCCAGCTGCATGACTGCACTGGATGTGCAAATAAACATCCAGTGACGCACTGCTGCGTAATATCTTACGTCATTCATGTATGGATGTGTGGATGAATGTGGGGACAGTGCCTTCCCTTGCGTCAATGATGTTCATCCTGTGGGATGCCAGTCAGAGGGTGCGACATTGCATTTTGTGTACCGGGTTCCGTGAACACTACAACAGGGACACACGCATCAGTCACTTCCTTGTCCGGACATGGACTGGACCACTCCCAGAGCCCACGAGTCATTGTTGCAAGCCCTGCGCTGGTCGGGCGTACGGCAGGCCAGACCACTCCGCTAACGCCCCGAGGGGGGCCCTCATTGCTACCCGTCGCAGCCGTACTCACTGGTGGTGTGCAGGTCACTGGTCTAGTTGTCAGCATGTCACAGGTTTTCACACACACCACACCCATCCGGCACAGGCGTCACAGGCCATGTGACTCCGCCAACATAAGGGGCCGGCGACGTCACATTCCCCTCTTCCGGTGGTGACTGGATGATGACCCCTCCACGGTTCTCACTCATGTAGGGCCCATGAGTTGTTGCGCACAGGGTTAGTGGCATCCGAGGCCTTGCGGACGGCACAGGCCTACCACCACGTGGCGCAGACTGGGGTTGCACAGGGTTAGTGGCATCCGAGGCCTTGCGGACGGCACAGGCACCCCGCCACGGGATGTTGACTTTGGGTGCACCGAGTCAGTGGCACCTTGAGCTGCTGAGCGGGTGTGCAGCCTGCGATGATGCCCCGTCCCGGCGGTCCGGACAGCTCAGGTTTCGTGTGCCCTGCTGGACCGCAGTTTAGGCCAGAGCCAGCGGGAAGAGCGGGCCTACCGCCACGTGGCGTCGGTCCCGGGATCCCAGAGTTGGTGGCACCCATTGGGCTGAGTGGGTGTGCAGCCTGCGATGGTGCCGGGTGCACTGGTATGTCCTATGCCATGGAGTAATTAAGACCCAGCACCAAACGTGAGACCTGGTGGCCTGCGGAGCGGGGCTGCATGATGTGGAGGCTGCCATGTCCGCGGGCCCCGGGCTTGTGGCTTGCAGCGGCACATGGTGGGACCTTCTGTCTATGCGCTGGTGGCGGAAGGTGAGCATTGAGGCCTGGGTGTGCATGGGCGGGCATGCTCCGATGGGCAGCAGGAGGGGTTGGGGTGCCTCTGCCTGGGTGTGCATGGGCGGGCAGGCGATGTTGTCTTGTGCAAGTGTGTGTACTGTGCCAGTCATGTATCTGGACTCTGTTTCAGCTGATGGCTCTGACTCAGATGTGTGACCTGGTGTCCTGCTATACATACCAGCAGCGTGGTTGGAGACACACCGGTGGCAGCAGGTGAGCAGTGTGGCCTGGGTACGCAGGGGCGGCACGTTCTCTCTCTCTCTCCCTCTCTTCCTCCCTCTCTCCCTCTCTCTTCCTCTCTCTCTCCTCTTCTCTCTCTCTCTCTCTCTCCCTCTCTTCCTCTCTCTCTCCTTCGCTCTCTCTCTGTCCTCTGATGTTCGCAGGACACACCTTCTCATCATGTTTTTTGTCTTACAGGCTGTGACCTACGTATTGTCCCGAGGGGAGCGGCCATGTGTCTTCATTTCATTTCGGTGTTCATTTTAATAAAGTTTCATTTGTTGCTTCGAAAGTGAATGTGTGCTGCTCATTTCTGTGACGACACATGCATGTCCCCAGTTGTGATTGTGTGACATCAAGCGGAATATTTTGTACATGTTTAGGTGTGGCTGATGTGGCATGTCTTTGGTCGGGGGGTACCAGGGAGGGGTGGTCCTGGGGGTGGTGGCAGTGGGTGTTGTGGCCCTCTTGGGTGTCCGGGCCACATGATGGGTCGCTCCATGGCATCTGTTGCCCTTCCGATGTAGCCCTGGGCTGTGCTCAATTTTGGTTTGCAGGCTGCCGTCCGACTTTACACCAGGTCAGAGCAGATGTAGATTTCCTGGTGCTAACGCGCCTTATCGCCTGTTTTGTGTTTTTATCGCGGATGTGGCTGGTCGTTGTGAATGTTGAGGTGTGATGTTGTCTCGGCTTTTGTCACGGGAACGCCTACTCTGCATCTCATTAGCGATATTTGTGGGGGTCCTCTGTGGTGATGTTTTTTGCGGCTGCTATCACGGGTAAACTGGTGCTGTGGGCTGTTAACACCAGCTTGTGAATGGGGAGGTAAATTTATCACGATTTTGGCTGCGATAAAGTGCCATTAATTCGGCGATAGCTCCTTGTGAATATGCCCCTCAATCGTTTACCCTCGCCCTCCTGGTTAGGGTGGATTGCCATGCTGGAGGTGGACCTATTATCTAATATTAGGGGTTCAGGGTTAGATCTTGTGGGGACCGATTTTAGGTTCACAGAGTTAACCTGTTCCTTTTCCCTCAGAGCTGCCTCAGTCCTGTCCACCCATAATTCGACCAGTTTGGTGAGCTTGTCTACCCGTTCCCACAAAGTTTTTAACTCGTCCCTCACAATAGTCCTTACTTGGACCTGTATGTCCACCACCACGTCCGTGACCCAAGCTGGCTGCTCCAGGCCTGCTTGTAGTGGTGTTCCTAGACCAGCCTCTCCCAAATCGCCAGATGTCGCATGCCCATGATTTGTTTGTTGCGTTTAAGCCCCGTTGGTGCAGCGGTTTTGGTCTTCTTTTTTTTTGGACTAGCACCTTCTGGATGTGGCTCATCCACACTATCTGCTGCACGAGTCCTTGAGTGGGAAATTGGGGGTTCCTGGGCGATGGACAATGAAGATCCTGTATCGTCATGGAGACTGAAGGGTTGGGCTAAATCAGGGGTAAGTGACAATCGGCTTTCAGTTAATTTAATCTCCGTTGCGACTACACCAATAGCTCTCTGTAACATCCTGTCTATTGAAGTTGGTTGGAGAGAGGAAGCCAGTTGCGCTGGTGCCGCATGAGATTTCCCCGCACCAATTCGCCTGCCCATGCTTGCAGGGGGGACAGAGTAATACCCAAGAGAGTTATTCGTCTGTAACTGGGTTCACTAACCTTAGAAATTATTGATGCTGGATCCTGGCTTCTAAAATCCGTCGATCTCCCCTTGGAAAGCTAAGGGGGGTGACCCAGCCCAGCCTCTTCTGGCCGCTGATGGGCGCAGATGGGCCCGCCCTTGGCCCGGCTTTGCCCGCGCGCGTCCCGCGGAGCGGGGGCCGCGATTTGAATTTAAGCACCCCCGGGCGCACAGAATGCCGTCAGCGCCTCCAGGCGCGACAGCAAGGCAGGCTGGGGGTTGGAGTCCCCACTAGCGGCAGGCAAAGTGTTGGCAGAAGCAATTCAATCTATATACAGAATGAAACGAAGCAAAGGTACAACATTTTACATTAAGCAGATAGATATGGATGGCATTAGTCCATCATATAATCTGTGAAACAGTCTGACATGATAATGATAATGTATGTGTTTTTTAGTTAATTATAACCTTAACAATATTTTGCATGAATAAAAGTAAGCAATAACATTTCTTCAGATTTTTAAAAAACATTATAGCTTTACATTCTCAATTGTTATAATAAATGGTGTTCATACGCCTCTAATAAGGTTCATAGCCTATGCAATTAAAATCTTACTAAATCATAAAATTTCCACATTCTACCGCACAGCTGAAAGCTCAATTTTCAGGCCTGATTGTAAAGTTAAGAGTATTTATCCACTTACATGTCCTGTACAATAACGTTTCTTATTAATTCATAATTTTCTCTCTCTACTTTGTAGTTAGCATTTCAATTTTCAGTGCCTGATCGTGAAGATTGAGAAATTTTATCAGTTTACAGTTCATTTGAGGATCTGACGGATTTAGCCGTTATTATGGGCGCTCTGCATGTCCTTATTCCTCTGATGTTTAGAGCTTTTCTTAATAAAGTGACTCGTGCTGTGAAAAGTTTGGGACATGTGCAAATTAGATGTATAAAGTCCTCTTTGTTGCTGCCGCAGAGTCTGCATAGTGTAGGCCCTTTATGGACCCAGGTTGGCTGGTCTGCAATCAATGGTAGTTTTCCAAAGCATAGAGCCATCAGTTGTCTTTTTAGATAGATCGAAAACGTAATACTTAAATAAGGTGCCGGTGCAAGGATCTTATAATTTTTTAATCACCATCCAGGCATGAGATCTCAAGCTGAAATTTTTTTTATCAAATAACATGGATTGAAATTTTGTTGTTTTGTTTATTACTTGCTTGAAGGTTGAATAAGGCAAATTATTGTTCCATAGCTTGACCGTGCAAGTAGTTGTTAGAGCTTTTTGAAGGTATTGATTGTATGGTGATTTTTTGTCATTTTCAAGTTCTGTCCAGAGGGCCTTATTGAGTATGGAGCTAGCTATATTCTGTTTCAGTCGATACCAAAGCTTTATTGTGGTGTACATTCTCCCTATTGTTTCGTTTATTAGTCCGAATTCAAGTCGCAACTGGGCTGGTGAAGCTGACTGATGTATCTGAAAAACCTTTTTATAGGTTGAGACTAGTAGTTTGTTCAGAAGTTGTGAGTCTTTGCCATGTAGAGCAATATTGGCATATGTTATTGTTGGAAGCATTTTGGCCGATATCACTGCAAGCAAAGGTTTATATGTCGGCCCCTTCAGTTTTTTTGCCAGGGTCCTGAAGGCGAACGTTAATGCGCTAGTTCTCTATGACATATAAGTTGTCTGCTCTTGATGGTTTAGTCTATTATCCATGTAAAACCCCAAGTATTTATAACTAGTTACTTCCTCTAACGGATTACCATTGAGCCTTATGTTCTGCTTGGTAGTTTGGTGATTGCTGATGAGCATTGTTTTGCTTTTTGATGTGTTGATTTTGAGTTTGTTGGTTGATATATATTCCGTCATTTCCAGAAGAGACTTATGGAGACCTATGGAGTCCGCATAGGAGATATGCGATAATGATAACTTTCCCAGTTGCGGTGGATGAGAGTTGATCTTATCAAGCCGATGTGCCAAGTCAGACAGAAATAGATTAAAAAGGTGCGGAGCCAACACTCATCCTTGTTTTAAACCTCTGTTTGTATTCACCTTTCTAGATAATCTTGAGCCGTCGCCCAACTTTATTCTTACCCATGTTTGGAAGTAGAATAGCAGATTTCTCCTAATATTCTCTTCGAATATTCCAAGCTCTCAGTTTTTTCCATTGGAGGTGACGATCCACACTGTCAAATGCTGCCTTTAGATCTATAAAACAAAGGTGCAGTTGTTGTTTTCTCTGGTTGCATTTGTCTGCTATTAATGAAAGAGTTAGAATGTTTGTGATCGTCTCGATCCCTTTTCTAAAACCTGTCTGGTTGACCGGTCTCAGGTTAAGCTTATCTGACCACTCAGTCAGATCTTCCAGTATCAGAGAGGCATAATACTTTGCTTCTACGTCTAATAGGGCAATTAACCTGTAAATCGATGGACATGTTCTATCTCCTCCTTTGTAGATCGGTGTGATTATTGAGCCTTGCCAACTAGATGGAATAAGATTTAGTTGCTCGGTTTCTTTAAATAGTATGGTTATATGATTACTCCGGAAAGATGAATAATTTTTTTAAGTCTGACATAATTCTTAGCCTATGCATGTCCATGCATGTCCTTCACTACATTTCCATTTTCTTTCACATTTGGGGGAACTTCATCAACCACCACATCCGTAACCTCACTATCACTACACAACCTATCCTGCACAAACGCAAACTTGTTTTTTGGCACAATTGATATCTTATTCTTGTTCCTGATCCTGCACAGGTGCAGAAACGCATGACCAACCCTTTCACACATGAATGAGTCTTTTGAGCCTTATGCATTGTCCCACTGTAGCCAACTTTCTTCTTGTGTCTTTAGCCGGATGTGACTGCCTGGCAACACTGTACGCATATCTAAAAAGAATCCAATCTTTGCACCATCCATCTCTTTATGGCCCATCTATTTCCTGGTCAGACATGAACCAGCCACCATTCTCCTCAACATGAGAAACTCCAGTACTGATATTTGGTGTGATTCCAATAGACCACAGCAACTTTCATTATATACTTCCAGTTAATGTCATTGACCAAAGCCAGCTTCAGTTAATCCTTAAATCATCCAATCAACCATCTCACCCTCCCATTACTTCTGGAATGATGTATGGAAGCCTTTAAATGGCGGCAGACAGGTGACTTGAGGAAATTCTACATTTCTACTGAAACCCATTGGTTTCCATTACCTGTTCAGGATACCCTCCCTTATTCACTCCCATGAAATTCCGCTGCCTTGTCCTTATCAGTGGAACAGAAATCTTTGCTTATCCTATGTTGTTCAAGTTTGTATTGGAACTTCTGTAGGCAATACTGACATCTAGCAATGCATGGGGTAGCTTTTCCGCCACCATGGATATGAACAAGTCAAGAAGAGGGCTATGGTCCATTCTCAGAATAAATTAAAAACCTCACATAAAATATTTAAAATACTGCCCCAAAATGCCAAGGCCTCCTTTTCAATGGTTGAATATGAAGGTTCATCTCCCCACAAAGCCCTTGACGCTAAGGTAATTCTCAACTCCTTGCCCTTGCTCCACCTTTGCAACAGAACTTGCACAGAGCCACAGCTACTGTACTCAGTCATAATTATGCTCACATCATTTCTGTCAAATGTTTTGAGTGCCTGTGCAGAAACTATGTCCCCCTTGATCTGACAGCACTAAATTACTCAGTACATCCATACCTCTCACTTTTTAAGTGACATTCACAACACTGGTGTTTTTCTAGCAAACAGTGGAACAAACTTGAAGTAATATTCAGCAATCTCCAACAAAGATTTGAATTTGTTCTGGGAGCAGGTGCATATTCAAGCTCACTCTAAATTATCATCTCTGGTTCAATACCCTTGACTGAAATATAATATTCACAGTAGACCACCATGTCCTGGGCAAATTTACATTCCTCTCTCCTTAACATCAATCCACTCTTCTTCAGGATAGCCAACACATTCCTCAATCTTCTGTCATGTTCACTTTCATTTGTCCCATGCACCAGAAAGCAGGCTACATATACATCCCCTACAACAGTATGTACATCATCCTTTTAAATATGGAAAACACAGACGCCAAACTGAAATGCATGCAGATATAACTGAATGTGCCCTCTGGAGTCACAGACAATGCAGGATATCTGGAGTCTGAAGAGCTCAATTTGATGGTAAGCTGCCAACATGTCATGAAATTCAATACCTCCACCTCTTCAATGTAGATAACTTCCTATTGATGTTGGGGAATGGTTGGCAGTCAACCTATATACCGCGGTTGAGACTGTGCAAGTCTACACACAACCTGAAGAACTTGTCTGCTTTGCGTGCCACCACCAGAGCCACCCACCATTCAGAATCCTTAATTTGTCCAGTTATTCCTAGTGCACACAGCTTTTCTAACTCAGGCTTAAATAATGGTCTCAAAGTTAGCAGGACCTTCCACACTTTGTTTGCAAAAGCATCAGTGCTTTCCTTCAAATCCCCTAAGTTTTCTAGTATGTTTCTGAACACCTCTGAGTAATCCTTCCCTCATATATTTCCCTTCTTTCTACTCAATACATTATGTCCAACACCAACCTAGTAATCCTCCATCAATTTGTTTCCCCTCTATCCACTTAATGCAATACATCTAATACTATCCAATCTACCTTTAGATTACCTGGATAGGATCACTTAGCCCATGTCATAGCCCATACAGCTCCTGCTTCAGCACCAGCCTACCCTCCCAGATGAGTTGTGTGCTATACAAATACATATAATTAGGCTATCCTCTTTTAGGGTTAAACCTATATTAACCGATAAAACCCTACTGAAAGGAAACATCCCTCATCAGAACAAACCTATAAACACTGATAAACACCTACGCAACCCCAACTTAAAAAATAGTTGAAAGAGAGAAAAGTGAGAGAAAACAAGTCATTTGAATTATTTTCTGAAGGGGCCAACACAATATAACTGTGTTTTACAGGGTAGCAGAAAGAAAGACTGGTCTAACACTATTCTGCTTGAACGTTGTTGTTTAGGGATGTCACTAACATATTGTTTCTCCTTTATTTTGTTTCCTCCAGCTTTATGTGATTGGATGAAAGGTGCAGGCGTTAGATGCATGTTTTAGGTCTGATATAAATATTTGATACACTATAGAGAATCTGGGAATATTAAAAATATATATGATCTTTTGGTAGTGTTTAATTCTTTCATTGATTGGTGAAATGAATGACACATAAGATTCTTTGCCAATATCTACTTTCACATTTAACCTCAGACATAGAATGAATAGCATCCTTGGATACATCAGCCCTCTTTTCTAACAAGCCAGTATTGAAAGCAGGTCAACTGCCAAACACTTCAGGCTTTAAACATTCAATGCAAGATGTAGTGAAAGGTACCTTTGAAAAGAGTGCTTTCATCATGCACATGGAATAGTGGTGAAAACATGGCAAGACTTTCCACATACCAACACAATTCATAGCTACAAGGTGTCCCATTGTTATGTGTCATCCCTTCAGCTAATCATGGCTTTTCTATACAACTGCACTTCACTGCTGGGGATTTTGAGCCCACAGTTACAATGTTAACAGCGCAATTTTAAGTCCCAGAATACAATGTGATGTCTGTTAAAAGGCCAGGGCTGACTTAAAGTGATACATTTGTCATACATTTGCCATTTATTTATTTATTTTTACTTTTTAATACAGCACAAACCTATCTTCAAGGAGCAGCTTTGTTCCTTACAGAGAACGCTTCTGCTGTGCCAGGAACAGCTCTTACACAAGAGGAGTTGTACACAGGAGAGTGATTGGCAACTTCTTTATTTTTGATGCATTAGGCCTTTTATGAGGTGCTTTGCGGGGATATAACTGTACCAGATAACCTAATATGTATTGGAGTGTGGTGAAAACATGACTTTTGGACAGTAGTTATTTTTACTTCACACTTAACAATCCTTATTTCCAGTTTGAAGCACGCATTAATCATTATTTACGTAGAAGTATTCAAGTTTTGATCTATTGAGAGAGCGGGATTAAGAACCAAGTCTCTAGGTTGACAGGATAGTAACTAAATCAGTAGACAAAATCTCCACCATATTTTGAAATTAATTGATGATTTTAAACCAAAAGTGAGCCACTGAACCTAGAAAAATAAATACATTTAGACCTCATCACTGGGTGTACTCACTGAATTGGCGAGTTTGGCACTGTAGTGCCAGCCAATATTGTGCTAGCCAGCGTAATGTGCCTTTACTGTGCCACGTCGCTGGGCAGTGTCAATATTGTGTCATGCTTGGGGTCATGCCAACATAATGTATTGTGGTGACAAATTATACTTTTTCTGCATAGCCAGGTTAGCATGCGTGTATTGGTCAGATAAGCATCATTACCAATTGCATTTCTAGCCTGGGTACTGTGACCGTGTTATACCCTGTCGGTGTGCTCCACCTGGGGACCTTGCAATTGAAGTCGGGATCTTGTGAAAACGATGGCAGCTTTAAATGGCCGTCGCTACACCGAAGGGGCTTAGAAACCCAAGCTTGTGTGAGAATGAGAACTTTATAGCAGGGTTCATGGTCTCTTGCAGCTCCCCATGGGAAAGCCAAGGCAGAAATGTGAAGGGGCAGCTTTCTGCCAAAAGGACGTCTAGTTAGAGAACCCAACATTAAATAAACCAAGTGAAATGTTAAGGTATCGTTGGACCTTTTGGGGATTGTTAGTATGATTGAGTGAAAATCTGCAGCCTTTATAGGACGGTTTATGCAGCTCGGTCCATGCTGTGTGTTAGGGTTTATAAGGTCATGATCGGGTAAAGGCAATACCAGATCATACACCTCCCAGGTAATAGCACTTTCTCTAGGAGAGTAAGCCCCTGATACTCTATTTGAATGCCTATGCCTGGTCTACTGAATAGAAGGTTATGCATGGTGGGAGCAAGCGGGTCTCTCACTATCAGGCATATTTGGTCATTACTTCTGGGCAGTAAATGTGAGCTGGTTAAACAAATACCTTATCCAACAGTCCTCTCGTTCAAATGGGGGTCTGCTTACTTCAAACATGCTGTATAAGAATGACATTTTAGATAATAGTACACCACAAAGGAAGTTGCCCTAATCTGTTAAATAATTGCACTTTCTGTTAAATAGTTGCAACACACACACACACACGCACACACACACCTTTAGATCGTTATTACTATTTTGGTAAGTACACTGTTTAACCAATGTGACATATCCACAAGAGCACTTGTTGCTGCTGAGAATCCAGGGCCATACATTTAATGCCTAATTCATGTGAGTTGTGACCCTCAGATCCCGAACCCCTAATTTTGTATCTGCGTATCCGCCCCAGTCGGGGTCTTCCTGCAAGCTACCACTATTTACAACTCAATCAATACATGGTTACACAGTTAATTGAGGCCCAGTTATAACCTTTAAGACCCTTAGCAGCTTCTCATGAACCCCAATCCAGGGCGTGCCCTTTCATATAACCATCTTCTTTACATGTCTGTCCTTCTTTCGGTAATCTCCAGCATCCTTCACCTCCCAAAAATGTACTCTGTTGTGTCACATTACTCTTTTCCCCTCAACCCAAAAAGGCACATGAATGTTGTTTCACTGGTTTTAATTCTTGTCCCATTTCTGTGGAGTTGCTCACATGAGGGAATCCACATGCATAACTCTCCCTTCTTCTTAACCTGACTGGCAATCAAGTCATGAAATGTTTCATCTCCAAGTCGAGAGGTGATCACAGGCCCCCTTTGTAGCCCTCGTAATGTCACTCTCTTTGATCTGATATAATATGATGACTGTATGTAGTTTCGAGGCAGGAGCTTCCTGAAGCAAAATGAGCAGCACCGCTCACTTATTTCAATGGTGAAATGCTGAGTAGATCCTACGTGGATTCAAACCTCTGGTGATCATGCCCCTGGGCTAGTTCTCGACCCACTGAACTACCTTACTATACTCTATTAAAGCAAACTTCAGAGCAGGGGGAATCTCATGTATATACCATGCCCCCCCCTCCTCCGCCAAGCCAGAAGGTTTGAACTCTGCCCAGAACATGTATGCAGCACTGTCCACATATGTATATTGCTAGGTCTCCACAGCATGCACTTAATTTTAACCTTGTCTCTACGGTGGAATTCCAGGACATGTATGCACTGCTAACTGTAGCTTGCATATACAGCTGCTAACCGTATATGTGCCAAGGAGAGCCCTTAAGCTTGTATGTAGAACTAACCATGTATGTGCCCAGGGGCTCAAGGGAGTATGCTCACAGCTTACCTCAGTCTTTTCCCAACTGACTAGCATGTGAGCATAATTAACCAAGTATTTTTCATTGGTATTACATGGCATGAAGGCACCATTATGTTTTTAAAACAAATAAATAAAATTAATTTTTAGTACAACAACACTTGAAAGCCTGAGTTTATTTAATGCATTTATAATTTACATATACTTACATCCTTTATGCATCTATATATGTTCCATGTACTTATGGATCTATATGTTTATTACTTTTCTTCTAATTCAGAATATCCAATGCACTACCCTATTTCTCACCCTATACTTCTCTCAAAATATCCTCTACCTCAACTCTCTGACCCATCTCAAACCTCTTTCTACTACACTTCCCAATGCTCTACACTATTTCTCACCCTATACCTCTATCAATATATCCTCTACCTCCACTCTCTCATTCATCCCAAACCCTATACCTCTACTATGATCCCTAAAATAACCCTTTCTAGACTCTTCCCTACGCTCCCCTCCTTGCATCATCTCATACCTCTTTTACTATTCCAAAACCCCAAAACAAGCCTTTCAAGCCTTCCTAAACCCTTCCCTCTGACTCTTCCCCCTCTACATCCCTTTTACTCATCCCAAGCCTCCTCCTACTGCTATGACCTCCAAAACAATGTCTAAATCCTTCCCTCTTCTATCCCTCCACTATCCTTTTCAATCCAAATAGCAGACTAACATGTCCACTTCTCAAGTTAATTTCATATTTCACTATACTAATTCACCACTAATCCTTTATAGGTTCTGCTCTGTCAATCTTATCTCTGCCAACAGTCCTCCCATCTTCAAACCAACATTCTGCATCCCTTTTCAACATTCCCCAGAGCAGACCACTAAGGTGAAAAGAAGTGATACACAGAACATACCACCTTTACATACGCAGTGTAACACATTTCACAAGGTACTATCCTGTTGGCAGAGTTGACCACCTCTACAATGTCATAATATTCTATGCTTAAAACAGCCTGACATAAATCCATTTGACACACTGCCAATGGAGTTAATGTCTTTATTTGCATGATTAATTTAAACCGTTGCAATAATTTACTTAAAAATAGAATGAATAAGCAAAAGAGTCAAATTGTGCAATTTTACATTAACACAGTTTCACATAAAAAATCTATAAAAATAGGTTAAAATTTGAGGAGTGGTGTCACTGGGATATTGTGGTTTCAAGTCCCCAGCAAGAGAGGCAAAATGGGCGTGTTTTGTGTGCAAAAGTAGCAATAGCTGGATTTCAAGAGCCATCTTGTACAATTAAAAAACAATGGTAGCAGCAACATTTAATTTGTAGCTTGCTCTGCTCATCTGCTGCAGTTTTGATAAAAGGCTCGTCCACCCGAGGTCGTCTTTAAGTTTATGTGGTCATGCCATTGTATTATCGTGTACTGGTTATTTATCTTTTATCTTTGTGTCCACTATGGTCAGAAATTTTACCAGACGGCAACTCAGCTTGACGTCCTCTCCAGAGAAGCTTGCCATCACCGCTTGCTTGCAAGACAGTGTGTTTTTCCTGTTAAACAGTGATCTAAGTAATTCTCGACGCTCCCTTAGTAGTTCCGTGCAAATAGTTAGGAGGTGCAGGATGTCCTCCTTCCCTTCCCCGCAGAGTTGGCAGGTTGCTGGCATCGGAGGGCGTAACTAACTCTGGGCGGAGTTCGCGGAGTTGCGCTAAGCGGAATTGCGCAAAGTCACAAAAAACTCTGTGAGCTATACGGAGTTCTGCAAGCACACAGAGTTGCTTCTTCCGCCCGTTTTTCCTGTTCGGGAACGCGTATTGCGTGTTCGGGGACGCTTATTGCGTGCTCGGGGGGAAATATCGTGCGAACTTCACCATGCGGTCGCCAATGGGCGCGGCCATCTTGTTTTTCACTTTTTGCTATGGTTCTCGGCCTGTTTTTCTATTCTCCCTATATCTTTTCAATCCTCTGTTTCTAGAAACTTTTTTTGATCTTTTTA
Source organism: Calotriton arnoldi (assembly GCA_963921515.1). NCBI lineage: Eukaryota > Metazoa > Chordata > Amphibia > Caudata > Salamandridae > Calotriton > Calotriton arnoldi. The sequence goes on along the minus strand of CAWUFW010003439.1, from coordinate 667,149 downwards.
TTTATTATCTATCCCTCACTATTCCTGATTGTATATTTAGCTTTTTTTCCTACTTTTTGTGTTTTTTAGTGCGTTTTTCACTCTTTTTCTATTACTTGTTTTTCTCATTTCTTTTACTTACTTTCTTCATTCCTACCTTTTCTTTTACGCCCCCCGCCTACCCAGAACCATCGCAAAGAGCCTTAAGAAAACTAAGGGCCAGGGGAAGAGGAGTGAGAGCCATAACCACCTTCCTTGCGGAAGGCGGCGTCAACAAGGGGTGCAGCCACGGGCCTTATTCACTGAGGCGGAGGTGGCCGCACTGTTTTTTTTTGTCCTGCGCCACCTCCCCTTAACCCTGGCAGTAGGCGGCAGGCCTGGGTCCGGGTACGGGCTCCGGGAGCATCACCGGCGGTGGGAGAGGGTGTGCCGGGCAGTGTTTCGCTGCTCTGGGGTCCGGCGCACCCGTAACCAATTGACGCACCGGTGGTCCGACATCCTGGACCGGGAGCAGGACCTGCTGGACCTGCTAGGTGTTGAGGTCCCGGGACTTGGTGAGTAGCTAATTATATTCCTATTGTGTTCTTCTGTTCTGTGTTATTGCAGATATTATTTTTTTCGCAAATAGCCAACATGCTGCTGCTGCTTACATGGAGGTAACTTATGTTTGAAAATCTTATTATTATGTGATTGTTACTTCCAGACAGGTGCTCATGCTCGGCGCTAATAACTAATCGTACTTGTTTGCAACTTTGCGTTCTCTTGGGCTGGTTATGTAAGAGAGGTTAGAGAATTTAAGTTAGGTATACATATAGGAAAGACTCCAGTCCTTTCCTTTGTCCTGTCAGGCTGTCCTGTCTCCTGTCACTAAGATAGTGGTAGTAGTTAGTTAGTATTATTTAGCAATTTAGCGGCCTGCGTGACACGTCCTCTCACATGACTTCAGTCCTAGTGGAACCTTTTGTAGTTCGTTCGCATAGTGAGTGAATAGAATAGCAACCAACCAATTTGGTGTATGCAATATGCATGCGTCCATCTATGCATTAAGAAGAATAAAAATGCAGACTTAGTAATTGGCTAGTGAAACGGGGTTTGAGTTGGAGACTGAGAGATGATTGGGAATGAGATCGGAACTTAGTAGAAGCAAGTATAATTTTTTTGCAATTCATTCCAAAGTCTGGAATAGGCGGGCTAGGTATGTTTAGGATTCAGGAATCGGAATTGAACTGTGGAATAATAATGATCGGATGATACTCGACTGCGATACATACTAGTCGACTACTACTAGTCGAATAAGTCGATCTGATTTAGGATAGGTCAATGTTATTGCAATTGCCGTCTCCTTTCTAAAAATATTTTTAGAGCAATTATATTTATTTATTTAACACAAATCATTTTTTGTCTCTTTAATTATGTCTTACATGATCAGCATCCAGGGGCAAGAAGAAGACTGGGCCTGCTGGCAGTGCGGCGGGTGCGGGAGCTGGAGGGGCCTCCCAGGAGCAGCAGGAAGCGGCCTCAGGCGCAGATGGCTCTGCTGCTGGCCCCAGTAAGTCTTTCTCGTGTTGTTATATATTAATATTTCCCTTACTTTTGCCACTCTATTATTTCCATTTCCTAATTTAAATTTTTCCAAAATCCTCTTCAATCTGTTTCTAAATTCTTGTTTTTGCTCCATTTCCTACTACTAAGTACTAGTACTAACATTGTTTCTAGTGTCTGTTTTTTTTTTTTACATCAAATCAAATTGCATCGGACTAACCTCTGCTCTGACTCTGTATTAGTCTGTCTGTAGCTTGCTTTCTTCTGGGTTTCACTCAGCTTTCCCTCTCCCCTTATATGTGGATTGCCTAGTAGGATGCTTGTTTCCTGTCCATGGCTTGGCAGTTCGGACTGGACTGTTCCCATGAGGCACAGGGTCAAGACTGATTTGCATATAGCTGTGTCTGAACTGGGGTGGCGAAGTGAGCTAAAGAACGATGATGGATTCAACCCAGATCTGTGACTGAGGGTGAGTGTCTGAAAAGTTTCAGCGCTCAGTCCATCATCTCCTTGTGTTTGCTTTGCCTAGTAGTGCTACTGTAAAACTCAGAGAACCCATTGGTCCTAGGCTACTACTAGTACTAGTACTAGTAAGGACTCCTTACTACTACCAGTACTAGTAGCACTAATCTGCTGTGCAGATTGCATGCCCAAGTAAGGTATTCTCCGCAGGTTTGTGAGATGAGAAAGCTTTAGTTTCTTTTACTGTCTCATCATGCTCAATCAGTAATGGTGGTCACTCACGTTGGACACTCCAAAGTTGTGTATTTTACTTTTTCTAATCCAGGCCTAGTACTTTTTTTATTAGCAGCAGTTGATGGTGAACACTGAACAACTGATTACCATGCACCATGGCTGGAAGGATGTATGAGGAGTAGGAGGACGGCACCATTATTTTCCAACTAAGAGAGACCTCATGTTCGCCCAGTTGGCCACTCTTTCTTCTTTTCAAAAAATGAGATGAACCAATAGCTCTAGTCACTGAGTCCAGTCCTTTGGGTTGTCCTAGTCTCCTTGAGAGGCTTTTCAAAAATTGCCACCAACAAAATGCCCAAGCGGATATTATTTTGTTACTTTTGATAGGACAATACTGTCTACTCTACTCTACCGAATTGTCGATAGTGATGTGTGTGGTGTATGTATTATTAATTATGTATCATTTTCAATCTTGCTAATGCAAAAAATAAATAGGGGAGGCGTATATGGCATCTAAAAAAATGTGAAATGTTTTTTCCAGGCGTACCGACCACCATTGTCGGGGACAGCGGTGAGGGCCATGCCACTCCAGAGGGAGCGGATGCGGCAGCTGCAAGGGTTGAGCCAGCAGCAGTGGCAGGCGGTGGTAAGTCATATTCCTTACTTATTGAGAATGATGAATACACTCGCTGCAAGGGTGTACACTCAGTAGTACACTGTACTTCTGCTGAGACTAAGCTGTTGTGAACACTGAACAGTTGAAGAAGACACCCTTTACTTAACATTAGCATTAGCGGCGGGGGTTGAGTAACTAATGGCCTATTCTATTCTATCTTCAACTCAGCAGAGACAGTTTTATGACAAAGAGTCAGATGACATGTATGACTGGCAGAGAAGGATGTGTGGGTGAAGGAAGGGGCCCCGGGATGCATATAGGTGGCGGATGAAGATGATAGGATGCATGGGTAGTTGAAGGATGGGTGAAAGGTGAAAGAGAAAGCAGAAAGGATGCCTGTCTGGGTGGGTGAAACTGTATGGGTGAAAGGAATCATCCGGGGGGTTTGAGGGGTCAAACTCTAAGGCAAGCAAGGATGCATGGGTGGTGGTTGGTTATATCTATGACAAATGTATGTTGTCGGTGAAAGCCTGTTTATGATAGCATGTTTGGATGGATGGATGCCTGGATTGTATCATAGATAGTAGGTGAAAACAGAGTCAGACTAGATGAAGAGAATTTAAAAGAAAATTAAACCGTGCCAGAGTACCAAAGCCAAGGGTGAAGAATAAAATAATAATGCTAGAAGAGCAATGCACTGATAAATGAAAAAAGACCTGGGAAGAACAATGACTATTTTTTTTGCAAGGTTTTTAATTCAAAAATTTGAGGTTGTACTTGTATTTCAGAATGGAATACTCCCTTGACTCACAGTAGTTTACAAGCACAACATATATATTGTGCATGACTATTATGTACCCTACCCACCCATCATTAATCGCCTCCCTCCGACTCAGAGGCCCACTTCCGCTCCAGTCCCTACCCATGTCATTTTTGACTGTGTCAGCCATGGGTGGCCTATCGGCTGCATGGTAACTACTCGTACTTACAAATCACTCAGTATGTCATCATCATCATCATCAGTGAGTGACATGATGTTGTGCCGCCGTATATCATCATTCATAAGCATGTCATCATCATCATCATGTGCCTTATTGCAGAAGTCAGGGTGAAAGTGAAATTGTCTGAGCATTTGCCATTGATTTAACAGAGTATGGCCGTAATGGAAAAATATATAATTGTGTAGTACAGCTGCCCCACATGCAGACAGTAGTAAAGTAACATGAGTCTGCGTGACACGAGTATGTCTGTCTAGGGCGCAAGCTGACTGCGCTGGCATGCCTACAAGATTAATTGTGCTAAACAAGAGAGAGAAGAAGAATACTTCTACTCTACTCCATAGTGCCTGAAAGTCTAATCATCACATTCAAATCTTAGGGGCAGAGGAAGTGAGGAGGATAGTACCACAACTGCTAGTGCTACTGTGTCACTATAATTTTTATGTGTGAAATTTTGTGTTACTGTTTTGCTAAGAGTATTGGTTACAATTGTCTTTTTTTTCTTTCTTGATATAACTCCTACTTCCCAACCCACCAGGCAGGAGTTAGCAGCCAGGGCACGGCAAAGGAAGCTGGAGGCCATCCGGGATGAATATCGCTGGCTGGTTGTCCTGGCGGAGGAGGCGGCAGCTGCAGCTTTCTCCAATGCCCCAGGCCCCAGCCAGGCCCCCAACGTGCCTCCGGTGGTACGGCGCCATGCTCTGGCAGCCGCCCACCGCCCATCATCATCACATTCATCATCATCCACTGCTGCCCACCCCTGTTGTTCCTGCAGGAACTTTCGGCGCCTCATGCTCCTCTGGATGGCGCGCCTAGAGGCCAAGCTGGAGGAGGTCCTGGAGCGAACTAGCCGGCACCCCCGCTGCTAGACCTCAGTCTTCGACCCTTGCCCCTTTTTTAATCTTTTTTTTGGTGGGTGGGATGTTGGGAGTTGGGGAAACTTGGGGTTTACTTTTCTTGAACTTTGACGTGGACATTGACAATCATGGATGGACATTTATTTAATTTACTGGACATTGGTTGGGGTTAGGGAGAGGGGTGGGTCAGGTCTTGTGGGTTTTTCTTCTTCTAGTTTATATTTGTTAGGGTAATACATTATTTATAGTTTTACAATACATATGATGCAAATCTGTTCTAGGGGGTTACTCTTTTACGTCACCTTGTTTGTTTCCTCCTTTTGCTGCAGGGCCGCAGCCAGTTTTAGAAATCTGCCAATAGTGTAACACACCGGCAGATAGATGCAGTACCCTCACTTGTCCTACTACTGTCAGTCTCTCCTCCTAGTCTATGCATTCTGCAACTAAAACCCCTTTGTGGTATGTACTTGGAAGGATGTGGGTGTGTAAATTAACTAATTTCCATGGTATATACATTATTGACTCCCTCACACATCTTCTCTTACCTGTGATTGATGTTTAGACAAAGTGATGGCTGCATGGTGATGGTTTGGTTTCCTAAGGTGCCATGGTGGGTGGTGGTAGCAGTAGTAGACAGTTGCATTTACAAAAAAAAGAAAATGAGACAGTCAGTCACCTGAGGTAGACTAGGGAACGAGTAGTAGAAGTACAGTAAGTACACAAGAAGAAGACTGCCAAACAAGAAACCAGATGATGAATGATAAGCAATGCTAAAGTAAAATAAAACATAATGGTGGCAGGGATAGCCTAGTACAAGTTACAACAAACTGAAGTTGACTCGACCTATGAAGTGGACAAGTGTAACCTTTAATGCTGGAAGGATGATAAATCTATGCCGGCAATTAATAATTCATAATGGGTTAATAATGAAGTTCCTCTGGAAAAACAAGAGAATAGCGAATACTACTGAGCATGAGTGGGCAACTGGGCACTGGGCAATCTAATCTGTTGCCAGTGTGGCCGATATATATATATATATATATTTATACTTAGAGCAGAAGAAGATCCTTGCCCTGCCTTGAGTTAGTGTTGCTTTCACCACATCCGCCCCAGCAAGTGTGTGATCAAATATTGGTGTATATGTAATTTAGTCACACCTCAATATAAATCACACAGCCCGGGGGAAGAGGGTTAGGGTTTGATGAATGGTTGGGAATGGGTATTTGAGGGAAAGGTTTGACAAAGACAAACACTACATATGGACACACACAATCTTGGCAGATGACCATCATAAATCTGTTAAGGGAGAAAAAGGAAATGCATGCATGATGATGACTTGATGGTTAATGATGAGTAGTACTAGACTAGTAGTACAGGCCAGGGCAGCAGTATATTATTAATTATTATTATTATGCAATTGCCTTGCCTGTCTGCCCCCAGAGAGACCCAAATTACATACATTTTATGTTCTGTTGTACCGGGCTTCCTTTTAAAGCTAGCAAAGAAAATTAAAAAATAGCTGTAGGGGTCAAATATATAAGCAAACATAATAAACAACAACACACACAGTCGTAATGATTCAAGAGAAAAATGAATCAAATTAAAAGATGATGATACTAAGTTACTATGTTATGGTCAAATTGGGGAGTTGCAACTCGGCATTCCTCTTGGTCCTTCCTTCCATGGACTCTCCATCCGTCAATATTGGGTGCCACTGCCTGCCTGGCAGATGCAGATTGGTAAGGTAAGTGTGAGTTGTTTTTCCCATTATAGCACAGGGTAAAGGCCGGCCAGTAAGTGTAGATGGAAAAACAAAAGGGATATTGAAAAATCAAGGAGAAAAGTAAAGTCAAAATGATAAATTACGGAGGAGTGCAACAAGAACACATTCAGAGGCAGCATGGCTAAATCATGTCTACTCTGTTTCCAGCATTAACCTACAACAACAACAGGACAGAGCAGGCCCGCGGCGCCCACCCAACCTCCACTTAGCTTAGATTTTGAGCCAGACAGAGCACACATATACAGCAACATAGCATTTTCCAAATTAAGTAACTAAATCAATGCACCGCTGTCAGTCATACCACTACACTCGCCTCCACCACTACACAGACATGTAGGTCTGCTGTGGTTGTTGTTGACTTGTTTACCTTTTAGGCCACTTCATGAAACGCTCAAACGCCCGAGTTATTCTATCAATCATCTCCAATCCTACTCACTGACTGCGACGAGTATAGTATGGTCATCGTGGTGTCCAACTGTAGTGTACAGAGTGAGTCCAGATTCCATATTCAAAAATACAATGGATCGGCCTGCAGTAGAAGTACAATTTTGTTATTAAACAACAAGAACGGAAACATTGACTTGAGTCACTTTTTTGTGAGTAGATTAAAAAATACTAGTACACTTCATGCACAACAACAACAACACAAACACCAATCACTCAAAGTCAGCGTCCAATGCATGCCATCATCATTACCTGTTCTTAAGGGGCGGTCCCTCTTGGCTCGGAAAGGAGGATAGCTATAGTCATGTTTTTTGGAGGGACTCGACGAGGCAGGCACACATTTCTTGTACTATTCTCCATCCAATGTCTGGCTTGAGGGAAACGGATTTAGGGCAAATCAGGAGGAGTGGACTGGAGCAGGACTCGGAGGAGTGGACTTACTTCTTTAATGACTGCACACAGTTGCAACTCCAATCCGGCAATAAAAGAGTAAGACGGTGGTGATGGATTTGTTGTGATTCGAACCAGAAAGACAGAGACACACACAAATAATAAAAGTAAATAAGGAAGAAAGAAAGTAACAAGTTGAAAGCCTAGTTGTCAGGGAAGTAGAGCTCATCCTCAAACTCTGGTGGTTCACCCAGAAGTAGGTCAACTAACACACTACTTCCATGACCTAAGTCGCTGTCATCATCTTCCTGCTGTGCTACCTCAGATATGGTGTAATCCGGTGGTATAAAGTCCTGATTCATTTTGATCATGGTTAACCTCTCCACGTTTTGGGGCGAGAGACTGGTCCTTTTCACTGTTACAATGGCACCAGCAGCACTGAAAAAACACTCAGAAGAGACACTTGCGACAGGGCAAACAAGATAGTTTATTGCCAGCCTGCTGAGCACTGGCCATTGGCCCCTTTTCCCATACCAATACACCAATGGGTTTTGATCAATGTAGACCTCTGTTGGGTCATCCAGATAGGCCTGGACCATTCGCTCATTGCTCAGGGGTGCTCCGCTTTGCTCGGCCTCTTTTACCTTTGCCTCAGCACTGGACCTAACAAGCCCTTGCCGTACATGCCATTCCTGTGCCGATTTTACTGGGGTGATGATCCTGTTCTTGCTGATGTTGTTCTTGGTGTTGTTGGTGGTTTTGACTGTTGTGAGCCAACCGCACTGCCCTCAGGCTCTGAAGTTGAACTTGACGCCGGCTTCCCTGCAGTACTTGTTGTGGGCTGGAGTAGCGGGCCTCTAATTCCCAGCCGTTCTTTTTCTAAGCGACTGGCTTCCGCAGCTATCCAAGTTTTGTACTTGGCAGCATCCACTTCTGAAAAAGGAATCAATGTGTTAGTGTTCAGTACTGCTTTGTACCGTGGATCCAGAATTGTGGCAGAAATGTAATGGTTGGATGACACAATGCCTCTTTGCACCCTTGTATTTTCAGATAAGCGAAGGGTTAAGCTCTCCACCAACTCATATGCTTCTTTTTTTTCCTCCATACCTGCGTACATTGCAGACACCCCCTTCAGCTGTTCCTGTAGCATGTGCAACAATGGGATAGCTTGGCCCATAGTACAGTCCTCCTTGCTGACTTCACGTGTGAAGAGCTCGAAAGGAAGTAGCATCTCTGTCAGGCATTTAACTAGGCCCCATTGGTCCATCTCAACGGTCATGCCTTTCACAGTAGCATCCCCTCTTTGCATAACATATTCATTGATTGGTCTGTACTGCTCAAACAGACGTTCACGCATGTAATAAGTTGAGTTCCAACGTGTTGGCACCTCCTGGATGAGTGCTTTAACTGGCACTCTATGCTCACGTTGAAGGATCCTCAGCTGCTTCCGGGCTTTAAAAGAATGGCTGAAATGTGTGCAGATTCTTCTGCATGTGGTCAGTAAGTTGCTGACTCTGTCTTCTTTTTTCAGAAAGTCTTGAACAATAATGTTAATGCAGTGCGCCAAACATAGGACCCTGAAATAGCCACCATCGTACATGGCCCTAACTATATTACTGACATTGTCCGTGGCAACAAAACCAATGTTAAGCCCTCTTGGGTGCAGCCATTCAAAGACCTTGCTGTTAAACTCTTCCAAAATGTTTGAAGCAGTATGAGATTTCTCCATGGCGAACATGGCTAAAGTTGCATGTTTCCAAGTGGCATTAAAAATCTCAGCAGTGTCAACACCTGCAGATAGCTTTTCTCTAACCCCCACTAAAGAGATCCAGTGTGCAGTGATGCACATGTAATCAGTGGCTTGCCAACTGGTCCACATGTCTGTTGTCAGGCGGATAGTGTGAACAGCACTCTGCTGCAAAGCTTGTCCAAGCAATTCCAGCACGTCGTGATGTAGTGCTGGAACAGCAACTCTGGCAAAATAGGACCGGCTGGGAACCTTCCATTTTGGGCAGATGGCTGTCACAAATTCAAGAAAACCCACCCCTTCCATAAAAGCAAAAGGGAGAAGGTCCAGCGCTAACATTTTAGCCAGCTTCGCATTGTACAAATGTGCCATTGGGTGGTTGCATTCGTACTGCCCCTCCGACCTAAACATGCTGAGAATGGTAGCCTGGATTTTTTTCTTTTCTGGTGCCACTGATGCAGGTGACATCTTCTTGACGCCAGATGTTGTTAGGCTCAACACACGTTTCGTTGCGGTACTCTCTTGCCTGGGACCCATTGGTGTCTCAGCCTGACTCTTACTCTTGTGCCACTGCGATGTTGCTGATGCAGATCTGGCCGGTACCACTGCACTGCTGGGGACAGGGCTACTTTGTGTACCAGAGAAAATGTCTACCTCTAGTTCACCTTCCACCGTGATCGGATCTTCTACTCCTTCATCCCCACCAACAACAATGGGTGCAGTTTTTTGGTCGCTAAGGTGCGCCTCCCACTGGATCATGTGGTGTTTTTTCTAATGGGTTGTTTGGCCTCCGGTACTATAGTTTGTACCAAGCTTACCCCGACTAACACCGTGTCCACAAATGGAGCTTATCGCAATGTTCACCTCCTTCCTGCTAACCGAAAAGAAGTCCCAAACTGGGGAGGTCAACTTTCTGGAGCTGCTGGTGCCACTTTCAATGCCGGATGAACTGGTAGGTGGGTGTGGAGTTTGACTCACTGCAGTACCTACTTCTACTGCAGTGGTTGTGCTGGATGTAGGTCGCTGCCGGGCCTTTGCAAATGCAAATTTGGAAGCTGTTGATGTTATCTGTGTTGGTGGTATCCGTGCCACATCCCACACAGCAATTTGAGATGGGGTAATGTCGGTCTCCACTGGGGCGGGACAAATGTCCATGATGACTGGCTCGTCATCATCATCATCCTCCTCTTCTACATCAACCTCCATAACTCTAAGGCTTTCTGGAACCTTCCTTTTCCCTAGCCTTGTCTCGTGGCGAGTCTCACTCTCAGACTGAGGTGGTGGTTTCCAAGTGGCGTCTAGATCATCAGAAGGGGGACTTGCAGAAGAACTCGATGGACTAACCCTCCTTTTCCTTGCTGGGGATCTGGAAGACAATGGATCTTCTGAAAGAGTGACTTGCTCTTCTTCTTCCTCTGCAGGAAGCTCGATTTCCTGAACTGCCCCTACTTCGGGAGGAACAACTACAATTGTGAGCGGTGGTTGCGGCTGTTGTTGTCCACTTATTCGAGTTTCCTGCATTGATTGGGTACTACTTTGCGATAACGATAAGTCAATTTCAACATCACTGCTCGTTGTTGCAATTAGACTGGCTGCCTCTGCGACAGACATGGGCTTGGGCCTAGGTTGGTGGGGTGGGTCCACTGATGCGGGGTGCTGCTCCCAGCTTGTCCCCGGATACCGCTGCTGCAGGTGCAATTTTTTGTTTCCCAAAAAAGATCTTGGGCGGCACACCAGTCTTGGTAAATAGCAGTTCCTTCTTCTCACAGGTAACTTTCTTGGTACTGGAGGACCTGGTACCTTTCTTTGGGGCCTTCTTCTTCAGATGTCAGCAGCACGCAGTGGCACAAGTTAAAGAGATGTCTGTGGTCACACGTCGCGTGACGTCGTGCGCAGCAGGACTTCTGTCTGGCAGTACAATGGGTGATGACGCCTCCTCCTCTTTTGTGCACCTAAAAGCAAAGAAGCAAGAAGATCATCAGTGAAATGTGCCATTTGTTGTTGTGGTTCAATTACTACTAGTACAAACAAACACATATAATATATAACTTAGTGTGTGGTCACACTTGTTAGTGTTATTATTAATATTATTACATTTTATTAACTCAGTTATTAAAAAAACATAACAACATTGTAGCCATTTGTGAGACTTTGACAACAAGGGCTTTCATGGTGTACTGTGTACACTCAGGAAGGATAGGAAAGAAGAAGAACAAAAACAAAAACACAAATGTAATGGAACCTGTTTGGCACTGTGCATCACGTGGGATGCAGCATTCAGGGAGCTGCAGCTGGCAATGGGGATGGAAGCAGTAAGACAAGAGGAACAAAGGAAAGACATGCAGGCCTATGGCAAAAGCAGCACACTAACTACTGCCACAAAATGGCCACCAGCCACATTGTAACTCACAACAAGCAGGAGGCCTGGAAAACAATGAACTCAAGCAGGCCTATATGGCCAGACAAAGGAGGCATGCTAAACAACACAGCTTTAATGCAACAATGCAAAAACAAAAATCCACAGGGCTAAAAAAGGTTTGCAAGTTACACAACAGCCACACCCCACACATCCAACAAAGGCATTTATTTAACACACACGAAAAAAGTGAAATACCCCAAAAAAACACATTTTTCAATTCAATCCAATGCCATCCATGCCCTAAAGGATGTTTAAATTGAACAGACACCACAGAAACAGTTGTTTCATGCACCCATGAGTAGCTCTGGGCCTATTGGTTGGAAAACCCATTGGCAGACTAGGCCACATAGTGAATCAATTCAAATCAATAATATTGCAAATGTGTTAGAAAATGTAGTGAACTGTGCTGCATTTGATTTTTTGCTGGGTAAAAGAAGAAAAAATTGTATACAAATCAACAAGGCATGGGCACCACAAAGAAGGCTTGCAGGCCCAATGCAGAAGCACACTGGCTGCATTCATAAAATGGCCGCCAGCCACATGGCCAGCCCACCACAACAACAAGAAAGGGAAGACAGACAATGCAGGCCTATGGCAAAAGCACACTGACTGCCTTCACAAAATGGCCGCCAGCCACATGGCCAGGCCACAACAACAAGAAAGGGAAGACAGACAATGCAGGCCTATGGCAAAAGCACACTGGCTGCTTTCACAAATTGGCCGCCAGCCACATGGCCAGGCCACAACAAGAAGAAGCAGTAAGCCAAGAGGAACAAAGGAAAGACATGCAGGCCTATGGCAAAAGCAGCACACTAACTACCACCACAAAATGGCCACCAGCCACATGGTCACTCACAACAAGCAGCCTGGAAAACAATGAACTCAAGCAGGCCTATATGGCCAGACAAAGGAGGCATGCTAAACAACACAGCTTTACTGCAACAATGCAAAAACTAAAATCCACAGTGCTAAAAAGGTTTGAAAGTTACACAACAACCACACCACACACATCCAACAAAGGTATTTATTTAACACACACGAAAAAAGTGAAATACCCCAAAAAAACACATTTTGCAATTGAATCCAATGACATCCATGCCCTAAATGATGTTTAAATTCAACAGACACCATAGAAACAGTTCTTTCATGCACCCATGAGTAGCTCTGGGCCTACTGGCTGAAAGGCCTATTGGCAGACTACTGGGCTAGTGAATTAAATAAATATTGCAAATTGATTTCAAAAGCTGGAAAAAATGCAGTGAACTGTGCAACATGTTTCCTTTATAAAAGATGAAAAATTACTTACAAAGAAACAACTAGGCTCCTACTGAACTTCAGGCCACCCACCACAATAAATTTTTAAAAAACGATGAAAAGTAAAAAAAAAATGTAGGTGCAATGCCCCAATCAAACAAACAACACCAATTTTCCAACTTACTTGTGAAATCTCAGATTCAAAAGTCCTCAAATCCAATGACATATGGTGCAGCAGCCACAAAGAGTGATCCTTCCAGCTCCAAATCCAAAGGAAAAGTGAACAGGAGATGGACAAAGCACTGGGAGGAGCCAGCTGGACAGGAACAGGAAGGTGGAGACTCTGGGGCACTTCCTTCCTCTTCAAAAAAAAGTAAAAAAAGAAAAAGGACTCCTTGCACAAAAAGTACAGCCAAATGTCAATCTGAGGAGTTTTTTTAATCCAAATCATCATTTCGAGAAGGTTTTGATGCTGCTCGAGAGAGATTCTTCTCCAGATTACAAATTCTGCATGTTCGGGAACGCGATCTTCGCGAAACTTCCGCCGGAAGTCCGATGGCGCGCCCGAATGACGTGATCGCGATCGCACATTGTTGCAGGACCGTGCGGCCGGCTACTAAATCTCATGGCGCTCGCGAACAGATGGGAAATCTTGTTGGCGATCGCAGGCATCCCGGTAAGTTGCTCCTGCGCGCGCGAAAACGCATTTTGAGAGCGCAAACACAAAAAGAGCTCCGCTCCGCTGCGGAGCGCAAAGTTTTGGTAACTCTGTGTTCTACGTGGAACGCAGAGTTGCCAAAAATCTGCAAACTCAGCGAGCAGAGCAGAGGTTACACCCAGGGTTAGGCGTAACCACGGCGGCAAGTGGAATGGAGATGGTAGTATACCTAGGCGATATTTAAGGAACTTCTCTTTGATGGCTTTGGAGAAGCCGATGTGAAGGTATGTTTGAAGCATAATTTTGGTGTAACTCTGAATAGTGAACCAGCCGTGTGCTCTCTCTGACAGGATGGCTTTATCCTGTATAAGAGACTCTCTTTTGACAGTTTTGTTGACTAATTTTTTGAAGCTCACGTAGGTCTCCGATGTTTCCCAAAGGCCACGTAGGCCTAGTTGATCGAGCGAGTCTTCCAGATAGCGTCTAGGTATGCCTGCCTCCTTAGATTGCAGTTCTTTCCATAAGTAGGCATTTAGGGTTTCTGGGTCCCTCCCCCTTTCTAATTTTATACCAGCTTTTAATGTATGCTCCTTTGCGGGCCAGCTCTTCTTTTTGAATCCCAAACTCTAATCTCAATTGTGCGGGGGACGTATATCTCGGCAAATCATAGATCATTCTTAGTGCTCTTGCAATAGTGCCATCCAGTATTTCTGCGCCTCTCCCTCTCATGGCCTCACTTCCATAGGTGTTAGATGGTGTGAGTTTCACCTGTATCACTCGAATCAGCGAGGAGAAACTTGTGCCAGAGATCTGATGTTTCAAATTTCTAAGTGCCACGGCTGTCGCTATCCCCCTCTTTTTTATGGCCTCCAGTTGGGTGGACAAATTTCCTTTGCTGTCGATAATGACTCCCAGATATTTATACTCTTGTACAATTTCCAGCTGGTGTGTTGCCAGGTCCTGGGGATGGAATGACTTTGCTCAGTATGTATTCACGCACATGACCTTTGTTTTTTCTCGGTTAATGCTCAGTCCATTGTCTTCTGAGTAACAAGATGTTGCATCGAGCCAGCGCTGTAGGCCAATTGGGGTCCGCCTAATGAGCACAAGATCATCCGCGTAACATAGATTTGATAAGGCCAAGCCTCCCAGCTTTGGGGCATGTGAGTTGCATGCGTGCAGCCTGGCTGATAAATCTGCCATAAAAATATTGAAAAGTATTGGTGCTAGCACGCAGCCCTGCTTCAGTCCTGAGGTCGTAGGGATCTTCGTTGTTAAGTAATATCCTGCGCCTAATTTTTCACTGCCAATGGGAATACACTATATGGGGCATATTCTCAAGGAGATATCGCCGAGTTATCGGCACGTTATCGCAGCCAAATCCGCAATAAATTTATCTCCCCATTCCCAAGCTGGTGCTAACAGCCCATAACACCAGTTTACCTGCGATAGCAGTCGCAAAAAACATCGCCACAGATGCCCCCGGCAACTAACGCTAATGATATGCAGAGTAGGCGTACCCGTGCAAAAAGCTGCGACAACACCACTCCACAACATTCTCAACGACCAGCCCGATCCGCGATAAGATCACAAAACATGCGATAAGGCGCGTTAGCAGCAGGAAATTAACACCTGCTCTTACCTGGTGCAAAGTCAGACGACAACCTGCAACAGACAAGGGAGCACAGCCCATAGCCACACATGAAGAACAACAGATGCCATGGAGCCACTCACCATGCATCCCAGAGCCCTGAGAGGGTAACAACACCCACCGCCACCACACCCAGGACCACCCCACCCCCCCCGGGCCCCACTCCGGGCACACCCCACCCACACCCGGACAAAGATATGTCATATCAACCTCACAAAATCATGAACAAAACAATGTGCCTGTTGTCGCACAATAACAACACCTAACCTACATGTGCCGTCAGAAAAATGAGAATCATACATTCATCTTAGACTCAGCAAATATTTCGTTTCATAAAGAATAAACACATAATAACTATTTTGAAGAGTCATGGCGGGTCCACCCAGGACAATCTGGAAGTCACAGCCTGCAAAACAAATTTCCAGATAAGAAGGTGTGTCATGCGCTCATCAAAGGACAGAGAGAGAGAGCGAAAGTGAGAGAGAGAGAGAGAGAGAGAGAGAAAGAGAGAGTGAGAGAAAGAGAGGGAGAGGGAGAGGAAGTGAGAGAGAGAAATAGAGATATTGTACAAGGAGCACAAGGCCAATCGGGCTCCTGGCTCATACATGCCAACTGTTGGTGTGTATCACTATTGGTACACACTAAGTCAAAGGCCTGGCATCAATAGCAACGCGAAGGCCACATCACATCTCAAAAATGCAAGCAGTAGTCAGACCAACATCAGGAATGAAAGCTCCATTGTCTCAATACACAAGGCTGAAGGAGACCTGAAACCCCGACCTTGGTCCTGAATGCGGCTGGCACTCCCTGCGAGAGATACCAAACCAGATCGTGACGACTCCCACACCACGAACTGCGCGAATGAAAGACCAATGTGTCCACACCCCACACACACTTGTCCCTGCCTGAGGCACACCTGCTTGGATGCCCAAGACACATAAGTAAGAAACAACCCATAAGCCCAAACGTTGCACACAAACACGACTCATTGCTCCGAGCAGTGGCATCTCATTCACACAACTGCCGCCTGTCAGAAGTGTGCCAGTGCTACGAGACCAACAAAGGCAATAGCTGGCAATCCCGGGCACATGCACAACCCCTGTCACGTGGAACTGTACCATGCACGAATGCTGCATCTGTTGGGATCACTGCCACTGGCAGTGTTGCGCATCAGTTACCGTTTGAGTTTCCGTCTTGCGTACGTCACCTGCGTCCAGCCCTGGTTCCACTGTCGATCATGCACATTCGAGTGGCCCATGGATGTCTGCCTATCCAACACAACGGTAGCTGAACTGGATTATGACACGTGTGTGCGCCCCCTATTGGCCCACGAACAGGAGTGTAACCGTGACACCCGTGCATGGGATTCCTTGATATTTGGCGTATGTGCAGGCAGTTGGGCTTGGGAGATTGCAAAACTCCTCGTGTGCAGTGACCACATCGAGGTGCTCCCCTATTGGGCTGTGTTGTGGATTGGTGAAACGGCGTGGACGGAGCACAGCTGCCCGGACGAGGTAATGGACTGGCTCGCCCTCACGTACCTTGACCTCGACAATGATGTACTCTTGGAACAGATTGCCCATGAAGCAGTGCTCGCATACATGGACGAGTAACTACGTTCCTGCAGCCACAATTGATTGTCACCCACAGCACAGGTCCCCACACCTTGTAGCATCTCGGAGGAATTTCCACATATCCCACCACAACAGTGGACATGTCTGCCTTCGCCTGGACTCAGAATGCATGTGCGTGGACCTACGCGTGTGTACACACACCTGTGCAAGGTGATGCAGTCCCATGGGCGGAGCAGCACAGCGTCGCCTGGCAATGTTCCAAAAGCAGAGAAACTGCTGGGGGGAGAGTACACACATGGCAATGTAGCACGACATGTGACCTTGTAGGATCTCTTCACCTGCTCACTGTCAGCAGAGCACACAGTCAGCGCAGTCCGGTGCTACAGCACTATGCAGATCCCATGGGCTGTGAGTCGTGTCCCCTCACACGGGCCGATGAGCAGACGCTAAACATCACATGACTCGTCCAGCAAGGCAAGGTGGGCTGAGACCGTTGACATCCGTAATGAATTGTGTGCACTTTTGCCACCCCATTACTTGCACCTCGACATGTTCCTAAGCTGCCTGTAAGTGTCTTAAACATTGGTCTGCATGTTGTGGCCCTTGCCTTGCCCGTACTGACACACACATGCTAATAAAGTCTACGCAACTTCACCTGTGTACAACTGTGATGAGTGTTGATTATAATGACAGATCATGTGCCTACATGTGCATTGTCCGTACACAGGGAGGCATTGACTGACACTTGTGAATTGGGGGTGAGTCCCTATTGCCAGCTCCACCTCTGTGAGCCAGACATTGTGGCTGGGATAGTTGGTGGCAGACCTGTGCTCCTACGTGTCCCCAGCAATGTGCGTATGGTGTCCAACTTCTCGCCATGTAGAACAAGGTCATCCATCAAAACAGACTGTGTCCACACAGATGTGTGTGAGTAGGCATGCGAAGAGACGTTCTGTTGTCACATGTGATGGGGGACACCACTTAAGGACTGCTACCGAATGTGACATTTCCACACACAGCCCTATTTGATACATGGACGTGGTGCTACGTTTGGGGGCAACGGGATTGTTGTCACTGTGCAATGTGGCCACAGCTAGTTCACACCTTCATAGTCATCTAAGTGGCCATGTGGGTCAGGGTCAAACATGCGCATTGATGACATCTACCAGGGTGTACCTTTTAGTGCTATCGATGTCCCTACATTCATCCAAACATTTATTCGTGAGTGAACATAGACATGACACATCTGTGTGATTTGGAATGTTTTATTCACATTCTGGGAGGTGTCAGGCCTGGAGCAGTACATGGCCACTTCAAGCCCACATAACATGGTTGCCCAGTGGTGGGCCAACCAGAGTTCTTGTGGCAAGGCAAAGTTGATCTGAAGAGGAAGGGTGCAGTCTGCCGCCGGGTTGCTGTGTCATTGGTACCAGAGCAGATATGGCAGTCCATGTTGGGGTCCATGTGAAGGTCGCAGAGTGTTTCGGGGGACAGTGGGAGGTGTTGTTCCTGGGCATGATGCAGAGAGCACGACCAGGCAGGGACAGGCCATATGGTGGGGACGGATGCTACTACCTCCTTCCTCACACAGTCATTACCCTCCACATCTTACTCCTCTGAGACGTCTTCTGTGTCCGGTGTGTCAGGTGTGTGTGGTGGGGTTATGGCTGCATCACTGTGTGCCACTGACACATCAGGGTGCGAAGGTGATAGGGCTGCATCACTGTGTGCCGTTGACACATCAGGGTGTGAAGGTGATTGGGCTGCATCACTGTGTGCCACTGACACATCAGGGGGAGGATATGTGTGTGTCGAGGTCCTGCAGCAGTGACCTGGAACAGGCTCAGTGGCAGCAATGGCAAGATGAGGATCTGCAAGGCATGGAAGATCGCAGCTACATCTCGCTGGTGTTCAGCAGTGGCAGCCATACTTCCAGCCTGCATCAGCTCCATGGTCTCCATTGACCTCCGCATCTGTGCCAACTATGTGCTGTCATCGCTTGGGCCTGTTTACCTAGACAGTTCTTGTAACCGAGTAATGGACCCAGCGATGTCAGCCAAGGATTGTTGGTGAGCATGGTGCGGACAGTGGGTATACGTTAGGGACTGTAGGTGCTCCCTGATGGGACTCAGGCACCCACGTATGGCATCGAGTTTGTCTGCCATGAGCTCGAAACCCAGCCGCAGCTGATCTGCCATCTTCTCCTGGCACCCTAACACACGGAGTTTGAAATCTGTGTGTTGGTCGTGGGGGTCCTGGGAGGCAGCCGTGGTGGTGTGTGCTTCCTGCGGTGTGGTCTGTGCAGGGTGTGGGCTCACCGCGATGCAGGTGGGCTGCCCTGCTCCTGGAGGTGGGGTGCAGAGGCTGTCCACGAGCCGTTGGAGGGTGTCTGTGCAAATGTGCAGGGTGTCCTCTTCATCATCACTGAAGAGATGTGTGGTCTGCTCTGCAGGAGGTGTTGATTGTCCCTCTGCAATGTGAAGGGGAGATGCAGGTTAACAGTGTGTTCCATGTATGTTGACGCATTGTAGATGTTTACATTCAGACTGCATGACGATGTACATTGTGACTGTTTTTGTGCAGCTGGCTATTTGATGGGAGTCAGTGGACATTTCGACTACATGACGGATGTGTGGTTGTACTCGTACGTTATCAGCTCAAAGTGTCATGCATTGCCAGTTGTGATTGGCCAGTTTCTACGCACGAGCGGCACCAGTTGTGTCCTCTGTCCTGTGGTGTAGGGGTTGCACTCTGTCCCACATTGTCGTCAATGTTGATGTACTGTGATTGCTATGCGTGTGTGCTGCATTGCTGGTGATTCGCCCCTGCAGCTCTGCATTGGCGGACCCTTATCCCTTTGAGTCAGTGTGCATTTGACTTGTGTGCTTTTTGGGTGCTGGGATGTTTGCGACTTGGGTCATTTGTGCTACTGGAGATATTTGGTACTCTTGTGCATTGTTTGTCTGCAAATGTGTTTTTTACGTCATCGTTCGTAGGTGCACGTGGATGTGTCAGAGTGTGACCTGCTCCTTTACGGATGTGGTCCACACTCAGCCACCTCAGTGTCGTCTCGTACACCATGTCATGTATTGTGACTTCAGCCATGCTATCTGTCATGCAGTGTCCCTTGCATTGTCGGTGTGGCTCACAGAGCTGCTGCTTTTCGGGATTCAGCACATGTGCATGGGTAGGTTGTGGCATTGGTGATATGGAGGGGGGCCCATTTCTGCAGATTGTGGACGGGGGACTACTTGGTGTTTCTATGTGTACTGCAGTGTACCAAGGGTATCAGGGACATGTTCCACAGTCATTGTGGGTGTGCAGTGTGCTGCACATGCTTGTGAATGTGTGGCATTGTGCCCATCTGCCCCCGTCCCCCCAGTCCCTGGTCGTTACTCACCCTGTTGCTGTTGTGTCAGGTCATATCGGGCTGTGTCCAGACCCCCGACTCCTTGCACCGTCTCCACGCTGATGACTGTGGCCACCATTTCCTCCAGCTCATCCAACTCCTCCTGTGGCGCAGGACTCCCACCTCCAGTCGCCTTTGCTGCCTTCATGTTGGCAGCGAGTTTCTGTTTGGTTTGGCTGTGCACTTCATGCCAGCGCCTCTTGACCTCCTCCATTGACCTCCTCGACACTCTGACTGCATTCACGTTGGTGACGATGGTCTGCCATATTTCCGTTTGTGTTGCCAATGACACAGTGGAGGTGACGAACAGTTGTTGGTAGTGTTCTATCACCTCCGTGACGATGATCCGGTCTTCCTGTGGACTGAACCCCGTCTTCCTCTTCCTCTTCTCCTTGCCCATCCCTGAACACGGGATTCCTGGCCGGTCCTCCGTGGGGCTTGTGGGGTTCGGGTTGTCCTCTGCACTCGGTCCGGGTGCATCTATGGTGCTACGCAGTTTGTTTTGTTTTTGGTGTTTATTTTTTGGTTGCTCTTATAGTGCATTTTCAGGCATGACGCGTGGGATTTGCGGGCCTGTGGCTGGTTGTTGCTGATTTTTGTATCGCGGTTTGGGACATCGCAGGTTTTTTCGCGTTCGTGTTTCGCATTGTTTCTGCGTCGCGTTGGTTTTTGGGCAGTCATTTGGCACATTATCCTCCTACTATCTCATGGTGCCGCAGGGTTGGGAATACCACGTTGACACGGTGTTATTTTCCCGCGATGGACTGCGATGTGAAGGGTTGCGTTAAGCAACTTTTGTGGTAGTTATCACATGTTCTTGAGAATATGCCCCTATATACCTTGCATTGCTTCTGCTTTAAATTAAATATGTGCTTAATAAAAATCACTGAAAAAGCATGTTATTTAACCACTGCAAAAACACAGTTTTTGTCTATTTTGGGGTTTAGGCAGCTGAATAAACAATGATGAGCACCGATTTCAAAAGCTTTGGAAAGCACTGAGACAACATAGCTGAAATCCACACCAAAAATAGCATCATCGAAAACAGTGCAGCTTACACATAACATAACATCAAGGATCATGGTGAGCTCACCTGCATACTGGACCTAGGCTTCACCACATAGATCACTGACTAGGTTACTTTCAAATTTTAACTCACCATCAAAATTACCAGTCACCTCAACTCTCTTACTCTCCAGAGGCTAATATCTTGATGTTTGAGTCTTCAAGCTTTACCTGATAAAACATGCGCATTGCTTTATCTCCATTTAGGATGAACATCGATTTAGAATCTTCCATTTTCCTAATCTCCTGCCCATTTAATAAGCACATTATAAAATGGTTGCTTTCTCACCCTCACAGCCAGGGTTGCTACCTCTAAAACTGCTTAGTCATCCCGAACATCACCTGACACCATCAACACATAATTTTCCTAGTCTTCCACAGCACAGTCTTCTAGTACCTTCACAATGTAATTCATACTCGATTGTTACTAGCATTTGTTCTCCACACACACAAATTTGTCTTTCTGTTGCATTTGAAGCACATTTGTCCCTGCACTGAATACTGCTTCTCATTCCCCATGTGTGATTTACTACGACAGAGGAAACATACATTCTCAACTACTTCATTCATACCCTTTCTCACCATATTACCAAGCAGCCCTGTGTCTTTGTGACATTGGATTTCACACATTCTTTTTCTTCACTCCTGTACACATTTCTATCTCTTTATTCTTGGTTCCCACACCAAATGTGGCCATTTCCTTCATGTACATGTTTTAATGTTCTATGTCATTCTGCAAGCACAGCATAGATTCCAGATCTTGTTCCTCTGTAGATAATAATGTTTCTTGGCTTTTTATTTACTGACTTTTCAATTAACTGGTCCCTTATGTTATGCAGGCCTAGGCATAGTCCGCTGAGTTTTGCTACGCTAAACTCCGCGAAGTTACAAAAAACTCCGCGAAGTTCCGCGAGTGGCGGAGTGCAGTGCGAACTGCAGTTTGTGCTGGTATTCTTGCCGCTCGGGTAGAAATTCTACCCGAGCGGCAGCTCGCGCTCGCATTGCTAACTTACCGTTCGCGATCGTGAGCGGGGGAAAAAACTCTGCTGCACATCGCGAAGCGGATTTTTCTGCACTCTGCGAGCTCCGCGGAGTGCGGAGGGGAGAAAACTCCACAAACTCCGAGAACGGAGCGAAGTTCACCGCCCAGGCCTAATGTTATGTCCTTCAATTAATACGTTTATTCCACTTAAAATGTTTCATCAAGAGTTTTCAATACGGTGTCTTACTCATCAATCACCTCGATGCTTTCTCCTTCTTTGCCAGTTTGTGTTTTGACTAATTCTTCTGGTAATGTTTTAAACAAACGTCTACATTTTGTGACCAGTTTGTGAATGAGACGAGCTTTCTTTTTTTTGGATGCAAATATGTGCCAATTGATGGTGTGTCAACACCTAACTCCATTGTTCCCAGTTAAGTGGAGGGACGCGTTGGACCACAAAGAAAGGAGGAGGTGGTAAAACATCCTCCATGACTGATGAAGAAATCAAAAAAATGGCAAAGGATAGATTATGAAAAAGGGGCTCACAATCAAACAACATATGAAAGAACACATAATCCATACAGTCAATGTAGGCTACAGCTGATTAATAGTTCCACTTGTGCTGATTTTATAGCTCCCTGTGCTAAAAATCAGAGCGAGCAGTGTGACATGCCGAGATTTTGCCACTCACGGAACTTTGCAAAATCTCATGGAGTTTTATGAAAACTCCACAAGTTCCACCCACCACTACTTCTCATGAGCTCAGGAAAACTCCACATATGCTTGAGAACATCCTAGCATAAATGAAACACATAAATAAGACCCTGGGTTGCTGGAGAAAAGAACTGAGTGGGAACAAAGGGAACTCAGAAGGTCTGCAGGTTAATGTAGAGTAATTTTCAGCTTGAATGTTTAAAGAGGAGACTGAGCTGGCAGAAGCTAAAAGTAGATTTGCAAGAAAGAAACATCTATGGGATGTAGACTTAAGGAAATTGTAAAGAAAAAACAGAGAACTTGGAAATTAGATCCTGCTTTGTCAACCTCCTATTTGTTGACATCCCTGAAGGGGACAAACATTGAAGATTTCATTTCAACATTGATAAAAGAGTCCTAGTACATGACTCAGACTTGAAATCAGCATAAATGGCAGATATGAAGGCCCAGCAAAAAGTAAGGGGACGAGATGGAGGCCATTCACAGTGGGAGGACCAGAAGATATAGGGTTACCCGCTGTGAGAGGAGAGCACACCAAGACTCACTCTAGTGAGGCCACTTCTGACCTGGAAGCGCTGCCTGCGCTGTCTCAGAGACAGGGGTCAAGAGACCTGCGGAAGGCACACCCCTACATGACAGCCTCAGAGTGTGTCACCCTTGAGGGGTACTGTATGTCAGCCCATGAAGTACTGGACTGATAGACACACGTTAAGGCTCTTGATACAGACATTAAGCTGAGGAGCCAGTCTCAGGGTATCACACATGAGGTGGTAGAAATAGGAGTGGAGAAGGGTGTCTGCAACCTGAAGTAGTAGCCCCCTACTCTGAAAACCTAAAAGCCAAAAGGACCTCAGGAGCAAGTCAAAGACTTCTTGCCAGCCCCATAGCTGTAAGTGAGGCCCACCTAAGGCATCAGATTGGAGCCTCCATCTGGCAGTGGATGGCCAGAGGTCTTGGTTCCTGACACTAACAGCTGTCAGTGGCATCTGCTGTTTGATAGCCTTTTGAGTAGAGCTTGCCCTAAGTTCAGACAGAAGTTTGATCTATGGGGTAGAATGGGCCACATCACCTTGCTGGCCTTGGGGGTACTGTCCGCCTACTGGGAGGCATATGTGAGAAAGCTGGTATTAATTGTCTGACAGATGGGGTCTGCAGAAAGTTTCCCCATGAACAGGGTTATTGACTAGGGCAGATGTTGACAGACGGGTACAAGTAGGTTCAGAAGGGCATTGAACAGACAATTGCCACTGAAGAAGCGGCACATTGACCATGTTTTATAGCCAGAGAATGGAAGTCATCAAAGGATTTATTAGTCTACCCTAATTCTTATCTGGAGGCAACCTGCTTAGGAATTCCACCTTTTCTTCATGGCCACCCTAGAGTTTTTATCTTTGGCTGGCCCATATATTTTGGCTGGCTTTACATCTGTGTCTTTTACCCTTACTAACTTGTAGTAAAGTGCCTTTGCTCCCCCTTTAAGCATGGTCAAATTGGCATATTCGCAATTAGTATATTTAACTTACCTATAAGTCCCTAGCATAGTGCAAGATGTTCCTAGGGCCTTAAAGTTAAATTCCACTAGTTGACTGTGGCACCTATTGTACCATCCACTATAGTGGCAGTGCAAACACTGCTCAGGCCTACCACTATTGCCTGACCGTAACAGTGCAAAACATGCACAGCGGACTGTCAAACCCTTTTTGACAGGTAAAAAACTTTCCTTTTAACTAAGTCACCCATATGTAGGTCTTAACCACAGGAACTGTGATTAAGTTCCTGTTTTTGAAATGTGCTTTCCTGCAACAGCTATAGGACTCTTTTGTACGATAGCAATTCAAGATGTCAGCATGTTTATTTCCTTATATGCCACTACAGGTCTCGCCAAACTCTGCGCAAGAACAACCCAGTCCTGTTTCCCAAAGATAAAACAAATATATCTCTCTCCCTCCGGGTCCCTCCTGCCCCATTCCCATGCTGTGGAGGGCACTGCAGTGGCTGTGAGCCTTTCATACATAAAGAAATCAAGGGGCATATTATCAAGGCGGCGTTAATGAATTATCGCCGCTTTAGCGTCCGTTTTCGGACGAAAAGCGGCGATAATTCTATCGCCTAATTAACAAGGACACGCTAGCGCGTGATTCCTGCATTAGCGTCCGTTTTCTGCACGCCTCCCATCGCTTCGCTAATGAGATGCAAAGGGGGCGTGCCTGTGAAAACAACATGGTAAAATATCGCTAACCCAGGTATCGCCATATTAGCAACGTGGGTTAGCGATATTTTAAATCGCGTTAAGTATGCCTTAACGCAGGAATTTAACGTCTGCTAAATTCCTGACTAAGGCATACCTAACATGGGGGTGGATTGTGTGGCTAAGACCACAGGCCCTATCACCAAGTATATCGCCGTTTTCCATGGGACATCGCTGGAAAACCAGCGATGTTCCATGGAAAACATCGCTATCACTGGAAAATTATCGCCTTTGCGCTAAGCGTTGTTAATACAGCGCTAGCATGGCGATAATTTCCAGCGATGGCCGGCGATAGGATTCCTCGCGCTAACAGCGGCCAGCGATAATTATCGCTGCCGCTTGATAATATGCCCCAAAGTGTCTTCCTTTGACATAAAATTGGGATCTGGATGTGGGGAGAGCAAATACACTCGTTCCAGAAGCTGTCTGCTTTCAAAGCTTTGGAAGGCAGGAATCTGGCTACTGTTGCTCAAGGGGAGATTAGTAAGGCAATTGGGAGTGAGTAACAGGGTGTCAGACAAAGCAAGGGGATTTGGCATTTTCTAACACTATTGGTAGCATTTAAGAAGGTTAAAAAGAAATCTATTAAATATATTTAAGCTCAGTAGATAACCAAAATCTAATGTCTTCATTAATTTGGCCATATCTATTTATCAGGAAACAGCCTTTACAATGAACACCGAGATGCCTTTACGATGAAGACTTTACAATGAAAAAGCCTTTACGATGAAAGTCTTTTACTACAGATTCCTTTCACCATGAAAATTGTGGTAAATATAAGTATCTTGCAGGTAAGTAGAAAGCATTTAAATATATATAAATGTATATCACCTACTTGCAGTCGCCAGTAAGTAGTTATAGTTAGGACCCAGTTTCCATAGGAAAAGTGTAGAGGGTATTATTGACTAGCAAATGTAGCAAGTGACTCCACACACAAACACAGACCTGGAAGTAAAATTATCAATGGACCCCTGATCCAGTAGAGAAGTTAGCCTTGGCCCTAACCTCTGTCCTCAGGTAAGAACTAAGCACATTAGTGCTCAGGTGAAGGGGCAGGTCCAGTGAAAGCGTGCTTATGAAATAGATCGACCAACATCATTGAGAAAGGGTCAACTTGGCCAGTTGAAGGCCTATGACAAATACACCTCTATCAACTCTATGATAGACCTCTCCTTGCAATAAGAAGGAGATTGTTTGAAGGTACCAGCGCATGAACCTGAGTGATGAAACAATTGTCAATAGGCTGACAAAGATGTCATGGAAGCTGTAACCAAATTAGAGACTGGCTGTGTCTTGTTCTTCATAACTGGAATTTCACTTTTTGGGAAGCTGTATCCGTGATCTGCTTATAGTTTCTCCTTTTTTGTCCCTTCATATTATTTGGCAGGTTGCCACATACCTTTACCAATGTAGTTTGTATATTGAACACTGAATACAGAACACAGTGAATTATGTTTTTATCAACATTAGAATGATTTATTTTTCTTTGGGTTAAAAGGTTTTTGCTTCTTGGAAGGTTTTCTTCTAGAAGTGTGGTAAACAGATGGATCAAGGCATCAGAGGAGATGTTGGAAATTGCCTCATTAGTTTACTTTGAACTGTATTTATTTGGCTTCTATTTATGTCCGAACTTTAAACATTTGATTGCCAACCAACAACTGGATTGTTTAGATCACTGATGTCCAAATCATGTTATTAGAGGTATTTGTTGGCCAGATTGAGGTTGGTTTGAAATTGCTGCTTTTGGCAGAGCTTTGATGTTCCTTGTGAGGGAATGCATAATACATGTTAAACCTGCTGAGCAGTGAACCTGATTCCCAAGTGTTTAGAAAATAGTTTAATCATAGCCGCTAAAATATTTTGCAGATTAGCTATGTGAATCTAGGAACCCATGTACCTGTGCAGGGATTGATAGAGCCCACAGGCAGTGAGGACGCACGATTTAGGGCAGTGCGACAGGTGCCACCGCACCGGGCGCCGAGCTCAGGGGTGTAGGGTGGGTGCTGCAATTTGAAACACCGTATTCATTTAAAAGCACATGCTGTAGAGTTCCTTGCGTGTTCAGCACTGTTCGGGCAACAATAAACTTGTCCAGATAATTCTGGTGATTATTGTGCCTGCTGGAGAGAGATGGAGTTTTTTCTAGTGGCAGTTTTGACTGAAAATAAAGTAGTGCAGAGTGATATTATGCCTGCTGCAAAGAACGGGGCACCATGCAGATCACAGAATTGTATATGCAGTACATAGCTCAGTGGGTTATTCCTTTGTCACAGAGGTCCTTTTGCTACTTATAGTTCATAAGTCACATTCCTAATATAGCACAGTGAGCTGTGAACTGGCCTCAGAGAGCTGCATGCAAACTGCAAGATAGAGGTTAAAACGTTATGTTTTTTCCCCGGCCTTTAATTATTCTATTGTTGTTAAAAAAAAGAGTTTGTTGGGATAGAAATACATTCATATTAGTAAAGCCAACACCAACCACTGTGTTACATTTCAAATCCTGAGTTTGTGCTTCTCCAGATCATGCACTCTTAAAATATACATCCTACCTGTATGGATGACAAGTGACCGACTCCTACCTATTCCTATACAGTTATTTACACATGCGTGACTCATTGTATCTGCATAATGTGTTTGTGATTTAAAGTGCTCTGACACCCTACACTGGTATGAGTAGCACTATAAAACAAATGGAATACATGTGAGAGAGGGGCTAGGGAGAGACGAGGGTCACCATTGGAGGGTGGTAGTGGGGAAATCCATGAAGAACTGGCCCTGCTTACATCTGGGATTATGGGATGGGATGCTGTACCCACTTGCTATCTTTTTGAATGAATGAAGATAGTTCTATAAAGTGTGTTGTTATCCAAAAAAGGCTTCTTTGTGTTAACATAACCAATTTAAGGAAAAGCAGTCATCTCGTTAGGCAAAATACAACTACATTTTGAGTTGCTTCCTAAAAGCTGCTAGTTTGCTCTGAAGTCTAACAGTGAGAGATAAATCAGTCCAGACATTGGGTCGCTGGTAAGAGAAAGAAGAACTGGTCATATGAGCATTGACAATCCTGGGAGCCCAAAGCCATGGTAGTACAGAGAACTGTAGCAGATAGTGCAGAGTAACATAGAACAGAAAGGAAGAGGAGTCGGCAGCGCGCGCGAACCAAGATGGCCGCTGCGCCTTGAGCTCTGTCCTCACCTGCTTCGCCGACGAGTTTATTCCGACGATAGGGGCATTGTTAAAGCTTTGTTTTTGCCCCCAGCTGTTCCGTTTTGGTTGCTGCAGCGTTTGGCTCAATTTTGGAGGTCTGGTGCCTCCGTGGGAAGTGCGGTAGGCGTTTTTTAGCTTTTCCTCACAGAGGGCTCTTGCTCTCCTCAGCATTCTCCAGCAGCCTTCCACATAGAGGAGGCGGACTTAACCCACTGGGCACCTCCTCTCTTTAGAAGCCTCAGCCCTTCTTAAAGGGGTTTTCGTCCTGCCTCTTGTTTGCCACAACTTTGCTTTCTGGAAAGGATTAAAGGGATTTTTGTCCTTTTAGTCTCTATTGCAGCTTATTGTCACAGTGTACTAAGTTATTTTGGAGCTGATTTTCTGAACACTGTTTTGTTGTTTTTTAATATCCTTCCAAGGCTCCTTACCACACTGCAGACTTTGGTTATTTGTAGTGTAATTAACTTTTCTCATCCTATTGTTTGCTCCCTGTTTTACCAGTATGGAGTCCAAAATGGGTCCAAATAAATGCAAACAAGCTGTCTCACCTCCTCCTGCCAAAGCCAAAGCTATTGACTCCCAAGAGGATTCATTGGCAAAAATTTTGGAGGAAATTCAAGCTATTCATACCAACACGGACACAATTTCCTCAGATATCAAAAATATTCACAGAGATATGGCTTCCTTATCGATGAGAGTTGCTGACAATGAGATTAGAATTTGTGATAATACTGCAGCCATTACATCTATGGCTCCACTTCCTACTCAGGTTGCTTCTCTCCAACGTTCCCTACTTGATTTGGAAAATAGAAATAGACAATACAATTTATGCATATTTAATGTTCCTGAAGGAGTTGAAGGTCAGAGTTGTCGTCTTTTCTTGGAAAATCTTCTCCCTAAACTGTTAAATATTAACTTTCCTGAGCGCTTTGAGATTGATAAAGCCCACAGAATACCTTCAATTCGTAAACCCCATCAAGTCACACCACGACAAATCATTTTTAAAGTTCTGAGGCATCACCATCTTCTTCTTATACGAAAGGCTGTCCGAGAGATCCCTTCTCTCCTAATTGAAGGAAACAAAGTCTTCATTCATCAGGACTTTGCAAAAGAGACTGTTCAAATACGACGACAATTTTCAGATTTGCGACCTCGTTTGCGAGAAGCTGTCTTCAAATATGGTCTTTTTGACCCTGCTGTTATGCGCATCTGGAAAAATGACATTTCTAAGTCTTTCTCAGCTCCTGCTGATTTAATAAGATTCTTGGATCAACATCATCCTGTTCTCATGGACTCTCAGCCTTCCGGTTCTGCGGGCTGATAATAATAATATTTTTTCTACCCCCTCACTGTAGGTTGTTGGTCACTTTCTTTGTAGGTGCATATTAATGGTGGTTTTTCTTGCTTCGTACCTCCGTCTCCAATGTTCTATTGGTATGAGGTCTTGGTGACTGACCTCGCTTCATGTTGTTTGTCTTGTTTTGTCTTTTTTTATATGGGCTACTTTCTTTCTCTTTTTCTCTCCTGTTAATTTTCTTACTTATAGAACAATATGTATAGACCACAAAAGTTAATTGTTGCTTCATTATATGTGAAGGGTCTCAGACAGCCAGTTAAGCGACGTAAAATTTAAAAATATCGACACAAGTCTAAGGTAGATATTTGTTTTGTTCAAGAAACTCATGTTAATGACAAAATATTGCATACTATGTCTAAAGGTTGGGTAGGGCTTATAGTTTCCTCTACTGCTGCAAAATGTAAAAATGGAGTAGCTATATTTTTCTCACACAAAGCTTGTGCACAAATTTTGTCACATCACCATGACGCAGATGGTAGATTTGTTGCTGCTCAAGTTTGTATTGACAAACTCACTTTAAATTTGGTTAATTTTTATGCTCCTACCTCTGATGACCCTGCCTTTTGGTCCTATGTCTCTGCTGAAGTACTTAAAATTGGCAATGCGTCCCTTATAATGGGTGGTGATTTTAATCTTATTAGAGATCCTTTGTTGGACCGGTCTTCTGTTTTTAAATTCCGGCCTAGCAAGGCTTTCTTTGCCCTAAAATCCTTCCTTCCTGTTACCAAATTGGTCGATTTTTGGAGATTGGAACACCCTACTGACAAAGAATTTACTTTTTATTCTAATGCTCACTCCTCTTTTTCTAGAATTGATTACTTATTGTCCTCACGTAATTTATGTCACATGATTAGTGAATCAGTTATACACCCTATTACGGTTTCAGACCATGCTTTAATTTCTTTTTCTTTATCTATTTCCGATCCCCAATTCCTAATAAAAGATGGAGAATGAACTCGGAAATAGTTCTTAACCCAACCAATTCTAAAAAAATGGCCTCAGCTATTACTGATTATTTTTTGAATAATAAGTCTTGTGACACCTCCAAAATTATACATTGGGATGGTTTTTAAGCTTACATCCAGTGAGTTTCAATTTCTATTATGGCACACGAAAATAAATCTTTTTATTCCCACCTCAATGAATTAGAGACACAGATTGCATCAGTGGAACTACTTTTTATTACATCTGGAGATCCACAATATAAATCCCAACTTCAGAAATACCGCTAACAATATAATTGTATGCTTAGTAAACGAGCAGGTTTACTTATTTCAAAAGAAAAATCTAATTTTCATTTTAATTCCAACAAATCTGGTGGCCTGCTAGCTAACTATCTGTGCCTCAAGCGTGACAGAGTTCAAATTCCAGCCATCAAAACGAATAATGGTACATTGGTGACGGAGGTTGAGGATATACTGAAAGAGTTCCTTTCCTTCTACTCTTCTTTATATCACGAACCTCTTGTCCCTCACAACAAGGTTATTAATGATTTTCTTAATTCCTGTCGATTGCCTCAGATATCTGATAATGATAGAGCAACCTTAGATAACCCTATTGACAGTAAAGAAATTTTTGCAGCAATTAATGCATTAAATTCCCCAAAAACTCCTGGCCCGGATGGAATTCCGGCTGAATTCTATAAATGCTATCAAGACCAACTATCCCCTTTTTTACTTTCCCTTTTTATGCAGTTTCAGCGTACTTCCATGAAGCGGGGATCTTTTAATGAAGCCACTATAATTGTTCTTCCCAAGCCTAATAAAGATCATACCTTAGTCTCAAATTTTCGGCCCATCTCTTTAATCAATCAGGACTGTAAAATATATGCAAAAATTTTCGCAAATAGATTATCACCCCTACTATCCAATATTATATAACCTGATCAAACTGGCTTTATGAAAGGTAGACTATCCGCTCATAATACCCGGTTGCTCTGTCATACATTATCCCTTGCCAAAGAATCCAGTGGTCCAATTGGTGTAATGGCCTTAGATGCAGAAAAGGCATTTGATAAGGTTAATTGGCAATTTTTATTTAAAACTTTAGAAGCATTCTGTTTTGGTCCTATTTTTATCAATATGATTAAGGCATTGTATTCAGCCCCCTCAGACTCTATTCTAGTCAATGGTTTGTGCTCCTCCCCATTTCGGCTGTATAGAGGCACTCGGCAGGGATGTCCTCTCTCTCCTTTACTTTTTCTTATTGCAATAGAGCCCCTCTTATGCTCCCTTCGTAATAGTGATACTTATACAGGTGTTGTTTTGAAAGATACTACCATTAAACTTTCTGCTTACTCTGATGATGTGTTATTATATGTTGCTGACCCTCTTACCTCTATACCTGTTATCCTTGATATTATTCATAAATATGTTGAGATTTCTGGTTACTCCCTGAATACTAATAAGACAGAATTTTTTCCATTAAATGCCTTTTGTAATTTTACAATGTTGGAGAATACTGATATAATTTGGTCTCCAAAAAAACTCAAATATTTAGGGATAATTTTTACTGGTTCGGTTAAAGATACAGTTGAAACCAATTGTTCTGCTATTTTAACTAATACCAAAGAGAAACTTGATCGATGGTCTAATCTACATCTAAACTGGTGGGGACGTATTGGAGCAATTAAAATGTCTATAACTCCACAAATTCTATATTTATTGTCTATGTTACCCTTCTCCTTCCCGTCCACTTTTTATGCTAAATTATATAAGTTATTTACTAAATTCCTCTGGAATAATAAGCCCGCACGCATTAGTCTTAAGACTTTACAACTGCCCAAATGTGAAGGTGGGGTTGGTCTTCCAGATTTAAAAAAATATAATTTTGCATTCCTTGTGGCACAATGTTCTTTATGGTTCCATACTGTCCCCACCTCTAATGCACCTAAATGGCTTATCCTGGAAAAAAATATTTTGGCTCCATACCCTTTAATTGCGTTTCTCACCATGGCCAATGGCTCTTTTGGTAAGTGTTCCCCTATTCTTGCCAACTCTAAAATTGCCCTTCTATCATTTGATAGTAGTTTTTCTATTATTCTGTCTTCCACTAAAAAAGTTTCTCTTTGGTTCAATCCTAAACTCCAATATCATAAGCATATTTCTTTCTGGAAATTATGGATTACTGCTGGTATTTTCTTTGTTGCAGACATATGTCAATATGATATGTTTTACTCATTTGATGTTATTCAAGCTAATTACAATCTGCCCTTGTCTGAGCTACCCAAATATACATTACTATGTAATACGATTCTTAATGCTTACCCGCAACTACTTTCTATGTCTCAGTCCTCTGGTATTGAATTTTGTATTTCTGTGTTCAGCCGTTCAGGACATATAGGGCCATATGTATCAAGCCCATTTCCCGTTCGCAAACGGGCCGATTCTCAGAATCGGCCCGTTTGCGAACGGGAACAAGCCTTTTGGTATGTATCATCCCAAAAGGCATTCGCAAAATAGAGAATCGCAAAAATTGCAATTCTCTATTTTGCGAATGCATTTAAGGAATTGCAAATTGCGATTCCTTAAATGAAATGTATGAGGCACCTAAGTTGTGCGATTATGGCTTAAGGAATCAGCAAATTACCACCAACTACAGGTTGGTGGTAACTTACATTTCTTTGAGAAATGCATTTTTTGCATTTTTTAAAGTGGCATGTGGCGCACATACATGCCCTTAGGGCATGTATGTGCGCCACATGTGCACCCATGCTCATTTCAGGGTGCAACAGGGTGTCCTTTGGACACCCTTGCAACCTTGAAATTGCATTCTCAATTTGCGATTCTCTAATTGCTAATCGCAAATTGAGAATGTCCTCCCATTCATTCCTATGGGCCTCTAGGCCCATAGGAATGAATGGGGAGGGTTTCCTTAACTGCGATTCGCAATTTGCGAATCGCAATTAAAGAATATGTAGGATTCGCAATTTTTCTTGCGAATCCTACATACATCTCGTTTGCGATTCTCAAATAGCGATTCTTAAAAATTTGCTATTTGAGAATCGCAAACACAAACTTTCATACATATGGCCCTTAGCCTCTAAAGTATATACAAAACTTACCACTTCAAAGTCCTCCTTCTCACATTTGAATCAAAAATGGTCACCACACTTAAATCTTCATTCACCTAGCATAACCTGGAAGGACATTTGGAATTCCAACATGGCTAATTATCTTCCGGCTACCCTTATACAAACTAATATTTACCTGCTTTATCAATGCTTTTGGACTCCAGACAAATTATTTAAAGCTAAACTTCTAGATACTCCAAACTGTTGGCACTGTCAATCTGTAACTGGTGACTTACAACATTTATTTTTCAATTGTTCTATTATTCATCAGTTTTTATTAGAAATATGGCATATTATTACCCAGATCCTTAAGATCCAAACAACTCTATCATTTCATGTTCTAATTCTCAAATCCTCCCTTTTAAATCCATTTTATCCCCTATGAATTGTAAATTGTTGGATTTCCTTATTTCTACTGCAATCAAATCTATTACCTGTAATTGGAAAAACGCTACTTCACTTTCTGTTAATGCATGGTGGGAATGGATTATTTTTCTTAGACGTGGGCAATGCTTTTTTCCACACTCATAAAGATTCCTCTTCTTCTAGGTCTAGTATGTGGTCCAGTCTAGACTCCTATATTATTACATGTTCTGCAATTTAGAATACTTATTTCAATTTGTATTAATTAATCTTTGCTTACCGTAGCCCTTTTTTTGTTTATATTATTATTTATATCTACTATGTACTTTTTTAATGCTGGTATAGGTATTCTATTTCATTATTCATGACTGTTTTTTAATTCTTTTTTCTTATATTGTAATATGTTCCTATACTATACGGTTCGGTATTATTCTTTGTATTGTGTTTCATATTTATGTATAATTCCTTCAATAAAACATTTTGAACACAAAAAAAAGAACAGAAAGCAAGAACTAAGAAGAAATGTACGAGTGCGATGAAAGACATGATGGCAGTTGCATCAGATATGCTTATTAATTGGAAGTCACTTCATTTTGGTAAGGTATTGAGAGATAGAGTAAGAAATTCCAGACAATCAATGAGCTGGCTAGCTGTATTTTTGATAACCTGAAGTGTGGAAAACAGGCTGTTGGGCAGGTCAAGATAAAGGGTGATGCCTTAAAATAACCAAGTGGAGATGAGGGCCTAGAACAACATTTTTATACCATGATAGACCAAAGATGGATGATCTTCCTCAAGGTCCTAAGTAAGAAGACAGCTGGGAAGTGAATGCTGTTAAAAAAAATTGGCCACAAAGGAAAGCAAATAGTTGATAAATGTTAGGAACATTGTTAGGCAGTGGGCTTTTTTAGAAGTGGCACTAAGATACTTTTGTGAAGAGATGAGGGAGAGAAGAGAAATGACTCTTATTATTAGTTGGGGGAATACAATTCAACTTCTTCTGCAAAGGAGGTTTTCATGATTGTAGTGAAACAGAGGGACCTGGTCTGGAGCTGCACTAAGGTGCCCCCCTTCTATGCAACATACCAATGAATTTGTTGGCTTCTAGACTAAGGGCTTGGTTACTAGTCTGGCGGTCCATGGACCGCCAGACTCACGGGGCGTGGTGTTGGCGGTGTCCTGACTGCCCTATTACAATTATGGTGGTCTGACAGCCATTACCCGCTGCAACCAACAGTGAACCACCGTACCCTGGCTGTGGTGCAGTCGTGTAGAGGCAGAAATATGCTTGGCTGGACCACCGCGGTCCCACCAAGCATATTACAAGTTTCCTCTCCACCATGGCTTTCATGGTGTATCCTCCTCTATGAAAACCGTGGCTGGGAGGAAACAAAGGGGGCCATACAGGGCCCCCTGGTGCCTCACGCCATGTGGATGCACACAGGGGAGCACAACATGTGCCCCATGAGCATGCACACCAGTTCCTACATGGCATGGACTTCACAGTCCATGCCGTGCAGGAACTCTTTTTGGCATTTCCATTGCGGTGCCCATTTTTAGAGGCACCGCCATGGGAATGCCAAAAAAGCCTGTCAGACAGGAGGAAACTCCTAATCTGGCAGACGGGCCGACCACGGCTTTGGCAGTGTGGTGGCCGGGCGGACACAGTGGAGCACCGCCAAACTCGTAATCAGGCCCTAGGACCGGGATCTTTGGCCTCTCCTTTAGTGACCGGTAACCTCTTTCTGGTTCTCTTCCTTTCCTGAGTTACAGCACTTCAACTCTTCTCTTTCTGGGTTTGTTTCCTTAATGCCTGACACTATTTGTCACACTGTTTTATTTTACTCCTGCCCACTGTTGTACCTAAGAGGAGTGAATACTGTTTTCCCTCCTGATCATCAGTGTCATTACAACCAAACTGACAATGTGCAGTCTCTACGACATCAAAATCATCTTCGCCAGGTATACTGTTCTTATTCTCTACTGGTGAAAGCCTGATTATTATTCTTCCTTTTATGAAGGTCCTATCAAGATGAGCTATTGGTTGTTGGTCTTCACCAACACAGGTAACAGGTTGTAGAATGTAAACCTAAAGTTATGAGTAAGGTGGAAATTTATGTGAATGCCTATGTGAGTTTTGAAATAGATGTATGCAGCATGCATTCCCAGAGCCCCCATATAGGTAATCAAACCATTTCCAATAATACAATGGCAACAAGTTCATGCATACGTACGATAAGGAACAGTTTGAGTGCAAATAAGCCATCTTTTGGGGTGCCAGCCAAGTTCGAGCAAATAGAAAACGTGGGCAATTGCAAGAAAACAGAAAGTGATCAATTAAAAGCCGACAACTGCAAAGTGTGCATTAAGTATAGTTAATCATTTCCCCTGCATTCATCTTGCGGTGTAGGTACTGTTCAACATTGTTTTTCATCTAATGTACAGTCGTGGGTTTAGCTGTGATGGTAATGGTCCTCTACACATGAGATACATCTCTGGTGAATGAGTTAACGGCAATGAATAACAAGAAAATATTCTGTAATTGTAAACCTCCTGAGAAACTAGTGCTATTGTCAAAACCCAGAGGCTTATCGAAGAGATGAGTGAATAAAGACAACCTGCCCAGAAGGATTGTACTTAGATGGAAAACTGGGTAAGAGCAGTTATACCGATTTCTGACTATCACTCGATGTTGACCACTAGAGCCAGGATCCTTCCATGTAGGAATTTGGCCTTACACTATTCTACATGTTGAATTCCTTATCTGAAGCAGAAATACAGGGGCATATTAGCAAGACCCACGTTAAAATTATCGCCGTTTTAGCGGCAGGAAACTGCCGCTGAAACGGAGATAATGGGCTTGCTAATATGCGTTATGGAATTCCAATAGAAGCCCAGGTTAGATGTCCTGCACATCTAACCTGGGCTTCTATTGGAATTCTATAACACATATTAGCAAGCCCATTATCGCCGTTTTAGCGGCAGTTTCCTGCCGCTAAAACGGCGATAATTTTAACGTGGGTCTTGCTAATATGCCCCACAGATCCTTGAAGAACTTCTACTTATTGCTCCGCGAAGCTGAGTGCTCTCCAATTCCATCAAGCATCCTAAATCAGATTATAGAAATTATCAAGATTATCAAAATCAACTAACGACGACAAATGGGCTGCGCTTTATAAGACAATTGTAACAAAGAATGTGAAACGATTTTGGCATTTAACTGGGTTTGGAACTGCTTCCTATAGGCCAGCAACCAACTATCACATTTCATTTAAAACCTAGAAAAACTGTTTAAAGACTCATTTCTCCACTCACTCCTCTTCACCCTGCATTCTTACTCCATATGTTTATACGGGTATGGACATTTCAGAGAAAGAGATACATCATTAATAAGCCAATGCTAGAACTCTCCAACACCCCTCGCCCCAATGGGATGCCAATGACCATAATGAAGCATGATGTATTATTGGGGAGCTGGATATTGTAGTCCGTTTTTGATCATGTTTTGTCTTCCGGCCAGGTTCCAGTTTCTTGGCAAGGGCCTGTCACTCTGCATTTGTTTTGTAGACTGCTCTGCAGTGTTCGATACAGTAAATTACAATGCTTTATGGTTTACGTTTTTTGCACTCTGCATTGATGGCGCCTTGCTACATTTGATCAGGTCACTTCACTCCAACACTTGGCTGCAAGTTAAACTAGTGGATAATTCGGCTATCTCTCCTAAGGTCAACATAAAAAAATGGGTTTAAGCAAGGTTGTGTCTTGCCCCACTTCTCTCTTCTTTTTATATGTCGGACATAAGTCCCTACATCCTCAAATCAGAATTTCTAAAACTGGTAAATCGATTGATTAGCTACTCAGCATATGCTGGTGAACTTGCCATTTGTTCACAAACTCCAAATGGCTTTCAGCACCAGTTCTTTGCATTGAATGTATTTAACCTGATCAATGGATTATCATTTAGAATTGCTGAAAAGAAAATGTATACTTTTGGAAGAGCTCAAGGAAATTCAGTTGGAAAATTGGTTAACAAACAGTCAACACGCTAGTAGACCAGATAAGGAACATAAATGCGGGGCAAGATGGCGGCCGTGAACACGGTCGAGTGAGCTCGAGCTCCCGGAGCTTCCCCCCTGCCCCATTCATCGTGCGACTACTCTAACCCTGCTAAATCCTGTTAATCTCTATGCTAAATCTGGAGCGAAGCATGGAGTGATTAGGTTGGAGACAAAATAAACCTACTGGCATGCTTTGCAGTGCTTGTCCTGTGGCTGTGGTTTCCCGTGTGGCTCTCTGGCGGTTGCTGGAATCTGCGAGGCGGACTTCCGGGTGCACGCACGTCAGTCTCCACGGGCTACAGTGGCTCCCGAGGGAAGGTGAAGGTGAAAGAAACTCTGGAGTCGGGCTGACGGTGCACGGCGCTACAATGCCCCCGAAAGCTGGCCGCAGCAGAGCGCGCAATACTATGGATGCGCCGATACTGCGGGGGTGCGATACGCTGCAAAAAAGAAGCCTGAACTGAACGGGGAGAAAAAAGACTGCACTCGTGTGGAGGGCGCTGGTAAGAAAGCAGTACCTGCACTGTTGTTAACGGGGAAAGCGCGAAAACAGCTTCTCTCTGCACCAACAAGCCCTGGTAATAGGCAGAGCAGCGGCACTGACAAGAAGGGGGAGACTCTTCCTCTAGATACTCTTGCTAACAAGGGGGGCTCAGTCTGTGATACTCCCCGGGACATGTTGACAGATGAAGGGTTTGAACTGAGGGAGAATGGAGCAAAGAGTAGTGAACTGGCCCCAGAGAGCGGTGATTTGGTGGTTAAGGAAAACACTACAGCATACCAAAATATCACTAAAGAAAATGACTCTGGGGATTGCCCCTTCTTTTCAATGTCTGATCCTTCAGACACCTCTGGTGACGAGTCGGATCCAAGTACACTGGGCAAACAAAAGGGTGGCACTATCGGTACCAGGCGTAAGGGGTTCAGCAATACACAGATGGATGATGCAAGAGAGTGGGGGACCGACTCTCCTGGCACACTGGAGAGCAGCCCCAAAACTGTGCGCAAGAGGGGCGGCTCAGGTGCATGGGTGAGTCTGGGACTAATGAAGTGATCAATGGGACACAATTAAATCGAGATGTCGTGGAGAAACCTGAAGACATCTCCCTCGCTGTTATCTACCAGAGTATAATGGCCCACAGGGAGGAGACCCGCAATGAGAGCCAGCGTACACAGGGGGCATGTCGCAAACTCCAGAATTCAGTACGGAGAATAGCTAAGTCATGCTCCGAGTTTGTGGACAGGTTTAACGAGGCTGAGACACGTATTTCAAACCTGGAGGATGAATTAACTGCGCAGAAAGCTACGACGGAAGCCTTGCGCACTGCAAAGGACGATACCCTCGGGGGGCGTGGCTTAGCCGGCTGCAAGATGGCCGCACTTTAAGTGGGCTCTGCCGGCCAAGCCAAATATCCGCAATCATCCTCCAGACAACCGCCCTTAACTTGCCTGATTCCCTGCTATCCTGCCGCCTCTGCTCCTGGGGCGTCACTCTGTGGGATTTGCAGCCCCCGGCGGCGCGAGGGAGCCGAGATCTGCCATCCGGCCTTAAGACGCTGAGCCTGGGCCCTGCCGCCGGTGAGGCCCGGTCCTCCTACCCGCTGCTGGTGTGGCCTCCTGGGCCCGGGGGTCGACTGAGGGACTGCGGAGGACCTCGCGCTGCTGTGCCTGGTGAGTGCCGCTGCCGCCGGGTCCCTCGCAGCCGGATTGGGAGCCCGTGTGCTGCACCGCCCGGCTCGGGCCTTTCCACGTCACTGGCGCCATCTCCCCCTGCCTCTGGCGCCTGCCGCGGCGGCCCGGTGTGCCCGGGTCGGGTGACAGGGGCGGCATGCTCCCCGCGACTCCCCGCCGCGTCTGTGTCCCGGTTGGCGCGTCCTCCCAGCTCCCCCCGTAGGGCTGCTTAAATACATCTGGTGCCCTCAATCCTCCTTGTGGCCTCTCCTGCGGCTCTCCGACGCACTGCTGCACCGCCTCGGCCCCCTCGTGGCCGCATCAGCCCCCACTCCATTGGTGATTCCGGCCCTGGGCCCAGCTTGCCTCCACTACCTGCCTGAGGTTCCCTCGCCCTGGGGCGCGACTCACAACCTCACTGCTAGCCCATCTCCAGCCTGGGCTGCCTGCTACACAGGATCCTCGGCCCCCTGACTACGGGCCTCGACATTGGCACATTTATGC
Source organism: Calotriton arnoldi (assembly GCA_963921515.1). Lineage (NCBI taxonomy): Eukaryota > Metazoa > Chordata > Amphibia > Caudata > Salamandridae > Calotriton > Calotriton arnoldi. Next base: position 626,891 of record CAWUFW010003439.1, on the reverse strand, counting down.
AAACTACCCAGCCGCGGCGCTCCCTGGCATCTTCAATCTTCTGGCCCCGTCGCTCCACGGCACCTATTTATTTATTTATTTATGAGATTTGTAAAGCGCTCAATTACCCTTGGGTGTCTCGGCGCTAAGGACAGCAGGCAAATACCATGTACCGGAGGAACTTACTGATTAAACAACCAGGTCTTTGTCATTTTCCTGAAGGTTAGCAAAGATTGTGAAGATCTGATCTTTAATGGAAGAGAATTCCAAAGTTTTGCGGTGGCGACTATAAAACGTTTATCGCCCCATGAGGCTGTTTTTGTGCGTGGGACCCTAAGCAGAAAAGCAGTGGATGAGCGAAGGGCTCGAACCGGAATGTAGGTCGCTAGCTCCCTGATTAGAAACTGAGGTCCTGTGTTACGAGAGGCTTTGTAAGCAATACACAAGGCCTTGAACTTTATGCGGTTCTTCAAAGAAAGCCAGTGATACTTCCGAATAACATGAGAGATTGGCTTGTATTTAGGGGTTCCTGATAGCATCCTAGCGGCTGCGTTTTGGACTGACTGTAGCTTATGAATGACTTTGTTCTGGGCATTTACAAGGAGCCCGTTACAGTAGTCAATAGTAGACATAACTAGTGTACTAACCAGAGTTTTCCCTGCAGTCAGCGGCAGAAATGGTAAAATCTTTTTATCATACGTAACTTGTGGAATGAGGCTGAGACCACTGAGTTAGCATGAGGCAGAAAAGTCAATTTGTCATCGTATATGACGCCCAAGTTCCTAACCCTGGTGACTGGGAGTGGGGGGGAACCCAGTGAGACAGGCCACCAAGAGGAGGACCAGATAGGAGATAGCTTGCCAAATGTCATAACCTCTGTTTTATCAGAGTTTAATTTGAGGCAGTTGCTGGTCATCCAGCTACTAATTGCAAGCATACCTTTTTGGAAGTTGGCTGCTACCTTTTCACCATCATTGTGTATAGTCAACACCAGTTGCGTATCGTCGGCATACGATGTAAGGCATACGATGTAAGGCCCATCCCATGAACCTTGATTATCATCCTATCATCCCTGCAGGGGTCTACGCAACGGAGCTGGGGTGTGCACGCTACACAGGGGTGCCCTCTGCCTCATACGCCTGATGTGCCATCCTTCGCTATTCCTCCTTCCTGCTGGCCTGCGACACAGACCCCACGCTGGCGGCCGTCTGTCCCCCTTGGCATCCTGTGACATCGCCACCAAATCTGTGCCATTGGAACTCGTAAACTGAACTTGGTGGACCACACCTACGGCCCCACTACTCCTGGTGCCGCCTTAATCTCGTACCCCTAACGTGCCCTAGCGGTGTTCATGTTGGCATCGCGCCACCACGTCTGTTGCCTACCGCTGGGCCCCCTGAATTCTACTGGCATATGCCACACCTCATAGCCCGAAGTGGCGTGACCTCCTCTGGACTTCATTGTGTTTGCGAGGTCTGTCTTTGCCTTTTCGCCGGCCTGCCGTCCCGGTGTGCGCACCCTGTGGCAAGTCCTGCCGCCACCCTGCTGCCTCTGCGGTCTTCAGTGACTGTTTGCCCCTGGTCGACTGCATTGGAAACGCCTCTTGACACCCTGCCATCCCCTTATTGTTGGCTCAGCTGCTGTTGGTCCGTGGCTTACCTGCTGCGGTCTCTGTCGTCCTCCTCTCTGGCTGTTTACTCCCCCTTGCTTTCCGGCTGCGCCTCCTACCTGCTTCCACCGGACATGGGGAGAACTGATCCTAAGCAGCCCAAGATCGCCTTTGACCACCGCCGCCTGACGTGTCAGGATGGTGCAAGCTCTGATAGTGGCATTCCCGCTGCCATCATGGAGGCACCCCCCGCACGTGAAAATGATTTGAAGGCAATTATGCTCGACGTCAAATCCACAGTCACAGGTATTGCGGCCCAGCTTGATCAGCTGTCTGCCTGTCTGGACTCTGTCAAGGCCCGAGTTGATTCTCACAATGCTCGTCTTCTGCATGTCGAATCCAGGGTCTCTGATGTCGAAGACGCCGCCACCCAAGATCGTCTAAAATTACTACAGATGGACAAAATACTCGACCTCATCCGGAATAAAAATGAAGATTTGGAGGCGCGCTCCCGGAGGAGCAACCTCCGCATCACGGGAGTACCCGAATCCACCAATATCTCCCGCATGGAGGACTTTGTGGAACAGCTCGTCAGGGAACTCTTTGGCGACGTCCTCTCCCCCGTCTTCATTGTTGAGCGTGCACACCGCTCCCTCGGCCCCCGTCCTGGCCCTGGATTGCCGGCTCGCCCCATCATTGCCAAAATCCTGAATTTCAGAGACCGCGATGCCATCCTCCGGGCGGCCAGAGAGAAGGGCGAAATCTGTCACCAAGGCAACTCTCTTTCATTCTATCCGGACTATACCATCGCTGTCCAGGCGGCTCGCCGTGAATTCCTCCCAGCAAAGCGGATCCTCCAAAAGCACGAAGTCTCCTATTCACTGGCCTATCCCGCGAAGCTGCGGGTCCGGCAGGGTTCTAAAACGCTTGTCTTCCCGGACCCTAAAGACGCCCTCGCCGTTGCCAAAAAACTGGACAGGTCACATCGCTCTTCACCTGCTGACTCTCAGGCCACTGCAGCTGACCGCCTTAGTGATAATGATTAACTGGCTGTGTCTTAACTCTTGATTATTGTTTGCAATTTTTGTGGCTCCTAGGCTTGCTCTACGTTGGTTCTCTATGTGCCTCTGCCATTTGGTACATTTTTTAAGGTTGTCTGACATGCTTAGGGCTTGGCCACCTTGCCTTATCGGCAAGGGTGTATGCTGAGCGACGCCATGCCCCCACGGGATAATTCCCTCACTTGAAATTGTCTCTCCCCTTCCTCGTTGCGGGTCCCTGGGGTGGGAATGGGTGGAATCTCAGCCTGATTGGGGGGTTGGAGTGGGAGTGGGGGTGGTGGGTCTCCTGGGGTTGTTTCTTGGGTTGGGTGGGATGGGAGGTTGGGTTAGGGGTATCTGGGGACTGTTGCCTCTCATTGGGGCTGTGTTGTTTGTTCTCGCATTGCTCTATGCTATTCGCTCCTTCATGACAGGCCTTTATCATTTCGCATTTCTGTTTTATGCACCTGATGTATTCATCGCCATGCCCTTTTTATGCACTTTCACTGCTTGTTCCTCAGCCGAGTGCACTCTGAAGATCTCACTGGCGCCCTCCTGCGGGGCCCTTTTTTGCATTATGGTTATGACACCTTTTTGCGCCTTCATGCTTATTGCACTGACCGTACTCTTGCACCATTTGCGGCAGCTCCGCTTGCACCGCTACGCACCATCTTTCCCCCTCACTAACTTGTTCACTATCCTTCTCCCTGACACCGCACTATGACGGACACTGTCCTTTGGACCTGGAACGTCCGGGGGCTTAATGACCACCGTAAGGCGCGGCTGGTCCATGCCCACCTCATTCGTCATAGGCTGGACGTATGTTTCTTACAGGAAACCCATCTCACGCCCGCCACGTCCTCTAGGCTCCTCCCGACACTGGGGCGAGATTCACTCCTCTTATTATTCTAATTATTCCCGGGGGGTGTCCATCCTGTTACGTGAGGAGCTCCCCTGGCAGACCTCACAGGTGGTTGTTGACCCTGGGGGTTGCTTTGTGATTCTCCACGGCAATCTTCATGCCCAGCCTCTGACACTTGCCGCCCTGTATGGTCCTAACTGTGATGACCCTGATTTTTTCGCACAAGTTTGGCACCACATTTCTGCTCTTGGCCCTGCTGCGCTCCTCTGGGGTGGGGACTTTAATATAACGCTTTCCTCTTTCCTTGATCGATCGGGCCCCCGGCCCCCGTACCCTTCACCCGCGTGCCACCGCCCTCCTCAATTCCATTCTCGCTGACAATTCCTTGTACGACGCAAGGCGTCACACTCGCCCCGACACGCGTGAGGGTACCTGTGTCACTGGCTCCCGTGGCTGCTGGTCCCACTTGGATCTCTGGATTACTACCCCGGACGCCTTGGCTTGGCTCACCTCCGTCGATCACATGGCGCGCACCCTCTCTGATCATGCTCCTGTTCGCTTATGCTTGCGCCTTCCCCACTCTCCCTGCCGCGCCTTCTCTTGGCGGCTCCCCCCTAATGCTCTCCGCGATTCTGTATTCTGCGATGAAATCCAGACTGCAATCACGAACTACTTCGAACTTAACGAGGGTTCGGTAGATTCACCGTCCATGCTGTGGGAGAGTTTCAAAGTCGTAATTCATGGCGAGTGTATTTCTAAACAGTCCGGCGTTCTTCAATCCATTCGCAGCACTCTTAGCAAACTGGAAAGGGAGATTAAGGATCACGACTCTTCTCATGCTCAGGACCCAATCCTGATAAGCTCGCTCAGATCCGGGGGAAATTGATAGACTTCGCCGACGAGGCCAACAGAGAACTTTCCTTTCTCGGCAGAGGCTCGGGCGTGGCGTTTCGGTGAGGGCGATCGCCTTGGCAAAACCCTGGCCAACCTTCTTCGCCCGCCTCGGGCTGCATCTTATATCAACGCCCTCTGCGACGGCGGTCCTGATCGTACGACCTCACCTGATGAAATCAAAGCGCGTTTTATTTCATTCTACACGCAACTTTATACGGCCGGCTCAGTCCCTTCGCATGAGCTCCTTGATCAATACTTCGACACCCTCCAACTGTTATGGCTGGGAAATCCCCACCGGGAGTTCCTAGATGAGCCTTTCTCCAAAGAAGAGATATTAACTGCAATAAATGGAATGCCCGGCGATAAGGCTCCTGGCCTGGACGGCCTGCCAGCCTCTTTCTACAAGGCCTTCGCCCCCATTCTGGTCCCTCACCTAGCCGCCATGTATAATGAGTCCTTCGAGACAGGACAGCTCCCCCCATCGCTTCGCGAGGCTTTGCTCACCTTGCTCTTAAAGCCGGACAAATCACCCGAGTCACGGGACTCTTACTGCCCCCTGTCACTGATAAACACGGACAACAACATTTTTGCCAAATTGCTCGCTTTGCGCCTTCTCCCCCTCATGCCGCTTATCCCTCGCCCGGATCAGTCCGGTTTTATCCCTGGCCGTGCTACCTCCCATAACCTCCGGACCATTTTTTCCGTTCTTCATCAAATAAACCAAGCGCTCCCGGCAGTGGCGGCCCTGCTAGACGCCACTAAAGCCTTTGACACCCTAGAGTTGCCCTTCCTATTTTATCTTTTCCCCCGCTTGGGTTTCAGTCCGGTTTTTATACGTAAAGTGCTGCTCCTCTATATTCTTCCCACCGCCCGCGTTCGACTCAACGGCCAAATCTCTGATCCCATCCCCATCGAGCATGGCACGTGGCAGGGTTGCCCGTTGTCGCCAATGCTTTTCGCCATCGCAATGGAGCCTCTCGCAGCTCGACTGTGCCAACATCACACCCAGAGGGGCATCGGCTTCGCGGCTCGCGCTTTGCTTGTTTCTATGTATGCGGATGATGTTACCTTATACGTCCGTCACCCTCAGGAGAACCTCAGTCCTCTAGTTCATGAAGTGATACGCTTTGGCGGATACTCCGGCATCCAGGTGAACTGGAACAAGTCTGTGCTGTTTCCTCTCACCGACGCTACGATGCCCTTTGATCCGGATTATCCTTTTGTATGGGCAACTGAGCCCACTAGGTACCTCGGGATCTGGTTGAGTAGGGACGTTGACGAACTCTGGAGAGCCAACTTCGGCCGTGCGGTGGACTGGTTGGAATCCAAAATCCCCCTCTGGAGTCGTTTGCCACTCTCTTTAGCCGGTCGCATAGCCATTGCCAAGATGGTGGTGTTCCCAAAGTTTTTATATTTATTTTTCAATATCCCCATCCCCCTCACCGCTCACTTTTTTCGTAAACTCTGGTCCCTAGTGATCACTCTAATTTGGGCTGGCCGTCAACCCAGGATTGCATATAATATCTTAACCCTTCCAATGTCGCGCAGTGGTCTCTGTGCCCCTGACCTCAAACTCTATGCCCTCAGCACCCAGGCCAGCTTTCTCCACTTCTGGCTTCACCCCACTCCGTTCCAGCCCCACGTCGCGGTCGAGACTGCCCTGGCCGCCCCGTGGCCGCTCACCACCGCCCTGTTTGCCCCGGCGAGGCCTCCGCGCGCTGTGGTCGATATGGTCGAGACGCTGGGCTTGGGATGGGCTCCGGAAATTTTCAGGTTCAGACATGCTCTCTGCAGCTGCGATGCCCATTGCTCACCACCCGGCATTTCCTCCTCTTCAATCTTCGGGGATGGCGAAACACGCCACTCGTCTCGGGCTCTCCACCGTGTCTGATCTCTACCCTGAGAACACATTCTATACACTTGCTACTGATTCTGGCCCTTTGGACACTTTGCTTTATTATCAGCTTCGGGCGGTCTGTAAGAAGCTTCATCCCTCTTTCCCCCAGCCTCCCCCCTCAATGGCCACTCTAAATTTCCTTTACACATCCCCTTCCCCAAAGAAACTGGTCACCAAAATTTACGCTTCCACACTGGCAGCTGCTTCCATCTCTACTGACAGGGCGCGCGTGGCGTGGGAGGAGGACCTAGGCATCGAAATTTCCCAGGCCGACTGGCTGTATTGCTGCACTCAGATCAAACGCCTCTCCCCCAACTATCGTCTGTGCCTTATCCACTTTAAGTATTTACACAGGCTCTACCGGACCCCTGTACAATTACACAAGATGGGACTCATTGCTTACGACAGTTGCCTGCGCTGCTCAGCGCCCGCGGCCGACTTTTCCCACCTCGCCTGGCTATGCCCCAAGGTCTCTGCTTACTGGCGTGAGGTATGCGCTGTCATTTCTGAGATCACCTCCTCTACGTTCCAACCTGACCCTCTGCTTTGCCTTTTAGGCTTCGTCAAATTCTGTCCAAATGCCTCCCGCAAACTGATTGCTATGTTATTAGTTCTTGCACGGTGCAGGGTTTCCATGTGCTGGGGTCGCCGGCCCGCACCGAAGGTGGCCCTTTGGCTTGAAGATGCTTCCCGTTGCCAGACCCTCCTGTCCGAATTCTGGGACCTTATGCCTGCCAGATCCCGCCCATTGGATATCTGGGGACCGCTTATCTCCTACCTCCTAAGTCACACTTCCCAGCACCCGGCGACCTCTCCCGCGTTCCCCGCCGGCACCACGCCTGCGGCGGCCGCCGGTGAAGGTCAATGAGTCTCCTCCTCTCTGCTCCCTTTCCTCCCCCGAATCTCAGTGTTCCCCCCTTTTCACACATGGTGCAGTGCAAGTCATTTTCTCTTCATTGGTTTTGGTGTCTCCCCGACTTATTTCATTGACATTGCTTTTTTTGTTGTATATGTATGTGGTAACCTTTGATCTTTTCTGTTGTATCGCAGTGCATATTATTTTGTTATGGTGCAACACTGTAATTTTGTTGTGTCTCATCCTCAATAAAGGTTTTTGAAAATCAAAAAAAAAAAAAAGGACGATACCCTCTGGAAGATCACTGACCTAGAAAACCGCCTTCGGCGTAATAACCTTCGCGTGCTAGATATTCCGGAGGGGTTGAGGGGCAAGATGCGCGGAAGTTTATTATTGAACTCTTTTCCGAGGCTTTTCCAGGGCTAACCCAGTGGGACTGGAATCGGGAGATCCAGAGGGCGCACAGGTTCCCATTTACACTACGCAATAGACCTGGCCAGAACACTATTAGACCGAGGGCTATTTTGATATCAATTAATAACTTTCTGGCGCGGGAAGCAATCTACGATTTGGCGTGACCTGACCGAAAGAAAAGTGGGAAAGGGATAGAGTTCTTTGTTCGTCCAGATTATTGCCCACTGACTGTCGAGAAGAGATGGCAATTACGCCAGCTCATTACCCCGTTTCAAGATAAAGGCGCACAAGCTTATTTATTGAATCCAGCTAAGCTTAAGATCATTCACAAGGAACATGTGCGATTCTTTACAGCAGAACTAGAGGCTAAAGAATACTTGCAGTCTTTGTAAAAAAAAAAAAAAAATGAGAAGGACAGCTTACTATATGCTACTTACACAGATTTACACAGATTTAATGGATTGGGTTTAGTTGGGCTTGGGTTTGTCGCCAAATGCAACGTTGATTGCTCCTCTTCCTCTTCGAAATGTGGATTATTTCTTTTTTTTGTTTTCTTATGAATAAGAGGTGTGAGGGGCAATGTTTAACTATGCACGGATTCTTGTGGGGTAGGGGGATCCGGGGGTAGAAGCTCGTCCCATCTCAGAGACCTTGAGTCTCCAAGCCTCTTGTCTGGGGAAGGGTGGGGGTGGGTCAGGGCTTCGGCTGAAGCCTTGTGTGGGGAAGGTGTGGGGTTGGGGGGTTTGGTGGGCACAGGGGAGTGGGGGGACACTGGGTAAAATAATCCATGATAGTGCATTGAAACAAAGTATGAAATACAATGGTTTTAGGTTCACGGTCCTAGAGTATAAAGAAGCATGGAAGATAGATGGGGGATAGGAACACACATGTTGGTATCCGGATCTGCTCTTTGAATGGATGTGGGTTAAATAATCTTAATAAGAGGCAACGGGCTGCGACTGAATTACGGGTTCTTCAACCAGATTTGGTATGTATTCAAGAAACCCATATCCCATGGGGCAAAAGAAAATTATTGGCGGAACTAGGCTTAACCACATTAGCATGTACTCAGCAATCCACTAACATACGCGGGGTAGCGATATTGGCTAAGAATCGCATACAAGGGACAGGAAGAGTACTGGCGGACAATCAAGGGAGGTGGGCTATCGTTGAATGTATGATTGGCAGCAGTAAGTGCACAGTCTGCTCTATATATGGTTCAAATTTTGATGAGGCATCCGTAATAGAAGGGTTGAATGTGGAATTAGCATCATGGCCAACCTCATTAATTTTGTGTGGCGACTTAAATATACAACTTGAGCCAAAGGGCTTACAGGATGATATTAAGCGTTATAATGGCAGGAAGCCTAAAGTGTTTATAGCGCTCCAGTCTTTATTAGTGGACCATGGTCTGGTGGATGCGTGGGCGGCCTTATGGGGATCTGATCTTGGTTATACATTTTACTCACATCCACACCAAAAATTAGTGAGACTGGATTATTTTTTTTTATCAAGCCTTTTACTTTTGGATGCTGATATTCAGGTGTATCCGCGGATCACATCAGATCATGGACCTCTTGTATTGAATTTGCATATGCTCAAGGCAGGGATTAAGCCTCGATTGTTCACGTTTGATAGGAAATTATTACTGGATGAAGGGTATGTAGCACACCTGAAGGAGTGGATTAGGCAATTTGTAGCTATAAATCGCAACTCTGCAGGGACTGGCTTTGTATGGGATGCGTTAAAAGCCGGTTTTAGAGGAGAGACACTTAGCTTTGGGTTATATAAACAGAAACAGATACAAATGGCACTTCAGGAGCTATATGGCAAACTCACAACAGCTGAAGAAAATCTTATGCGGGGGATCCAAGCAAGGGGGGAGATTGCTCTTTTACAGACAGAGGTAGCTCGCTGTAAAGCTAAAATAAATCTACACTGGAGCAAAGAAATAGCTAGGAAGTACTCTACCAGTAAAAAACAAAGCTATGAGTACGGGTAGGCAACCGGACGTTGCTTGGCGCAAAGGCTACGATCACGAGAGGCGGCCCAAAGAATCGTATCAGTGGTGGACCCCGTGGGTAATATTGTAGAAACTGATGTTGGGATTTTAAATGTCTTCCATGACTTTTACGAGGCACTTTATACTCGCGAGAGTCTTGATATACAGGCTGTTGAAACACTGCTATAGAGTCTCAACTGTAGAAAATTGAATCCACAGGATGCAAAAATATTAGAGGCACCCATAACTATTGAAGAGTTGGAAATGGCAATTAATGGTTTAGCCACTGGTAAAGCAGCAGGGCCCGACAAACTTCAGCTGAAAGTATATAAAACCTATTTTGGAGAGCTCAAGGCTGATATGCTTGTTACTTTTCTGCAGGCACAGATAGGTGCAGCACCGCTGACCTGGGATGAGGCATAATTGTCTTTAAGAAGAAAGACAAGCCACCTATCATCCTATATCGTTATTAAATGCGGACGGCAAAATCTATGCCAAAATCCTAGCGACCCGATTGGCGGATGTGCTAACCCCATTGGTATCGAGTCAACAACATGGGTTTATACCTAAGAGGAATACAATTAATCACATCAATAGGGTAGTAACCTTACTAGATATAGCTAACACCATGGGGAGCAAATTCAGTTTGATTTTATTAGACGCTGAAAAAGCGTTCGATCGGGTCGCGTGGGAATTTTTATGGGCAGTATTACGACGATTAGGTTTTAAACAAGGTTTTATTTCAGCTATCCAGGCTCTATATCGGCACCCGACAGCTAAAAACTGCATAATGGGCCTCGAATCAGATCTTGTATACATTACACGGGGCACAAGGCAGGGATGCCCTTGCTCCCCCTTGTTGTTTTCATTATATATTGACCCCTTTTTAATGATGTTAGAGCGAAATGCAGGGATAGAATCAGTAATTTGGAGACAAGAGCATTATCGGGTTTTCGCATATGCGGACGACGTGGCAATTGTCACTCCAAACCCCATGATGGCAATGCCTAAGATAGAACAGCTGGCGCTTGAATTTGGAGCAGCCTCAGGATATAAACTCAATGTGTCAAAGACACAAATTTTGTGTTTAAATCAAGAAGGCTATAATGATCATCGGATTCTGAGTGAGGTATCATACTTGGGGGTTACACTGAGGACATGCCTAAAGACACTCGTGGAGATCAACTGGGGCAATATTTTAAATTCTGTACGGAAACAACTAGATCGTTGTGAATGTCTGCATCTTTCATTAGTGGGGCGCTGCAATGTTCTTAAAATGTTAGTATTACCAAAGGTTTTATATTATTTTAGATCTGTTCCGCTAGAAATTTCCCGTGTCCAACTGTCAGCACTTTAGTCAATTTGCGCAAGGTTTCTATGGGCGCAGGGGAAGCCTCACAGAGCGATGCGCCTTATGGTCCTCCCCGCGAGAAAGGTGGTTGGGCAGTACCGGATTTTACCTTATATTACTATGTGTGTATACTGCAACATATGAATATATTATTAATCGGAGAAGAACCACTTAGTATGGCGGAGTCTCCCTCTATATATCAAATGTTATTGGGCAGTGATGCCAAAAATCGATTATTTATTAACCTAGAGCCAAGTTATTATAAAAAACTAAGTTTAAGGTTTTAAAAGCCGCTTACAAGGAATTGAAAGCTGTGCGAAAACGTTATCGACTTGAGAGGGTTTCTCAGTATACCCCGTTTGCAGCTGAAGTATTATTGCCAACTATATTTTGGGATAGGACTATTGATAGGTGGCGGATCAAAGGTATCCAACATATTGGTGATCTTTATGCTAATGGGGTTTTGATGTCCTTCGAGATGTTAGCTGAAAAATATTGTCTCCCTAGATCCGAATTTTTTTTAATATTTACAAATTCGGTATTATTTATGTAAAAGCTGATGGAAGATCGAACTGAACCCATTAGTTGAGGCGGTAAGAAAAAACGCGCGCATTGGCGTTTTATATAATTCTCTATTGGACATGCAGGGTGGTGATTTGGATATACACAACACTAAGGGGCCGATTCCGATCTCGGCCGGAAGCTCACCGAACGGGATTCGCCCGTAGAAAATAGGAGCCGGGCGCGTTTTGTCCGACCGACTCGTACAGCTGTCCGAACAAGCTAGTACGATGCGAGTGTACGCGTTGTTTCCGACCGACTCGTTTCCGGATCCCAACCGTTCCGACCGACTCGTACGGACACGAATCGCACCACACAATGGAGACATTCTCCGACCGAGCGAGTACGATGGACGCGTTGGACAGCCGGATCGAGTCGGAGCGTCCGGCTCGAAAAAGCTCCCGGAGCCAGACTTGGGGGGTCCGTGCCGGACCCCCCTGCACCCGTAGCTGTACGAGTCGAACACAGGGGGGACCCAAGGGTCCCCCCTAAACATGCATGTACGGTGCGAGTTGCACCGACGTGTACACACTGTAGGGGGCGCACTTGTTTGCGACGTACCCATTCAGTCGATGGGAGCCCATGTACGCGTTGTACGACCGGCTCCCATTGACTTCAATGGGAGTCCGACCGAATCGAGTCGGGCAGCATGCGGCCGCATCGTACTCGCTCGGTCGGACTGTAGGAGTCCGGCTCGGTCGGAAATCTCTCCGGATCCGGCTCGGTCAGAGAGTTTTCCGACCCAGATCGGAATCGGCCCCTCAGTGGGACAATAGGTTAGGGTGCCAAGGTACTCGAGTGGAACATTCTATCGATCTGGCCAGGAAGCTTTTGATGTCTGCTAATCTTCGCACACAACACTATAAGACCATGTTTAGCCTTTACTACACTCCAGCCAGGTTGTTAAAATGGGGCGGGGTAAACGACGGAAGATGTTTTCGATGTGGAACGGAGGATGCAGACTTTGTGAAACATTTTTTTTGCATGCAGTCACTTAAGTAATTTTTTAGAGCACCTAGAGAAATTCTTAGCGGAAATCATAGGGGGTTCAGTAAGATTGGCCGCTTCTCATGTGTTGCTGGGTGTGGCTGAGAGTGACAGGTGTGACCAGTTGGTTTATAAATTTCGTTATTTGATTTTTATAGCTACAGCCACAGCCAGATTATGCATTGCTTCAATGTGGCTTCAGAAAGCTGCTCCGACTTTTGAATTATGGAGGGCCAGATTTCTTACCATATTTAATCTTAAGCATAGTTTATATTCTCTAAAAGGCTCTCAAAAAAGGAAATTGGGTATAGAGATATGGGGGCCGGTATTGGCATATATGGAAGAATGATGATTTACATCTGGGTGAAACCTAACCCTGGGCAAAGCACTACGCTACGCTCGCGTAGTTTGCGAAGTTTGCGCTACTTCGCACAACGCGAATTGCACGTAGCACAGTGCAAACACGCGTAGCGTAGTGCAGCGGTCATTTTTTGCTTGCTCGCGGTCCTCAACGTCAAGTTGGCGACCGCGAGCAAGCAAACTGACATCCCGGCGAGACTTTTCCTCGTTCGCGATCAGCAACATCAAGTTGCCGATCGCGAGCGTGGAAAATAAACCTCCCGGCGAGATTCTCAACGCGGGGAGGTCAGGTTTCTCATTGCGAGTGGTCGCGTATGCTCGCGACCGCTCGCGATGAGAAACTACCAGTCCGCGTTGAGAAAGCTGCCGCTCGAGTAAAAATCTACTAGAGCGGCAGAAAAGACAGCTCGCACTGTGCAAGATGCCGTTTTCAATGATTGCACAGTGCGGACAAGCATCCGGCACTGTGCAATCATTGCGAACAGTGCACTACGCAGTTCGCGTAGTGCTACGCGTAGCTCGCGTAGTGCGAACTGCACTTTGCGTAGCTTCGCGTAGCGCTACTTCGCGAACTACGCCCAGGCTTAGTGAAACCTCAAATTATCTAGCATTTGCACTTTAATGAATTGTTAAGGATTTTATATTGGTAATGATGTAATATGTACTGTACGTGATTAATCATCTCGGTGAAACCTCAAATTATCTTGCATTTGCACTTTAATGAATTGTTATGGATTTTAAATTGGTAACGATGTAGTATGTACTGTATGTGATTAATCTGCTAACCACCACTTAACTGCTTTTCTTGGTTTTAGGACTGTGTTTTTAAAAAAAAAACTATTGTTTTTATATGTTTAATGTAATGTAATTATCATGGATTGAAAAAAAAAATGAAAAAAAAAAAAAACGAACAGTCAACACTGCAAATAGATACGACTATCTAGGTTTCTCTTTGGATACCCATTTTTCTGCTTTGCAACATATGGATACATTAAAAACAAAGTATGTCATGGTAACGAAAACCTGAAAATGGTTTGCACAAGTATGTGGCGGTCATGCCATCAGGCCTACTACCACTGTCCTCCTAAGTGCCAAACTTGTTCCAGTTTTGTCCTATTCCTCAACAGTACTCAATGAAAAGAAATTAGGCAAACTGGTCTACGCCCCTCAACCCCTCACGCAATGATCAGTCTTGAACTAATCCTTCCATCTATTAAGTCCGTACATTTGTCTCAAAAAGGCACTATGGCATGTTCCTCTTTACAAACTAATGGTTTTATCAGGAAACTGATCAGGTTTTTGGATATTGCATAGATACTTAAATTGGCAGAAGGTCACCACCAGGGAGTCAGAACTGTGGGTATTTAGGCTTTTTAGTGGAACTTTATATGCATTTTAATAATAAATAATATCTATTTATCTACTCTTTCAGGATTTTATATGGCATGCAGTTGTACATACATTTTTATACTTAGCACTGCTTGCGACTCTGTAATTTTATCTTCATTTAACACTGGCGGCGATTTGTGATTGATTTATTTGTTTTTATGGTCATGAATTTTATAAAATATACACAATAAAGATGAATTAACCACTACTTATTTGAATATTATGGTGAAGAGGGCATCTCTGCCCTGATCCGTCCGTCTAGGGTGCATACTTGCTGGCACATGGTGGTCACGAAAACACCACAAATAGTCTTTGGTTTTCCGCTTTTCGTGTATTTCTCAGTATTCTGTGCGCTTGTAATGCTTTCTAGTTTGAATACATTTCAGTGTTCCTACCACCACTTTTCTTTCCATCCACTGAGAATAGCAACTAATAGATGTACTAGTATTACCTCTTGTTCACATATCTCCTGTCCAGCCTCGTGGTGACTTCTGACGCTACTGTAACAGAACCTTTGCACTGGATTAAAAAAAAAAAACCTTTACAATAGGGTTCATTTTCTTGTAGGTAAATCTAAATATATAATTCATTCAGCCATCCACATTCCCTGAAGGTCATTTCTCTCATTTCAACAATCCTACTCTTGTCTTGCCCTTTCTGTGCAGGATGCAGAGACTGTGCAAATTGCTTTTGGAGATTCAGATAGATCTATGAACTTCAACTTAATTTGCCAATGTGATTATAAATGCAACTAGGCAAACAGTAATTTAAAAATACTGCAAAATAGTTTATAGCAATGTATAATACATTAGACTATAATCTGTTGCTTTCATCTGGGATTCGAGTAAATTACTGTTTGTTTATCATTTATTTTGTTTTGATGTCAGATTCCTTCAGTGCACCCCAAGGTAATACATTTTAGGAAAAAACAATACCATTAAACCTTAGGGAAAACAGTTGATATTCCATTCTTTCTGTACGCAAGTTACTACTTTTCATAGGAGTGTTTATCCCTTTGTCAGCACTGCGCAAATTAACTTGAAAAGTTTCAGGTTTTTAAATTAGTTTCAGGTTTATGAACATTACCTAGTCACACAAGCAGCTTCTAGGATTAAATTATTAGAAATTGCTTTTTATTGCAGTACATCAATTATTACAGTATATATTGGGAAGTGATTTGATACGTGAGCAAGGTCCCATTAGACTTTAATTTTTAATTGAGATAATTATGACATGGTTTGAAGGATGCTTGAAGGACAAGTGGTAATGTAGAGAGGAGTTCGTTGGGTGTTAGAAAGGACCCTGAGCACACTACTGGTTCCCATGTTTTAAAAAAACAAGCAGATGATTTGTTTGCCCTAGAACTGGCCTTTGCCTCATTTTTATATAGAGGATCAAACTACTATGGGCCTAATTATGATGTCAGTCGGAGTTGCCTCCGACCAACACCATTTCCAACAACCCCATTAGAATGCAACCGCACATGGTGTGGTCGCAAACTTCCATTTTTCAATGGGAGCTTGTACGGGGGCTGAAAACTCCTGCAGCACAAGCTCTCATTGAAAAATGGAAGTTTGTAAACATCCCTGCACCATGTGGCAGGCACCAGGAGGTGCCTTCCACAGTGTGCAGAGATGTTTAGGGGGCACCATAGGTGCCCCCAGGCCCAAATGAGGAGGACCAAGGGAGATTGGGGACCTGCTAGGGGACACCCAAAGTCAGTTTCCGACAGCCAATCTATGTCAGAAAGGCCGACATGGATTGACTGTCGGAACCCAACATCATAATCCTGACGGCTTAAGCGCCGTCCATAAGGGATTATGGTGCAGTTCCGACTGAACTGAGTCAGAGTCCCCAGACGGTTTAAACTCTGACCACCATCATCCTAATGTGGTAGTCGGAGTTTAAGCCTACAATGTCGGTCGGAAAATCTCTGACCACTTTCCAAGCGACATTGTAATTAGGCCCAATATGTTCAGCCTATTGCACATATAAGGATCTATGATGTTGTCTCACATTCTTTCCCAATTGGCCTTGGTACAGAGCTGTCACTTACACCAATAGTATTGGCGATCATAATGGAGCCCCTGACAATCAGGTTGCAACAGCATCCTGCCGAAAGATCGCTGAATTATACTGCAAGGAGACATGTTGTATTTATATATGAAAACAATATAACATTGGACTTAAAAGACCAGGAGACCAATCGTCAACCAATAAAACGGTAGCTCCTCAAGCTTCGTGGCCTTAGGGAATCATCATTAATTGGTTAATGTTAGATTTGGGGGTCTCTAGTTGGCATAGGTAGGTACCTGTGACAAATAGGGACCCTTGCGTCTAGTCAGGGTAAGGGGCTACACTCCTAAAATAACCCCTGCTCACCCCCTTGGTAGCTTGGCACGAGCAGGCAGGCTTATCTCAGAGGCAGTGTGTAAAGCATTTGTGAACACATACAGTAATACAGTGACAACACTACAGATGGACACCACACAGGTTGTATTATAAAAATAGTATTTTTATATAGACTTAACACAAGACCAAACGACAAAAATCCATAATACTGTACTCAAAAATAGACTTTAAAATGTTATAAAATAGCTCAGTTCTCTCAAGTTGTAGATGCGACACTTTACTCTCAATGTACCTTGAATGCGTAACGCAAAGAAAACAAAAGGGTCGCAGGGAAGGTGATGCGTCGGTTCCTTACACTCAGGGGAGTGGATGCGTCGGTTCCTTACTGCTGCGCAGGGGAGTTGATGCTCACGTCCTTACTGTGTGGGGAGGTGATGCGTCGGTTTCTTACTGCTCTCCGGTGCGATGCAACAAGATGGCACTTCGATGCGATACTCTTCTCCGGTGCGATGCGACAAAATGGCGTCTTGGCTGCGATGCGACAACGTTGGTGTGATGCGTGCACGCCCGACGGCCGTACGGCGACTTGATGATCTTTGGAGCCGCGACAGGCCCTGCGACGCGCTTCTCCGGTGATGCGACGATGACCTCTGTGGCAGCGTCCCGCTTCTCCGGCGATGCGCCGCGCTTCGGCGATGCGATGATGACAGCGGCAGCGGCGTCTCGCTTCCTCGGCGATGCGATGACAGCGGCTGCGGCGGCGACACGCTTCTCGTCGTTGCGTCGCGCTTCCAGCCCCCAGCGACACACAGTCTCTCAGAAGGCCCAGCACAATAGCAGGCACTTCAATTCCCAGCAAGGGAATTCAGGGGGGTGCTGGTTGGTGAAGTCTTGTATCCCTGAGACTTCAGGCAGGAGGCAAGCTCTAGTTCAAGCCCTTGGAGATTCTTCTTCAAGTTGATAGAAAGCACACTCAGTCCTTTTCTCCTTTCTTTGGCAATGAAGCAACCACTGAAGGCCAACCCCCAAACACACAGCACAGGGGTAGTCTCCTCCTTCAGCTTCCTGGTTCTTCTCCTCAGCAAAGGTTCGTCTTGATTCCCAGAAGTGATCTAAAGTTCTGGGGTCTGGGTCCCAATATTTATACTACTTTTCTCTTTGTTCTCTGAAGGCAGAGAGGCCTTTGCCTAGTCCAAACCAGTTCTGGTCAGTCCTGGAGCACTTTGTTGACAAGACTCCTTCTTTCCTTTCACAGTGTAGGCCAGGGACATCAGACACACCACAGGAGGTGGAGCCAGCAGTGGAGGGAAGGCACAGCCCTATTCAGGTCCCAGGTGCAACTCCTCCCTCCTATCTGCATGCAGATCTCCCTATTCAGCCCTGTGCTGACTCACCCTGTCTCCTGGAAGCCCCTAGCCCCTGTCACTCAAACTCCAGACAAGGAATACACAACCTAGCAGAGGCAGGCTTGGATAGTTAGGCAAGAAAATACCTACTTTCTAAAAGTGGGATTTTCAAACACAGAATGGTAAAACCAACTTCACTAAAAGATGTATTTTATCATTCTGAGTTCAGGCATACTAAACTCGAATTTCTACCTGGTTCCCTGAGTCAGTTAGGATTATAAGATGTAATAATCTAACTGCCCATTCTGGCCTATGGGGAACAGGTAGCCTTGCAATAGTGAAAAACAAAAATGGCTGTAATTCACTATTAGGACAAGCCACACACATCAGGGCATATCCTACCTTTTACCTACAATGCACCTTGCCCTTGGGCCTACCTTAGGGGTGACTAATATGTATAAAAGGGAAGGTTCTGGGACTGGCAAGTGGATGCACTTGCCCAGTCAACATGGCAGTACCAGACTGCACACAGGCTCTGCAATGGCAGACCTGAGACACACTTTACAAGCTGCTCCGGTGGGTGGCACAACCAGTGATGCAAGCCCACCAGCAGCATTTGATTTACAAGCCCTGGGCACACGCAGTGCACTGTACGAGGGTCTGACGAGTAAACCAAACCAGCCAATCATGGAGTCACTAATCCATACATCAATTTACCATAGGGAGCACTTGCACAGTGGCACAGTGCCCAAAAGCATCTAAAACCAGCAAAAACATAAGAGGCAACAGCAAAAAATGGAAGGGAGACCCACGCCAATGGTGCCAGGTCTAACACGTGTCCCCTCCTGCTGAAATGTGGGGAGAACTACCCTACCTCCGGGGAGTTCTCTTCACTAAGGCGGAAAAACCTGGACAGACCATCAGCATTGGCGTGTTCTGTACCAGGGCAGTGTTCCACCGTAAAGTCCATCCCCTGTAGGGATATGGACCACCTCAACAGCTTTGGATTCTCACCCCTCATCTGCATCAACCATCTGAGGGGCCTGTGGTCTGTCTGAACCCGGAAGTGAGTCCCAAACAAGTATGGTCTCAACTTCTTCAGTGCCCAGACCACAGCAAATGCCTCACGCTCAATTGCACTCCACCTCTGTTCCCGTGGAAGTACCCTCCTACTGATGAAGGCTACAGGTTGGTCTAGGCCCTCCTCATTAATCTGTCGTAGAACAGCCCCCACACCATGCTCTGAAGCGTCTGTTTGCACAATAAACTCTTTTGAGAAGTTGGGTGCCAGGAGCACGGGCGCCGTGCACATGGCAGTCTTCACGGCATCAAAAGCTCTCTGACAGGTGTCAGTCCAAATCACTCTCTCTGGGCTGCTTCCTGGAAGTCAGCTCTGTCAAGGGTGCAACAATGCTGCCATACCCCTTGACAAACCTCCTGTAATCCCCGGTGAGTCCTAAAAAGGCTCTCACCTCTGTCTGGGTCTTGGGGGGTTCCCAAGTCAGGATGGTCTCAATCTTGGGCTGTAGGGGCGCCACCTGGCCGCTCCCAACCTGGTGTCCCAAGTACACCACGGAACCCTGCCCGATCTGGCACTTACTCGCCTTTGATCGTGAGGCCTGCTCTCCGCAGCGCCATCAACACTTCCCAGAGGTGGCACAGATGTTCTTCCCAACTGGCGCTGAACACTGCAATGTCATCCAGGTAGGCGGCACTGAACTCTTCCAGTCCAGCCAACACATGGTTGACCAACCTCTGAAAGGTGGCAGGGGCATTCTTCATCCCAAAGGGCATAACCCGGAATTGGTAGTGCCCATCTGGTGTGGAGAATGCTGACCTCTCTCTTGCCCCATCAGTCAAGGCGATCTGCCAGTACCCAGATGTTAAGTCAAACGTGCTGAGGTACCGGGCAGCCCCTAACCGATCAATGAGCTCATCACCTCTGGGGATGGGGTGCGCGTCAGTCCTGGTGACTGAATTGAGCCCTCGGTAGTCCACACAGAACCGCAGTTCTGGCGTGACACCCGTGTGCGGCAGCCTTTGGGACCAAGACCACTGGGCTGGCCCAAGGACTGTTAGAGGACTCAATCACCCCCAACGCAAGCATCTTGGAGACCTCCTCCTTGATGCAAGCTCTCACCCTGTCAGTCACCCTGTAAGTTTTGTGCTTGACAGGAGGACTGTCCCCAGTGTCTACATCATGGACGCACCAATCAGTGACACTGGGAATCAGGGAGAACAGGTCAGAAAACTGTCCCAGCAACTGGTGACGGTCATTCTGCTGCTCAGGGGTCAGGGTGGAAGAGAGGTTCACTCCATCCACTGACCCATCTTGTTCTGTTGCAGACAGGAGGTCAGGAAGAGGCTCAGTCTCCTCCTCCATTCCAGCATCTGTTGCTAGGAGCATGCCCACTTCGGACCTCTCTAAGTGGGGCTTCAGGCGGTTGACATGCAGGACCCGCAAGGGGTTCCTGGGAGACCGCAAGTCCACCAAATAGGTAACCGGACTCTTGCGCTCCACCACCTCAAATGGTCCGGTCCACTTATCCTGGAATGCACAGGGCTCCACTGGGGCCATGACCCACACTTTCTGACCAGGCTGAAGCTCAACCAGAGTGGCATTCTGGTCGTACCACCGCTTCATCTCCTCCTGGCTGGCTTCCAGATTCGCCTCAGCGAGTTTTCTGAATCGCCTAGTTTGGTTCCTAAAGGCCAGCATGTAGCTATATACATCCTGGGGAGGTTTCCTGGGAGATTGCTCCCAGCCTTCCTTGACCAAACTCAAAGGTCCTCTCACAGGGTGACCATAGAGAAGCTCAAAGGGACTGAACCCTAGAGATTTCTGTGGCACCTCACGGTATGCAAACAGCAGGCATGGTAAGAGGACGTCCCACTTACGCCTCATAGGTTCCTCAAGACCCATAATCATGCCTTTGAGGGTCCGGTTGAATCTCTCAACAAGCCCATTACCTTGGGGGTGGTAAGGAGTGGTGAACTTGTAGGTTACACCACACTCCTGCCACAGGGACTTCATATACTTAGAAATGAAGTTGGTACCTCTGTCTGACACCACCTCTCTGGGAAACACCATGCGGGAGAAAATCCCCATCAGTGCACGTCCCACCACGGGGGCCGTCACTGTCCTGAGAGGGATGGCTTCCGGGTACCGGGTGGCATGGTCCACCAAGACCAGGATGAACCTGTTGCCCATGGCTGTCTTGGGATCCAGAGGCCCCACAATGTCAATGCCCACCCTTTCAAAGGGGGTGCTGACCACAGGGAAGGGCTGGAGAGGAGCCTTGTGCTTCCTCCCACCCTTTCCACTTGCCTGGCAAGTCTGACAGGTCCTGCAATGAGTGTCTGAACTCTTGCGCATTTGGGGCCAATAAAAGTGGGTGACAAGCCTTTCAAAGGTCTTGTCCTGCCCCAAATGTCCAGCTAAAGGCACATCATGAGCCAGCCCCAGTAGGAAGGCTCTGAAGCGCTGGGGTACCACCAGCACACGGGCTGACCCAGGCTCAGCAACCTTAGGCTCACTACACAGGAGACCATTCTCCCAGTAGATCCAATGTGATCCAGACTGATCACCTGCTGCTTGGTTTGCAGCCTGCTGCCGCAAACCCACAAGAGAAGGGCACTTGTTCTGCTCCTCACAGAACTCTTCCCTGGAGGGACCTCCTTCCTGCTGCCAATGGGTCAGCTCAGGCAGGTCTCCCAGTTCAGCAATCTCTTCCCCGGTAGGCTCCAGGGCATCCCCCTCAGGGTCCTCCTCCTCCTGGGCCGTGGGAATCTCAGGGGCCAGTTTCCCGTGCCCCTTACCTCTCCTCTTTAAGGCAGGCACCTGGGCCATTTTCTCAGGCTTCAGGTCCTCTTGAACACCCTTACTGGCTGCCATAGACCGAGTGGTCACGCAGGCCCACTCAGGCAAACCCAACATCTCTAAATGAGCTCTCCACTCCACCTTAGCCCAAGGGGAGCTCTCCAAATCGTTACCTAACAGACATTCAACAGGCATGGCTGGCCTCACAGCTACTTGAAGAGTCCCTGAGACCCCCCCCCACTCAAAGGGAACCTGTGCCACCTTGCAGTGGCTATCTGTGTTGTCAGCGACAACAACTGGGTAAAATGCATTGGGGACTACCTGCTCTTCAGACACCAACCAACAACTGACAGCTGTCACACTGGCTCCGGTGTCTCTAAGAGCTTCCACCCTCTTGCCATTGATGGTCACCCACTGCCTGTACTTTTTAGTGTTATCAGGCAGCTGGGTCCTCGGGACCACCTCACAGTCTCCTAAAGAGACAAGGGACATCTCTGCAGGACCCCACCTACCCTGGGCACCCATCTCCTCCCCCAGGGCTACACTAGCCAACTGCTGGGGTGGTGCACCAGTGGGTGCTGTCTTCCCATAAAAGGGACATCTAGCATCATAACAACAGTGGCCTACTAGACCACACTTAAAACAGGTCTTGGGCCCCTTGTGAACAGGCTTATCTGTCGGGGCCACTATCTTCTTCTCAGGGGGAGGCTGGGAACCCTTCCCTTGGTTCCCTTGGGGATTACTTTGGGGCCCTTTCTGGAACTCCCTCTGTTTACCCTTGTCCCCCCCACTCTTCTGCTGGGGACCCTGCCCACCTTTGGTGAATTCTCCCACATGACCCTTCTGGACCCAGGTGCTCACCCAGCGGTCCGCCTCCTCAGCAAGCTTCCTAGGGTTAGTCAGCTTGCTATCAATAAGATGCTGGCGTAGCTCTGGAAAACAGTTATTTGACAAGTGCTCCCATGCAAGCAAATCATAGAGCGCCTCAAAATTATCCACTTTGCTACCCTTCACCCAACCATCCAATGCTCTGCAAAAGAAAGACACATATTCCACCCAAGTGGTAGACTCCAGTTTTCTGCAATTTCTAAACCTTTGTCTGTATAGCTCTGGGGTCAAACCAAATCTGGACATTAGGGCTCCCTTCATGTGGGTATAGGACATCTGTTCCTCTGTAGGCAAATCCAACAAAGTGTCCCTCCCATCACTAACAAAGCGGCCCCACAACCCTGCTCCCCAATCCTTCTCAGGGACCCGGTGGGCCAACATTGCAGCTTCATAAGCCCTAAACCATTGACCAATATCCTCATTCTTGTGGAAATCTTTAACTACATCTTTGGGAATGTAGGTTCTTGCTTCTGCATGCACTGGCGGTGTGCTGCCACCAGAGGGAGGAACCTATAAACTTTTGGCCTTGAGTTCCAATTCCCTCAATCCTCTCTCATGCTCAAAATGCATTCTCTTTTCCTCTAAGGCTAACTTCTTCATCTCTAATCCCATCCCAAGCTCTATTTTCTTGCTCTCTATGTCTTTCTGACCATCCATTTTGAGCCTAGCTAGCTCCAATTTAGGCATCCTCTCCCTTGCTCTGACCTCCAGCTCTCCTGGGGACAATCCCTTGGAAGAAACACTGCTGCCCGCCCCTGAAGGTGCTTTTCCTCCAGTTGGGCCTACTGGCCCCTCAAGTTGCTCATTTAAATCCTCTGCCTCAACTACTGGCTCCTCAGGATGCAAACTGGCATTCCTAGATTCTACCCAGGCCCTCAGCGCCTTCTGGTATTCCTCTTTCCTGGTGAGGCCTTTCACAGAGATTTTAAATTTCTTGCACAAAGCTTTGAGATAAGTCACAGTGTAAGTATCAATTCTCTCTTCTTCCAAAACAATGTCTACAGATACTATGGATGCTGACTTGCTCATGGTAGCAAAAAGACTGGCAGTTCTCAGGAATCAAAAATAGAAAAGAAGTTCCAAGGAAAAATTCTCAAAAAGTATGTGGTCGCGTTATGGTCTGCACTCACTAGTAGTGTACACCAATCACTGTATATGAATCACAAATGCAAGTCCAAATCCTCACCGCTGACCACCAATGTTAGATTTGGGGGTCTCTTGTTGGCATAGGTAGGTACCTGTGACAAATAGGGACCCTTGCGTCTAGTCAGGGTAAGGGGCTACACTCCTAAAATAACCCCTGCTCACCCCCTTGGTAGCTTGGCACGAGCAGGCAGGCTTATCTCAGAGGCAGTGTGTAAAGCATTTGGGAACACATACAGTAATACAGTGACAACACAATAGATGGACACCACACAGGTTGTATTATAAAAATAGTATTTTTATATAGACTTAACACAAGACCAAACGACAAAAATCCACAATACTGTACTCAAAAATAGACTTTAAAATGTTATAAAATAGCTCAGTTCTCTCAAGTTGTAGATGCGACACTTTACTCTCAATGTACCTTGAATGCGTAACGCAAAATAAACAAAAGGGTCGCAGGGAAGGTGATGCGTCGGTTCCTTACACTCAGGGGAGTGGATGTGTCGGTTCCTTACTGCTGCGCAGGGGAGTTGATGCTCACTTCCTTACTGTGTGGGGAGGTGATGCGTCGGTTTCTTACTGCTCTCCGGTGCGATGCGACAAGATGGCACCTCGATGCGATAGTCTTCTCCGGTGCGATGCGACAAAATGGCGTCTTGGCTGCAATGCGACAACGTTGGTGTGATGCGTGCACGCCCGACGGCCGTGCGGCGACTCGATGATCTTTGGAGTCGCGACAGGCCCTGCGATGCGCTTCTCCGGTGATGCGACAATGACCTCTGTGGCAGCGTCCCGCTTCTCCGGCGATGCACCACGCTTCGGCGATGCGATGATGGCAGCGGCGTCTCGCTTCCTCGGCGATGCGATGGCAGCAGCTGCGGCGGCGACACGCTTCTTGTCGTTGCGTCGCGCTTCCAGCCCCCAGCGACACGCAGTCTCTCAGAAGGCCCAGCACAACAGCAGGCACTTTAATTCCCAGCAAGGGAATTCAGGGGGGTGCTGGTTGGTGAAGTCTTGTATCCCTGAGACTTCAGGTAGGAGGCAAGCTCTAGTTCAAGCCCTTGGAGATTCTTCTTCAAGTTGATAGAAAGCACACTCAGTCCTTTTCTCCTTTCTTTGGCAATGAAGCAACCACTGCAGGCCAACCCCCAAACACACAGCACAGGGGTAGTCTCCTCCTTCAGCTTCCTGGTTCTTCTCCTCAGCAAAGGTTCGTCTTGATTCCCAGAAGTGATCTAAAGTTCTGGGGTCTGGGTCCCAATATTTATACTACTTTTCTCTTTGTTCTCTGAAGGCAGAGAGGCCTTTGCCTAGTCCAAACCAGTTCTGGTCAGTCCTGGAGCACTTTGTTGTCACAGTGTAGGCCAGGGACATCAGACACACCACAGGAGGTTGAGCCAGCAGTGGAGGGAAGGCACAGCCCTATTCAGGTCCCAGGTGCAACTCCTCCCTCCTATCTGCATGCAGATCTCTCTATTCAGCCCTGTGCTGACTCACCCTGTCTCCTGGAAGCCCCCAGCCCCTGTCACTCAAACTCCAGACAAGGAATACACAACCTAGCAGAGGCAGGCTTGGATAGTTAGGCAAGAAAATACCTACTTTCTAAAAGTGGGATTTTCAAACACAGAATGTTAAAACCAACTTCTTTAAAAGATGTATTTTATCATTCTGAGTTCAGGCATACTAAACTCGAATTTCTACCTGGTTCCCTGAGTCAGTTAGGATTATAAGATGTAATAATCTAACTGCCCATTCTGGCCTATGGGGAACAGGTAGCCTTGCAATAGTGAAAAACGAAAATGGCTGTAATTCACTATTAGGACATGCCACACACATCAGGGCATGTCCTACCTTTTACCTACAATGCACCCTGCCCTTGGGCCTACCTTAGGGGTGACTAAGATGTATAAAAGGGAAGGTTCTGGGACTGGCAAGTGGGTGCACTTGCCCAGTCAACATGGCAGTACCAGACTGCACACAGGCTCTGCAATGGCAGACCTGAGACACACTTTACAAGCTGCTCCGGTGGGTGGCACAACTAGTGCTGCAAGCCCACCAGCAGCATTTGATTTACAAGCCCTGGGCACACGAAGTACACTGTACTAGGGTCTGACAAGTAAACCAAACCAGCCAATCATGGAGTCACTAATCCATACATCAATTTACCATTGGGAGCACTTGCACTGTGGCACTGAACAGCAGTGGCACAGTGCCCAAAAGCATCTAAAACCAGCAAAAACATAAGAGGCAACAGCAAAAAATGGAAGGGAGACCCACGCCAATGGTGCCAGGTCTAACAGTTAAAGTGTGTTATATTTCCACTGATCTTCAACACACTGCTTTTTCAATCAGGTTTCCTGTTTAGATATTCAGATTCGACAGGTGAGATGTGTTAATTTGAAATTAAGTAGCAAGTAAAGGTTATGAAGGCCAGTGACGATGAAAGAGCAAGTGATAACATATATTAAAGTCCAAGACCTGAATATTCTTGAAGCCAATACAGACAAAATCATACAAGTGATAATAAGGAAATGAAGCCAGAATTGAAAATAGAGAGATATGGGCAATTACGGGGAAGCCGAGACAAAAGACAAATAGGGGGCTGTATATTGGATGTGGTGGGGCAAAAGAATATTCAAGGATACCAAGAAAAAGAAGGGAACAGGTGTCCAGACCTAAAAAGAAAAGCGTTGGAGGTGAAGAGTTTAGCAGCATGAAAGGTCATCAAATGCTGGATTGCATGGATATAATAAAGTTGAAAGTGACAGAAATGAACAAGAGAGGTGACTAGAGTGTGAGATAGACCACAGGTTAATGTTAAGCGGTCTTGTAAGGCGCACGATTACCCAGAGATGTCCTCGTGCCAGCTCCCATGAAATGTCCGGGTACAGGTGAGAGAAAAAAAGGGGCCTAGATGTTAAGCAGCCAAGTTTTCAGCTCTTTACTGAAAGTGAGATAGTTAGGGGCAGAGCGTATGGAGTAAGGCAGTTCGTTCAAAGCCTTGGCCGTACAAATGATAAAGTTTCTTCCACCCCAGTTAGATTTCTTGAATTTGGGGACGACCAGGGTTTTGGCACCCAAGAAAACAAAGTATTCTATTGGGTACATACCTGGCAAACTTTTGGCTAAGGTGAGGGGGACCAGTATTTTGTAATGCCTTGAAGGCAGTGCACACAACTTTGAATTTGATCCTGTTCCTGACAGGTAGCCAATGAAGCTTTTGGATTACTGTTGTGACTGAACTAAATTTCGAAGTAGCTGACAGAAGTCTGGCAGCGGCATTTTGAAGCACTTGCAATTTATTGAGATGTTGCTGCTGCATGTTAAGAAATAGTCCAATACCGTAATCCAGCCTTGACAAGACAAGAGAGGCCACAACAGATTTTTGAGACTTAGGGCAACATTACGATGGCGGGCGGACAAAGTCCGCCCGCCACTGCAGTGGAATGCGGGACCGTCCGCAAGGGGTGCGGAGGTTCCGCACATGCTACTAGGATGCCACCGCCACCGTGGCAAGCCCTATTCACAGCATTGTGGCGGGCGGTGCTCACTGCACCGCCCGCCACAATGCTGTGAATGCACGCCGTGCATGTGCATGCACAACGTCACAGGCACCGCGCGGTGCCTGCCACCTTGTGCATACATATGCAGGGGGGTACCATAGGTACCCCCCATGTGCACCCCCCACCCCCTCAACACCGTGGGGGCCCACAACGTGCCCCCATATACAAAGACCGTATGCCTTTCCATGGCGGCAACGCCGCCATGGAAAGGCTGCACTCCACAGTCATCATAATATGGATGGCATTGTCTTGGAGACACCGCCACCATATTATCCTTGTTTTCCGCCGGTCGACAGGTCAACCGGCGGAAAAACGGCGGATGGTATTTCCGTCCGCCGCGGACCCCGCAGCCATCATAATATGGCGGGGGTCTTTGCTGTCTGGATGGCGGGCGGATCGCCCCCGCCGGGCCGGCGATGACTACCGCCGGGCCGGCGGGGGTGATCCGCCCGCCATCATATTGACCCCCTTAAATGGGATAAAGCGCAGAAACTTTTTAATCATCCTCACAATGAAAAAGGTGGAGGCTGTGACCGAGTTAACGTGGTCACTGAAGGTGAGTTTGTTGTCCATTTGGTCATCCAGGTTTTTGGCTTTCATGACAGGAGTAGACAGCAAGCCTAATTCCTCCGGCCACTAAGAGGGAGACCAGAAGAAGGTATTGTTGCTGAGGAGAATCACTTCTGTTTTGTCGGATTACAATTTTAGGCAATTGTACTCATCCATTTGCTGATGGCCCACATGCAATCACAGAAGTTGCTACCAGTGTTGGTGTCCTGATTTGATAGAGACACAACAATTTGGGTGTCATCGGCATATGAGGTCAAAGAAAACCTGAAAGATCTTATTAAGGAAGCCAGGGCTGACACATAGACATTAAACGGGGTTGGGCTGCGTGAGGACCCCTGTGGGGCCCCACATGGGAGTTTAAAAGACTCAGATACAAATTAATCCAAAGCCACAAACTGTTTCCTATCCGAAAGGAAGGAGCAAAGCTGAGTCACCCCCTGCACTCCAATCCTGGCTTGACGGTCCAACAGGAAGTCATGGTGGACTGTGTCGAAAGCTGCGGAGGGATCTAATAATATCAAGGCGACCATGCCTCCAGCATCTAAAGCCTTTCTTATTTCTTCTCTAGATTTAATCAGGGCAGACTTGGTGCTGTGACCTCCTCTGAAGCCATATTGAGTGGCTTTTTCCATCAATTTGGCTGGCAAAGGGAGCCAGGAGATTGTCCGAAAGTTATTAGGGTTGCCGGGGTTGAGACTTGACTTTTTCAGTAGAGGCAGTATAGAAGCTAATTTCCCAGCTTTGGGAAAGCACCCAGTTTTGAGGGTGGTATTAAACAGAGTAGTGAGATTGTTGGCCATAAGTTCAGGGACCACTTTATTGAGGATATTGGACATGGATCTAGTGGAGAACCTGACTTGGCAGAGTGGATGAGGTTGAGAACTTGATTGGGTGAAAGTGGAGCAAATTCAGAGAAGGTAGGCTGAGGATGTAGGGAGATCTGGGCAGATTCTACTTTGTTCAGAAAGAATTTTGCAATACTATCACACAGTGGTTGACTGCTGGAGATCTTGGTCATGGGGGAGCGGTAAGTTTCCTCACAGTGTTAGACAGTTCTTTTTGCTGTTTCTATTTGTTTAGTATAGTACACTTCCCCTTTTTTTTTTTACCAAAAGAGACTTATAAACGGACAGGCAGTGTTTGTATTTGTCCTTCTCTAGGCTGTTGTAACCTTTGTGCCATATTCTCTCTTGCCTTTTACAATTTTGTTTCTGCTTCCTAAGTTCATCAGAGTACCAAGATGCAGAGGAATGATGCAAACTAGTTAATACCTAGGTTGTGAATGAAGAAAGATAGTTCAGAGAAGGATGAGCCTAGCATAGAGAGAAGGTGCATGAAAGAACCAAAGTTTACTCTTGGAGGGAATTAAAATGGAAACAGTTGCAAGAAATCAATTTCTGGATAGGAAATAGCTAATTTTAAATAGCATTGTGAAAATTAGACTCAAAAGGTAAAAATAAACTTAGATCTGTGCATCATCCACAAAAGACAGAATAGGCTAAAAAAAGGAATTATAGAGGGGATGATTTGAGTTAGAAAACTGAGTGATCCATGAAGCAACTGTGGCTGTCGCAGAAATAAGAGGTCAGTATTAAAAAAGGCAAATGTTCAGAATGTAGTAGACGAAAGCCTAAAACAGAGAGTAGAATCGTCAGCCACGTTAAAGTCACAATAAGAATAATAAAAGACAGTTTTGAATGGAAGTATGGTAGCTACGGAGATAAGACATGTTTCAGTAGATAGAGCAGAACAGAAACCACACTGGAGTGGGAGATATAGAATGTGAGTCAAACCAGGAAGAAAGACAACTTAAGACAATCTGCTTTAGTAGGAGAGATAAAGGAGAAAGGAGACAGAGCCACAGTTTGAAGGAAAATAGAAACGTCAGGCAAGAGGGATCACTTTAAGACAGGACCATGTAGAATGCTACATTGAAACAGAGTAGAAAGTCAGATTCAGAAATACACAAGAAAAATGTTAAAGAATGAACAGTGAAGGAGAAAGAAAGAAGAACTACAGAGAAAAGAGTAACATAGATTGTGATTTTCAGAAGTAAAGTAAGCAGTAAAATCAGATGGAATTAGAGGTGAGAAAGAAGGGGGATTGGAAAAGTGGGGCTAGAGAAGCTGATTAGGGCTAGAGAAGTTGATTAAGACATGATAAAGATGTTAGGGGAAAATAGATTGTGAGCTACTAGCAGTACAGCAGTACATTAATTTAGCACCAGGTAAGTCAGAATCATAAGAAAGGTCAAGATGGGATAAGTGAGTGGAACCAGGGGATTGGTGTAGTTTATTCAACCATCCATCAACCTTACAAAGCAGATTACAGGCAGGAGTATTCTCCATTTTCAGCTAAGTTTGGGTAGCATACAAGAAGGGAAGTAACAAAGATAGAAAGAGTATAAAGGGAGTCTAGAGGACAGCAAATAATAATGGAAGACAGCAAGAAACTGGGTCAGGATGGGAAGCCACTTAAGAATTAGTGAAAAAGAGCAAATAAAGGAAGAAAGAGATGCAAGTGAGGAGGGTGGAGGTTTTGGTTAGTAAGATGAGTGGTTAAAAGGATCAATAGCACTCCCTGCACTGGGTGTGTCGAGAGAATTAGAAAAGGAAGTTAAGACAAGGTAGGTATAAGTGACCGGTGTAGGTGTTTTGAAAGGGTATGTGGAGATTTAGGTGATGTGTACAAATTGAATGTTGAGTCTAAAGAACCATTCAAATGTTAAAATTGTTTTATTATTGGTTGAGAAAGTATTTCAAAAGGTGAAGAGATGAGAGTGAAGAGAAGGGGAAATGGACCGGAGATAATATTGTCCATATTTCTAGACCACAAAGGAGTGCAATGCAGATGGGGAAAGGATGAACAAAGGCATAGAAAAGGATCATAACATAACATGTCTAAATAGAAGTAGGAAAGATATAAAGTGTTAACGAACATATCCTGAGGTGCCAGAAAAGAATTACTCATAATGAGATAGAATTAGAATGAGTATGCCCTCAGACCCCTAGTAGCAATAGAACAAAAAACTACTTTAGCCATGGTAGGTCAGTGCAGCTGTCTGTTTAAAATTGTCTAGCACATTTCACTTTTGACATATTTCAGTTAAGCACGCCTAGGGTACATGTACACAGGAACAATCAAAGAGTCCTTAGGACCCCCTTTGCTCGCAGTCCTCAGCACGTTCACCCTTTACTGTTGCTGACAGGAGTGAAGGTGCTAGTGCTACCTACCATGGAGATAGAGACTAATAAATGTCAAAGAATACAGGGGTTCATCAGCAAATAGGCCCAATTCCTTTATTCTAGTGCACCTCTTCTTCTCACCTAATCTTTCATGTGTAAGGGTTTCAAAATTGAGGTGGAGAGTTCTTGAAGGTGGGAGTTTCTACCCAATCATGAGATATCACATCACCCCTCTATCCCTAACTGCCATGAGCCATTCAGATCATTCCCCATGGGAGGTTTGTGGTGTAGTTCTAGCTAGATACAGTACAACACAGTTTTCACAGCTGCAATAAAGTATGAAGACCCAGACCCACTCTGACTTATGTGTTAGCCCAAATCATTAATGATAGCTCATACATCTAAAGTATATTTACAGTAGGCATAGTAATCAAATCAATGGAAATATCAAAACACAAACCAAAATGGAATACTCACGATCAGAACAGTAACTTTTTCAGGGGGCCTGTAAAGAGCAGTATAATGAAATTTTCCAGTACCTTTTGAATAGCAAGGTGCAGTTGACTATGTATGGATTAAATGTTTGCCTTGTTGCTGACCTGAAATACACTCTTGGAAATTTGGCCCTTTCTGCATGGTCACCCCCAAACATTTTGCCTTCCCTCTCCCCTTTTTGAATTTGTTTTTGCCAGCCTTAGGTCTCTAGCAGTGGTTAGCAGTGGTAAAGTACACAAAGTGCTTGTGCTAACTCCCCTAAACATGGTCTGACTGGCATATACCTGTTTGGAATATTTAATGTACTTGTAAGTCCCTTGTAGAGTGGTATATCATAGTCCCAGTGACTGTGAACTGAATGCTACAAGTGGGCCAGCAGCACTTATTGTGCCACCCACTATAGTAGCAACTAAGAACATGTCCCAGGCCTGCTATTGCTGCCTGAATGCAGTGTCACACTGCCATGTCTACTTGGCATTTAAAACCCCTTGCCAAACCATAAACTCCCCTTCTATTACATATAAGTGAACCCTAAGGTATTCCCTAGGTAGCCCATAGTGTTAGGTGCTGTGTAAATAAAAGGTAGGATATGTACTTTTAGGTTTTACATGTCCTGGTAGTGAAAAACTCCCACATTCATTTTCACTTCTGTGAGGCATATGGCTCCTATAGGATGGCATTTGGGATTCCTTATTACATTTAATAAGCTGTAATTTCTAATTGAGAGGAGGTAGATCTGTCATGTTTAGTACCTATGCAATTGTAATGATAAATCCTCTTTAATATCAAAGTCAGATTTAGTGTTACAATGTTGAAAATGTCACTTTTTGAAAGTTGCGTGCTACGGCAACAAATGATAGACGGAATGCTGACTAAATCAAACATTCTCCCCTAGTCAAGAGTGACAAAATTCCTTTATGGAACACTGTTTGATTTATACTGTCACTAATCAACCTTTTTATCAATATTTCTGTAATTTGGACTAACTGGAACAAAGATGACAAAACCATGCTAATTCCTTAATGATAAATGAAGGTTTTGCAAACTTCTTTAACTTCTTGTAATTGACTTTAAATATATATAATCTGACAGTTGATGATAGTTATGACCTGTTCTTTTGTCGGTGCTCCATTCGCAACATGGTGGCAAAGGTTCATCCGACCTGTCAAGCGACACAGGATTTAGAAGGTCCAATTTGTAAGTTGAGGTGCTTGTTTTAATGCCCAATTTCTGCCAATTCTTGGGTGCTAACAGTAGCATTGGCTTATCCACAATTGGCATATTTAATTTACTTATAAGTCCCTAGTAAACTGCACTATATGTGCCCAGGGCCTGTACATTAAATGCTACTGGTGGGCCTGCAGCACTGACTGTGCTACCCACTTCAGTAGCCCATTTTAAACATGCCTCAGGCCTGCCAATGCAGAGCCTCTGTGTGCAATTTTGAACTGCCATGTCAACTTGGCAAGTTACCCTCTTGCCAGACCCAAACCTTCCTTTTAATACATATAAGTCACCCCTAAGGAAGGCCCTGGACAGCCCAGAGGACAGGGTGCAATGTATTTAAAAAAACAGTACATGTACATTTACGTTTTACATGTCCTTTTAGTGAAAATCTCTTAAATTAGTTTCTCACTACTTCAAAGCCTATCTCTCCCATAGGTTAACATTGGGATTACGTTATTACATTTCCAATTGGGAAGGGATGGGACCCACAAGTTTGGTATCTCTGGAATCACAACTTAAAATCCTAACTTATGGTGAAGTTAGATTTTAAATTGTAATTCTGAAAGTGGGCATTTTCTTACTTTAGACGTTTGATGCCTTCCGCCTGTCTCTGAATACACGTTTGGGTGGGTGACAGCTGGGCTCTCGACATTCCCTCTAGACAGCCACACACTAAGGGAGCTTAGGTGCGACTGACATCCTGGGTAGGATGGGAGAGGGGACTGACACCTACACCTGAATGGGCTGTGTTCTGTCCCCCCACAAAGGGCTGCATACCCACCTAAAGTGAGTCTGGAGCCAGGGCAGGAAGGGCAGGGACTCTGTGCACTTCGAAGGCCTCTCTTTGAAATCTCCTCCCCTTCAAAGGCACAACTGGGTATAAGTACTGGACCTCTAACACCACCAACTCACAACACTTCTGGACCTGTGGATACTCTCCCAGAAAGACTCTTCTGGACGTCTGTTCTGCTGTGTTGACCTGCTGTCCTTTTGAAAGTGAGGAGGACTGGACCTGCATCTCTCCAACCCAGAACCAAAGTGACTAAAAGGGTTTGTCTGCTTGCCTCCTGTTTTGAAGTCTCAGGGACCTCAAAGACTTCCAATCATCCATGTACAGTACCTGAACTCTGTCATCTGAGAGTCTTGCCCTGATAAGGGGTGCCAATCCAGTCCTGGCCCTTGAAGTATAAAGTGCTGCATCAGTGAAAATCTGCACATCGCCGTCCTTGCAAGGCTTGGAATCGGCGCATCACTGCTGCCACAAAGACCAAAGACATTGCATTTTTGACTGTACAGTGCATCGCCTCCGATTCCTGATGCATCCTTGACTTGCTTGGCTCGGAACCGATGCAGAGCCTACTTCTGAAGGGATCGACCCATTGCCTCCTCTGCTCCGCGCTTTGGACTCTCACCAACGATGCAGCAAGGTACTTTGCAGCGAGACGAGGTTGGTCCCTGTATCCGATCCGCACTCCATCATGGTCAGCCTGAACTTTTGGATTTGACCCGGTCCAGCACAACCAGATAGCCCCGGTTGGCGCTTTATACTTTTAAGCACTATAATTCAAGATATTCTTTAAAAATTCATAACTCTGGTTCTACTTATTGGATTTTTGTCATCTTGGTCTTGTTTTGTTTATTAAATTCAGCCCTATTTTTCTTTTTTTTACGAGGTGTGGTATTTTTTTGTGTGGTTTCTTCACTGTTTTACTGTTGGACGCGTTGCACAAATACATTACACATTGCCTATTAAGATAAGCCTGACTGCTCTGTGCCAAGCTACCAGAGGGTGAGCACAGGTTAATTTAGGTTGTGCATATGACTTACCCTGACTAAGATTGTGGTTCCTGCTTGGACGGGGTACATACCTCTACTACCCAGAAACCCAATTTCTAACACAGACCCTAAATTGAATTGGGAATTCTACATGATACACAGAAAATTGTGAGCATTACCAGTCATACCAAACAGTGGCTAAACCCGGCATTGGATGTAGCCAAGATCTGTATGTACTGTATAAACTAATAGAATGGCATGAATCCATGGCAACAGTATGTTCATATGAAGGGGTGATATATAGTTCCTTACATTCAGTGAGATCTGGACTTCCTATCCCTCTTAATATCACTACACACTTCAGACTCTTATAGCCTGTTCTTAATAACAGTTTCATATTCTTGAACTTGACACCATTAAAAGATGTAACCGAGTGCTTTGGGAAAATTTCAACTTAGGAAACATTGGGAGGAAGAATTATAGAAAACTGACAAAATATATTTAAAATTGATATTAGATTTTTCTTCTTTATTTACCCTGGGAAATGATTAGGAATATAGGGGTCTATTACGATGGCGGTCGGATGTCCACTGCCGGGCTGGTGGTGGTGCCCGCTGTACCGGCGGTGGACATCCGCCCGCCATCGCAACCAGGAAAACTGCCGGTCACATTAGGATGGCGGTGGTGACCGCGGCGGTGGGAAATTCCGACCACCGCTTTAACGCCGGTTGCCATCCGCACTCCTGCCTAGCGGACGGAGCAGGACCGGGATAATGGTGGCGGTGCAGAGCAGGCTCCGCCGGCAGGATTATGATGCCGGCGGTAGCCAGCCTTTCCTCAGCGGTCAGACCGCCATTGAAAGGCATGCAGTGATTGTCTTCTGGGGCCCGTTGCGGGCCCCCAATGTGTTGGGGGTGTGGGTGCACTGGGGGGGTACCCATGGTCCCCCCTACATTTCCCTTTACCAGGTGGCAGGCACTGTGCAGTGCCTGCCACGCAGTGCAGGGAAATGCAGGACATGCTCCTTTTGGCATTGCGGCGGTGCTGCGGGCAGCAGCAACCGCCGCAATGTTAATGCCCGCGATCAGAACGCCGTGGTCGGATTTCGACTGCGGGTCATCGTAATTCGACCGGTGGTGATGTCGCAGTACATGCGGGTGGTCTTTTCCCGCTACCATGGCGGTCGGGGAGGTTTCCCGACCGCCATCGTAATAGGCCCCATAGTCTGTGTACAATCAATATGTTAAAGCATATAATTCCCTTATTGCTAATCTGCAGCTGTTTGTATTTCATTTTTTCACCAGATTTGAATGCTATTGTTTATCGCTTTTTCCTTCTATTGTTTTCCTCTTCCTTTTCTATATGCCTTCTATGGTGATGAGACAGAATATTGAGTTTTAAATATCTACTGGCAGAAATATTGTGAGTGAGAAATATCGACAGCAAGAATATTGTGGTCAAGAATATCGACTTCAAGTAAGTAATATCGATGTAAAAAATATTGAAGTGTTTAATATCATTTGCAAAAATATAGTTGTTAAAAATCTTGATTTTTTAATTAATGTTATGTATTTTAGTATATATTTTAAATGTATGTGATGTACTTTTTTGTATAAGAATTGTTTATAATTTTGAAAATATGTGTTACATTTTTAGCAGTTCTTAATTTTTTATTTGAATTTTGCATTTTTTTTAGTTCCGTAGCAGGTTGTGGGTTTATAGGGGAATAGGGTGGGAAGTAATCTAATTATATTAAATAATGATTTATTTTTTTATTAATATTTATTTAATTGAGATGTTATAGTGTTAAATGTGTAAATTAATTTATTATTAATTAATTAATAATTGGTTGTTAATAAATATCAATTAATTCATTGGTAATTAATTATGGTAGTTGTGTAATAGGTGTGTGTTTTGGGGTTCATAGGGGTAAAGGGTGGCAAGTAATTTATTTATTTTTTATTAATAATTATTTGTTAATTGTTAATAATTAATTTAATTAAAAATTAGTCATGGTAATTGTGTAATTAATTTTAGGTGTGTATTTTGGAGTTTATAGGGGTAAAGGGTGGGAAGTAATTTGTGTTTAATTAATTAATATATAGTTTTTAATTAATGTTAATTGTTGGATATTTATTTTGGGTAATTGTTTTTTTTGTGATATTTTTACTTTTAAACGGGTAAAGGGTGGGTAATAAATACATTTTAATTACTTTATAATTAGTTGTTTAATAGTAATAGTTTGTAATTTTAAAATAAGTTTTAATTGTGTAATTTATTATTTTACAGTTTAATTTAGGTGTGTGTTGTGGGGATTATAGGGTTAATGTGTATGTAATTAATTAATTATTTTTGTATTATAATATTTTTTTAATTGATAATTAATTATGTTAATGATGGAAGTATATTTTTTTCAAAATTTAGAAGTGAGTTGTGATTTGTGTGGTGTTAAAGGGTAGGAAATAAAATAAATGCATTTATGTAATAATTAATGTTTTTGTTTGTAAATATTTTCTAGTTTAAAATATTTATTTTCTGGAAATTATTTTTTTATTTTATTTTATATAATATTTGTAGGTATTTGTTATATGTAATTATTATTATAATATTTTTCTTTTTATATATTAAATATATTGGTATTTTAATTTTTAACATATTTATAAATGTATTTATTTATTAATTTTTATAATATTATTTTTTGATTTTTAAATATTTATGTTGTTCTTATATTTTAACTGACTGGAGTGTGAATAGTAATTTTATCCCTTCGCTATACAACACTTTCCCTACTGTTGCACTTATTGGAGTGGGAATAGTAATTTTTACCCCTCCGCTATCCAACACTTTCCCTTCTATTGCACTCACTGGAGTGGGAATAGTCAATTTTACCCATCGCTGTCCAACACTTTACCTAGTGTTGCACTGACTGGAGTGGGAATAGGACATTTTACCCATAGCTATCTAACACTTTCCCTACTGTTGCACTGACTGGAGTTGGAATAGTAAATTTAATCCCACCTCTATCCAACATTTACCCTACTGTTGCACTCATTGGAGTTGGAATAGTCATTTTTACCCTTTCGCTATCCAACACTTTCCCCACTGTTGTAGTTATTGGAGTGGGAATAATAATTTTTACCTCTCCGCTATCCAACACTTTCCCTACTTTTGCACTCACTGTATTGGGAAATATAAATTTAAATATTTTTTAATAGTTCGTTTTAATTTATTATATAATGTTTTTTCTTATATTTTAAATTATTGATATATATTTTTTATTTTTATATAGTTTTAAAGTTTTAAAATAAATTAAAAATAATAGTTTATTAATTGTTTTAAAGTAAATATATATATATATATATATATATATGTATATGTGTAAATTATTATATTTGTGTGTTGATCTTTTTTAATTACGTTTCTTTGTTATATTTTGTTAAAAGTATATTAAATGTAATTTATTTTGTTAAAATGTATTTTAATATTTAATATAATTAATATATATTATTTTATTTTATATATATATAAATCGATAGTTTGTACATTTATATTTTTTACAACAATATTTTTGTAGTCAATATTTTTGTACTTACCTGTTTAAGTATAGGAGTCGATATTTTGTAGTCTATATTTTTTCATCGATATTTTTACATCGATGTTTGTGACATCATGTTGTGTCAGTGAAACAAATTAACATTCCTTTGATCTCTACACGATGCATATATACCGTGATGATCGCCTCCAAATTCTTTAAAGAGAGCAACCTGAAATGCGTTTAATGTATTTCGTTACCTCTACATTCTATGAAGGGTTTTTAGGTTGTAAAGCTCTCTATCGTCCATCCCGAATATCTGGTGCATGCAGACTTTGACAGACATCGTGCCGGACGGACCACCAGATCAGAGGAAGGCATGATCCGCTCCACGGAACTTTGCCGAACGGGAACCATGTTTGCTGGGCAGCTCAACAAAACCTTTTTGTTTTCTTGAAAACAAAAAACAAAGAATCGGCACAGGAAGGTTTTCTTTTCGTGCATGTTGGGGATCGGGTTGCCACCGATTTATGCAAGTGATCCCTCTCCAGAAATCTATAAAATGCCCCATCCCAGCTATAAAAAAGTGAATAAATAAGTCTTGAATTTTCTTGCCAGGTAACTCGGCATTTTTAAAGGCGAACATTAAATGTGAAATAACAGAACACTTTGTAATTCATGTCCTAAAATGATCCAATGAACTATTTGTTATCTTATGAGGGCTCATTAACGGACATGGCTGCAATTTCAGACCGCACAAAGGGAGGTTTCCGGGAAAGAAAGCGTAGGAAAGAATCAGAATGAAGGTGTTCTGATTTTCACAATATTTTGTAGATATGTTTCCACAATCAAGAGACATTATCTCTCATTTAAACTGGATACTCATGGACAGTAACAGGAAAAAAAGTGATGAGCCTGCTAGAATCACTCAGTGTGCATTTTCCGACGTTTCAGACACCAGGTGCCAATTACATCTCTGACCATAAAGATTATGCCGGGCCTTCCCTCTGTAGAGCATTGCACTGATGTATTCGTGTGCTTTTGTAGACAAAGTTGTCGATTTGTTTGTATATGAACAGTGCCCCCCTCACAGGGCATATAGCAGTCACAGGAGGCAGAAGGGGTCATTCTAAGTGATTGGTTATAGTCAGTATTAACTTCCTGCTCTGGTGTTTGTAACTATTTATTATAGTATATGTGCACTATTTAAATACCTATTTTAAAATCGATAATTCTCTTTTTTATCATTTCAGGTAGGACTGTGGTTGTCTTACGGCAACAAGAAATGTACAGTAAAAAATTGGATTCATAGCCACATATTTGTTCAGTGGCACGAAGCTTCAATGCCCGACTTTTTCCTAAGAGGTGATTCAAAAGCCACGTTTACCTATTTGGATGACGACCTAAGTTACACGTTTTTATGGCCTCATAACAGAATAAGAAGCAAAGCTCTGGTGTGAACTACCAGGAGCGTCTTTCAAAACTTGGAAAGTGCGCTCTTGTAGAGATTAAAACAGAGGCCTCCGTCATGAGCTCAAAAAATCAGTGACTGGGCCTCTGCGGAGGCATAAGTAGCAAACTGCAGGTCCGTTAGTGTGTGTTTCAGGGCCCTCAACTTTCGAGGTGGGCCATAATAGCCTGATAAGGTAACAATTATTCCAACCACCGTACTTGAGATCGTCAGGCCCCTATTAAAGTGCCTAGGAAAGAGCCTTTACTACGCGGGTAGGTTTGTATGCCTTTACCACGCATGGTAAGTATAAGGAAGGCTTGTTTAGTGGGTGGGATCAATAAGCATTCTCAGGGGGATATTCTCAAGAACGTGTGATAATTATCGCAAAATTAGCTTATCGCAACTTTGCACATCGCAGTCCATTGCGGGAAAATAACACTGTGTTAACGTTGTAGTCTCAACCCGGCGGCACCATGCGATAGTCTCACGATAACGCGCCAAATGACCGCGTTAAAATTAACGCAACGCCCAAAAAATGCGAAACAAGAACGCAAAAAAAGTTGCGATGCCCCAAATCGCGATACAAAAATCAGCGATAACCAGCGACAGGCCTGCAATTCCCACGCGTCATGCGGGAAAATGCACCATAAAAGCAGGAAAAAAAAAAGTTAAACTGCGTAGCACCATGGATGCACCCGGACCGAGTGCAGAGGACAAAGCAAACCCCACAAGCCCCACAGACGACCAGCAAGGAACCTCGGGGTTGGAGAAGGCCAAGGAGAAGAGGAAGAGGAAGACGCGGTTCAGTCCCCAGGAAAACAGGATCATCGTTACGGAGGTGATAGAACACTACCAACAACTGTTCGTCACCTCCAACGTGTCATTGGCAACAAAGACGCAAAACATGGCAGGCTATCTTGGACCATGTGAATGCAGTTGCAGAGTTGAGGAGGACAATGGAAGAGGTCAAGAGGCGCTGGAATGATGTGAAGGGCAAAACCAAGAAGAAACTCGATGCCAACATGAAAGCAGCAACGCAGATTGGAGGTGGGGGTCCAGCGGCACACCAGGAGCTGGATGACATGGAGAAAATGGTGGCCACAGTCATCAGTCGGGATATGGTGCCAGGAGTAGTGGATCTGGACACTGCTCAACATGACCTGACACAACATCAACAGGGTGAGTACCGACCAGGGACTGGGGGGACGGGGGGAGATGGGCACAATGGCACACATGCACAATTAAGTAGAGCACACTGCACACCCACAATGACTCTGGATCATGTCCCTGATCTCCTTGGCATACCGCAGCACACATAGAAACAGCAAGCAGGCCCCCGTCGACAATGTGCCCGGAGGGGGCCCTCCCCACACATCACTAATCTCACAACAAACCCATACACATGTGCTGAATCCAGCAAAGCTGCGGGTCCGTGAGCCACACTGACAATGCAATTGACACTGCATGACGATTAGCATGGCTGCAGTCCAATTATCATGACATGGTGCACGCCACGACACTGAGGTGACTGAGTGTGGACCACATCCGGAAAGGAGCAGGTCACACTCTGACACATCCACATGCACAAACAACCCCTGACGTCAACAACACATCTGCGGACAAACCATGCCCAAGAGTCACAACTCGACCAAGAGCCCAATTTACACAAGTCCGCAACATCTCAACACTGTAGAAGCACAAAAGTCAAAGGCACACCGCCTGAAAGGGATAAGGGGCAGCCAAATCAGAGCTGCAGGGGCGACTCACCCACAATGCAGCACACACACATAAGAATAAGAGCACCTCAACATTGACAACAATGTGGTACAAACTGCAACACTTTCACAACAGAACACAGGACACAACTGGTGCTGCATGTGTGTACAAAATGGCCAATCACATCTGGCATAGCAGGAAACTGTGAGATGACAATGTACGAGTACAACCTCACATCCGTGATGTAGTACAAATGTCCACTGTCCCGCATCAAATAGGCATCTCCTCACAAACAGTCACAATGTACATTGTCATGCAGTCTGTATGTAAACTCCGCCAATGCATCAACATACATGGAACACACTGTGAAACTGCATCTCCCCTTTACATTGCAGAGGGACAATCAACACCTCCTGCAGAGCAGACCCCACATCACGTCAGCGATGAAGGAGACGACCCCCAGGACATCGACTTTGACGAACTCCAACGGTTCATGGGCAACCTCCGCACCCCACCTCCGGTAGCAGGGCAGCCCAGCACCATCGAGGTGATCCCACCCCCTGCACAGACCACACAGCAGGAAGCACCCACCACCACGTCTGGCTCCCAGCACCTCACCGAAGAACAGATGGCGTTCCAACGCCATGTGTTAGACTGCCAGAAGGAGTTGGCTGAACAGGTGCGGGTGGGGTTCGACCTCATGGCAGCCAAACTAGATGCCATACGTGGGTGTCTAAGTCCCATCAGGGACCACTTACACTCCCTAACGGACACCCACAGTCCGCCCCATGCCCTCCAACAATCCATGGCTGGCGTCGCTGGAGTCATGACTCGGAGACAACAACAACTGTCTAGTCAGAGTGGCTACAGCGATGTCATCCGTGATTTGGGAAACATGAGGAGGGTCATGGAGAACATGGAGCGGATGCAGGCGCAAAGAATGGCTACCACGGCTGCACACGAGAAAGCTGTAGATGGGATCTTCCATGCCCTGCAGATCCTCATCATGGGAGTGATGCCACAAGACATTGCGCAGATGAATGCTGCTGCTACTTCTACATCCACGTCTCCGGCCCCTGATGTGTCAGTGTCACAGAGTGCTGCAAACCAAACACCACCACCCACATGTGAGGCACATGAAGCGTCAGAGGACGAAGATGAGGATGAATCTCCCTCAGTGGTAAGGAGGAAGAAGTAGCATTCATCTCCGCCATATGGCTTGTTTCTGCTTGGGTCTGCCCTCTGCATCATGCCCTGGAATAACACCTTCCACTGTCCTCACGACACACTCTGCGACACTAACCTTGGACCTCGACATGGACTGCCATATTTTGTATGCTCAACAATGACACAGCAATCAGCCTGCGGACTGGACTCTTCCCCTTCCGAGTAACTTGTCAATCCCTAAAGGACTCTGGCTGGCCCTCCACGGGGCAACATTGTAAAGTGTTGTCTGCATGGCCCAGTACTAAGACAGCTTCAACACTCCACTGAACATGAATAATACATTCTAATACACACAGATGTGTCATGTCTATGATTAATCAGGTATGAAAGCATGGACAAATGTAGGGGCAGTGATTCCCCCTTACGTCCATGTAGCTCATGTTGTGGGACTTCAGTAACAGGGTGCATCCCTGCATCATGGTGGTACATATTTGACCCCAAAAGAAGCCCTGTTGTCAATTGTAGGTCACAAATGACAGCCTATATGTAATGATTTGGGGCACATGTGAAACGCTGATGAGTGGGATTCCGTACTATCTTTGACACACAGAAATGGCATTTCGATTATGTGACACCCTAAACAGCCTCTCTGTACAGAGGTGACACACCCACCATCTATTTCCAATTTATGAGATTGTTAGCACTACATGTTGCACTTACACTTGTCAGAGTGATGTGCTTGTACAGAGGAGTAACATGCACACAGGGAATGTGTGTTGTAATGAATTAATTTGCACATGCTGTGCCTGTGGTCATTTTGTACTGTCCCATGATTGCTAAGGACTGTGACAATGTGACGTGCTCATGTGAAGAAATTGTCAATGAAGGTGTTCCTACGGGCTATTCCTGCTGCTGCTGCAGTGGGGTGTGGTCCACTTGCCTCATCTTCCTCATCATCGTCCGGTGCATCTGGCACTTGTAGCCATGGGGCACTGGTGCGTACACATACGTTGTGCAACACACAACATGCAACGATCATCTTGCACACGAAGCCTGGGCTGTACAGGAGCCTTCCACCTGTGATGTCCAGGCACCTGAAACGTGACTTCAACACGCCAAATGTGCGTTCCACGATGCCCCTGATGCGTTTGTGGGCCGCATTGTACTGCCTCTGGGCCTGTGTGTTCGGGGCTCGGAGGGGTGTCATCATCCAAGGGCAGAGTGCATATCCTTGATCACCTGTGACAGTGCAGAGAGACATGAGTCAAAAGTTGGTTCTGCATGATGTGTTGGCAGGCTCACTAGTTCATTGGTGAGTGATATGTGTGACTTAGTGATTCCTGTTTGACAGGTACTGCTTGTAGCAAATGAGCGGCATCAATGTGTATTACGTAGCCTCACTGCTGCTCCTCCCTCCCCCGAGCCTATTTACTAGTGTGCGCAGCGCGGTTGCATCACTTGCACTCCTACGGCACACCATTGTCATGCCTGTCTGCGCATGTCCACAAGCCTGACAACGACACTGTGATGTTGTGCGTTGAAGGTGGGCGGCCACGTGTGTGTAGGCCTATGGTAAGGATAGGGCGGACACAGATGTAGAGTTCATGGCTGGCTGAACTCGCGATGCGGTTAAGGGTATACCTTTGGCCTATGCTGCGGTAATAGCGAAACACACAACAGTTGGCATGTATGATCCAGGGCGGGCTTGCGCACCTTCATTTATCACTTTGGCCGAGCCCGCACTCCGGGGGCATGCTACATCGCAACATTGTCCATTGCGGGACGGGTGGCGCCGACACTACAACAGAGACACAAGCATTAGTTACTTCCTTGGCAAGGCCAACACTTAGCAATGCCCAGAGCTCCCGGCTGATTATCCACACCCCTACTCTGGACTGTCGTACGCCAGCCCACTCCACTTACGCTTACAGGGGGGTACGACACAGCTACATGTCCCAGGTCTTCCCCACTGCCTGAGGTGACATGGTTGCGTCCGCTGTACACAGCACAATGTAATGTGGTAGGGCCCGGGGCCCTCATGCAT
Source organism: Calotriton arnoldi (assembly GCA_963921515.1). Classification (NCBI taxonomy): domain Eukaryota; kingdom Metazoa; phylum Chordata; class Amphibia; order Caudata; family Salamandridae; genus Calotriton; species Calotriton arnoldi. The sequence goes on along the minus strand of CAWUFW010003439.1, from coordinate 582,407 downwards.
ACATAATGGCCACACGGACACACTTAGATAGTTTGTGGAACTGGCTATGGGCACGTGCGCCCGGCCCCTTTTATTGCCAGGATCACATGTCCAGTGATGCCTGTGCTGGATGGGTGTGGGGTGAGTGTAAGCCAGCCCTCAGGGAGTGGTTGGTGCTGGCAACAACTACAACAGTGATCAGACAATCAGAAGTTCAAAGTTCAAACAGCAAGGGTCCACAACTTGAGCTGCACAGAGTTAGTGGCCCCGGATGCACTGCGGCCGGCACAGGCACACCGCCACGGGACGGTGACTTGCGGTGCACTGAGGTAGGGCCACGGGAGCTGAGCGGGTCCTCGTCGATGTCGAAGGTGAATGTCGCGGAGTGTTTCGGGGGACAGTGGAAGGTGTTCTTCCAGGGCATGATGCAGAGGGCAGAACCAAGCAGAAACAGGCAATATGGAGGAGATGAATGCTACAGACTCATTTTTAACACCAAGTCAGTATCAGCTACAAGATGATGAAGACAACCCCCAGGCCATAGACTCAGACGCCACCAAAGTTCCACAAGAGAGTGTCCCTAAATTTCGGGGCACAGAATTAGTGGCACCAAAGCTGAAAGGGGATGCAGTCTGCGATGAGGCCTGTACAATGGTATAAACTCTGCCATGAAAAAATCAAGACTCAGTTCCAAATGTGTGACCTACTTCACCGCAGTGTAGGCCGAAGGCAGTAGTCATCAAGGGCCCACAGACACGTGTCGTTGGCTTGCAATGCACAGAGTTGGTGGCACCAGATCGAAGGGAGTACAGTGATATAAATGCTGCCATTAACATATGAACTCGGCCATCATGAAATCAAGACTCAGTTCCAAATGTGTGATGTACTGGACCTCAGTGTAGGCCGGAGGCAGCGGTGCAGTACGTTAACGAGAAAGGAGTGCTGGGGGCCTGTGTCGCAGAGGCCGTGATGGTCTGAGGAGGCTGCCAAGGTCGTGGGCCTCGGGCTTGGAGCTTGCACCGGCACGTGGTGGGTCCTCTTTGACACACGCCGGTGTCGGCAGGTGAGCAGTGAGTCTTGGTTGCGCAGGGGCAGCCAAGACGGGTCTGGGGACCAGCGGCCTGGGGTGCAGCAGGCGCACAGGATCGCAGGCACCGCCACTCACGGCGTCGGCCTTGCGGCGGGCTGAGAGGCACCGCCCTGGCAGACACGTTGGCCATATCGGAAGTGAACCATGCCCAGAGCAACAGGCTTTTTATTCACACCCCTACGCTGGCCTGGCGTATGCCGGGCCAGCCCACTCCGCTCACGCTTACAGGGGTGACGTAACAAGCTACATTTCCGCGATCTTCTCCACTGCCTGGAGTGACATGGTTGCGTCCACTGTCCACTACACTCCAAACACCAGCAGTATATGTTGACATGGACATGTCTGTGGTCTGCACACTTGGCATTGTGTACATTCTCATTCAAGGGTCACTTGCCTCCTTCGCACATGCCTGGTTCCCACCTCTCCCCACATTCTGCTATTGTGTGGCTGAGGTGCCATGCCGTTGATGGCTTGTGTACATGGCTAGCCCAGGTTACCACAGTAAGTTGTGCTGTCGTGTCTGGTAGGTGGGCATGTTGTTTGGCATGTTGTATGTGAGTTTGAACCGTGTGCATTCCCAGAGTCGTGAGTTGCATGACTGTGTAGTTGAGGTGTGTGGTGTGTTCATTTGGTACTTACCAACGAGCAATGCATTCCCATAGGTGCCAGCCTCAAAGCGCTGGTTGATGATGGACTGTCTGAAGATGAAGGAATCATGCACACTGCCTGGGTAGTTGGCGACGACATTGGTGAAGAGTCCCAGGTGGTCCACTATTGCCTGCACATTGATGGAATGCGTGTGCTTCCTGTTGCGGTAATTGTGTGCGGTGGCGGCAGGGGGCACGAGGAGTACATGTGTGCAGTCAATTGCCCCCAACACGTGCGGGAAGCCAGCTATGGCGTAGAAGCTTTGCTTGGTCTCCAGCTGTTCCTGCGCAGTGTGTGGGAAGTAAAGGTGCTGGGGTACCAAGCTGATGATGGCATCCAAGACGTGTGAGGAACTTGGATAGGGCTGGCTGTGAGACTCCTCCGACTCTGGCAGTTGTTGGTTGGAAGGTACCAGAGACCAACAGGTGCAGCACAGCCAGCAGCTTTGTCTGCGGAGGGATGTTGGTTGTCCGCTGTGTTGGTACTGTCAGCCTGTGGGCAATGATGGTCAGGATACGGAGGATGGTTGTCCTTTTGAGCCTGTAGTGGGCAATGACATCCTCTGGTGTTAAGTCTGTGAGGCTGGTGCATTTTCTGAAGGTCCGCTGTCTTTGTCTGCGCTGCCTCTGTGGTAGTCTGGGGGGGCAGGGGGGTCCGGGGGGTGGTGGGCCTGGGTGTGGTGGCGGTGGGTGTTGTGGCCCTCTTGGGGCTTCGAGCTGCATGATCAGTAGCTCCATGGCATTTGTTGTTCTTCAGGTGTGGCTCTGGTCTGGGCTCCCTTTTGTGGTGCAGGTTGTCGTCCGACTTAACACCAGGTAAGAGCAGGTGTTAAATCCCTGCTGCTAACGCGCCTTATCGCCTGTTTTGGGATCTTATCGCCGATCTGGCTGGTCGTAGAGAATATTGCGAAGTGGTGTTTTCGCTGCTTTTTGCACAGGAACGCCTACTCTGCATCTCATTACCGTTAGTTGCCGGTGTCATCCGTGGCGATGTTTTTTGCGGCTGCTATCGCAGGAAAACTGGCGATATCGGCTGTTAGCACCAGCTTGTGAATAGGGCGTTAAATCTATCGCCACTTTGGCTGCGATAAAGTGCCGCTAACTCGGCGATAAGTCCTTGAGAATATGCCCCTCAATGTTTTATTTCAACAGCAGTAGCAGTGTCACGTTCGTTCATTTTGCAATACTGGAAAACAACCAATGTCCCCTCTTTTAAGTTAAGGGCTGAGAAAATGAGGAAGACTAACATTTTTGAAAAGGCATGTGCAAAAAGAGTGGGGGCCCTCCCGAGGTTTTTTTTTTTAGCAATTTGGGGGGATTGGATGGTTCTGGAATTTTCCCCTTCAGTTATCTGCGATTGATTCAGTAAGTTAAACACAGAGCTGTTGATGGTTTGCAATTTGCAATATGACTGGGATCAATGGCACTTTGATAGCACAGCTTCACTTTATATGTTAGACACATGGCAAGAAATCAGATTGAACAATGCTGTCAATTAAAGCAATGTCAGTGGTTTTTTTTTAATGCTCGAGAACACTTTGAGGTCGATTACGATGTCGTCAGGAAAGGCTCCGAACGGCATTCGATTCGGTCGAATCCGATTCGGAACCCGCCTTTCCGACTGACTCAGACATGTTTCCCAACAAGTGATTGCGATGGCTGGGAAGCATTCAAACTGTCAGACTCGTTTTCAAAAGGCATTGAGAGTAACCGAGTCGGTCAGAGCCAATTCATAGCGGTCTACAGAGCGAGTTTCTGACCGAGCGATTACAATGTCAGATTTGGACAGCCTTTCCGAATCGGTTGTTCAGAAACAAATCAGCTGTTGGAATTTGACTTAGGGGGCCCATACCAGCCCCCCTTTACCGGAGGCCCTCCGAATCGGGTCCGTGGGGGTACCCAAGGGATCCCCCTTTCCAACCATGCACAGTGTGGCAGGCACCACGGGGTGCCCACCAGAGTGTGCACGATTTTCCCCAGCCACCCCTTTCTTCAATGCGAGCCTGTGTTCTCGTTCGGAAAACAAGCTCCCATTTAAGTCAATGGGAGTCCGACCAGATCGTATCCTGAAGCATCCAGAAACATCCAAATCGCTAGGGCGGACTCCCCCGATCCGAGTCGTTCGGAGAGCATCCTGGAACCGATTCGGTTGGAATGCTTTCCTAACGACATCGTAATTGATCCCTTTATTGTTATTCTATGTCCATTGTTAGGTAATATGCATTTCCCCCCTCTGTGATATATATAATGGTTTGTGATTGTCAACATGAGAGGATTAACTGTACTTCAGTAGCATAAATGCACTTTAAATGCCAGATGTATGCCGTGAGAACTGGTTAAGTAATGATGCTGATGAAAGCAATAGTTTTATCTTTAATGCACGTGAGCACTTTATTGCTTTCTTATGTCTATCATTATTTAAATCCATTTTTATCCTGTGATGACAAAAATGGCATTAACTGGTACATATATTTGTAATATATTTTGTCCTTATCCTGCCAATAAAAAATATATTTAAAAAGTATAAGTAAGGCTATATATATATATATATATATATATATATATATATATCAAAACACACAGTTCACCCATGAGGGAAAGCCACAAACAGGTAGGTAATTTTCGTTTATTTAGTAGAAGCTGCAGCCGAGGAAAAGGCAGATTCACAAAAGATTTTCATCAGCCTGACGTGTTTCATGCTTAGGAGCATTTCTTCAGAGGCAGTTCATTAAATGAAGTGACGCATGAGGCAGTACTTGTATCCCTCCGAACCATCTGCCTCAGTGGGTGTCGGCTCGCGCTGAGCCTGTTGGTTCATGTAGTGCCTGGAATACTACTCAAGTGAGCTGCTGCACTTCGCCGAAATAAATTGAAATTAAAACCCCAGTGGGTATTGCAAATGTCTTTCTTACGCTTGGCTGCACAGTGACCTTCCACAAACGACCTCCTGTCCTTAGAGCGCTGGTGGTAAAATACTTCCAACTCGGTCCAATGATATATGGCAGGGCTTCCCCACGACCGGGACCAGCCATTAAACATCAAAACACACAGTTCACCCATGAGGAAAGCCACAAACAGGTAGGTAATTTTCGTTTATTTAGTAGAAGCTGCAGCCGAGGAGAAAGCAGATTCACAAAAGATTTTCATCAGCCTGACGCGTTTCATGCTTAGGAGCATTTCTTCAGAGGCAGTTCATTAAATGAAGTGACGCATGAGGCAGTACTTGTATCCTTCCGAACCATCTGCCTCAGTGGGCGTCGGCTCGCGCTGAGCCTGTTGGTTCATGTAGTGCCTGGAATACTACTCAAGTGAGCTGCTGCACTTCGCCGAAATAAATTGAAATTAAAACCCCAGTGGGTATTGCAAATGTCTTTCTTACGCCTGGCTGCACAGTGACCTTCCACAAACGACCTCCTGTCCTTAGAGCGCTGGTGGTAAAATACTTCCAACTCGGTCCAATGATGTATGGCAGGGCTTCCCCACGACCGGGACCAGCCGTTAAACATCAAAACACACAGTTCACCCATGAGGGAAAGCCACAAACAGGTAGGTAATTTTCGTTTATTTAGTAGAAGCTGCAGCCGAGGAGAAAGCAGATTCACAAAAGATTTTCATCAGCCTGACGCGTTTCATGCTTAGGAGCATTTCTTCAGAGGCAGTTCATTAAATGAAGTGACGCATGAGGCAGTACTTGTATCCTTCCGAACCATCTGCCTCAGTGGGCGTCGGCTCGCGCTGAGCCTGTTGGTTCATGTAGTGCCTGGAATACTACTCAAGTGAGCTGCTGCACTTCGCCGAAATAAATTGAAATTAAAACCCCAGTGGGTATTGCAAATGTCTTTCTTACGCTTGGCTGCACAGTGACCTTCCACAAACGACCTCCTGTCCTTAGAGCGCTGGTGGTAAAATACTTCCAACTCGGTCCAATGATATATGGCAGTGCTTCCCCACGACCGGGACCAGCCGTTAAACATCAAAACACACAGTTCACCCATGAGGGAAAGCCACAAACAGGTAGGTAATTTTCGTTTATTTAGTAGAAGCTGCAGCCGAGGAGAAAGCAGATTCACAAAAGATTTTCATCAGCCTGACGCATTTCATGCTTAGGAGCATTTCTTCAGAGGCAGTTCATTAAATGAAGTGACGCATGAGGCAGTACTTGTATCCTTCCGAACCATCTGCCTCAGTGGGCGTCGGCTCGCGCTGAGCCTGTTGGTTCATGTAGTGCCTGGAATACTACTCAAGTGAGCTGCTGCACTTCGCCGAAATAAATTGAAATTAAAACCCCAGTGGGTATTGCAAATGTCTTTCTTACGCTTGGCTGCACAGTGACCTTCCACAAACGACCTCCTGTCCTTAGAGCGCTGGTGGTAAAATACTTCCAAGTCGGTCCAATGATATATGGCAGGGCTTCCCCACGACCGGGACCAGCCGTTAAACATCAAAACACACAGTTCACCCATGAGGGAAAGCCACAAACAGGTAGGTAATTTTCGTTTATTTAGTAGAAGCTGCAGCCGAGGAGAAAGCAGATTCACAAAAGATTTTCATCAGCCTGACGCATTTCATGCTTAGGAGCATTTCTTCAGAGGCAGTTCATTAAATGAAGTGACGCATGAGGCAGTACTTGTATCCTTCCGAACCATCTGCCTCAGTGGGCGTCGGCTCGCGCTGAGCCTGTTGGTTCATGTAGTGCCTGGAATACTACTCAAGTGAGCTGCTGCACTTCGCCGAAATAAATTAAAATTAAAATCCCAGTGGGTATTGCAAATGTCTTTCTTACGCTTGGCTGCACAGTGACCTTCCACAAACGACCTCCTGTCCTTAGAGCGCTGGTGGTAAAATACTTCCAACTCGGTCCAATGATATATGGCAGGGCTTCCCCACGACCGGGACCAGCCGTTAAACATCAAAACACACAGTTCACCCATGAGGGATAGCCACAATCAGGTAGGTAATTTTCGTTTATTTAGTAGAAGCTGCAGCCGAGGAGAAAGCAGATTCACAAAAGATTTTCATCAGCCTGACGCGTTTCATGCTTAGGAGCATTTCTTCAGAGGCAGTTCATTAAATGAAGTGACGCATGAGGCAGTACTTGTATCCTTCCGAACCATCTGCCTCAGTGGGCGTCGGCTCGCGCTGAGCCTGTTGGTTCATGTAGTGCCTGGAATACTACTCAAGTGAGCTGCTGCACTTTGCCGAAATAAATTGAAATTAAAACCCCAGTGGGTATTGCAAATGTCTTTCTTACGCTTGGCTGCACAGTGACCTTCCACAAACGACCTCCTGTCCTTTGAGCGCTGGTGGTAAAATACTTCCAACTCGGTCCAATGATATATGGCAGGGCTTCCCCACGACCGGGACCAGCCGTTAAACATCAAAACACACAGTTCACCCATGAGGGAAAGCCACAAACAGGTAGGTAATTTTCGTTTATTTAGTCGAAGCTGCAGCCGAGGAGAAAGCAGATTCACAAAAGATTTTCATCAGCCTGACGCGTTTCATGCTTAGGAGCATTTCTTCAGAGGCAGTTCATTAAATGAAGTGATGCATGAGGCAGTACTTGTATCCTTCCGAACCATCTGCCTCAGTGGGCGTCGGCTCGCGCTGAGCCTGTTGGTTCATGTACTGCCTGGAATACTACTCAAGTGAGCTGCTGCACATCGCCGAAATAAATTGAAATTAAAACCCCAGTGGGTATTGCAAATGTCTTTCTTACGCTTGGCTGCACAGTGACCTTCCACAAACGACCTCCTGTCCTTAGAGCGCTGGTGGTAAAATACTTCCAACTCGGTCCAATGATATATGGCAGGGCTTCCCCACGACCGGGACCAGCCGTTAAAAATCAAAACACACAGTTCACCCATGAGGGAAAGCCACAAACAGGTAGGTAATTTTCGTTTATTTAGTAGAAGCTGCAGCCGAGGAGAAAGCAGATTCACAAAAGATTTTCATCAGCCTGACACGTTTCATGCTTAGGAGCATTTCTTCAGCGGCAGTTCATTAAATGAAGTGACGCATGAGGCAGTACTTGTATCCTTCCGAACCATGTGCCTCAGTGGGCGTCGGCTCGCGCTGGGCCTGTTGGTTCATGTAGTGCCTGGAATACTACTCAAGTGAGCTGCTGCACTTCGCCGAAATAAATTGAAATTAAAACCCCAGTGGGTATTGCAAATGTCGTTCTTACGCTTGGCTGCACAGTAACCTTCCACAAACGACCTCCTGTCCTTAGAGCGCTGGTGGTAAAATACTTCCAACTCGGTCCAATGATATATGGCAGGGCTTCCCCACGACCGGGACCAGCCGTTAAACATCAAAACACACAGTTCACCCATGAGGGAAAGCCACAAACAGGTAGGTAATTTTCGTTTATTTAGTAGAAGCTGCAGCCGAGGAGAAAGCAGATTCACAAAAGATTTTCATCAGCCTGACGCGTTTCATGCTTAGGAGCATTTCTTCAGAGGCAGTTCATTAAATGAAGTGACGCATGAGGCAGTACTTGTATCCTTCCGAACCATCTGCCTAAGCATGAAACGCGTCAGGCTGATGAAAATCTTTTGTGAATCTGCTTTCTCCTCGGCTGCAGCTTCTACTAAATAAACGAAAATTACCTACCTGTTTGTGGCTTTCCTCATGGGTGAACTGTGTGTTTTGATATATATATATATATATATATATATATATATATATATATATATATATATATATATATATATATATATATATATATATATGTATATATATATATTGTCCCAGTTTGGTTCCTCCTTTCGCCAGAGTCGATAACGCTCAGTATGGGTGCGAGCTCCCGCGGCTGAACCACACCGCTTAACACATCTTCCAAATCCTCTTTCCAGAGGAAAAACGGTCCGCACTCTTGCAGGTTTTGCGATTTTTTTATTTTTCTATCTCCTTCGTTCGATCTACGCGTTTCGGTATTACAAATACCTTGCTCATGATCGTGAGCAAGGTATTTGTAATACCGAAACGCGTAGATCTTGTTTCACCTGTATTCTTGTTTATACATATGAACATCAAACGAAGGAGATAGAAAAATAAAAAAATCGCAAAACCTGCAAGAGTGCGGACCGTTTTTCCTCTGGGAAGAGGACTTGGAAGATATATATATATATATATATATATATATGAGAGAGAGAGAGAGAGAGAGAGAGAGAGAGAGAGAGAGAGAGAGAGAGAGTGTCTAGGGGTGAGTAGTGGTAAAGGTGGCAGATTAGGAGTAAATAGAAAAGGAAAAAGGGGGATTCAGAAAAGAAAAATAAATAATATGAATGCTGCTCTGTATTAAAAGGCAAGGTTTACAAATGTGCACCGTTGACCACTTTAAATCTTTAAATGGAAGGGATGCTACTCCTTGACATTGAGTGTCATCCATGGGAATGCCCCATTAAAGGATTTCTGGTTGTTCCCATGGACTCTGTATGGAACATGCCAAAGCACTTCCCAGTCAGAGGACAAGCCAAACTTTTAGCTCTCCAAGGTTAGCTGACATGCAGCACTTCCTAATAGGAAGGTTTGTCCTGTGCATGCTTCTACATCAGTGCATGGTCTCTTTTCAATGCAAAATGAGAGCCCCTCCTCTTTAAAAAAAAAAAAAGTGCATGGAACAATGGTTGTGAATGCGATGTTACAGAAGTGGCCTCTTGACACATTTTGTGTTACGAAACTATGGCCACTGATTCACAAATGGCACTTTTGAGAACCATTTGTTCAGCCTCTTGTGTGTCGTATTGTTGTCGTCCCTCGGTTCTTTGTTTGTGTTCGAAAAATGGTCAGAGGAGCTGATGATCCATTTGGATTTTGTTTAATTGTATTGTATTGAAATTGCATTTATATAGTGCTTACTACCCCTGACGAGGCATCAAAGCACTTTTTCGACTAGTAGTACGCTACTCCGGAACCCATAAAGGATTAGTGGTAAATTAGTATGGTGAAATATGAAAGTAATTTGAGTGGTAGATATGTTAGTCAGTTATATGGATTGAGAAGGCTAGTGGAGGGATAGAAGAGGGAAAAAGGTTTGCATTTATAAAGCGCTTGCTACCCCTGATGAGGTGTTGATGTTCTTTTTTGGCGAGTAGCACTCTACTCCGGAACCCATAAAGGAATAGTGGTGATTAATATAGTGAAATATGAAAGTAATTTGAGTGGTGGATATGTTAGTCAGTTATTTAGATTGAGAAGAAAGAGGGAAGGGTCTAGAATCTTTTTTTATTTGTGAGTTTATAGCTGTAGGAGGGGGTTTGGGGTGAGTAAAGGGGAGGTGGAGGGGAGTTAGTATAGGGAAAAATAAAATTAATTTGAGTGGTGGACATGTTATTCTTTTTTAGGATTGAAAATGAATAAAGGAGGGATAGAAGAGGGTAGAAGAGGGAAGGAGGGATAGAAGACGGAAGGGTCTAGAATATTCTTTATTTTTTTGAGTCCAAAGCATTAGGAGGGGGTTTGGGATGAGTAAAAGGGATATGGAGGGGGAAGAGTCAGAGGTAATGGTTTAGAAAGGCTTGCTTGGGAGGTCTGAATAGTAAGAGGTATGAGATGATGCAAGGAGGGGTAGAGGGGGAATTGTCTAGAAAGGGTTGTTTTGGGGATCATAGTAGTGGTATGGAGTTTGGAATGAATGAGAGAGTGGGGGTAGAGGCTATAGGGTGAGAAATAGGGTAATGCATTGGAAAGTGTAGTAGAATGAGGTTTGATGTGAGTCAGAGAGTTGAGATAGAGGATATATTGAGAGCTGGATACGGTGAGAAATAGGTTAGTGCATTGGATATGCTGAATTAGAAGAAAACTAATAAATATAAAGATACATAAGTACATGGAAGGTATATATATGCATAAGGAAGGTGGTATATGTAGATTAAAGATGCATTTAATAAAGTCCGGCTTTCAAGTGTTGTTGTCCTTTAAATTAATTTATTTGTTTTTTTATTTTTTGTAATTCAATAGTGAAGCAACTGTAGATAGATAGTTATGATATAACGGATTTACTTATTTATGCAGTTACTTATATACATGATAAAAATATAGAATAATGTAACAATCAGTAAGATGTACATTTGTTAAGCAGAACTAACGAATATCTATATTTTAAAAACATAATTATTATACACGTTTATACAAAGCAATACACATATATAAGTACTTAACTATAGTCCAAATAAATGCTTATATACAGAGGGATATGCTATATATTTCTGTTCGCGTATGGTGGTCGTGTGGGGTAGAGCCAAATCGTGAGTAGTTTTCTGAAGATAAGGTGGTTATCCGTGAATCTTAAGTTGGGGGGAAAGAGTTCCATAGTTTGCCTGCTTGAACAGAGAAGGCTGTGCCACCCATGTTTTTTTTCTTGTACGTTGGGATTTTCAGGCGAGGTGCCACTCTAGAGCGGAGGTTCCTTTGTTGAATGTGTTTGGTGACTTTATTCCTGATGAAGAACGGTCCTGTTCCATGTATCAATTTGTGGGTGATACAAAGCAGCTTGAAAGTGGATCTTCTGGCAGACGGTAACCAATGCAGGGCTTTCAAGGGATGGGAGATGTGGTCATGTAGGGTTATATGTAAGAGTAGTCTAGTTCTGAATCTGTTATAGTCTTTTCATAGTCGTTAAAGGTGATCTGTGGTAGAGGCTATTGTAGTGATTGAGTTTTGACAAAACAAGAGAGATGGTAGCCTGGACCTTGTGTGGAAATCCCAGATGGGGGTAGATTAGTCGCAGAGTTTTTATAGTAACAAAACTTGATCTTGCTAGTTTGTCCACTTGGGCATTCTATAGCTTGGAGTCCATGGTCCTTCCGAGGTTTCTTACTTCCTTAAATACTTTAGGCGGTGCTCCTAGATCATCAGGCCAGGCGTCAAGGGGTCGTAATTTTTCCAATTGCCACACGTGAGTATTTCTGCTTTGTAAGCATTCAATTTGAGATGGCTCCATGTCATTCATCAATCCACAGTCTGAGACAACTGAAAATTGGCAACTTTCCAATGTCTTTTGGGCATTCCAGTTGAAGGAGTATTTGCATGTCATCTGCATAGTTATAGCACATGAGGTGAAACTGATTGATCAGTGCCGGTAATGACTTCATGTAGATTTGAAAAGCATGGGCGAGATGATAGAGCCTTGAGGGACACTTGTTTTTGTGAAGTCTGGTTTGGATGAGAAGGGGGGTATGGATGGCATTAGTTCTGTTTCCAAGGTAGGATGTGATCCAGTCTAGAGCAGTTCCCTGTATGCCGGCTTCATAGAGTCTTTGTATCAGAGTGTCATGGTGAACCATGTCAAAGGCAGCCGTGAGGTCCACGAGTAGTAGAGCAGCAACACCGTTCCGGTCAACTGTGTTCTTCAGGTCATCCCAGATGGCAACAAGGGCAGATTCTGTGCCTCTTCCTGGAAGGAATCTGGGTTCGAAGTCTGAAAGTATGGCATTATCTTCATTAAATTGTGACATCTGGGCGAATGCTGCTCTTTCTATCAGTTGGCCCAGGAAAGGTCCATTTGTAATCGGTCTGTAGTTGTCAGGGTTCAGCGGGTCCAAGTTTGTTTTCTTCAGTAATGGGCATATGTATGACTTTTTGAGTTCTTCTGGAAATATTCTGGTAGTTAAGGAATTGTTGATGATTCTTCTAACTGGTGTGGCAGCAGGGGTTGTTAGAAGAATTCTCTTGAAGGTTTGTGGTGAACATGGGTCAGAAGGGCGACCGTCAGGCCAGCTTGCTTTGTCCAGATCCATAAATTCATCCTGTGAAATGTGACGGAAGGAACGAAGAGGCTGGGTTAGAGTATTCTTGGATTGTTGTTTTGGAAAAGGGTTGGTGCTGATGCTTTGTCTCTGTTTTAAATATAAGTCCAACATGTCTGCTTTGGCCGTGTAATGATTTGCCAGTTTGTCTTTGAAATCTTGAGTAACGGGATGAGCTCCTTCTAGGCAATTTGGTTTACGAAATTCATTGAGAATTTTGTAGAATTCTTTATTTGCACATTTGGCTTTTTGAATTCTGTCTGAATAGTACATTTTCTGTTTTTTGTTTGCTGACTTCTATAATCTGTTAAGTTTCTGTAGGTGAAGTTTGTCTAAATTGGTGTTTGTTTTGAGCCAGGTATGTTGCAGCTTTCTAAGTTGTTGTTTTGTCTCTTTTATCTCTGCATTTCTCCAAAGTGCTTGTTTTCTTTTGCTCTGTTGTGTCTTTTTTAGTGGTATTAGGATATCAAAAGCTTCCTGTAGCCACTCATATAGTTTTTGAATGGAATGTATTGTGTCTAGATCTGTACTGGAAGTTAGTTGTGTTTCTAAGTGTTCCAAATTGAGTTTGTTCCACAGTCGATAGATGCATGCATGTAAGGTGGTTTTAGGTGTGTCGCTTTGTGTTGTTTTATGTTGGAAAGCAAGCAAATGGTGGTCTGAACATGTGAATGGAGTCATTCTTTGAAAGGTAACTAGTTTTGTATTTGCAAAAATGACATCTAGGATGTGTCCAGCGATGTTAGTGGGTTTGTGGAGGATCTGATTCAGGCTCAGTGCATCTAGACCAGCGATTATTGTTTTTGGATGGGGCATATTGTCAAACCAAATGTTGAGATCCCCCAGAATGCATAGGTTGGAGTGTAGTGTTATCAGGTTTGAAACCATGTCTAGAAGTGTGTCTGGGAATGTTGCATTGCTAGGTGGAGGTCTGTAAAGGAGCAGGAAGTTACAGGAGGAAGATGGTGCAGGATTGCATCTGGTGAAAAGGGCCTCACAGTCTTTTATGGAGACTTAGTCAGCTTTAGTGATATGTAATGTTTGTGTGAACACAACAGCTAGGCCACCTCCTCTTTTGCCTCTATTATTTTGGGTGATAGTTTGGATGATTCAGTTATAAATAGTATGTCAGGTTTTCAGTCAGTTAGAAGGTCGCAGATGTGATGTTTGTATTTAGAGAGCGATCGAGCATTTATTAGTAGACAGTTTAGAGAACGTGCTTTGGTGATAGTGAGACTTTGTTTTGTAGAAGAGTGAGCAATATTTTGTGAGCTTGCAGCAGGTGTGTCCTTAGTGTTGGTATTAGCTGTATGAGGATAGCAATTGTGTAGCTGTTCTGGGAATATCACACATCAGTACTTCTTTAATGTGAGAAATACCCTACTTCCAAATCCAAGTACGGATAGGTAATGAATTATTGAATCACGGGGGCTGCCAAAAAAAGCACTTAGTGGTCCATTTTCAATTAGGTGCCCTCCCCCATGGTGTCGTTGATGCAGTAGAGGTATGTGCCGTGCACAGTTCACCCATTTCAAAGGATCCACTGTGTGTGCTAGCATTTCCCTCACAAAATGTACTCACATCCATAGTTGGTGAATTTTCAGGTAGATAAACAAGTGGCATAAACTGCAAGGATCCATCTTCTGCAATAACATAAATGAACCACCTCTGACCGTGAATGTTTTCTCGTGAGAGGAGGGCATTATGGGATTTGTTCTGCAGGGGCTTGAATGGTTTGAGTGGCAGGCAAAGACAGAAAGAACCCTAAATTGGGTGCTCGCTATCATGCCATTTTCATCAGCACAAAGTCCGCTGGAAGTGTTTCCCAGTGGCAGAGTCGGTTTCACAATCACGAAAAACTGCATCTAACCACAGTCTAAAAGGCAGGGGACCACAGACGAGAGTGAATGGGAACTTGGTCAATTTTGGGCAGGAGCCCCCTTTTTACAGTCAGTTAAATGAGCCTTTCAGTGCCTAAACAGACACTACATGTCATGGGCTACCAGTGGCTGCATTAGCTACAAGGACCTCTGGGCCAATAGCTGATCCAACCTAGATGCAGTATATACAATGCAATGCTGCAAATAGGAGTCTCATGTAAGCTGCTATTTCCAACGCGCTTGTATTTTTATTTAGAGCCTAGAGCTTACTAGCTTACCTCATTTGAATAGAATGTATACAATCTTCATGTCCTAATTCGAATGGATTATCAATAGTGACAGCTTATCTGCCCCTGGCTGAACACAAGATAAAGGCCCATATGCAAATTTCCCCTACTTCCCTTCTGCTAGGAAAACTCTAACGTTTCATCTTGTGTATTAGTTGTGGTACATTGTTTTTCATGAGAATATGGATGACCAAGATTAGCCAACCAGAATTTGGGCATGGCATGAAATAAAGCTAGTGAGAACAATTTAAAGACTTTTGGATTAGTAAATTATTTGGAGCAAGCATTGGCAATGTAAATAGGACAGACATTTGTATTGTAAATATGCATTGACACTCCACTTTCACACACACATTGAAAAAGATGACATACATAGAAAATATGCAGAGCAATACATATTCATCCAAGCACATACAGTCCAGCACACCTTTAGCCTGCCATCTACACAGACCAGCACACAAACAGAGACCTATACTCACAAACCCAAAGACACCTCTAGACATGTACCACCTAATAGGGATTTACCCATACACTCCGATAAAGGAACATGTTAGACTTGGCATCTTTTGGCGTGTTTCCCCTGACTTTTTGCTTTCTGACCTCGGCATGTCCTGATAGTGAATTACAGCCTAGTTCGTTTTTCACTATTGCAAGGCTACCTGTTCCCCCTAGGCCAGAACGGGCAGTTTTGATTATTACGGTTTATAATCCTAACTGACCCTGGGAACATGGTAGAAATTCGAGTTTAGTATGCCTGGACTCAGAATGATAAAATGCATCTTTTAGTGAAGTTGGTTTTAACATTCTGTGTTTGAAAATACCACTTTTAGAAAGTGGGTAATTTCTTGTCTAACCATCCAAGCCGGCCTCTGCGAGGTTGTGTATTCCTTGTCTGGAATGTGAGTGACAGGGGCTGGGGGATGCCAGGAGACAGGGTGAGTCAGCACAGGGCTGAATAGCAAGATCTACATGTAGATGGGTGGGAGGGGTCGCACCTGGGCCCTGAATAGGACAGTGCCCTCCCTCCACAATGCTGGCTCCACCTCCTGTGGTGCGTCTGATGTCCCTGGCCTACTCACTGAAAGAAGGGACGGAGACTTGTCAACAAAGTGCTCCAGAACTGGTTTGGACTAGGCAAAGGCCTCTCTGCCTCCAGAGAACAAAGGAATTTGGAATATAAATATTGGGGCCCTGACCCCATGAATTTAGATCTCGCTGGAATCAAGGAACCTGCCAAGACGAAGAGCTGGAAGAGCTGCCAGGAGGAGTACTGCCCCTTTGCTGTGTTGTTGCTTTGTTGGGTTGGCCTGCAGCTGCTGCTTCTGCCTTGGGCAGTGAAAGGACTGAACTTTCTACAAACTTGTGCTGAGTATCTCCAAGGGCCTGAAACCGAGCTGGCCTCCTGTTAAGAAGTCTCAGGGACTACAAAGACTTCACAAGCCTCTGGGTACCGCTTCTGGAACGCTGTTTCAGTTGCCACAGAGGAAGGGAACTGCAACCGAATCCGTCAGCCGAATCCATCCCTGGCCGGTGACCTGTTTGCACCGCAGACCGCATCGCCCGCTTCGCATCGCAACCCTGGTCTCACCGTGGGCGACGTCCGGCGCCGCCAACATCGAGCCGCTGCTTGCACCGTGACCTGTGGGCACCGCAGTTTGCATCGCATCGCTTCACTGAACCAACCAGACCCGACCGACGCGGTCGCTGCAACTGGCTCAAGAGTCGTGACCGCACCGCATTTGGGGCACCGCTCGCACGTCTGCGACGCACCGCTCCGACTCGCACCGCTGTCCGACGCCAGCTCCCGCACTCCGGCTAGGTCGCCTGCATCGCAACCTGTCAGCACCGCATCGAGCACCGTCTCACCCTGCATCGCACGCCTTGGACTCACCGACTCCGTCTGCACGACGCTCATCGAGCCGCTGCCTGCACCGCATCGAGGGACACCGCACCTTGCATCGCTCCGTCTTGGACCGCAACCGCAACGAACGCCGACCGGCTCGTACACTCCGTACCAGCCACAACGAGAAAGGTACTGTAACCGAGTCTGTTCATGACTCTGCTGGCCCGTATCGACGCGGTCGGCTGGAACTGTTAGACTCTGTGGTTTTCAGCATCACGGTAGACTCAGACGGAGCTACCGACTCGTACGAACTTTGCTTTTGTGCTATTCCTGCAAAGAAGAAGTTACCTTATCAAGTATTCGTTTTTAAAGTATAGTATTGTGGACTTTTGTCGTAATTGGTCTTGTCTTGAGTATATAAAAATTGGTTATTTTTCTAAACTGGTGTGGTGTCCGTTTGTAGTGCTTACACTGTATTACTGTTGGTTATGTGCAAATGCTTTACACACTGCCTCTGAATTAAGCCCGACTGCTCGTGCCAAGCTACCACGAGGGTGAGCAGGGGTTACTTCACGAGTGTAACACCCTTACCCTGACTAGGAAGAAGGGTCCCTACTTGGACAAAGGTGCAAGCCCTTGCCAACTAGAGATCCCATTTCTAACAGAACATGACTTATGTTAGCTATGTGCATAGCACATTTTGCTGTTCAAAGACCACCCAAAGCAGTAGTGACAGGAGAAAGGGGGCAGAACAGAGATGGAATGAAAATGGGGCCTGGTGAATGGAATGGTCTTCCCTACAAATCAGGGGTAGTTGGTATCCAACCTTAGGCGTCTGCTTGGCATTATAATTTAATAATGGCACACCATGCTCAATTTAAAGTATTCCTGTGATCAACATTATTTTTATTATTTTGTAGTCCACGGTCCAAAACATGTAATTACCCTCTGTATTGCTTTCCTTTTAGGTTTCCCTTGCATTTCATCACTTCCTTTTAAACTGTTGCTTCCACTTTCATACTGGCTGATTGATGCATGGGAAGAAATGTAGGAATTTCTCTTTACTGTGGAGTGAAAATGCTTTAATAAGCATGAGCTGTGGTTTACCTTTTCTTCAGCGTTTGTAAAATGTTTGTTTTTAGATTTGTGTTTTTTAATTGGCCCTTCTATGCTACGGATACGATTTAGCAATGATGTCTGGAATACTGGAGATTGAAAAGTGGCAAATAGGTTTCTCAGATGAGTAGATAGATCACCAGTCATGATATGATGACTTTGGGGCTGATTATGATGGCGGTCGGATGAGCATCCGACCCCCATCATTGTGGGAAATGGACCAGCCGACAGGTAGTCGGCGATCCCTCCCACCAAATTATGATCCAACCACCGTGGAGGCGGTCAGAAACATGCTTCTTAGCATTGAGGCTTGTGCTGCGGCCCAGAAAAGCTCAGCAGCACAAGCCCTAATGCAAAAAGGCATGTTTGTAAACATCCCTGCACCCTATGACAGGCACCATGCGGTGCCTGCCACATGAAGCAGGGATGTTTAGAAGGGCACCACAGGTACCCCAAGGGCTCATAGCAGAGGGCCAGGGAGGACAGGAGCCCTACTAGGGGCCGCAAAAAAGCCTTTCGGACACCCTTTTCACGTCGGAAGAACCGACGTGAAATGGCTAGCGGAAAGGTGGATCGTAATCCCCACAGCAGTGCCTGAGAAGGCACCGCCTCCATTTTGGGGAATGCGATCTGACCGAATTTCCGACAGGCAGTCGGTCAGTCCTTGGGGCAACGCGGTCCAACTGACCGCATCGTGATGTGGCACTCTGACCGGGGTTGTAGATGTCGGTAAGACAGGCACTGACAGCAAATCGGTGTCGATCCCAACGACATTGTAATTGGCCCCTCAGTGTGACTACTCTGAGTAGATGAGAAATTTGCTAATAGTTCTTCAGTCTGAGATCATATGCAGCTAGTCACTAGTTGCAGACTTGGAACCCCCAAATACATAGAGGGAAATATCACCAAATACGTGTTTGTAGAAATTGCTTGAGTTGATGGTTATTTATTTGACGTGAGGGGCTGAGAATCTTCCTGCATGTACAGTTGTTGGCTTGAGTTGCGAACTTTGTGAGGTGGCTGTAGCAATACATAGATGTCCAAATGACAAGGCACTTGGCTACGATGAGTTACCAGTTGATTTGGTAAAGGACAATTTATCTCTGTGGGGCCCACTCATGACCAATGTTCTTAGAAATGTAGCAACCTGCGGTGCTTTTCAGGCTTGTTCCCATTCTATACCTGTACTAATTTTTAAAGAATGGTGACAAATGTGAACCAAGTTGCTACCGCCCCATCTTGCTCATTGATTCAAGGACATCAATTGCAGGCAGAATTCTATTGGGTAGACTTGGGAACTGGGCTGTGGTGAATCATATTTTGTCTGATCTCCAGTTCTGCTTTCAAACCAGTTTAGGAATGATTGAGCAATCCATTAATCTTTACCTTTTGACAGCAAAGTACACCAATGATAGGCCAGAAAATCTTTACTCGGCTACCATGGACCTTAGTGCAGCATTTGATCATGTTAACAGATCAAAACTTCAGGACATCATGACTGAACTAATGGCCAAAGTGAAAATTGTGTTTTTTTAAAGACATTTGCACTTTAATGTTACTGCAACTGTGATGTGTGGTCTAGATGATGATACCATGAGGCCTTTTAATATACAAAGGAGAGTTTGAAAGCTTGCATGCTTGCCACATTTTTGTTTTTGCTCTCCATTAAAGGGCTTGGGAAGATTTTTGCTGGAGCAGAGCATTGATTTCCACCAGGTGGGATTCGTAAGATACCAGCCTTGCTGTATGCTAAAGATGCGGTGTTGTTGGCAAGGACCCCTGTCGTACTTTAAAAACTGTGCTGGATCTGTTTGCTTTGTTTACGTCATGGTTGAACCTGATTTGCAGCCAAACTGGGTACTAAATCCTTAACAGAAATGGTGACCATCTATAGCTCTAAATGTGTCCTCATTGTAACTCAGTGCTTCATTTGTGAAAAAAAGAGTGCCGGTGCAGAAGCTCTGCTCAGAAGCCGGGGTGAGGAGGTGCAATTAAACATTGGCACTCCCTATATCAAGGTTGGTAGTCTTTAATCCAGTACCAGGCACTTTTTTCTCCCTCTTGCAGGTTCCTGCTTTCTCCCTTTGTGACAGTGTTTCTGTCTTTGTCTGCCTCCAACCCTCCAATCTGAATTTTTTTCCCTCTCTTGCACTCAGGAAATATCTGATTCAGAAATATAAACTCCAGTTCCCAAAAATAAGTGCTGGTGCTGCCCACCGGAACCACTGCCACAAATTAAGTAGTGCTTATGGTGTTGAACTTTGGGGGTATACTGATTAATTAGGAGTACAATGAACACAAAATGCAGGTCTTAGGAGGCTTTTGGCAGTTCCTTCCAGCACCTCCACATCTATATGCCATATGCCATGCCAAGCAGGGACTAGATTATGTCTCGGATCATATAAATCGAGTACACTGATTCTTTGGATAACTATCTGGACCAAGCCTGAACCTCATCTCAATCAGCTGGTATTGGGGGACTGTCTTAAAAATAAATAACGCTACAAAGATCCCATGGTTAAATTACATTAATAGTCAATGATTTAGTCAGGGTGTACCCGATTTTTACAGTAACCCTGTTAATATGACTAAATTGTGCAAGGTTTCACTAAAAGCAAGTTATCTTGACGTGCCGTGAAAGTAGAGAATTTATGGAATTCTATAAAAAAGACTGTCATAGCTTATTTTCCTATTGTGTCCACTTCAGCAATCGAACCCTATTTAAACTGGGTTTTTTCTTCTAGCTGCCACGCCTGTGTTAAGTTTCCACAATACTACCATGTTGTAAATGTGACTCCTGATTTCCTTTGGCCACCTTATACTTGGTTTTTTGTGATTACTATGATAAACTTAGAGTACTCTTGAAACCTATTCTAAGTTCTGCCAACAGACAATTTAGGCCAGCATTTCTATATCTTTGGATGCTCTCATCACCTTCTATTTGCTGAGTGTAGCAAACTATATTCAGAGATCAGTTAGTAGCACACTGTGACGGAGTCTGCAAGACATTATGGGCAACCCTCTCCCCAGTTTTGCTGTTAACTGGCAGACTTCCAATGGTTTTTCTGTTAAACTGTTCCCTGTATATGTACTGTGGTTTTATTGAAAAAATATTATCTCAAAGTATTTATAACTTGTACAGTTGTTTGATGTTTCTATGACTCTTAATATGCGCATTTTCATTTTTATTTTTTGCAAACCTTTATTGTGAATGTAACATAATAAAGAATTTTGACTTACTGATATTAATCAATATACTGAATTGAAGAACATTTATTCATGCCCTGTGCATCAAGTTATGGTTTTAGTTGTCATACTTTCCTATTTATACTCTCACATGATACTTGTGCAGAGGTAGAAGTAGAACATTATAAGAGATAAGAGAGATATTTGCAGGTTCTCATTTTCCAATTCTCTACAAGCTTCCAGAGATCCAATATTTTGAACTACTTTGATCCAAGTCTCCATCATTCACAGTCATATGGAAAAGTATTAACTTTAGCGAAAATAAGACTTTTGTAGGTTGTAGGTGTAGATTTTGCTTCTACATCACAGCTGTTAATGGATGAGCCTTCATTAGGAGGGGGTCAGTTATCAACTGAAACTCCCGGTGCTGGAAAGGAAAATATCTCACTAATTTATGAAAGGTCACCTCCCTTGAGGGGGAAAGCCCCTGACTAGCACCCTCTCTATGAAGCATGTGCACGAGGAAGAATGAAATGTGCCAGTTCACAAAGGACGAGGGGCCTGATTCACAAAGGTAAACTGAGACGAAAGTCTAACTTTACCATTTTTGGTATTCACAAAGGGCATTTACTACCCGTAAATGCCCTTTGTGAATACCAAAAGTTGAACTTTACGACTTTCGGCATTCACAAAGGGCATTTACGAGTAGTAAATGCCCTTTGCGAATACCGAAAGTCGCAAAGTTAGACTTTCGTCTTAGTTTACCTTTGTGAATCGGGCCCTAGGTATTATGATTAAGAAGAATATGTGAGATCAGTGTTAAGTAGGTGAAAAAGCAATACACTCTGCATATATTCAGAGGCCAAGATAACATTCACTGTAGATTAAGACAAAAGGTTTCTGCTGTTGTCAATCAGTCTGAGCAAAATCTCAAGTGTAAAGGTGACATAGACTATGAAGCAGAGGCAGGCTGAAAGGCTCATAGTTCAGTAATGAATTTGAGCAGTAAAAAAAAGCTTGCAGAATATTTCTCTCCTTGCAACTGAGAATGTTTATGCTTATGTGTTTATGTTTTGGGTTTTTGCAAAGTGCATGGCTGCTCAAGGGCTTCCCAGTGCTTGGTAAGAGAGTTGCTGGTGAGGGTACGAGTTTGGACAGTTATCGAGGGAACAGCCATGCCTTGAGATTCTTCCTGAAGCTGGGTTCTTTTTCAAGCAAACTCAGCTCCCTGGGCATGGAGTTCCACAGCTTTGGGGCCAGGTATGAAAATGATCTCCCCCCTTATCTTGATCGCTTGGTCCTTAGCGTTCACATAAGGCAGTCTTGTGAGGACCTAAGACATCTCTTTGGTACATATGGGAAGGTGAGGTCTCTGATCTTAAGCGGGACCCTGCCATTCATTGCTTTGTGAGCCAGGCAGAGAGATTAAAACTTGATCCTTGCTTCAATGGGCAACCAGTGAAGCAGTTTCAGGGAGGTCTTTACTGATCCATTTCTTGGGATTTTGAGAAGTAGCCTGGCCGTCGCATTCTGTGCTACTTGCAGTCTGTTAGTAACATATTGAGGTGAGCTCAGATACAGGGAGTTGCCATAATCCAGGTGGGAGACCACAAGGGCTTGGATTACTGTTCTTCTTAGCTGTTCTGGGATAAGCACTATGATATTCCGGATCATTCGAGTAGGGCAAAGCAGGTGGCTGCTAATTTTTCGGCTTGATCTTCCATCGTTAGTGTTTTATCCAACCACATGCCCAGATTCTTTATAGGGGATTTGGAAACGGAAGGGTTTCTCCAGCCATCTGGACAACTAATCATAGGCCTGGGACACTGTTTATTCTCCAGGATCATCCGTTCTGTTTTGTCGCCGTTTAATTTCAGGTGACAGTTGGCCATCCAGTTAGCCACCGTTTCCAGACAGGGCACTAACTGGTGATGTTTCGAGTTCGGCCCGCCCGCCACCGAGACCACCAGTTGTGTGTCATCCGCACAGGAGACAATAGACAACCCAAACTCCTGTACAATTTTTATTAACTGACGCATGTATATGTTGAACAGTGTGGGACTAAGCAACGAGCCCTAAGACACTCCACATAAGGCTGGCATTGTGTCAGAGAGACAGGTGGTTTCCATGATCTGAAATGTTCTACACTCAAAAAGGAGGTAAGCCACTCTAGGGCTTTCCCTTGAATTCCGACTTCCCTCAGTATTTTTGACAGAATTGGGTGGTCTACAGTGTGAAATGCTGCGCTTAGGTCCAGGAGCAGGATTGAGGCAGGGCCCCCTGATCCATGATGCTTTTGAGCTCCTCTGTAACCACCAGAAGAGCTGGTTCTGTGCTATGTTGTGATTAAAAACCCATATTTGTCTGATGTAGAAGGTTGTTCTCTTCCAGAAACTGGGATAAGTTATGGTTGACATGTTTCTCAAGCATTTTTCCTAGGGCATGTAGTAGAGAGATAGGGTGAAAATTGCCCAACATCGCTGGGTCTAGATGGGGTTTCTTCAGCAAGGGCCTAATGATTGCATGCTTTCACTTCTTTGGGACAATGCCAGAATCTAGAGAGAGTGTGAGCAGCTCTACTGCGGTGGGGAGAATAGATTTCCAATCCTTGAGTAAGATATGGGGGGTGCCGGATGTAGGGGGGATCCTGATTTGATTTTAACCTAAAGTAGCAGAGTATTCTCCTCATTCAGTACTGAAATGTGATTCAGAACAGGTTCGGCTCAGATCACTGTGGAGTCCGCTCCTAAATTCTGATCTATACCGGGGTTATTACACCAAAGTGAATCATAGATACTGTCCACATTATTTTAAAGAACGCTGCAAACGCGTTGCTTCTTTTTTTAGTGGATGGCTGAGGGGAGTTGCCCTGCTCAACCTTTGTCAGGGATTTTATTATCTTAAATAAATCTAGGGTACATAGGTCCTCTCTATGGTTTCACGCTAATCCCCTCACCGTCCCAATATAAATGAATGTTCCTCTGCCACTTTGCAGCAGCAGTTCTTTAAACAAATCATCAAATTAATACAGCAACGTAATTTTAAAAACAGCCCCACACTTTTTAAAATTGTTAAAATATACCGCAACGTGCCCCCTTTGAGCAATGCTCTCATAAGCGTGCCCGCACCCCAAACGCCATAAAAGGATGTGGCTGTCAGACACCTAGAGCGCCAACCTTCCGTACCTCTATGGTATCTAGGATACAGAGGTCCACTCTATGGTTTCATGCTAATCCCCTCACCGTCCCAATATAAATGAATGTTCCCCCGCCCCTTAGCAGCAGTTCTTTAAAAAACCATCGAATTCATACAGCTACGTAATTTTAAAAACAGCCCCACACTTACTAAAATTGTTAAAATATACAGTGACATGCCCCCTTTGAGCAACGCTTTCAGAATCACTCAAGTTTTCATTATCTAGCCTTCCTCCCAGTTTGGATTTGCTGCTTTCTCTGGCTCTCATTTGGCTTAATATCTATCTAATATATTTCTTGTGTGGATTACTCTGTGCTGTGGGCTACAGATTCAGATGTATTTTTGCTTGTTCTGGCTTCTTTAAACAAGCTGTTGCCACTGTACATCTGTGGAACTTTAGCTGAGAATGTGGGCGTCCACATTCTAAAATTATGTGAAGCTGCAGACCTTTCTTTTCACAGGTCATGGCAAAGCAAGAAAATATACAGTAAAACCAACCCAAAGCTTGAAGAAGTCCATAATCTCCATTAGCCCCTCAGTTGTAGCTCAAATGTCACTACATCTTTAGATGGCCCATATATTTATCAGGTAAATACAGTTTTCCTTTTGATGGGGCATGTTGGGAGAATACTTTGAGGACCAAAAATGGTACCCATCAGCCTACCACAGAATGAGCAAGAGCAGCAAGGACTGAGGAGGCAAGCAGTATAGCGAGATCACCTTTATTTCCTTATTTTTGGTCCATTCAACCACAACAGTGAAGCAAGGGACTGTGAAAGGAGAAGGAGTTTCGGTGTAATTACAACCACCAATCAAAATGTTTGGCCATTTTACTTGCCTCAAAAAAAGAAAATCACCCCATTGTCTGTTCTTCAATAAAGGCATATCTGTACTCTAAGGGGCACATGCATCAAGCTATTTTGTGATCGCAAACAGTGCGATTCGCAAAATCGGCCGTTTGCGATTGCAAATTAGCCCTAAGCCACGCATCATTGAAATTCGCAGAATAACTCGGAAAATCGTAAAATTTGCGATTCCCTATTTTGCGATCACAAAATAGCGAATTCGTATTTGCGAATTCGCTATTACGTAATCACAAACCTATGCATGAAACATTCGCAAATTGCGATTACGCTAGGATTTGCAATTTTGCACTTGCAAAATAGCACCAATTCAAATCAGGTGTTAACCAGGTGAAAACTATTTAAACAGCCCCAGAAGGCCTCAGAATGTTTTACAATGGCCGCGCTGTACGTCATGGTGAGGAGGATGAGGATACAAGCAGCAGCACAGAGAAGAAGGAGGATACAGGAGCGCATTTTTAGACTGCGCGTTACATTGTTGGGGCAGGCAGAGGAAGAGATTTTTGAGAAATATAGGTTGAATTCAGCCATGATCTATGATCTGATTGCTGAACTAGATTCACTGCTGCAGCTTCAAACTCACAGGACATATGCCATCCCCACCCATGTGCAGGTCCTATGTTCACTGCACCTCCTAGCCTCAGGTAGCTTCCAGGGGGTAATAGCTGCAGCAGGAGGCATTTCCCAAAGTGCACTATTGCGTTTCTTTAACTCATTCCTGGACACTATGTTGCTGAGGATACACAACCACATAAGATTTCCCTCAACACCACAGGAATAGCAGCAAACCAAATTTGACTTTTACCAGATACCCCATTTCCCCCATGTAATTGGTTGCATTGATGGGACACATGTAGCTATATGTCCCCCCTTAGTGAATGAGTACATTTACAGGAATAGGAAGTCATATCATTCATTGAATATACAAGTCATATGTAATGCAAATAACATCATCACAGACATAGTGGCAAGATTCCCAGGTAGTATGCATGATTCCTACATCTTCAGACACAGTGGCATTAAATACATGTCCCTTTGGTGGGGAATTTGACGAAGGATACCTGCTCGGTAAACACATGTAACACTGTTTCGCTGATTCTCTGGTCATTGTGAGACATAGAAGCGAGTAATCCATTGCCTTCTACCCCATAGGTGACAGCGCGTATGCTGTGCACTCATTCATACTGACACCACACCTGAATCCGAATACACCAAGTGAACAGAGATACAATTTAGCGCAATGTGATCGAGAGGACCTTTGGCCTACTGAAAAGTCACTGTTGTAAAATTGTAGTCACTTGTGCCATGTTGCACAACATTGCAACTGCTAGAGGCATACCCCTGGACCAATCGGATAGTGCACCTGATGAAGACGATGAGCCAGGACAACCTCAACAAGCAGCAAGTCCATTGAGTGCAGCAGAAGGAAGACAGAGACGTGCAGAAATAACACAGAATTATTTTTAAGGTGGGTGATGATGATACAAGATACTAAATGGCTTCATTGCTATTGTAATTTATTTAACTAAAAGTCTTCAGATTGTGTTAATGCACACATACGAAGAAGAAAACATGCACTGTGACAGTCAGAATGCAGCAGGATAACTTTGCCATGGAACTTGTACATCTGACCTGACAAATGTTGATGTTGGTTACCTCACCAAATTACATTCCTGTGCTCAATGCCACACTATTTTCTGCGACCACACACTCCTGTTGCCTGTTCTGGGTGCTCTGTCACATCCCTGGTTGAGCCTTCCGATGCTGGAGAATTCCTTGTACTGCACCTTTTGTATTCACTCACTGGTGCAATGCTGCTACTGAGGCTGGAGGCATCCTCACTATCCCCTCCACCCATGACATTACTGGCAGCAACTGAAGTAGTTTGCAATTGCTACACATCATTGGTGACCTGTATCAGTCCCCTGGCCACATCACCTCAGCAATGTATCATTTCAACCTGCATGCCTACAGCATGTCGAGACAGTTGTGGTGTTGTGGTGCTCAGGCCGTTGATTGCCCTAGTGTTGCCATCCAAGCGGCAAAGGAATTGATGGTGTCTTTTGCGGTGGGACACATGGTCTTCCTACATCACCTTGCATAACTCCTTGAGGGCTTGTGTCATGTCACTTAGGTATTCATTTGTTTCCCTCCGACCTTCCACCACAGCTGTTGTGAGCTGTTTGATGCTGTCACTCATCTCTCCCATGTTCCTTGCAAAAGTTGAAAGGTGTGCCTGCATTAAACGCATGTGTTTGCATTGCAGGCGCTGTACCTTCAACATTGCGTTCTCCAGCCCACCAAAGGACGTTGAACTGTCGCCATCCTCATCTCTAATTTGTGTCCTTGCCCTGCTCCACCTGATATGGACATTCCTATATTGCATTTGGATTCAGGGTCTTGATGTGGGTGTATGCCCGGACTGTGCTTTTGGAGGGTCAGGTTGGCTCTCCTCTTCCATTTCTAGTGCAGGTAGTGGTGCCACTGTGATCCTGCGTCTTGTGAGTGCTGGTGTTGTGGGTGATGGGGACTCTGCGATGGCTGGGCCTCCAGGGGGTCATGGCCTTCACTTTTATCTGACTCCTGTGCAGGTGAATCCGTGAAGTTAAATAGTGCAATTTCAGTTTGCATATTTGGACATGGTAATCATATTGCACATAGTATTGTTTAATAAAGTTATTTATCAACACACTAGGGTCGATTCTGATCTCGGCCGGTAGGGCACCTAACAGTATTCGTCCGGAAAAAATACAAGCCGAATGCGTGTTTCCCGACCGATTCGTACACTCGTCCGGACGAACAAGTACGATGCGTCTAACAACCCAGTTTCCGAGCGAGCCGTACTCACCCAATCCAGCTCCTGTTCCCTGCCCGAGCCGGATCCGTGAACGCCGAATCGAGCCGCACGGAAGCAAATACACAGCACCTTCCGGCCGGCCTAGTAAGATGCGCAATCCGTACGCGCCGAACCCGTCGCTACGTCCGGCACATTTGAGCATCCGGGCGAGCCGTACATAAGCTCCGTTTCGAGCCACAAGACGATCCACGGCTACGAGACGAACAAGCCAGCGATGAGTACGAGTCGAAGACACGAGAAACCCGAAAGAGACGATCCAAGCATGAATCCTACCTATACTCTACATCTATTACCGGGACCGGCACGGATGCGTACGGCGCAGACGGTAAGTCAAACACCAACAATACAATGTGTAATTTGCTTGGGGGTAGCCAGTTTTTTAACTGGCGCAATTAGATACAGGAATAGGATGAAGTAGAGTTAATCCTTCTGAACAAGACTGATAGTATGTCTATGCGGATTATAGTCTAAAGTTATCTGATAGTCATAATTGTGGTTGGTTTTTATTTCCCTCTGTATGATGTTTTAATGGATTTTAAATACACAAAGATACGGATTTTTAATGGATTTAAATAATGTTTATACGATGTTTTATGTTTACAGATGTTTTATGTTGTACTTTTATGGCTCTAACCAGCCGAATAAAGTTGATTTGACTGACTGACACCAACAATACAAACAAACTACACGCACACGAAATATGTCACACACACATAGGGATGCACAAATAACGTACACTAGCAACAGCAGAACCATAGGGGTGGGATGGCCAACACCAATGCCATACACACCCATAGGGGGATGGATGCCTACCACCAACACCACCCTACCACCACCCCTACTCAGGGGGGGCTGGATGCCTGTCACTACTACCATCCCCACTCATGGGGGATGGATGCCTACCACTACCACCACCACTACTCAGGGGGGGCTGGATGCCTACCACTACCACCACCCCTACTCATGGGTGCCTGGATGCATGTCACTACTACCATCCCCACTCATGGGGGGATGGATGCCTACCACTACCACCATCACTACTCAGGGGGGGCTGGATGCCTACCACTACCACCACCCCTACTCATGGGGGCCTGGATGCCTGTCACTACTACCATCCCCACTCATGGGGGGATGGATGCCTACACTACCACCACCCCCACTCAGGGGGGGCTAGATGCCTGCCACCACCACCACCCCTACTCAGGGGGGGCTGGATGCCTGTCACTACTACCATCCCCACTCATGGGGCGATGGATGCCTAGCACTACCAGCACCACTACTCATGGGTGCCTGGATGCCTGTCACTACTACCATCCCCACTCATGGGGGGATGGATGTCTACCACTACCACCACCCCCACTCAGGGGGGCTAGATGCCTGCCACCACCACCACCCCTACTCAGGGGGGCTGGATGCCTGTCACTACTACCATCCCCAGTCATGGGGGATGGATGCCTACCACTACCAGCACCACTACTCATGGGTGCCTGGATGCCTGTCACTACTACCATCCCCACTCATGGGGGGATGGATGCCTACCACTAACACCACCCCCACTCGGGGGGGCTAGATGCCTGCCACCACCACCACCCCTACTCAGGGGGGGCTGGATGCCTGTCACTACTACCATCCCCAGTCATGGGGGGATGGATGCCTACCACTAACACCACCCCTACTCATGGGTGCCTGGATGCCTGCCACCACTACCATCCCCACCCTTAGGGGTATGGATGCCTACCACTACCACCACCCCCACTCAGGGGGGGCTAGATGCCTGCCACCACCACCACCCCTACTCAGGGATGCCTGGATGCCTGTCACTACTACCATCCCCACTAATGGGGGGATGGATGCCTACCACTACCACTACTCATGGGGGCCTGGATGCCTGTCACTACTACCATCCCCACTCATGGGGGGATGGATGCCTACCACTAACACCACCCCTACTTATAGGATGGGTAATGCATGACACAACTAGCATACTCCCACATAAGGAATGACAGAAAATTACATCCCCCCCAACACCATGACAAGTGTGTGTAGTCTGTGTCAAATGCCTACAACACTGAACATGACATTGAACATACAATATGACCCCCTAGCACATGTGTCACACATAAATGTGTGTGGCATCCACAATGCAAGCAGACCATGGCCACTGTGGCAATGGGCTCGAACACCCATCACCACAGTGACAAAAGGTAAGTGTGCTATCCATAGCTGATGCACATTTTGAACAGTGTGGCAATGGGAGCCTAAAGCCCCATCACCACAGTGACCAAAAGGGAAGTGTGGTGTCCATAGCTGATGCACATTTTGAACAGTGTGGCAATGTGGCCTAAAGCCCCATCACCACAGTGACCAAAAGGGAAGTGTGGTGTCCATAGCTGATGCACATTTTGAACAGTGTGGCAATGGGGCCTAAAGCCCCATCACCACAGTGACCAAAAGGGAAGTGTGGTGTCCATAGCTGATGCACATTTTGAACAGTGGGGCAATGTGGCCTAAAGCCCCATCCCCACAGTGACCAAAAGGGAAGTGTGGTGTCCATAGCTGATGCACATTTTGAACAGTGTGGCAATGTGGTCTAAAGCCCCATCACCACAGTGACCAAAAGGGAAGTGTGGTGTCCATAGTTGATGCACATTTTGAACAGTGTGGCAATGGGGCCTAAAGCCCCATCACCACAGTGACCAAAAGGGAAGTGTGGTGTCCATAGCTGATGTAAATGCACAAAGGAGGACACTGTTCCTAAGGAGGTATGCAAAGTATTGCTATCTCCTGAGAGGAAAAAGAAGAGGGGGCAGAAAGGGGAAAATAAGTAAAGTTAATAGAAAAACTAGGCCTTGGACTCCCAGAATGTAAGGGAAGAACAAGTCTGTTCCTTGTTGCCCTCACACACCCCGATGGATGTCATGCTTCATCATCGGGCGGTTGCTCCTCGTTGGGCCGGCGCTGCAATGCCCAACGGGTCCCCCGAAGGGTCACTTTGTCGGAGATCTTCTGCGGACCGCCGTTTGGTGCATGCGAGAGTGTGGAGGGAGTCCTAAATGAGGAAAGTGCAAGTGTGTGTAGTGATTAAAAATGACTAAGGGTTACAAAAAGATCTAATTTTAATAAGACGGAACCCGTGTCAAAATTAAAAACCCGTAGGTTAAATGTTACCTATGAGGCATAATGTGCCTGGGTAACTCAAAAAGGTCAAGGTCAACATGTTTCGCGCCTCTGTTGTCCCGTAGGATCCGTGGCGCTTCTTCAGGACCAGGAGTGTATTGTGGTGTTATGTGGTGCACGTGAGGAGTCAAAGTGCACAGAAGATCAAGAAATTTAAGTGAGTGGAAGGTGGTCACCCTCCACGGTATTCAGGGCAAGGCCCAACCTAAAGGCTAGTACCGGTGGGCTACAACTAAATAGTTGAAACTGCTACCTGATAAGAGGCCTAAAATGCAAGGAGAAGTACTCCAGAAGGCTAAGAACGTGGGTGGCCCGCACCATGCCGGGATAAAGCTTCGGGTGCCGGCTCGTCTACACCTACCCGCACCTCACGTCTGCCCGATAGTGACATGTTGACCTTGACCTTTTTGAGTTACCCAGGCACATTATGCCTCATAGGTAACATTTAACCTACAGGTTTTTTATTTTGACACAGGTTCCGTCTTATTAAAATTAGATCTTTTTTAACCCTTAGTCATTTTTAATCACTACACACACTTGCACTTTCCTCATTTAGGACTCCCTCCACACTCTCGCATGCACCAAACGGCGATCCGCAGAAGATCTCCGACAAAGGGACCCTTCGGGGGACCCGTTGGGCATTGCAGCGCCGGCCCAACGAGGAGCAACCGCCCGATGATGAAGCATGACATCCTTCGGGGTGTGTGAGGGCAACAAGGAACAGACTTGTTCTTCCCTTACATTCTGGGAGTACAAGGCCTAGTTTTTCTATTAACTTTACTTATTTCCCCCTTTCTGCCCCCTTTTCTCTTTTTCTTTTTCCTCTCAGGAGATAGCAATACTTTGCATACCTCCTTAGGAACAGTGTCCTCCTTTGTGCATTTACACTTTATTCTAGGAGCACAGGCACTGGACCTTTAACCAGCTCCTGGTCCCCCCTGCCCTCTTTTGTTGACATGTCCATAGCTGATGCACAATTTGAACAGTGTGGCAATGGGGCCTAAAGCCCCATCACCACAGTGACCAAAAGGGAAGTGTAGTCATGGTAAAAGCTGCCAAAGCCAAACTGCATGGATGAATCCTGGTCACACAACAACAAACACATCAGTGGCATAGTAGTGCTTGTGTCCCATAGCAACATAGATTGGTCGAGGCAAACAGTGCAGTGTCACTGAAACATCGTTTTGGCCATGTGCATACAAACATCACCCACGGGGGCCCACATTGTCAACATTCACAAATAACACAATGACAGAAGTGACCATCATAATGCTGACCCACATATCTGCACCAATGGACACACAAATGTAGATATCCTGTGGAGACTGTAGATGTCAGGTGAACAAATACCATACCATGGCATCAATGGGACATACAAACCATGATTATTGTGCTGACTGATGACCTAGGAGTCCCAGGGACAGCAGGGGAAAGCCACCAAACAACATACAGCCAATGGCACACTCAAGATATGCCAATGCAGTGGTGCAAAGGCACAAACACAAACAGGCAGACTCACACTGCATATCAAACACAACAGGTGAAGGGGGGGTGTGCCAGTGTCCCCAGGCAACCACACAACACATGAGGAGGCCTGAATCCCTATTACACAGATGTGTATACAGTGCCATACAAAAGTTACTCATGGATCGGATACCCCTATGTGGGCAATCAGGCATTGTTAGATGAGAGGGAGCCCAAATTACACATGTCACACAAGCTTGTAGGAACAGCAACTAACACAGCAAGAGACAGACCCACCACAGCACTACCCCCAGGGACCCCACATTGTGCTGACAATAGCCTGCATGATAATCCCACTGTGATGACAAAGGTAGATGTCGTTCACACTGTGAACCACAGCCATGTGTCCTGAGCAACAAACTACCATCACACCTACACAAGCTCCAATCAATCAGCACGGCCTGCCAGCCAAGGCCAATATGGAGGTAGGGGTCTAGCCGTGCAACAACTCACTTTTGCACACACTCAACACCACACACCCTGATCTCCACCAATGTGCAGCAGTGAAGCTCACATGGACTGGGGACTTTGGACATGCACCCATGACACTACCAGGGGGGGTGGTGGGAACTAAGGTGCAGAAGCCCATCACACATGGCCAGTCAACAAGACTCGTGAATGTCTGACACACAGCACAGTATGCCGTACATGGGCATGATGTGAAATCCACCACAATCAATGGGATCCTGGCCATAGTCACACACCAACGAAGAAGCCAAGGTGACACACGAAGAACACACGTACACAACTTCCAACATTGCAGCTCTGACCCTGAGGAGTGGCAGCAGTCACACACACAACGTGTCACAATCACTGAAAGCTAACACAAACTGAAAATCACATGACTTGTGTAAACAACAAGTGCCAAGGGGAATCCTGAATGTGTCCCATCTGCGTTTGCCCACATCCCCAGCCCTGACAACAAAGACAACCTGGTATGACAACTTCATGAACATTAGTTTGCCATGCACCCACATCACGGAGAAACCAGGTCCAAGATGCTGGATGAACACAGAACAACTCAGCAAGCATCACAAACAGGAACATCCCTAGGGACACAGCCTGTGTAGGAAAAGGGAAGGGAACACGCACAGACATGCTTACACAACACAGGCCCACGCAACGTCATGGGATTACACACTGCCATGAGGGCACTCCACTCCTGTGGAAGCTCCGCTGTGCCAGACCTTGTCTGTGCACGACCCAAACATGTCAGCAGAACACTCCGTCAGTGAGTCAACAACCACAACACACAGAAGCCTCTGCTCACATCAGCCTGGGTACGGGAGTGTCACGTCAGTCATCTGCATACACACAAAACACGTGTCAAGCAAGTTGCACTGTATACACAGATGTGTCCTTCGACATTGATGTGCAAAACTGCATGTCCAGTGGAGCTGGGCACACAGTCAGGAAATCGGAACATTGAACAGTGGTAAGCCCACCAGATGTGCATCAGTGTAAGACAAAGATGTTCATTTACAAATGCAAAATGTACATCCCTGTGTCAAATGCTGAACATTACACCCTCAGACTGCAGCAAAGGATGCCATAGATCCAGACTACAACAGGACACATATCCCATGGACCACATGGAGTCCATCACAGCAACACTTCATTTTCCTGATATGAACACTATTACAACTGCAAATGCAGGATGCTACTCATCCACATCATGTACATCAAAAGAAAAGCCACAATTAAACAAAAAGAGGCTTTATTCAGCAAATGGCAAGGAAAACTCTGAAGTCCCAAAGAAACTAAGGCCAATGGCCAGTCCAAAATCACAGTCCCAACAGGGTGATAAGTGACAACTGGTCACCCATTGCTTGCCTGCACTTGTACTGACAGGGGACATCCCCCTTGGAGGGGCATACAAGGGGCAGGCCAGCACCGCAGGGACAGGATCAGGGGATGGCAGAAGGAGGCAGTGAAGGGGTGGTGGGTGCAGGAGTGTCACCAGCAACTGCAGTGGAGGTGTCTGACTCAGGGGGGGCCGGCACCACTGTGGTACACAAGTCAGTTGGTGTGGGTGCTGCAATCACTGCAGTGGGCTGGTCTGATGTAGTGGACTGGGTCCCCACTGCAGTGCCCGAGTCAGACGGGGTGGTTGTGGACTCCACTGCAGTGCATGACTCCAAGGGAGTGGAAGGGGGGGCAGATGAGGTGGGCAGGACAGAGGGGGGGCCCGGTCTCCACACCAGTGGCACTAACAGGCAGAGCATCTGGGTTGGGGGTGGAAGAGCAAGTGGCAGGGGGGAAGGCCTAAGCAGTCTGGGGATGCAGTATCGGTGTGTGGGGGAACCTAGGGCAGGGTGTGGCGGGGGAACCTGTGGAGTGGTGGCCTGGGGGATGGAGGAGAGAGACTGGGTGGTGGAGCTGCGTGGTGGTGGTGGTGGGGTCTTGCTCTTCCTGGTCCGGGGGACTTCCGAATGGGGTCCTGGGTCTGCCTGCGCCTGGGGGAGGGTGTCCGGGGGCGAGGGCACTCCCTCTGTGTGGGTGGACTTCCTCTTCCCCCGGTATGCTGGATCAGCAGGATTTGAGGGGAAGAGGCCGAGGTCACACAGGAAGATCTGCTGTGTAGGTGGGGTAGCAGGTGAGGCAAGGGAAGGGGTCTTGGAGGGAGAGGATTTGGAGGACTGCGGAGTGACTGTGGATGCCTGTGTGTGTGTCTGTTCCCCATCCCCTGTGTGTGTGGTATCAGTCCCCTGAGGATGCTTGTGTGCACGTCTTGCCTTTTTCTTGGGTGTGTCTGTGCTGCTCGTGTCTGTGTGCTTGGGTGATTGTGCAGGTGTGCATGTGCTTTGGACAGGTAGGGTGGCAGGAAGTGTGGATGGGGCAGAGGTGGGAGGGGTGAGGGACTGTTGGAGGAGGGACACTGCTGCCGTCAGGGAGGAGTCCATGGACTTATTGCTCCTCTGTAGGGCAGACATACCTGTTGAGATGCCCTCCATGAACGACACCAGCTGTGTCAACAGAGTGGTGTGTGCATGGAGGACACTCAGCATTGCTGTCTGCCCTACATGGAGCTGCTGAAGGAGGTACACAGACTCCTCACTCAGGGCAGCAGGGGACACAGGGGCAGGGGGTGCGGTGCCTGGCATGAAGGAGACACGCTCCCGAGCACAGGAGCCTCCACGGACCTCAGGAATGGGAGCCAATGAGAGGGCGGTGGTGGTGGTGGTGGTGGCGGGGCCATACAGACTAGCTGGCCTTTGGTGGCTGCTGAGACCCGCCTCCACAAGGGAGTCATCCTCCGAGCTGCTGTGGTCCTCAGCTGAGGTGGATGGTGCTGAGGACTCCTCGGTGTGGCTCCCCTCACCCTCCATGCCACTGGGTCCCTCTGACCACTCGTCGGATGCTGACCCAGTCTGGCTCCGCTGCTCCTCCTGGTCCGTGGAGCTGTCCCCTCCTGTGGCCGTGGATGTATCTGCAAACAATTAGGGAAACAGACAAACATCAGTCACCTGCACTGACCGCACACACCACAGTAAGTACAGCACATCACAGAGCAAGCCCTGGCATCCTTAGTTGAACATTGCGTAAAGTCCTCACACAGATTCGGGGAAGCCAATAGTCAGTCTGATGGTCAACCATGGGACTCACACCCCTCCTGCCCTTGCACCCATCTGTCTGGTGCCTGTCTGATGGTAAGACCCCAGTGTGGACACATGCAACACCTACACAGTTGTTGGACATTGCAGGGAACACAGTGAAGTATGTGAACATGCACACATCACATCTCTTGCCACTGAGTCAGTGCAGGTGTCCGGATGAAAGGGATGGCCAGAGTCTAAATAGAAATGCATGTGATGCATACCAGCACCAGACACCATGATGCACCCATGTCCGGATAGTCAATGCCACAATGGGGTGCATGTTGCACATGTCACTCCCCTGCAGAATCAGTCTCAGGAAGTTTAATGCCATGACACAGGAATGCGTGCAAAGTCATACATTACTGTCTCCAGTCACATGGCCATGGCAGCCAGCCAACAACAGTCTGCACTGTGTCACAATCCGAGGGCATGGGGAATGCAAGTTATGTGACTGACAAGTGCACATGTCCATCCCCCAAAAACCACATCATCTGTACTACTATTTGTCCACGTCATACCAACTGGACATATGGGGGACATGAAACACAACTCTCTGAACATGAGCACCTCACAGTGTGCTGTGAATGAAAAACAGCTGCCTGAAAGTCACAGTCGCAAACACCTGTGTGCACAGTGAAGTGATCAGACACCTATAAGTCACAGAAGTATCGTCTATCATGGTCACATCTCAGATGGCATGCTGAGCCCTAACCGATAAACATACCAGTAGTCCTGACAACGAAGACACAGCACAATGAGACAGAGGCAGACACCTGAGGGTACATTTCACTGATCACAACATGCCAGATGATACACGGGAGTGGGAGTACAGAGTGTATTGTATGCCCTGGAGTATGCATGACTGTCCAGCTCCACCTGTAAGAGGGATGAGTCCTGGACAGTAGGCAGGTGGCTAAGCATGTGTGACACACTTGATACACATACTCCTGAGGCCCAAACATTGTTCCAACCAGCAGCATGGGTGTGTGCCAAATTCCACAGGGACATGTGGTGATTCAGATCAGCAAGTGGACCACATATCAAAGTTACACCCAGATTACATGTCAGAACTTAGGCATTGTGTAAGCAATTGACCCACCCATGAGTCGCACAACATAGTCACGGGAACAAATGCTGTCCCCCACCTTGAGCAAAGCTAAATGCAATGACACAGTCTCCAAATGACACAATTTCCTGACTATAAGGGCCACACATATGCGTATCAGAGGAGAAGTGGGCATGTCACAAATGAGGGACATGGGTCCTGGACCACATGACTGATGTACTGTGGCAGTTTAACCAGGCCAGAGGAGGGCACATAGCATGTCAGACAAAGTGCACAGTGCAGTCATGGACTCACCCCCTCCTTGCTGCTGTCTGCCCTTCAGCTGCCCATCCAGGTCAGGGAAGACCACCGCCAGGATCCGGAGCATGTGGGGGGTCAGGGTCCGGTGTCCGCCCCTCCTGCGAGGAGGTGACAGCTTCAGCTGGACCCTTGCGATCCTCCGGGTCCAGCCCCGAAGGTCCTGCCACCTCTTCTGGCAGTTGCGGATCCTGCGCCTGTAGACCCCACGGATCTTACTTCCCGGGCGATGGTCAGCCAGATTTCCTGCTTCTGGTGGGCATCAACCTGTGAGGATGACAAAGTGAAAAGGCCATTACTACACATGCAACATATACGTGCATCACACAGTTGGATATACATGTCTCAATCACAGGGGCATATGATGTACACAGGCAGTGCAACAATGGCTATGAACAGTTTGCCAGCAGTCACTACATGGTATCATTGCATGGGAAGTAAACCTAGTTGGAATGCACTGTTACTGCACTGTACCAGTTCAGTGCATGTAACTACACACTTTGGGGTGTGACAACTACTCAGTGAGCATGCTAGCCAGTGGTGTGCACACTGTAAGCCCTGCTAGTCAGACAACATGCACAATTAGTAAGGCAGTGGACAGCACACTCACCTGCTCCCCTGGTTTCCCATACAGCTTGCTGTACTGTGGAAGGAGGCTGTCCAGCAGGGCCTGGTTCTCCTCAAGGCTGAAGGCTGGGGCTCTCTCCACAGTACGTGCCATTGCAGTAGCCAGAGGATGCAGAAACAGCAGCAGTGTTGGTGGCAGATGTCGTCCTGGAGCATGTAGTGCAGGCTAGTGAGCTCTCAGGGGAACATCCAGCATTATATGTGTGCTGCAGAGGCAGATACTGTCCCATGTGTCCAAAGTGATAGGTCCAAGTCGTTTGCATCTTCTGAATCTGACCAATCCATGGAATAGCAGCACTAATACACACCCACAGCATCCTTCAAATCTTCAACTTCATGACACCCATGATTTTGCAACATTGTTGTGGCTGGCCAACTGAATTCACTGCATCAGACTCGTTGGAGCTTCGAAAACGCGTCCGTTGCCATGCCAGGCCCCAGCCAATGCGTGCACACCGATCTGTCCATTGCTGTACAACGCGTATTTCGGGATACAACGCGTACCCGCTCCCAACACATGCAATGGGCCGGCCGGGCACACAGATCGGTCCATTGCTGTACAACGCGTACCCGCTCCCAACAGATGCAATGGGCCGGCCGGGCACACCGATCGGTCCATTGCTGTACAACGCGTACCCGCTCCCAACAGATGCAATGGGCCGGCCGGGCACACCGATCGGTCCATTGCTGTACAACGCGTACCCGCTCCCAACAGATGCAATGGGCCGGCCGGGCACACCGATCGGTCCATTGCTGTACAACGCGTATTTCGGGATACAACGCGTACCCGCTCCCAACACATGCAATGGGCCGGCCGGGCACACTGATCGGTCCATTGCTGTACAACGCGTACCTGCTCCCAACACATGCAATGGGCCGGCCGGGCACACCGATCGGTCCATTGCTGTCCTACGTCGTAGCTGCTCCCAACAGATGCAATGGGCCGGCCGGGCACACCGATCGGTCCATTGCTGTACAACGCGTATTTCGGGATACAACGCGTACCCGCTCATAACACATGCAATGGGCCGGCCGGGCACACCGATTGGTCCATTGCTGTACAACGCGTACCCGCTCCCAACAGATGCAATGGGCCGGCCGGGCACACCGATCGGTCCATTGCTGTACAACGCGTATTTCGGGATACAACGTGTACCCGCTCACAACACATGCAATGGGCCGGCCGGGCACACCGATCGGTCCATTGCTGTACAACGCGTACCCGCTCCCAACAGATGCAATGGGCCGGCCGGGCACACCGATCGGTCCATTGCTGTACAACGCGTATTTTGGGATACAACGCGTACCCGCTCACAACACATGCAATGGGCTGGCCGGGCACACCGATCGGTCCATTGCTGTACAACGCGTACCCGCTCACAATACATGCAATGGGCCGGCCGGGCACACCGATCGGTCCATTGCTGTACAATGCGTACCCGCTCCCAACAGATGCAATGGGCCGGCCGGGCACACCGATCGGTCCATTGCTGTACAACGCGTATTTCGGGATACAACGCGTACCCGCTCACAACACATGCAATGGGCCGGCCGGGCACACCAATCGGTCCATTGCTGTACAATGCGTACCCGCTCCCAACAGATGCAATGGGCCGTGCGGGCACACCGATCGGTCCATTGCTGTACAATGTGTCCCTGTACAGGTCAGTCGCATATGTCACCATGCTTGTCACTGGTGAACGTATGCCAGCCACATATACCTGCCAGAGACCCAGGGGCACACCTACAACACCACACCCAGTCCACAATGTTTCCTAAGGCATGTAAGGCTGCATTTCCTTCTCTGTGTATGGAGGTTAACATGTGGTTTCTGTGGTGGCACTTGTGGGCAGCCACACCCAGGCTGTGCATGTGTTCATGGGGACAGGGTCCTTTGTGTGTTGTGCACATGACCACTGTGATGTGCAACAGTTCATTTTGGAGCATGTGGCATGGTCACATTTCCAGGTTGTGTATGTGTATGACATGTCACATACCCCCAGAGTCCCATGTGGGAAGGCATGTACGTCACAGGATGACCCATTGCCACAATAGTGATGTCCCTCCACAGTCTGTGTGCATGTTGTGTTTCCGATGTCTCTGATTCCATGTGCACGATGGGAGACAGTCTCCACATCAATGTTGTTTGTGCATGGACTTTGATGTTGTGCATCACTGGCGTCCATGTCTGTCCTGCGGATGCGACAGGGGCCACTACCTGTGGGAGTCATGTTTCATTTTCTGACGTGTACATGATACGCCATGTCATGCCAGTGTCCATGTGGCAAGACAGGGTCACTGGGAATCTACCTGTCAATGAGCTGTGATGCCTGTGGCGCATCTGTCCAGACATGTCACTGTGGTGTGTGTGTGGAACGTGACAGCAGTAAATGGGTACTGTGACACAGCCTAATGGTTTCCCATAGCACAACCTGGTACCTGTTGTGCACACATGTTGTACTGAGAAGTTAGATGATGGCCATGTAGGTGCGAGTTATGTCCGACAGAACGGCACACACATCAAGTACTTGTGTCACGTAATGATGTTTCATGTGAAATTGTGTATGGTGAATGGCACATATGTGGGGTGACTGACAATCTTTTTTCCTTCAACCTATGCACTGCAGGGCTCCAGCTGTCCATAGACCATTCCCTGACCTGGCAACGATGGTGGAACGTGACAGCATCCGACGGTACCGCTTCACCAGGCAGCTGATTGAGGATTTGGCAGTGCGCATGGCACCACATTTGCAACCTGGCCGGACGTACCCTACGGCGCTGACCCACAAGGTGAAGGTAATGGCAGCCCTACACTTCTTTGCCACCGGTACCTTTCAACACACTGTTGCGACTGCCGGTGGGATGTCACAGACTATGTTCAGCCGTGTGCTATGCGATGTTTTGGAGGCAATGTTGAGATGCCTGAACCAGTACATCTATTTCCCTACACGTCAACAACTCACTGACGTCAAGAGTGACTTCTATGCCTTGGGGAGGATGCCACATGTCATTGGCTCCATTGATGGGACACATGTGGCTTTGATACCACCACAGGCACATGAGCAGGCATACCGGAACCGTAAACATTACCATTTGATCAATGCTCTGGTGGTATGTTTAGAATATATGAGCATCACACATGTGTGTGCCCGTTTCCCTGGTTCAGCACACGATGCCTACGTGATGAGGAGTAGTCGCATCCCGAGGATGATGGCACAGATGCAGAACCAGCGTGCCTGGCTTGTCGGTGTGTACTGACTTTGTACCATTGTGTGTGTTCTGATCTGTAGTATTCCACCCACTTTTCCAAATCAGCTAATGTGCACTTGTCTGTCCGTAGGTGACTCCGGATACCCCAACATGCCGTGGTTGCTGACACCCCTCAGGAACCCTGTGACACCAGCCCAGATGCGCTACAATGAGGCACATGGTCGGACCAGGAGAGTGATAGAGCGGACCTTTGGTCTCCTGAAGAGCCGCTTCCGCTGCCTGGACAAGACAGGAGGGGCCCTCCCATATGCCCCAGCAAAGGTGTGCAAGATTGTCATCGTCTGCTGCATGCTACACAACCTGGCAGTGCGAAGGAGTTGCCTCTCATCCTGGATGACGATGACCAACATCCGCCACCTGTGGAGGATCCTGGCCTGGACCACGATGCCAGTGATGATGATGATGATGATGGTGATGTCCGCACACAGCTCATCACCAACTTCTTCAGCTGAATGTGAGTATCCAGGGAGATGTAATGTGAATGACGTGAGTTTGCATGATATGTGTGGGTGGTGATCTGGTGCTGTTTGAGTGTGGCCATGTGCTACTTGACTGGATGCGTGCAGCAATGTGTCCTTCCAGGTAGTCTGAACTCCCCAACAGTTCTGACATGCTAACTTGGTTTTGTGTAGTTGTCTTGTGACATGTATTGGGCATGAGTATTGCAGTACTGTCCTGTTCTACAGTGATTTTAACTGTGTGTCATGTCTGTCCTTCACAGGGTGCTTACTGTGTACTTTGGTCAACTTGGATCCCCGAACACCATGATTCAGCTTTCGGGGTGGCAGCAGTAGTTTCCCTACAAGTGATGTGCCACACACCCCTGGACTTCATATCTTCTGCACTTGTTGACTGTGTGGCCACTGCCACATGGGTAAACCTTGCATTTGTAGTGGAAACAACATGTTGCTAATGTGTAATAAACCTGTGCTTCACTTTGGGATGTGCGTTGTCTGCGGTCACACATCTGACTGACATTTGCTTACTGCCCCTGTGGGCTAGTTGACACAGACTCTGAATAGGTGTGGTGTCTGTGCATTCCACTGTATTTCCTGGCAGCATCAATGTGTGCGATGAGTCTGATGGCCCTGGTGTCTGTGTTGTGTAGCCCTAGTGGTGTGTCTCCCTCATATGTGTCACGTCACCATGACTCACACAACGGTGCTGTACTTGCTGTAGCAGTTAGCATACACAGTGTAATTTGGCAGAACATCATCACCATAACAGTATCCACATTTGAATAACAACAGTGGCAAGTATGGTGTACTAGTGATTTTATTTACAGAAATGTGTGTGTGTATAGTGCACAGGATGGTGGGTGCTGTACATTGGGATTGTGATCCAAAGTTCCCAGATGAGTTGGAAGTCTTGGTAGCAGAAATGTCCTGAGTGAAGTCCACAGTCATATGATACATTAGTCCAACTTGAACTCCCCATGTCATGTGGGAAAGTACTGTTGCATTCGACAGGGTGAAACGTTTGCAGACAAAGGAGAATTTCCGGAACAGGTGTTGGCTTCCTGGGGGATGTACGTGGCCATCAACCTCTCAGTTTTCCTTCCTCGGACGACCCCTCTTCTTTGGGGGGGACCCTCACGTGCAGGCTGCTGCGGTGCCCGGGAGTCTCCGCCAGAGTCCTCCTCCCTCCCTGTGGCGGTGTCAGTTGTTACAGCACCAGATGTTGTGGGCACACAGGGAGGTGTGGCCATGTTGGTGCTAATCTGGCGGAGGCATGTCAATATGTCCCTATGCACCGCTGTGAGTTCTTGCAATGTGTCCCACTTGGACTCCATGCGAGACATGTGTGTCTCCACACGGGACATGTGGGAGTCCAAGCGGGCATGATGGGCAGCCTGCTGCTGTTGTATGTCCTTGAGGATCCCCACTACCTGTCTGACCTCTCCGGTGCTATCCTGGTACGCATCAGCGATGCATGCCAGTTGTGGGTCATCATGCAGTCCAGACCCCTCTGCAAGCAGCGACCTATGTCTACCACCCCTCCCACCACCCCATGCGACACGTGCAGGACCTGCAGTGGCACGCACAGGTGACCCGAGGCCCACTTGGGGGTTGTTAGTGGTGTTGTCATCCATTGCTCCACGGTGGGCCTGGGGCCCTGTGCTGTTGTCAGCGGTGGTCCTTGGTCTGTCCGTGTCGGCGGGGGTGGTCTGTATGTTGGCAGTTGTTGGAGGGGTGGGTGCAGGGGGTGCAGATGTTGGTCCAGCTGGTGCTGCATGATGACTCACACCGGAGGGGCCAGGTAGGTCTTCGCCATCCGAGGAGGGCAGAGGCTGTTCCACACCAGTGAGCTCTGTGTCCCCCGGAGCCTGGGACAGGGACTCCACCTCGCCTGCTGCTGTGTCCCCATCATCGTCACCTGTATTTGGAAGAGACACACATTGTATGTAATGTTTCTACAGGCATCAATGGTTCACACACCTGACAGTTGTGACTGTACCTCTGGATGCGGGCATGTACATTGCATTGTCCTAAGTTGTCACAGTAAGAGGTTGATATTGGTGTAGCACATTGTCATGCATACCTGGGGCATTTCAATATGAATGTTGAGGTGTGTGCATGGCCAGCATTGGTTGTATTTGGTGGACATCCGGCCATCCTTCTCCACCTGGCCCAGTTATCCCACCATGAAGCATGCCACCCTTGCAGTGGGTTCAGGTTGACTCTCAGGATGTCATTCAGTGGTGTTGTGCTGTTTGTTGGTGCACAGTTCCCAGCAGGGCCTTGTG
Source organism: Calotriton arnoldi (assembly GCA_963921515.1). NCBI lineage: Eukaryota > Metazoa > Chordata > Amphibia > Caudata > Salamandridae > Calotriton > Calotriton arnoldi. The sequence continues at coordinate 538,407 of CAWUFW010003439.1, read as the reverse complement.
CTCCCCACAGCAGTAGCCAGTGTCAGCCATCTTGTCAGTCCTTATCCACTCCCTGTGATGTGAGCATGGTTCAGAGTGGTGTTGATGGGCCAATTGTGAGGGTGAGCAGTATCTGTGACTCCAACTCCCATCATGCTATTGCCTACATCCCCCTTCCCAGCATGCCCGTACTTCCTTCCTTTGGACTCTGCTTCCCGGTGGGGTAGTGTGCCTGTGCTGACAGGAAGGCTGACAGTGTTGTCCTTGCGTTTGTTTGGCTACAAGTCCCAGGTGTGTCCCTGTGCTTCACACAGCATTACACAGGGTGGTGGTTCTTTGTGGGATCTTCATTTGGTATGTGAACCATTGCATTCTCCCAGGTGGGTTATGTGGAGTTTGTGTTGAGGGGGTGTGTGAGGTGAGCTGCTTGTAACTATGGTCAGTGCTGTGAGTCCTCCTTCCCACCCAGCCAGATATCCCACCATGCAACGTGCTTGCATTGCAGAGAGTGCAAGTTGGCTTTCAGGATGTCAGGCAGTGGTGTTGTGCTGTTTGTTGGTGCACAGTTCCCAGCAGGGCCTTGTGCTCCCCACAGCAGTAGCCAGTGTCAGCCATCTTGTCAGTCCTTATCCACTCCCTGTGATGTGAGCATGGTTCACAGTGGTGTTGATGGGCCAATTGTGAGGGTGAGCAGTATCTGTGACTCCAACTCCCATCATGCTATTGCCTACACCCCCTTCCCAGCATGCCCGTACTTCCTTCCTTTGGACTCTGCTTCCCTGTGGGGTAGTGTGCCTGTGCTGACAGGAAGGCTGACAGTGTTGTCCTTGCGTTTGTTTGGCTACAAGTCCCAGGTGTGTCCCTGTGCTTCACACAGCATTACCCAGGGTGGTGGTTCTTTGTGGGAACTTCATTTGGTATGTGAGGCATTGCATTCTCCCAGGTGGGTTATGTGGAGTTTGTGTTGAGGGGGTGTGTGAGGTGAGCTGCTTGTAACTATGGTCAGTGCTGTGAGTCCTCCTTCCCACCCAGCCAGATATCCCACCATGCAACGTGCTTGCATTGCAGAGAGTGCAAGTTGGCTTTCAGGATGTCAGGCAGTGGTGTTGTGCTGTTTGTTGGTGCACAGTTCCCAGCAGGGCCTTGTGCTCCCCACAGCAGTAGCCAGTGTCAGCCATCTTGTCAGTCCTTATCCACTTCCTGTGATGTGAGCATGGTTCAGAGTGGTGTTGATGGGCCAATTGTGAGGGTGAGCAGTATATGTGACTACAACTCCCATCATGCTATTGGCTACACTGACTTCACCAGCATACACAGAATTCCTTCCTTTAAGTGAGCTTCCCTGTGAGGTGGTGTTCTAGTGGTGGCAAAATATCAGGCAGTGTTTGTTGGTTATATTTGTGCCACTGCCTTGCTCTATTTGTTGTTAGGTTTGTACATGTCATGACACAGTTACATATCACTATGAGATGGCATGTATTGTGTTTATCTAACTGACATACACATCTTGGGATGATTATCTTTTGGTTGCTGTTGATTTGCTAGGGGTGGATGGTGTGACTGTCCCCTTGACAGTGATGTGTGTGTATTGGCACACAATATTGTGTATATTAGTTGTGTACTCACCAGGCTCTGGGATGTCTGTTAGTCCATATACGCTCACTGGTGGTCGGATGGCCTGCACCTTCTCCTCCCAGGGCCTGAGGTATACTGGTTTTGCAGGAGGGCCACTGCCGGTGTGCTGGCTCAGGAGGTAATCCTTCTTGAGTAGGTCTCTGACCCTCATGCGCACATCATACCACCTGTTCTGGATGTCTTCCTTTGTGCGCAAACATGGTGATTGTGTGTTCACCCTGTCGACGATCCTCGCCCACATCTTGGTTTTCTGCGACATGGGGGTCTGTTGGACCAATGTGCCAAACAACTGTGGCTCTACCCTCAGGATATCGTCTACCATGACTTCCAATTCACTATCTAGGAACTTTGGATTCTTCTTTAGGGGCATGGTGATGGGTGGTGGTGGTGGTGGTGATTGATGTGTGTGTGTGTGCAAGTGAGGGTGTGTGTGTGTAGGTTTTGCTGTGTGTGTGAGGGTGCTATTTGTTGAGGTGCTAATGGTGTGTGGCTTTTGTGTTGGATGAGCTGTGTGTGTGTCTGTGTTTGCTGTGTGATGGTGTTCTGTGCTGGCAGGTCAGTGGAATTTGCAAAGGATCATGGTAGGGATTTGTGGGCTTTATGTAGGTGGAGTTGGGGGTGTGTCCTTGTTCCATTTTTTCCCCCCCTGTATTTATTGGCTTTGTCATTGCTTGTTTGGCCCTTTTTTTTTGTATTTTTTCATTTGTGATTATTGTGCATGTATGAGTCGTTCTTCTGACCGAGTAGGACGTTGCAGTTGTCTCGTGCGCGCCTCTCCGAGCCGTTCCCGCTGTGTTTCAGCTCAGTTTCATTTGTGGCGTACGTGTCGGTCGCGGAGTATTGTGTTTGTTCGGCTGGGTTTTGTATGCGTGTCGGTCGTACGGCTTGGGCTCCGTACGAATCGGTCTGAATTTGCACCCATTTCATCGTACTGCGCGGGTCAGAGTTCGCGGGTACGTTTCATTCGGGTTATTTCCTGATGCGTGTCGGTCGGTTCGATTCGCGTGGTTTCCCGGCCGGATAGCTTGTTTCTGTCCGGGTCGGTCGTTCGCCTTGTGTTCCGTACGAGTCGGTCGTGATTCCCATGCATTTCATCGTACTACCCGGGTCGGACGGCGCCGGTACGTGTCGGTCGGACTAAATTTCAGTACCGAGTCGGTTGGTATTTTTTCCGCCCCGAATCGGAATCGGCCCCACTGTGTCTAGATATTAAACTTGCTTGTCGTACTTGAATGCTCCTATGCTGATTTGCTCCCCACTTGCCTTTCCAATTGGAGTTGCTGTCTGCTATTCCCATAATTTATTTGTGGGCTTTGTGTGTTACAAGTACAATGTGGACTGGAGTAGTATTCGCTACATTAAGCCAGATCTGATGTATGGAGTATGATTTTTAATCTACCATTGTATGGTCATTTGCATGCATCTTACCTTGGGAAGTACTGGGTGGTGCTGCTGCAGAGGTGTCTATCTGCGTCACTCCAACAACAGCTTCAGGCTGAAGGGTAGAGTCTACCAGGTCCTCTAAGGCTGTAGAAGATGTTTGTGTGGATGGTCCTCCTCCAGTCTTCTTTGCATCAGCTAGCCTTGCAGCAACCTTTTCCTCCCCTGGCTCTGCAGGTCATACCACCGCTTGCACAGATCTGGAATGGAGCACTGTGTGACCCCCACTGTGCTGATTTTAGTTTCTATTCCCAGCCATATTATCCTTTTTTTTCCTCTGGGACCTGCAGTGACTGTTTGCCAAACAGTTTTTTATGGCTCTTCACCACTTCCTCTATGAGGATTTCCAACTCCTTCTCACTGAACTTCATCTTCCTTTTGGGCAGTGCTGGCTCCTTCTCGGGGTTTCCTGATGCCATGCTGAATTATTGCACAGATTCAGCTGTCCCAACAGGCTTCCTAGTGCTGTGCTCCTGCAGTCTGTCTCCTCCTCCTCCTCACTCTCAGTACACAGGTAACAGCATGGGATGGCTCACTTCCTGGTTGTGAGGTCATCATGCTGCATCTAAATCATGGCTTCGCTAATGGCGATTCTCAAATAGCTGATTCGCAAAAATGCGAATTTATTGATGCATTGACATTTGCGATTACCAAATGGCTATTTGGTAAAAATCGCTATTTGATAATCACAAAAATAAAAATGATGCATAAGCCCCTAAGTTATGCCAGGCAGGCATTGTGCTACTCAATTGCAACTTTAAGGATTGGATATTCAATAATAATTGGGGAAAACTGATACATTTCAGATTTAATTTGAACACAAACACCAGTATACACTTTTATATTATTTATGATCAACCACATCCCAAACCACATCCCAAAAAGTGACTATACAGGTTTTCTCAGGAGTTAGATGAGATCTGTCTACTGCACCTTCATGTATACATCCTCAACCTTAATGCCCTTGAAAATTGCTCTGTTTAAATAAATGGAAAGCCTATTTAGAAGCAAGCACTCAGACCAAAGAATGTTATTCTCCAAAAACATTTGAATCAAGTACGCTTGCCTGGTTATGTCAAAGTTAAACTCTAGAAGAGTGGGTAGTTCCAAATGTGCAACTATGTTTACCAATGGCTCTGCTTCCATCAATGGACTGTTTATTTCATGGCATTCACAAAGAAACTGTGCCAAAGCTTTACTGCCTGTGCACAATACAATGTTACCAATAAATTTAAATATGTACTGATTGTTTCTGAATGCATTGATGCACCCCCTGCAAGTATCTGTTATGCCATGACTGTTGCTAATTGTCCTCTGAAAGAACAGATTCTGTGATTTTGGGTCCTAAAAGTCTCCTTAGCTCAGGCAAAGTATCTTCAAAGGTGTTGGGAGCGATTCATTAATCCTACTGTATCCAACACCCACAAGTATTGTGTACAGTGGATAGGAGTATGGATTTGGTATTACAGTACTCTAAGAAATTACCAGGAAAATTTCTCTATCTTCATCGCTAGATACTGCAGGCACTTCCTGATCTACCAGCACTACAGGATACATCTTGCACCTAGAAGTTTTGGTGTGTGAAAAAGTCATACCCGATGCCATTGCCTTTAACTTCAGTGGAAGAGCCCATCCCAGGAACTATTAACAACTGACACTGCAGTAAAGTGGGCCAGTCTGAGCTCATGAGTGCATGATCCACACAAAGAGCAAAATTCCACACAAGCAGCAGCAGAGTATCATCGACTTTCAGCAAGTGCAACCTTACCCTTTCACTACAGCAACAGGATGTAAATTTAAATTGAGGAAGCCTACTTGTTTGCAACCAATTTTCAACTGAGGCCAACAATAAGGGCAAAGGACACGCTAGGTTTAACCTCTCCATGCATAGTGGCTGAGACTTTAGTGAAGACACCAGCAAGTGCCTTGGGTAGATCTGTGTAGTGTACCATGTTCCAGCTGTAACTGTTTGTTTCAAGTTCCATTTTGTGGCACTTAATTGGAGCTTGCAGTCCATCTGAATGCCTGATAACTTATGCTGAGCTTGCAGTAACTGGAAGACTTGAGAAACCAAAGTAAATCATGACATCATAGAGTGTTTGTGACAAGCTGTTGCTTTGCTTCAGTTGCACAACATTTCACAAGTCAATATCCAAATACAGCAAAATGTCTGTTGTCGGTTAACGATTGGATAAATGTTTGCAAAGTCCCAATGCATGGTTGGATTGGCTGCGGTAAATAGACAAGATGTATCAGAAGGTAGAAAACCCCCTACAAACTATTGTGCTTTGAGCCAGGTATGCGAGGCTGTCCTCACACCACTGATTTCCATAAAAGTACTACTTTGAACTTTACTGTATACATATACTTGATTTTATTACCTTCTACATTGCCATCCTATATATAATACTCATTTAATTAACAAAAAAACTCATAAAAATATTGAACATAATTAAATATCAAAAACAAAGCAATACAAAATATTGTCAATACAATTAAACAAATGATCATGACCAAAACCACAATAAATATTGCTAAATGTCAGTATATTTTAAACATATTACACATTTTAATCATATGACACCAACAAAAAAACTGAATTAGCACTTGCCAAAAATGTAAATTAAATAACTATCACTAACCATGCAACCGATTAAATAAAACATAAAAACAGTTAGCATATTCAACACTTTCCCATTTAAAAGCAGTATAAAAAGTAAATGAAAACATGCAACTATCTGTGTGTAAAAAGCCACCATTCTGAAAAGTGTCACTCTTCCTGATTGAAGCTATAGACAGACAGGCTGCAACACTCTAAAAAAATAAAGCCCCTTTTATTACTGAAATAATATATATATAATATTCAAAAACTGAACTAACAATTATTTTAAAGTATCTCCGAAACACAGATCCCAAAGCTGAGAAAAATGTTACCAAATGATGCAAAAAGATGACAAGGCCACAAAACGAAAATCATATTTCAACATAAACTAAAACAAAATCTCTCAAATAAATTAATGATAAACATCATAAAGAGTGGCCAATGGAAAATACAGAATAGAATATAAAACTACACTAACTAAATCATTTTTCTTTCTCAACAGTACAATTTAAAAATAAAAAGAACAAACCCAAACAAACTCAAGCTGAGAAAAATGTTACAAAATGATGCAAAAAATGACACGGCCACAAAACGAAAATCATATTTCAACATAGGCAAAACACAGGCATAATAAAATGAAATTAAACTAAAACAAAATCTCTCAAATGAATTAATGATAAACACCATAAAGAGTGTCCAATGGAAAATACAGAATAGAATATAAAACTACAATAACTAAATCATTTTTCCTTCTCAATAAAAACAAACCCCAACAAACACAAATTCTACTAGTCCAAAAAAATGTAAGAAATGCCAAAAATGTACGTAAATATAACATGATATAAAATGTCTTATACTTTTTCATAACATACATAGAAATAACATTTTAAAATTCTGTAATCCACAGATGTCAGAAACTGCAACATATATCAAATCCCATATGGGAAACCTACTATTAGGTTATAGGGGATACACTTATAGTAAACAACCCCCTTTTAGTACTTCTAGTGAAAGAAGGCATTGGAAATGCACAAAATATTACTCCTATCCTTGTTATGGTAGGGCCACCAGCAGGAACATCCTATAGGACTTAATAAAAGCAAGCAGCTCACAAGACACCACATGAACTATACTAAAAACAAAATCCTCAAGTTCCTGAAGAAACAACTAGGCAACTCTCTTCTGTACATAATCAAACAAGAATAATAGCTAGAAAAATGAGAGTGGCTAGGGAAACACCATGAGCACCCAGTGTATACAAGGAAATAGAAATCCCTCAAAATTTAAATGGCACATACTAACCAAGATTTCTTACTGCATGACACTAAAAATAACGGAAAAAGAATAATTGTTTATGCAACGAACAATAACATACTAATCATAACACAGTGTAACACATGGATGATAGCGAGGACATTTAAAATAAGTCCAGCTCCATTTACACAAATATGGACTATACAGAGATAATGCAATAATACAAATGCCCCTTTATTATATGCATTACTTCCAAACTGTGCAATATATAGCAAATCTTACCACTTATCAAACAATTACGATCCCCAAAAAAATCACTATTTATTTTGAGCAAGCAATGTTTTTAACAATTCTAAAATTGTACCCATACACAGCAAAATAAGGGTGCTACTACGCTTTCAATCAAAGTATAAGAAGGAACCTACAAACATTTACACAGAGTAGAAAATAAGCAACAAATGCAGATTTTGCATATGAAGTAAAAAAATATATAGCATTAGCCTATGTCCCTTTCACAGATGTAACCCACCACTACAACATGTTAATAAAATCCTCATGCTACCAAAGGAAAAAAAACAAATTTTCATTACTAACAGACCTTTCTGAAGACATTTGGGTAGGCCACCTGCACAGATCAGGACACGTATCAACCCAAATTTAGCATGCAATAGTGGAATGACTACTATAGTTCAATCTCTCAAGAAGCAAAAACTAACAAAGCAGTGGAAGTGTGGTGCAATTCCCTCCAAGGATTAATTGGTAAAAGTCATCCTACATTCTAGAATAGATCTATCCCTAACACAACTAAGACAAAAATATCAAGACTAAACAAATGCAAGAAATGCAAGGAAGCAAAGATTGATTAGTTACTAATAATCAACGCCTAAATTGCCTTGAAACAATAAAAAGGACACTACTGAAAAGATATCACCAGAACATAACCCAAACTAAAAACAAACTTAAAAAATGAAATAAAATAACATTCACAATTGTGTAAATAAAATACTACCTCATGCTTATCACGCTCAAAACAAATAGAACAATATAAAGTAGTCATTCTAAACTATAACATAATAATGTTAATTATTTATATAAAATATTTTTTCTACATAACAAAATACATATACACTAATATAGAGCACAACTGTCACAACAATACTTAGCCAGCCAAAAAAAATTATATAAAATAAATAGAGCACCTACATTTAAAAAAGCAGAGAGAGAAATGCTCTGTACACAGTATAAGATGTCAAATCAAACACAAAATCCATCAAATCTGCTTATAATATTGCTACAAAATGCAAACATATAGATAAAAATATCAAATTCTTCCATTTTAATCATATATAATCCAGGGAAGCCCTCTAAAACCTGAGAAATATGAAAACATCACCAGATGGTCCAGAAAAAAACACAAAAAATACAAGAAAAGGAAACAAAATATTTGGTAAAATATTTGTTGGAAGAAAATTAGGCACATCCACCACCCAAAAAAAAAAAACACCTGTAAAAGAAAACACATGCCACAATTTCAAAACAATAGTTACAAATACAACATATTTCCTTACAATAAAATATATATATAAAATAAAACCTAATTTGGCCTATCACATACAAATACTGCAAAGCCCTACAACAAATGTAATCTAAAATTCAAATTAACATAAAAATATTATCTTACAAACAATCTGCCACTTTCCCCAAACATACTAACCTTAGAAAATAGATACAAGTTGGAATTGATTTCACTGGAGAACCGCAATGAGAAACTGCTAACCTGCTGTGTTGCTGGCTTCCAAAAATGACGAAAACAGGCAACAAAATAGACAAGCAGTAAAAAAGTTGTATTTGAAATGAAAAGAAGAATTTCAAACTGTAAATGAAAACAAATATTACATTTATTTTTCAAAGCATGTCCAAAATACTTCAAAAACGTCTTAAAAAAGAAATGTATGTGTATATATATATATATATATACATATATATATATATATATATATATACATATATATATATATATAAATACAAATGGAACTGTGATAACCACGGTATGATGTCCCCATTCGATAAATCACAGAGCCGCCTCTCTAATCCAGTTTCAGCGTATTTTTAATCACAAGGCAACAAAACACCCAACACGTTTCGGAGTTTCGTCACTCCTTGGTCACGGGTTAGGTGTATGCATAGAAACCGTTCCATTTAAAGAGACAGTTCGTGCACTTTCAACAACATAAACAAAATACTTCTCATTATATTTATACTTGTTTTGAATGCAGTAAATGAAACGACTGAGCTAATAACATGATAATAAATTATCAGTGTTTGGGAAAATCAATTGCATTAATCACAGTTTGTAAATGGCATCATCGAAAAAATATATATCGAAATAATTACTCCAAAGCGCCACGCTACTTCACAAAATTAGCGTTATAATAACACATTCCAACATGTGCCGGGTTTTCAGATAAAAACCTTCAATTTTGCTGCCAGCGTTGGTATTACTTGTGTTCATAGTATATGTAGCCAGCGCTGTGCTAATATACGTGGTCAATAAAGTTTCAGTGAAAAAACGCGAAGTGCATGGTGAACAAAGTAACGCCCAAGTGGGCAATGCCGACATATGTATAAAGCATGGCACTTTCTTGGTTAAATAAATGGCGAACCAAATAAAACCAAACAACACTTTTAATGTGGCATAATCAATTCTGCCCAAGTGGGCTATGTCTGTCCTGAATTTAAACCTGGACCAATCATATATAACCAAACACATCCAAAATTCCTTTCAAAAAAGATAATACAGCTCTCCTGTGTTTCGTATTCTCCAATCTGAAACAAAACAAATGGAGAAGAAATCTATTAAAACCAAATTTACAACACACATTTAAAAAGGCATAAACCTATACAGAACGGAAAGAAGGGTCCTTTACATACAGCATTTCAGATTTAGCCTAGATGCACTGCCAATTCCTCATCCATATTTAATCCATTTGGGTAGGGGTATTAAATTTGATTATCATTTTTGATTCTAGTCTCCTTAGTTCTTTCGTTCGATCCCCACCCCTTTCATTTTTGGAAACTGTATCAAGCACTGCAAATTTCAATATCTGAGAATGATGTGACTTCAAATTCAATTCAAAGATAGCTTTATTCGATTTAATTCATAAATCATAAAAGCACAACAGAAAAAAGAAAACAAAGAAAAAAGAGAAGAAAAAAAAGCTCATTCTAGGGAGAAGCATTTTTGCACAATATTAAATACACAGTAAAAGTGAATTCATATTTCAGTCATAGTCATAAACATTTCCTATAATTCACAACACATTTTAAAAATGAAGATACGCCAAGGACAATTAAATCGCCATCTAAAATTTGTAATGCTAATAAGGCAGGTCGGCATTGTCTAAGCCCCAATTTTTTTAAAATTGGTTTTAAAAATCAATTTTTTGAATACGAGTAAAATTTGCAGAAGAGAATCACATGCAACGTCGATTGGTTAGAGGTGCCATCACATGGACACACGGTTACATTTCTTGACCAATCATTAGTGTTCGGGAAACTTATCAATCTGTGAAATATCCCCAAACGAAATCGTGTCAGTAGCATCCTTTCATAGGACCCGGGTACACGTGCTAAATACGGCTGGATGGCATAGCAAGAAAGCATCATTTGATTCTCCATGACTGATTTTTTTGTGATCTCTGACGCAAGCCTATTGGGTTGTAGGTGTGCTAAGCAGGTTACTTTGAGGGATTTTCTACTCAGTTTAGTTAGGCTGTCAGGTTGCTCAAAATATTCTAAATGGCCAATATCAGACATGAACTTTTTAATGTAATTTAACCATGGGATGCTCAATATCCTAGTCAGGCCTAGACAATCCTTGATAACCTCACGATTGAAACTGGTCTCCTCTGTTACCCACACCTTATGCCATAATAAAATTGGTCTGTAACGTATTGCAGGCCAAGTTCAGAGTGGCAGACAAAATTTGCTGTGCTAGTAGGAGTGGCCAGTAGGTATTTTAAAAACAAGTTTTCAGTTGTCTGGATGGAATTCACATCCATATACCCCCAAATGCCAGCTCCATACATAGCTGTAGTTATGCATTTAGCTTTATAAATAACAATCAGTTCTGGGATTGGTCTTTTGCCTAGCCTCCTAGCAAAGTTAGTAAGTGCACCAATCATTTTTATAAATAGCAAATTTCTTCCCATCACTGCTGTAGTCCAAGTACCTCGGTAGTCAAATTGTATACCAAGGTAAGGAAAACTGTTAGTGCATTCTACCTTTGAGTTTTTGATAAATATATCACGACATCTAGCACTGTTTTTCCCGCATTTCATGATAAAAGTCTTAGAAATATTAACTTTTAGGCCCCTCTCACTCATAAATAGTGTAAAATTCTTTAAAATCTTCTGCAAACTTAATTGGGTACGCGCCATTAAAACTGCATCGTCAGCATACATCAATGCAGGTACAGTTTGTTTATTAATAATGGGAAGATCCTGACACTGTTCATCTAAAAATTGTCCTAGGTCGTTTATATACAAGTTAAAAAGTAAAGGGGCGAGCACACAGCCCTGTCTTACACCTTTTCTAATGGAAAAATTGGCTGTGCACTCACCCTGTTTTCCGAAACGAACCCTGGCTCCTGCCTCACTATATAGTTGCATGATGAGGGTTAAAAGGGGGGGTGCCATCCCTAGTTCCTTAAGTATACCCCATAGCTTATTATGTTTCACCCAATCAAATGCGCAGCTGAGATCGACAAATACTAGGAATAACCTTCCTTGCTTCGCACGTGTGTACTTGTCGATCACTAGGTTTAGATTCAGCCCCTGTTCTACGGTCCCTAGACCCTTGCGGAAACCATACTGGAATTTAGAAGGGACCCCCTTCTCTTCCACCCATAATTGTAGTCGATTTAAAATTATTCGGCCAATGATTTTAAGGGTCGAATCCAGCAAGAAAATAGGACGGTAACAAACCGGGTTATTGCGGTCACCCTTTTTAAATATTGGGAGCACAATTGAATCTGACCAGGATGGTATTAGGCACTGCTGGCAACAAGCATTTAATACTTGAGTTAGAAGCGGGCCCCAGAACGCCAGGTTGGATTTAAATAAATCTACAGGAACACCGTCTGGTCCTGGGGCTTTTCCAGCTGTGCTTTCGTTAATGGCACATATTACCTCTTGCAGGGAGAAATACAGATCCAAGGGGAAAGCACTGACACATTCATCAGAGACTAACAATTCTTGCTCCATTAACGCTCCGGATTCCTTTGTGTCATCATATAGATTTGTATAATGCTCTACCCAGGAACTTTCACTAATGGCAACCTCAATTGTGGGCCAGTCTCTAGGGGTTAGAAAGGGAGCGTTGACCGCTTTCCAGAAACTGGTGTTATCTTTCAGGGCACTGGCCTTACACAGTGATTTCCAGGCCTGTTCCCTTAATCCCTTTTTTCGTTCTTTTAATGCATGCTTATATATGGACCTAGCCATGTTTTTTTCACATTGGGTGCTGTCTTTCTTATGTAGAACTTTCTTTAAGTTTGAATGGGCTTTGGTACATTCTGTGTTAAACCAGCCCTTTTCTTTTTCCTTTCCCTCTCTAATTTTCGCAGTCATTAACTCTTTAGCTGTTTTACTTATAGTGCCATACGATTTTAGAATCTCGGTGTTACCGGCCCTCTCATCCAGGCAAACACTCACTTCACTCAAACATTTGTGGATTAATTTGTTAAATATCACAGTGGGATCTATTTTTGCCCAACTCAAAGTGTAACCATTTAATGTTTTAATCATGGGTTCGAAGGGAAATAGTTCCTTCTCATTATCTCCTACTAAGGTGGCACAAGGAGGGCAAATAGAGATACTTATTGGGAAGTGATCGCTCATGGAATTCGAATGGGTCCCAAAATCCTTCACCCAGCTAGAATTGTGTCTCTTTATCATAATATAATCAATAATTGAATCTAGTCCTCTGCCATTAAATGTGTTCTTGAACTGTACTGGAGGGGAGCAAAGTTCATTAGCGAAGGCTAGGTCAAATTGGTATGCAAGCATATTATATTGTTCTCCAAGTGTGGTATGCGAGAAGTGAGCAAACTCCTCATCTTGTTCCATGCTTAGGCCGCAAGTTCCCTTTACTGCACTAGGACAAATTTTGTCATTAAAATCACCACCCCAGATTATGCATAAATCCCCCATTGAACTTCCTGACACATTGCATAGGTCTTTTCTCAATTCACCCAAAATATAACATAGTTGTTCTTTGGGAATGTTATTATAAAAATTAACAAGCACCACTGTATGTAATCTATCCATATGTAACAGTAAAATTTGATAGGATTTTTTAGAAGCTTTAAAAACTATCTTTTTTACAATTACAGTACTAGAGATATATATACACAGTCCCCCCTTATTTCTACCAGAAGTTGAACTCGCCGCGGGTGTATGGTAGGTCTTGTATCCATTTATATGAACCTCATTCAGAGCCCACGTCTCTTGTATACACAGGATAGAAAAGCTTTCAATGAAGGACAGCCATTGAGGATCTTCAACCTTTAACCTCACCCCTGCCACATTCCAGAATAATATATTTATTGGCAATAAATCTCTGGATGCACCTTCGTTCTCCCTTATAGAATTAATAGTGTGATTAATTGTATTTTTATTCTGGCAGGTTTTCTTGGCAAGGCCCTCTGTTGACCTGGTTCTCAGTTCTTGATCAACAGCAACTTCAGTGACAAAACTGGATATCACTGCAAAATGTAGAGGGGGAGTATCCCTTGTAGCTGTTAAAGTCCCTTTTCCCTTACCCACAACTAGTGGATTATAGGCTCTTGGTCAATCTATATCCTCTAGTGTGGTTAGTGCATCAAAACGATTAGTTACTGGCACATTATAAGAAAAAGTGGGTCCACTCTGCGCTGATATAAACTGGCCTCTATGCTGTGAAACTGTATGAGGTTGGTAAAAAAAGCCTAATGGCAAGATATTAATGCCCATATGTGACAAGTTTGTATTACTGGCTCTTGCCAATACCTCATGAATCAGGTGAGGATCACTAAATGTAAGGACTACACAGTCCCCTACTAATTTTTTGTTGTCTCGCCCTACCCAAGGCACCCTTCTCACCATTTTAAACTTAGCAAATAAATTTTCTGTGAGGCCAGTCCGCTCACCCAACCAGAAGAGTGATTTGTTTCTTAAGGCCTCCCACGTTTCATTCTTCTGGGTAGTTAGCACAGGGACATTGGCCAAGATAATGGTGTATGGGGTTGCTGCTGGGGGTAGCTCAAGAGGGAAAGATGAAACTGATAGTGGTTTTGTTAAGATTGTGTTTGTCTCTGCAGGGGTTTTTCTATTGTGCGCATCAACAGGGCCTTTCATGTGCTTATGTAATTGAGCTATTCCAGGCTCATTTAATGCAGATGCATATAGGGGCCTATGATGAAAATCAGAAATATTACTTACATATGCAGTCTCATTAGAACTACATTTTGGACGCATAGTAAGCTGATTACACTGGTCATCAGTTGGAATAATGGCCTTATCATGGGCAGCACGCTTGTCAGGGCACACATTTTGCATAATATAATCTTCGAGAGACTTTACTCTATCAGTTAACTTCGTGATTACATCCATTAAACTATTTTGCATAATGTCGATTTTTTTTATTATCACGCTGGTATCAACCAGCTGACTGTCTGTCATGGCGCTAGATAGTACCTTTTTTCCAAGACCTGATTTACCCTGTCTACCCTGTTTGCCTAAGTTACTACCTTTTAATCGTTTTTCCTTACTAGTTCTCTTGTTTAATATTGTGCGAGATGATGGAACACTGTTTAGTTCAATATTTATAACATCCGGGTTCCTAGGTTTCTTTAGCGGTGGCTGAGGCTCAGACTCAAAATCACTTATATAGATGTTATCGGAGATATTTTGGGCACAATTGTTCTTAGGCTGCTTAGTAGTCTCCAGTGTATTAATTTGTAAGAGTTTATCTTCATCTTGGTTCACAGGGCTTTTGGCTACCAGACCCATTGTTTTCCCTTGTGTCAGTGTTTCCTCAACTGAACTGATCTGATCTTCTATCACCCCCATTGCACCTGTGAGATAGGTCAGTAATGATTTTTGCCCCCCGTTAAATTAGTCGTCGAGCCAGCTTTCCTTTTACTCATCCTGAGATAGAAAATTCGTCTTCGGTAAAAAGTTCTTTAAGTAAAAGAAAGCAAAATATAAACAGAAGAGGATATAGTACAAATATCCAGTCTGTGGTCGCAGAATACCATACAATAAATGTAATCAATGACCAATATCAGTCCGCAGAATCTCAGTAAGCTTAAGTACTAACAAATCGGACGCCAATTGTTTTTTTTTTTTCATGAATGGCAAGGATAAATCGTCCGGTTAGCAGAGAGCTCCCTTCATCAGTTATGATATTTTTCCAAGAGTACAGTGATAGAACGCAAAAAGGATGTAAAGTTACTAATGTCTTTTCCGCTTGAATTTTAACAATTACTATCCTCGCAGACAGACTCACCCTTTGTGCATGACCCGTTACCAAACGTCCTCAATACTGCTTCTCGGGGGGGTGGCCCAGCCCAGGCTCTAACGGGCTATGACGGGCTAAGACGGGCCTGTCTTGGCCCGGTCTTTGCCCGGGCCGCGCCCGGGCGCATCCCTGCGCGCGTTCCATGCAGCGGTTCCTCCGGGTGCCTTTTCAGCGTCTGGAAGACCATCCCCCTTAGCAGCAGGGGTCAGGGATAAAGTGCGATGTGCTGGTCACTCGCAAGAAAGTGACGAGTGCTTCTCCCCGCACAGCGGTTCCTCCGGGTGCCTTTTCAGGCGTCTGGCAGCCCCTCCTCCTTAGCAGCAGGGGTCAGGGATAAAGTGCGATGTGCTGGTCACTCGCAAGAAAGTGACGAGTGCTTCTCCCCGCACAGCGGTTCCTCTGGGTGCCTTTTCAGGCGTCTGGCAGCCCCTCCTCCTTAGCAGCAGGGGTCAGGGATAAAGTGCGATGTGCTGGTCACTCGCAAGAAAGTGACGAGTGCTTCTCCCCGCACAGCGGTTCCTCCTGGTGCCTTTTCAGGCGTCTGGCAGCCCCTCCTCCTTAGCAGCAGGGGTCAGGGATAAAGTGCGATGTGCTGGTCACTAGAAAGAAAGTGACGAGTGCTTCTCCCCGCACAGCGGTTCCTCCGGGTGCCTTTTCAGGCGTCTGGCAGCCCCTCCTCCTTAGCAGCAGGGGTCAGGGATAAAGTGCGATGTGCTGGTCACTCGCAAGAAAGTGACGAGTGCTTCTCCCCTGCCAATTCCTCATCCATATTTAATCCATTTGGGTAGAGGGTATTAAATTTGATTATCATTTTGGATTCTAATCTCCTTAGTTCTTTTGTTCGATCCCCACCCCTTTCATTTTTGGAAACTGTATCAAGCACTGCAAATTTCAATAGATTACAATTCTGAGAATGATGTGACTTAAAATGTCTTGCCATTGGGTAATGCCTATCGTTATTACCAATGGTGCGCATAAGTTCTAATATGCGTTTCTTTGCCCTAAGAATAGTACTACCTATGTAGGCTAGTTTACAAGGACAAAGAAGAGCATAAATCACATATTCAGTATTACACGTAAGGTGCTTGTCAATCATAAGTGGTTTATGATCAGCAGAAAGTTTCACAGTTTTACAATTGCTGCAGTATTTGCAAGCTTTACTTACGACATAGAGTATCTTGCAGGGATCTTGCTTTTCTAAAAGTTATTCCTGGGTTGTGCCCGAAGGGTCTAACTAAATCGGGATCAGTTTTTAAAACATCCCAGTATTTTTTTAAATTTTTCCTCAGATCCCATGTCTGATTGTGATATCTGGTAATAAACCGAAATTTCTGATCTCCTGTTTCTTTAGGCTTAGGACAAAATAAGTTACTTTGGTCCAATTTTGCCACTTTGTCTACAGCCTGCGGAATTATCTTGTTGCTTTACCCTTGTTCACTAAATCTCTCCACCATGATATTTGACTCCATAAAAAAGCCCTCATCCGTACTACAATTCCTTTTGGCGCGCATCAGCTCACCATAAGGAATGCTTTGGACCAGTGGAATGGGGTGACAGCTATTGGCTCTCAGTAAGCTATTCCCTGCTGTGGGTTTTCTAAATAGGTGACTCACCAATCTGTTTTTTTCAACATTTAATCTGAGATCCAGGAACTCGATCGACTTGCTGTCGATGTGGCTGCTGAATGAGAGATTTAATACATTATCGTTGAGAATGGTTAATTCCTGAGCTTTATCTTGAGTTCCATTCCAAATGCAGAAGATATCGTGGATGTATCTAACCCAGAGGACGACACTGGAAAATAGCTCGATGTTGGTAACTACCTGCTCCTCCCACCAGCCGAGGTAAAGTCCTGCAAAGCTGGGGGCGAAGCAAGTTCCCATCGCTGTCCCCTGGGTTTGTCTAAAGATTGTTTCATTAAACACAAAGATATTACTTGTGAGGCAGATGTAAATCATCTCTATGATCATTTCGGTGTGTAAAAGATGCGATATTGATCTGTTTTTTGAATAGTGTCTGCATGCATCTATGCCTAAATTGTCGGGGATACATATGTATAAGCTATTTACATCTAAGCTTACTAGTAAAAGATTTTCATTCCATTCCACATCTTTAATACGCCTCAAAAAATCCCCTGTGTCCTTTACATACGAGGGTAGGGCCTGTACATATGGTTGGAGGAAAGAATCTACATATTTTGATGTGCTTTCCAACATGCTTCCCCTAGAGGAGACAATAGGTCTTCCCGGTGGATTTGTAGCATCCTTGTGGAGTTTAGGCAGTAAATACAGTGCTGGTATTTTAGGAAACTTGCAAAACAAGAATTGATATTCTTCAAGTTCTAAGATGCCTTGATCTTTCCAATCATTTAGTTTTCCTGTGTACACTTTGTTGTTGTTTTCATAACAATCTCTAGATGATATTTCGTATCTTTCGACATCATTAAGTTGTTTCATTCCCTCATTTAAATACATTGTCAAAGGCCACACGACAACATTTCCCCCTTTGTCAGATTTTTTGATGACAATGCTTTTATTGTCCTCCAATTCTTTTATTGCCTCAATTTGCGCTTTTTTTAGGTTATTGTACCTTTTGGGTTTTTTATGGTTTAGGCGTTTAAGCTCTTGAATCATACCACGTTCGAAAACATCAATTGCTTCATTTGCAATTTGAGGCAAGAAAATTGATTTGGGTCTAAAGCCACTGGGGGCACTCATACCAATGTCAACGTCATTGTTAATCAGAATAAGAAAGGGATTGTCAATAAATTCAGGTTCATTTTCCAGTTCATACATGGTGTGTAACACATCCAAATCATTCACATTAAGTGTACTGGCTTTCTCTTTAACAATTGCAGGTTTCTGTGTACTCAGAGTTGCATACCACTTTTTCATTTTTAATTTTCTTACAAAATGAAAGAGATCAATACGACTCTCAGTGTAGTTATAATTCACGGTTGGGCAATAAGATAGTCCTAAGGCTAGCACATCCAATTGATGTTTGGTTAATGTCAAATTAGAGAGATTTACCACTGTTTTATCGTTTGTCATTTTGCTGCATTCAGCAGCCACATCGACAGCAAGTCGATCGAGTTCCTGGATCTCAGATTAAATGTTGAAAAAAACAGATTTGCGAGTCACCTATTTAGAAAACCCACAGCAGGGAATAGCTTACTGAGAGCCGATAGCTGTCACCCCATTCCACTGGTCCAAAGCATTCCTTATGGTGAGCTGATGCACTCCAAAAGGAATTGTAGTACGGATGAGGGCTTTTTTATGGAGTCAAATATCATGGTGGAGAGATTTAGTGAACGAGGGTACAGCAACAAGATAGTTCAGAGGGCTGTAGACAAAGTGACGAAATTGGACCGAAGTAACTTATTGTGTCCTAAGCCTAAAGAAACAGGAGATTAGAAAATTCGGTTTATTACCAGATATCACAATCAGACATGGGATCTGAGGAAAAGTAAAAAAATACTGGGATGTTTTAAAAAGTGATCCCGATTTAGTTAGACCCACCAGGCACAACCCAGGAATAACGTTTAGAAAAGCAAGATCCCTGCAAGATACTCTATGTCGTAGCCTGGTAAATCGTGAGAAACCTAATAATACAATACAAGGCTTCTACACTTGTAATCAATGTAAAACTTTCAAATACTGCAGCAATTGTAAAACTGTGAAACTTTCCGCTGATCATAAACCATTTATGATTGACAAGCACCTTACGTGTAATACGGAATATGTGATTTATGCTCTTCTTTGTCCTTGTAAACTAGCCTACATAGATAGTACTATTCATAGGGCAAAGAAATGCATATTAGAACATATGCGCGCCATTCGTAATAACGATAGGCATTACCCAATGGCAAGACATTTTAAGTCACATCATTCTCAGAATTGTAATCTATTGAAATTTGCAGTGCTTGATACAGTTTCCAAAAATGAAAGGGGTGGGGATCGAACGAAAGAACTAAGGAGATTAGAATCCAAAATGATAATCAAATTTAATACCCCTACCCAAATGGATTAAATATGGATGAGGAATTGGCAGTGCATCTAGGCTAAATCTGAAATGTTGTATATAAAGGACCCTTCTTTCCGTTCTGTATAGGTTTATGCCTTTTTAAATGTGTGTTGTAAATTTGGTTTTAATAGATTTCTTCTCCATTTGTTTTGTTTCAGATTGGAGAATACAAAACTCAGGAGAGCTGTAATATCTTTTTTGAATAGATTAAGGACAGAAAAGCGCATATCTAGATTTATAGCTCCCACCCCCATTGGACCGGTCTAAGAACCCCCGCTATTCCCAGTGGTATTTATCAGTTCCCAGTTACTGAGGGGGAAGCAGACTTTCAACGTTTTTTCTCGGGACTTCATACTTTTTCGGGAGTATGTTGCCCTTTCCAAATAATAAACTGATAATAGGCACGTAAGCCATTGATAAAATACCGGTGGGTAAGGATCAAGCCAGGATGTTGTCTCGAATTCCTTACATCTTGGTAATCTTGTCCCCGTGGTCCCTCCCCATTTAGCTATTTTTCCCGGGGTTATATACAGATTAAAACATGTTTTAAAATGTTGAGCCTGTAGGTTAGCCGAGATTAAAAAGATCTGCGCACTTTCTAGCGACCTAGCCAGGTTGCTAGGTAAAGCATTAATCTTGTCTTCCCAGCCCTTTGAGTGTTTAGACAAATAATCCGGCATTGTTTTATTCAGAACTCTATATAAAGCCCCTATTGGGGTATGATCAGCGATAATCAGCTCAATAGCCTCTATCTTTTCAAATACCATGGCCCCCCCACCTTTCTTCCTTAACAAATCCCTAATCTGCAGATATTTAAAAAAATCCTTATGGTCAAGCCAAAACGTTTCACGAATAATATCAAATGTCTTTATTGAATTTGTACAAAAAAATCCCCAAGTGTAGAAACTCCATGCATCACCCATTTACTAATTTACAAATCTTGAAAAATTTCAGGTAAAAGAGTGTTATCCTGTTTTGGAGTATAGTGGTTAAGTCTTCCCAAGCCTAGTCTTTTACGGACTTTACTCCATATACAAAATGCCGCAATAAAAACCTTAAACCGAACTCTCTTGTAGTACCCAAATTCAATTTGCAGAAGCCGGCATCCCCGGCTTTTTTCTCCTAACAGAAGCTCCTAAATAGATGGGGTCAGGATATCTGGTACAGGAGTGGTCTCCTTCTTATATAAAAAGGACCGCGAATTGCTGTAGGGCAGCAGCCCAGTAATATAATTTAAGATTGGGCACTGCTAATCCACCACGTTCTCTCTGCAGGGTCATAGATCTTAAAGCTCTCCTGTGGTTAGCATAAGCCCAAAGAAATTGTGTTAATATCCCAACGAGTACGTTGAACCAATTATTACCAAACTCCAACGGGATAGCCCGAAATAAATACAGAACTTTGGGTAGAAATATAATTTTAATCAGATTACTCCACCCAACCAGCGAGAGTCTCAGGTTATTCCATCTCCTGAAGTCCTGTTTAGTCTTATGTATCAAGGGTATCAGGTTGGTTTCCACAATTTTTCCGCCCTCTGACTTAATAATAACACCCACGTATAACGCTTCTTCTGTGACCCGCCCATCCAAAATGAGATTCTCTTCGTTAATTATGATCTGATTTAATAGATAGTGAGAAAATAACCCAAATATTTTAGCTTCCTTTTCAATTTCTAAAAGAGCACTGCTGGGTTCGGGGGTAACAATGGCCAAATCATCGGCATAAGCCAGGATTTATGTCTCCCCCCACCGACTTCATTGGTATAATTGCCACATTTTGTTGAATTTGCCTGATCAGTGGGTCAATATATAGTGCAAATAAAAGGGGGGGAGCATGGGCAGCCCTGCCTGGTACTCCGTTCTATAACTACTTCATCCGACAGGCCTCCCATTAAAGAGATCTTTGCTCTAGGATTAAAATAAAGGGCCTTCACTGAGCTAATGAATCCCTTGTTCGACATTACAGCCCAGAGATACGGCCAGGAGAGCCTGTTCAAAGCTTTTTCCGCATCCAACAAAATTAACGCCATAGGATCTTGTGTTACTCTGGCTGCATCAAAGAGGGGGATGACTCGACAAATATGGTCAGTGGTTCCCTTCCACGGGATAAAACCATGCTGAGCAGGGGAAGTAAGCCGGCTGATAACCCCTGAAGGACGTGTGGCCAATCTTTTTGAGTAAATCTTGGAATCGCTGTTAATAAGCGTGAGTGGCCGATATGAGCCCAACTTCTCAGGTGGTTTATTCTTCTTTTGAAAAACAGCTATCTTAGCCATAGCCCAGCTCTCAGGGTGGGTGCTTCCTTTTTGAATCTCCTGGAACAGCTCAACCAAACACTCTTTGAGCACACTGGAAAAGGCTTTCTAAATTCTCCTGGAATAAAATCCATACCAGTGTCTTTCCCTGATTTTACTTTGGTAATAGCCAATCCTATCTCGTCTACTGAGATGGGCTGCTCCAGCATCTGCCTTTCACCTACTTCAAGGGCTTCTTCACATGTAGCCAATAGATATTCCCCCATTATGTTAGTTGAATCATTTTTCTCTTTGGAATAGAGTTGCTGGTAAAAGTGCTGGAATGCAGACCTTATGTCAGCAGGGTAAGATTTCACGCCATATAGTGGATCCCTAATTTCCCTAATCTCCCCCCCACACTGCCGTCTGTCTTGCTCTAAAAGCCAGGAGTCGCCCCACCTTCTCGTTGTACTCATACATTTTCTCCCGCCAGATTCAATATTTATTGGCTGCTTTTTTGACAGATATATCGATAATCTTTGCCTTGGCAGTAGCTATTTCCAAAAGACCCGCCTCAGCTCCACACCCAGATGTGATCATATCTATCATTTCTAACTCAGCTCTGACTAAATTTGCATATAACCTCTCAATTTGCAGTTTTTCTCTTTTCTACTTCTCTAGACTATACCTCAATGTCTCCCCCCGTAAACAAGTCTTAAACATATCCCATATAACACTAATTGAGGCACTGCCATAATTGTCCGACATAAACTGAGGGATTCAAACCTGTGCGTCTGAAAGGAGTACCCTTTCAAATGACCAAGACTGATCCACTTTAGAATTCGGGGTGATTTCGATCTCGAGCTCAAATGGATTGTGAAACCGACATAACCCGGGGAAACTTAGATATATGTGACTTCGGCACCAAACTTTTTGAAGCAAAGAAGTTATCTAATCTAGCATGGGCCCTGTTGGGAGCAGGAAAAAAGTGAACTCAGGATCTGCATTCATATTCTCCCTCGATACATCAATCAGCCCGTGACTACTCAGCAGGTCAGCGAGCGCCCTGTAGACTTTTGGTTTCCTACCCTAATAGATCTTACCCCCTTGTGTATTCCCATTGTGTGGCGGATTGATGTTAGAGTCGCCGCAGATTATAAGCGGCAGAGGCCAAAGCGCCAACTCGCTGTTTACCAATAAAGAATTGTGGGGCCGATTCACAGAACTAATCTGAGACAAAATCCTAAACTTACTACTTCTGGTATTCACAGAAGGCACTTATGATTTTTGGTATTCACAGAAATCACTTACGACTCCTAACTTTACGTCCGCAGTCAGGCCGGAATCTCTGCACCCAGACCGTACTCTCCGCACCCGGACCATACTCTCCGGCTAGGGCCGTACTCTCAGGCTCGAGCCGTAATCTCCGGCTCGGGCCGGATAAAGTGCAATCAATGGGCTGGAATGCAATTTTTACAAAAAGGAAAATTAGGAATGTGTGATAAATGGTAGAGGAGGTCATGAAAAATAGTCTGGGCAGGGAAAAGAGTAGGGCCAGACACTACACCATAACCCAGAAAAGTTTGCTCCTTTGCATCATGGTACATGCAGTGCACAATTTGCACTCCTCTCAGTATTGACTGCGGTGTCAACACTACAGTCACAGTTGACTGTGGTGTTGACACCGCAGTCAACACTGAGAGGAGTGCAAATTGTACTGACCTTAGAAAATAGATACAAGTTGGACTCAATTTTACTGGAGAACAGCAATGAGAAACTGCTAACCTTGCAAAAATGATGAAAACAGGCAACAAAATAAACAAGCTGTAAAAAAGATGGAATTGAAATGAAAAGAAGAATTTCAAACCATAAATGCTAAGAATTAATACAAATATTAAATGTATTTTTCAAATTACTTCAAAAAAGTCTTAAAAAGAAATGATATATATCTATATCTATATATATATCTATATCCTTCAGAAAAGTTTGCCCATCATTGAAGACGCACTCAAATACAGGCGGAACCAGCAATTTCAGCAGGATCCTTTATTTGGCAAAGAACCGGCATGCATTCCTGAACATTGTCCTTGCCCTACGAGTTTTGGAGCTCCTGCTCCTTGATCACGGGCATCCATGCTATTCGGCAGTCACAAGTGAAGCACAAGTCTCGTAATGGTTGTAAATAACGCCCTCTAGTGGGCTCGATTGCCTCCTGGGACTTGTAATGCTTACACGATTTACCCTTCAAATGGGTCCTGCCTCGTAAACATGTTATTCGTGTAATTTCAAAGCCCTTTGATGAGCCTCCAGTTGAGCCTCCAGTTGTGCCGGTTCTTTGCCAAATAAAGGATCCTGCTTGAACACTCCATAAAGTGTCTTAATGTTGCTAAAGTTGTATGCTTAAACATACCTCAGCTAAATATAAAAGAAACCTCTCACACTGTTCCAACAGAGCTTTGGAGCAGAAGATGTTGATATTGGAGAGCATTTTCACCAAAAGAGGAAAGGACTAAGGTGCTGGGAGTGGAAATATCTGAAAAGACACCAGACAGCCCCAGATGCGCTGCCTCAATGGTCTGAATCTACCAGAAAGCCATTCTGTCACCATCCCTGACCTACAGAAGGTCTGGCTCAACATAGATATTGGGGGCTAGAGGTTTATCAGATACAGAAACAGTACCTTTCAAAGCTCACAAGTTGATATTTAAGAAGAAACAATAGGTTAGAGGCAGAAGCTATGGGATGCACTAGGAGGAATTACAAAAAAGATAAACAGGTTGTGAGAGTGCTGTAAAAAAGGAAACAAACTGGAAATAACGTCCTTGATTAAGGCATGTGAAAAACATGGAGTGAGTCAGCAACACTGCTGTAGTACATTCATACAAACTGTAAAACCTACTCGATTTGATTAATGTCCTGCCAAACTCTGAAGTCTGAACCCAGAAAAACATATTAATAGTAATATAAAATTATCACACTATAATCTTATTCATTGCACCAAATGAGAAAGCCCATTCTATGAAAGTTCAGAAGAAGATCCCTAATGATGAGGGCATGATTGTTTTTATCTCTTGACCTTTATAAGTAGGTGTAGATTTTGGGAATGGGTATGGTCCAAACTTCTCTCTTTCAAGGCAAAGTGATTACTAATGTCATGGATTTATTGATACAGAACATACATATTGTTTTTTTGTTGTTCTTTACTGAACATGTTTACTCTTGCCCTTAAGTCAAAAATAAAGTGAGCTATCACTCTGGCCATGTTAAGTACAAGATTTGATTTGGATAAGACAGAAAATGCATCATCTCTTCAATCATGACAATGGATCAGTGGTTGATATGTTTAACGTATCAAGGAGTCTGTTTTGCCAAGTTACTAAATGGCTGATTAAGAGTTGGCTGAATTTAGGTGCAGAGTGGCAACAATTAATGTTTCCAACTAGCATCGAGGCAACTAAATCCAGGTATTTTAAGTTATTCAGTCCAGAATGAGGAGTTATTTGCCAGCCTAGTTTTACTGGGTGAAAAACAGCATGTGGGTCACTATTCTGGGCCAAATAATGAGCCCTTTTCCATATACATTTAACAATTGCTTTGACCAGGTGGTAAATAGGAGAGGGGGAGTCTAACAATTGGAGTAGGGGGGCCAGTAGTGTGTGACTGGACAGGATATGCACTGTACCAGATAGAAGAAGCATTCCATGCATCCCCAGTAGCATTGGTTGGGATTGTAGCTGTACTCTGTGCTACACTACTACACTACTATTTATCCAAATATGAGTAACAAGATTTGTCTAAACTCCAAAGAGGCCAAGACCAGACAGACCGTTCATATTGAACCTGAGATGAAGGGACCATTTGACTCCAGCTCACAACTAACTTAATTGGATCTATTTCAAAGAAAATTTGCAGCTGTATGTCTGCTTTATAAAACATTGCAAGGCCTTGTACCAGCTCACCAAGAACCTAAACTGCAATCAATCTTAACCTCTGTAAGTCCCCTAACTCTGAAGATTGTATCTTGATTGATAGAAACAAAGCATGTATCCAGTCATTAACCTTTTTTATTTCAGAAAAATACAAATAAATGGACTAACCCAGGACTTTATGTATTGCATACACACTAAGGGCCTTATTATGAGACTGGTGATCCACAGCCCCCAGACTCACGGGGCGCGGTAGTGGCGGTCTTCCAGCCACCCTATTATGATCAGGGTGGTTGGGCCACCCTGGGACCACCGCAACCACCAGGGATCAGAGATCCCTGGCTTTGGTCTTGAGGCTGCAATGTGCTTGGCGGGCCTCTGCGGCCCTGCCAAGCATATTATGAATTTCCTCACTGCCACACTTTTCATGGTGGTACGACCGCCATAGAAAGTGTGGCGGTGAGGAAACAAAGGGTGCCCTAAAGGGCCCCTGGTGCCTTTGTACCAAGGAGTGCATGCAAGGGGGCACATGGTGTGCCCCACTGTCTGCATGCACCCCCATGTTCCTGCACAGAACAAAATAAACAACATTGTGTATTTCGGTTCATGCAGGAACATGCTTTGACTTTCCCATTGGGGTGCCTATTTTAAAGGCACTGCTGTGGGAACACCAAAGAAATGCCCTCAAGTGACAAATTCATAATCTGGCAGGTGGTCTGTTTTAGCTTTGGTAGTGTGGGAGTGGGGCCGCAGCATGGTGGTCCCGCTCCCACATCACCAAAGTCATAATAGGTCCCTAAATATTAATCAATGAGCGAGGTATAGGTTTTTATGTATTTGAACAACTTAGTAAATAATAGTGCTGATTCTTGTGAGAAATAAGACTTTTGAATGTTTCGGCACCTAAAAACTGAACACTTTTGGATAACGTCCTGTGATAGCATATGAAGAACGTCAGTTGTGGGGTAATCTACCTTAAGAGTATAGCATTAAGTATAATTAAAGAATGTTTAATGTGTCAATATTGTTAAGTATTAAAGGATTTCAAACTAGTCCTGTGAGAAATTTTGAAAAGTTTTGAAATTGTGTGAGAAAATTCAGCGTGGGAGCAGCGAGGAAGGACCTTAGGAGCATCGCGAGGGACGCACCTTGACGCAAGTTTGACTATAGGGGTCCCTCTACCCCTCCCTTCCCATGGGACATCCTTACACCTATAATAGGGAGTTCTGAAAAAAGCCTTGGTAGAGTTGGAGTAAAAGCCAGCCCACGCGAGTGGTTTTATCTTTGTCTCTTAGAGACTAGATAGGAGCCCTCTCTCTCACTCACGCCCTGAAGAATGCCATGGACCCTCCTGGCCGTAGTGGCAGAAACATGTTGGCAACGCACATGGAGATGGGGTACTAGACCCCCTAGTCTCCACCATTACTTTTAATATCAAGCACACTCTGCACTATTAAAATTTCACGCAGGACTGTGCATCGATTTTAAACATCACTCACTCACTTTTTCAGCACGGGCCCCCACTTAGTTATAGATGTGCCTCCCTGTCTCCAGTTGTAGTCCCGCCCTTTATCAAACGTGGTTTTTAAAGGGCGAGGACAGCCGATGATGAAGCATGACACCTGGTGGTGTGTGAGGCCAGTCCATACATTTTTTTGAGATGTCCAACACCACCTTGATCATCGCCAAAATGTGCATTAACTTTTAACAAGAATCAGACACTGAGTCAGGGTAGCTTCTTGTTGTGTTACAGAAATTTAGTGGTACCTCGAGTGAAAATTCGATGAGACGGGCATACCTTTAATTCTAAACTCATGTAAAATAATGGGATAGGGACTGGTTTGAGGACCAAATGTCGACTGTTAGTCATTTTAAGCTAAAACCAATCTCCTGCAGAACAAAACTATGAAAAAATTGCCGAACTTAATGTAATGCAAAGTGTGTGAATGCCGTAAAATTTTTGCGCATGACTACAACTTTGCCAGACCTATTTGAAATGAAGGAAACCCAATTATGCAAAGAATATGTTTATGCAAGCTAAAGAAATAAGGAATCCTTTGTGAGACTGAGACAAACGTGGCTGAAAATTCCCTAATCCCTGAATCTAAAATGCTTGTTAAAGCTCTATTGCCTTTAATTCACACAAATAAGAACTGGGGCAATTTTACAGATTTCTTTCTCTGTAGAAGCCGAGAAAGAAGTTATGTGTATACTTTCTGAAGATTAGACCTTTTTTTCTAAAGGTAACAGAAAGACATGATTGTTTTGATACAGTCTTAAATCACAGATGGTCTGACTCATAATTTTTTTAAATGTCCAGGAAATAAGTCCTCAGAAACAGTCATTTATTATTGCTTGGTCTAAAAGCATACTGCAGGCAATCAAAGATAAACATTTGACTGGTACATTGACTTCTGACATACGATTTCATCATTGGAAGAGTAGAGAGTTGTAGAAGGGTTGTAAAATCCTGGTCTTCCAGCACCCCTGGTAGTCACTACATTATCACACCTTCATATGATAATGAGACAAAAGGTTTCAGATCATTGACTCACAAGTGCACACCTGTGAGAGAGAGAGAGATGTCAAGTTTGACTATCACACAAGTGAAGAAAAAGAGTGTAGATCTCTGGTAGTGGGCTTTCTTTGTGATCTCTGGCTGTTGATGTCTCTGGATGGATTTTTACTCCCAGTTATTTTATGCAGATTTGTAGAGAGCACTATCACCCGGGAGAGGGGGTAGTCTAGGTCTGAGCAGGTGTGTGTCTAGGCACACCTAGGGATTAGTGGGACTGCTCAAAAAGCCAGGTCTTCAGCTTCTTGCAGAATTCAAGAAGTGAGGAGGATGCTTTTATGTTTAGCTGCAGGTCATGGCACACTTTCGGAGCGAAGTAGGAGAAGATTAGATCCCCAGATCAGTTTTCCTTATGCGTGGGATTTGTGCAAGTAGGAGTCTGGATGAGGGGAGGTGTCTGGAAGATTTGTGAAAGCAGATGTGATTGTTGAGGTATGCTGTGCCAGTGTTGCGTAGTGCCTTGAAAGTGTGGGTTGGGAGTTTGAATTGTGTCATTTGTGAATGGGGCGCCAGTGGAGCTCCTTCAAGTGTGAAGTGATGTGAGTGTGGCGTGGCAGGCTGAGTGATCTAGCCACCAATTTTTGAATGGTCTACAGCCTTCTGGTGAGTTTGTTTGGTGATCCCACGTAGAGGGTGGTCCGTAGTTCAGCTCGCATGTGACCAAGGCATGCAAGATAGTTCTCCAGGTGCTGATTGAGAGTCGATTGAAAATCTTCCTCAGCGTCTTCAGGGTATGGAAGCATAAGACGGTGACGGTAATGACTTTGGCGGTCATGTTGATTTTTGCAGTCAATGATGATCCCGAGGCTCATGGCGTGGATGGAAGTCGGTCCTAGCTCTGATGGCCACCAGGTGGAGTTCCGTGGTGATGTGCTCTTCCCAAAGATCACAATTTCGGTCTTGTGTGTGCTGAGATTTAGACAGTCTGACTTCATCCAGTGGGCGATTTCAGTCATGGAGGCATTGAACTTGATCCGGATACCGTGCGTCTTATTCATGAGGGAAAAAATGAATAGCATGTTGTAAGTGTAGGAGAAGACTTTGATATCATGAGAGTAATTTTTTTCCTGCTTTCTCCTCATGACCAAAAATGTAGTTTCCCTATTCCTTCCTTCTTTCATCTAGGTTTTTCCGTTATCTTTTTAAATCTCTATTTCTCCTTTATCAGAACCCTCACACACCATTTCCACTCTTCCCCATAGATGCAAATGATTTTGAGGTAGAACTGCTACATGTACAGTAATTTTCTGTATGGATCAACCAGCCTGTACACCCACTTCCTGAGTGTCCTGAACACTGACCTCTTCCATTTCATCTCGAGGTAAGGCCTTACCTCGGCCTGGCCACAGTGTGGTTGAATGCCTAAAAGAAGACTGCATTATCATCCACCTTGCGGTTGATCTTTCCACCTTGCAATCTTATCCCTGAGGATGCTTGTAGTTTTACTTTAAGACAAGTGTAGAGCAGGCGTCAGTTTTCTCATCTTGATGTTCCCTTAGTGCTGAAGTCTCCTTTCTATGCACAGCTTGTCAGGGCAGGGAGTTCAGAGGGGCTGATGAGATAAAATCGATTAAAATGTATATATGTTTATGGTATTTTTATCGCACAACCCTAGCCAAAAGGCAGCAGAGCACAGTACAAGGTCAAAGAAAAGCATAAAGTCAACAAGTGATAATTAAGGTAGTTAGGGTGTGGATGGTTAATGCATTGTGAGTGTTCTTTAAAGAGGCAAACCTTCAACTACTTCCTAAATGGAAGCAGCACCGGGGCAGTCCTGATTGACATGGGATGGTATTCCAGATCCTAGGTGCATAAATGGAAAAGGCCTGCTATCTTGCTTTTCTTCTTCACACTTCTTAGTCTGCAGTCTGATGGAGTCCTGGCTGTGAGTGTGCTGAAAAGCACCAGAGATGGTGAGCTACCCATCATGATAAGCGGGGCTGCTGGTCATGTTGACTTGAAAACGTTATGGGTCAGCAAAGGGAGACAATGGAGTTCCATCTGAATGGAGGGATGAAGTGATCATTAGGCACTGGATGACATGGGCTGTGTGTCTTTAGAATGCCATTAAAGAGTGCTAGTGGGGATTCCGAAGATAAAGGAACAGGGCATTAACGCCATCCGTAAGTGAGAGTAAGAGGGCTTAATCAGCAGTTATGAAATCACTTTCTAGAAGAAACAGTTTCACTTTCTTCTAGGTATCAGCCAGTCTTTGTTTTTTTTTGCAATGTGTTTCCTTGAGTGTGAGGTTGGTGTCCAGGGTAAATCCAAGTGAGTTGGCATTCAGTTAAAGTTGGTGTTCCAAACCGTCAATGTTCATGTCATTGAGCCAGGTTTGTACTGTTTCTTGTTCTTGGCAAATAACAAGAATTTAGTCTTAGTTGGGGTGAGCTTCAGGTTGGTGCTTGACATCCAGGTGTGGTTGAAGTGCAAGCAGTGTTTGAAGAATTGGTTGCCTGAAGCAGAGGAGACGTTCAAATAGAGTTGTATTCTTTGGCATATTGGTGAATCTTTATGCTGACATCTGTGAGCAGCGCATCAAGTGGCTCCATGTAGAGATTGAAGATAACTGGAGACAATATGGAGCCATAGGGGACTCTGCAGGTGATAGGCATATTTTGGAATATGGAGGTGCCCATGTGAACAAACTAGTGTGAGCTGGAAAGGTAGGAGGGGAACCAGTGAACGACATTGTCAGTGAATCCCATTTGAGACTCAAGGGTGCATATGAGGGTGGAATGGTTGACTGTGCTAAAACTGCATCTATCTGCAAATTAAAATATTAAAGCAAAAAATAGCATACATACAGAGTGCAATATGCTATCTTCTCCCACAGTTGAGAGTGGAGGGGCATGACTCACAAGAGGCAAAGTAAAATAACAATATAATCAAGCCTTCTGTGATGGGCGTCTGATCAGCTTGTACCGGCTCCAAATATCACACCTCCTCTTCCTTAACTCAGAAGCAATCTGAAATCTTATTTTTCCAGCTCTAGTTTTAACTTGTTTCTGGAAGGACTGATTTTAGTACGAATATGAAAATATTGATTTGATTCATATTTAATATTGCTGTTTTATTTGTGATTTGTATGCAAAGCAACACATTGTTTCATACTTTTTAGAGTGTTTCTGTGTCATCCATTGAGGTCCATGGTGAAGAAACAACAATATAAAAATCAAGCTTGTGAGAATCCATGAAAATATGAGAATAATGTAGATTTGGATGTGCATGTTTGTGGGAGGTGTAGGTGTGAGTGTTTATATGCTTGTTTGTTTTTGTCTCTGTTACTGCCTCTGTATGCAGTTTGATAGCCTTTATTTTCATGTGAGAAACTGAAATAGCAAGCTGGCAATCACCAACCCCCTTCCATTCTGTTCTAGCTCCTGGTAGGGAAACTGTAATACTTCTGATTCAAGTGAGAGTTGATGGTAGAGAGAAGCTGGCAGGGGGGGACAGAACAGCTGAATTGATACATCCATCTGCGGCATGCCTGAGGTGCGATGGATCTCCAAATGATGCCCTGGAGAGAGAGTTAGAGAGAGCTGCAGCAGAGTGTCTGATTAACTGCACATGCTATTCAGTCTCTACCAGCTGGATATTGCTTTCCAAAGTTTGTTTCTGAAGGGAAAGAAAGATTTTGTCCTAAGTGTGTGTGATCCACATCTAAGAATGTGCCCTTATCTCTATGCAAACTTCAGCCTGTGTTTGCCTCAGATGTCAGAACAGCATCATAAGATGCTTCTCTAGAATTTTGTTTCAGCCAAATATCCTTAAGGAAAAAAAATTTGCAGTGGCTCCTGTAGACCAAGGAATGATGGGCCGTCATGCCCTAGGCCCTTTAAGCCTCCTCAAAATTAGACCCCTATCAATGTTTGATGCACACTTTTCAATCCCACCTTAATATTCCATTACATGTGACAGACAATGCGACAGCAATGAATAAATAGGAGGGACAGCAATTCTGCCACGCTACATAAGAATGTTCATTTCTACTCCTCCATGCTTTCAAGGTATCTCTTAAGTGACTGAGGCTCACAGAGAGAAGTGGCAAAAACAAGAAAGGACACAGGGTTATACAGATAAAAAGAATTCTTAAAATGCCATACTGTGCTTGCTGTTTCTTCGTTGTAAATCAAAGTGCCTCTTCCATCAATATTGAGTTGACACTCTCAGTAAATCAAAGATGCACTCTGTCGCTCAACTTCGCATTCATTTCCTTACCCGCCCAATTATCCATTCACGGTTAAACACATATAAATAAACTCAACAGGCATACTGAAGATAAATTAAAAGAATAAAAGTAGAAAAACGTAGTAGGTTTATGCTTGCAATAAAAATAAAATTATTATTATACGACAGTCGCCTTGCAATTGTATTGTATGTATTACATTCTTATTCTACAGTTCCTATTTGGCTGTCAAGATTAGAAACAATGTTTTGCCCACTGGGGAACATTACGCAATGCTACATTATGCACAATATCATTCCAAGATGGCCGCTCATCAAACAATACAGTGGGCAGCCACCTTGAAATAGTATTGTGCATAATGTATCATTGTTGTCCAGAGAAGAATAGCCATGTGGGATGTGGCAGTGCAGATGGGATGAGCAGCAGGCCGCCTAGTAGCACTCTCTGCAGCACTGTAGAATCCTCTACAAATAACAAACAAAACAAAAGAATAAAATTAATTAAAAGAAACCTATAAAAGAAGAAAATTGAACACTAACGGTTGGGAGTGGCCCTTCCTGCAGGATCATCCCCGAACCTTTTGTCTTAAACTTCCTGTTTTCTCTGACCCTTTTTTGTTGGTTTTTAGAGCTCTGCACACTTTGTCACTGCTAACCAGTGCCAAAGTGCTTATCCTCTCTCCTTCAAACATTGTAAAATTGTTTTACACACTCCTGGCTAATTTAATTTACTTGTAAGTGATACTACATGTACCCAAGGCCAGTAAATTAAATTCTATTAGTGGGTCTGCAGCACGTATTGTGCCTCCCATTTAAGTAGTCCTTTAAACATGTTTCAGGCCTGCCAATGCAGCCCGTGTGTGCAGTTTTAAACTATCATTTCGACCTGGCAAAATAAAACCTTTTGCAGGGCCAAACCTTCCTTTGTAATACATATGAGTCACCCCTAGGGTAGGCGCTAAACAGCCCAGAGCTCAGGTTGCGGTGTACTTAAATGGTTGAACATGTACTTTTAACTTTTACTGGTAGTGAAGAACTCTTAAATTTGTTTTTCACTACTGCAAAGCCAGCCTCTCCCAAAGAATAACATTTGGATTATCTTAATACAATTATATATATATATAATCGTTTATTTCGGGCACAGCACATAAAACACATCAAAACAATACAATGAATATACATTTTAGGTGCTTCAAAAGTTATACAATATAAACACAGGTGACATCAAAGTGCAATTACATTACTATAAAAATGATAAAAACATTAGGTTAAGAAGAGAGAATAAAAACGGGACGTCATCCTAAAACAAATTGTGGACCTGTCGTACTAACCAATTATACATCTAGGTAGAGAGTGTCCCAGTCAATCATAAAATAATAAGAGGGTCCAGCAGGAATGTTGTGCAAAATAGCAGACATGGGGGCAATACAGTAGAGAAAGGTTAGCAGAGTAAACATATACAACAATTCATAAATACCGAATAAATGAGAATGAGGATAAAACAGTACTCTATCGAAGTTTGAATTTGTGAATAGCCTTCTTTCTTAGAGCCCAAGCGGTGTACAAATACTTAGAGACTGCAAAAGCTAAGGGTTCACTAGTGTCACTTTTAAAAAGTCTCTCCGCTTCCCAATAATGTCTCACACCCATGTTTTTGCAAACGGCCATGAGCCATTTTTTTCGAGACTTCCTATAAGAAGGGCAGAATAGCATGAAATGAGACTCTGTTTCAACTATGCTTGGGCAGTTTGGACAGCAGTTGGCCTGACAGGTGGAATTGGCCCATTTGGAGGTGTGAGATCTCAAGGGAAGAACCCCGCACCTGTATTGTACGTAGAGGCATTGTAACGGATATGGGTGCATTCTATTCAGGTAGGTTTCTGGCCTGGGCATGCTTTTTTGACTTAAAAATGTGCCTGTAGTAGAGTTGGACTAGTAGATTTCCCACGTTTGGAATGGGACTGCCTCCCAGTAAGACTGTTTTATTTTTGAAACAATACTTTTTACTATTGTCTCCGGGGCAGTCCATAAGTCGCTCATTCCTATTCTGTACGTTAGTTCTTTAATGTGTTTCAGCCATGGTGTTCTCAAGTATCTGTCAAGAGCCAGAAGTTCTTTCACACGCTCTCTAAAGGTTGTCAGTTCATTAGTGGTCCATAATCTGACCCAGTATAGAAGGGGTTTTAGTACCACTATTAAATTAATAGGATTGAGAGCCAGGTCAAAGCGTAGCGGTGTAGTGGGAAAACTTGAGGGAAGCCTGAAAAGTGATTTAATAAACCTATTTTCAATTTTTGTTAAACCCTCGGCATTAGCGTAGCCCCAGATCTCAGTGCCATATATCGCCGAAGCTACAGCTGAGGAGTTATATACAGTGATGACTGGAGAGACTGCCCCACTAGATGCTGCTTTATACCGCCTTGTTATTGTAAAGGCTTTCTGATGGAGGGTGGTTTTACTTTTTTCCAATTGAAAGCCCCATGCTTGATTGTCACTTAACCTCACACCAAGATAGTCGAAGCAGTGGACTACCTCTAGCGGAAGCCCTTCAACAGTAACACTACCTCTGTATCCTTTATGTGGGTTAATCATCATGACTTTTGATTTTGACGAGTTTAACTCTAGGCCACTTTCTCCACAAAAGGTTACAAAAGCATTTAATTCGGATTGGAGGCCCATAGGGGTTCGGGAGATCAGCAGGGTGTCGTCAGCAAACATTAATATAGGGGTTGGTGTTCCTGCCACTCTCGGGGCATCGTGTTTGCAATCCATCAGCCTCTGCACTGCTCCGTTAATGTATAAACTGAACAGTGTTGGGGCGAGGACGCACCCCTGTCTGACGCCCTTCAAGATCTCAATCTTATTGGTCATATCCCCTAGGGAGTTCCATCTGACCCTCGCATATGTGTTGTCGTGTAGCAGCCTGAGTATTCTTAATAGGTCTGAGGGGATGCCATACCCAGCTAAAACCTCCCAGAGAGTGTTTCTCTGGACCAGGTCGAACGCCGCTCTTAGATCAATAAAAGCTACGTATAGATGTTCACGCAGCAAGGTGATATATTTCCGAGTTATCACCTTGAAGCGGAGGACCTGGTCCAGTGTGATGACCTTTAATCTAAAGCGTGCTTGGGACTCTTCCAGGACATTGTTCTGGAGAATCCACTCATTTAGTCTGAATAAGACTTGTCTACAGAAAATCTTTTGTGAATTATCGAGTATACTTATGGGCCTGTAATTTGAGGGAATGGTTCTGCCCCCTTTTTTAAAGATTGGTATGATGACTGCACCTTGCCATGTGGGAGGGATCCTCTTCCCCTTTATTATGCTGTTCGATAATAAGTTCAAATATGGGGCCCAGATGTTTGGTTCAGAAAGGAAGAGGTCGCCTGGGATGCCATCCATCCCGGGGGCCTTACCCTTTTCCGTTTGTTCTATTGCTTTGAGTGTTTCAGATAGAGTAAAAATAAGGGTATGGTGAGTGTCTGGGGTGGGAGATGGATTAGTCGGGGTAAAAATTTGAGGGGTATTAGCCTCTTCGAGGCGAGGGGTCGTAACGGGGTTGTTGTAATGCGGGCAGTCGTATGGATTACTAAAATGAGTGACCCAAGTTGCAGGGTCGATTGTTGGGTCTAGGCGATGAGAGTTGGAAGGGTTCACAGCTAAAAGTTTCCAGAACCGTTTTTGGTCACCGTTCTCTAGTGCTTCAACGATCATTGCCCATTGTTCTTCCTCCCAATCTCTTTTGGCTTTCACTAGGAGAGCTTTGTAGTCTCTCCTAGTTTCCGTAATCTCAGTCCTTAAGCCCCTTTTTATTGCATTCAGCAAGAGGGTCTTTCCTGTTCGACAGGCCTTGTCATACCAGGACGGTACTGTATTTCTGAGTGCCCCTCTCTTCTGTTCTTTCATGAAGCACGGTCTCAGTGTGTCCATGAGAGCACAGTGTATAGGGACAAAGTTAGTGTTAAGAATATTACATGTGTCGATCAAAGAAAGTTTAGACACAAACAGATCATAAATTAGACTGAGTTTATGTTCATCTGCCACTACTTCCACCCACTTGATGTTTCTTAAATTATTGGAAGTTGTTATTAGCGCGGTTGATACAGCCACCTCTAGTTTTGTGTCTCTAAATCTGGGCATTAGAAAGGATAGACTTAGAGCCTGGTGATCACTATCTGGTCTGGGGATAACTTGCATATCCTGCAGATCAGGCCAGAGGTCATTATCCAATAGTATGTAATCAATTCTGGATTCACTAAGGCCTCTGTTGAACGTGTAGTGTGGAGGGCAATCTGATTTGGTGTTGCCATTTACTACTCTTAAGACCATAATCCGTGATAAGATCTACAATTTGGGTACACACCTTTGACATTTTTGATATTTTCTTTTGTTCGTGGGAGGGCGATAGGTTGTCATATGGACACCCTGCAAAAGTTGGAAGGCAGGTATTAAAGTCTCCCGCAACAATTTTTAAAGAATTGTTAGCAAACTGGCCCAGTAGATGATCTAACTTGGTAACTATTGGGGATTGGACATTTAAGGGTAATGATCTACTGTATATATTTACTAGAATTATATGAGTGGGGCCTAGCCCGGTATTAATATTAATTTGCAAAGCGAGCAAATCTTTTGAGGTGGTTGGTAAAACTTTGGCCATTGGAAACAGATCCATTCTTAGCCATATTAAAAGTCCACCTGATGGACGCCCTGCTGGAGACGGAACTGCACTTTCGCTAAAAGCAATATAACCTGGGCGATAGACCGGCTTGGTAGCCCAGGTTTCTTGAAGCAGGATAATATGATGAGAATCAATAAACGCTCCCCACTCAGGGTCCAAAAGTTTGGACTTAATGCCTGCAACATTCCATGATAATAATTTTAGGTGTTCACTGTCCTTCGGTCGTAAGGACCGCATAAGCAGCTTGAGGGATTTTCCCTGCGATATTATACACCCCCCTTTGTCTTTTGCCATGGCTAGGCCCCTGTGATCCAACAACCTACCTCTACCCACCGTGGCACATGATAGAGACCTTTCGGTCAGTGTTGTGCAAGGTGGTGGGGTTGCGATACACGATACTGGGCAATTAGTAGTGAGTCAATCGATGTCTGATGTGTAGGAGGTGCGAGCAGTGGCAATTTCCCTAGGGTTGGACTTCGTTGCACTAGAGAGCTGGTTTTGAAGAATAGAGGGGGATATGGTCGGAGTGTGACACAGGGGGGTTCATTTTTAGTAGTGTTTGCAAGTCTGTATCAGGTCTGAAATGAAGTTCTATTGCAATTAGGTCTTTTGCTAGGGCTGGGTCCCTAAAGGTCACACCTATAAAATCCCTTTCGTGTGATCCTATTGAGAACCTCTTTGCTCTTGTTATGTCCTCCCTTATGATTGATCGCCAACCCCTTTTATAGCGAATCCAATGAGTTACTTTGTTCACTAGGCCCTCATATGTTTCTGAATAGGGCCTCTGGGGCTTTGGGGCATTAATCATATAGAGGTCGAAGCCCTCGAGACTGTATAGACCTTTGTTAATGGGTCCTCTATGGGATTTCTTTATGGGGAGCCT
Organism: Calotriton arnoldi; assembly: GCA_963921515.1. Taxonomy (NCBI): domain Eukaryota; kingdom Metazoa; phylum Chordata; class Amphibia; order Caudata; family Salamandridae; genus Calotriton; species Calotriton arnoldi. The sequence goes on along the minus strand of CAWUFW010003439.1, from coordinate 500,429 downwards.
GTGGGGCTTATAGAACCTTTGGGGTATTTTGAGTGGGACAGCAGGTTTGGGATGCATCATTTCCCTTGAGTTGGCACGATCCCATATACATGAGTTATCCTCATACTTGTTGTTATTCCTAAATTGGCCTTGTGAATGAATAGGTAGATTTGTGTGATGAGCACCAGGAATATTATGGGGCCCAATAGTGGGTGACTTAGGGTGCTCATTTGGTACAGAACTCTGGGGGTTACTATGTCCTCCGGGGCTAGGCGCATCCCGCGCAGCTACAGTTGCAGTCAATGTGTCCATTTTTTCAAGTAACAGTTTTGACAACCTTTCCATTGCCACCTTTAAAGATTTGACTTCCTGCTTGAGAGCTGTCACTTGATGTGCCAGACCCAGACTGGTCGAGAACGCACCTGGCTCTGGTGTAAGAGCTACTCTTAGTGGATATGGGGGGTCATTTTCTCCTTTCTCCTGGTTGGCCAGGGGCAGATATTTATTCGCACAGTCAACGTTAATGACGTAGTGGTCGTTGTCGTTGTTTACAGGGTCTGTCGTACTGAGCAAGGGTTGTTGTTGGTGCTCAATAGGTGAACTTTGGCTAAGTGGGATTGTAGGTGGGATATGAGGTACAGAAGGCCCAAAGTAGGATGATATACTTTTATGGTTTGAAGAACGTTTCTCCAGTGTGCTTTTTCCCTGTCTCTTGCTCTTTGGGCCTGAGGGTCTGGAATGGGGGCTAGGAGAACCTCTACCTCCTCTATTAGCTCATCTATTTCAGTTAGGGTACAGTTTTCAGCAGCATGTCTAGGGATTTTCCTCAGGCTTCCTGGGCCCATGCTTTTATCGGACGCTTTTCTTTTACCCATTGTGATGACCATTAACGGGGGATGACCATGGGGGGGAAGCCAATAAGGTTGTAAAATAAAACCCAAGTTCACAATGAGCAGTACTTACGAGTCCTGGAAATGCTGCCAATGGGGGATCAGGGGGGGTGGCCCTTCCCTGCCTCTGTCTGGCACTGACGGGCGCAGATGGGCCCACCCTTGGCCCGAGCTTTGCCCGGGCGTGGCCCGGGCACGCCCGTGCGTGTCTTGCACCGCAGGAGCCCTGTGCTGTTTTTAAGTGTGCCTCCGGGCGCTCAGGGCAGCGTCAGCGGCTCCTACCGCGATGTATGATGGGGGATGGAGTCCCCTGTTGTGCCCCCTCGCCTTCACCAAAAGATTACGGGCTCCGATGCCGCGGGAGCCCTGTGCTGTTTTTAAATGCACCTCCGAGCGCTCAGGGCAGCGTCAGCGGCTCCTGCCAGGATGTACGATGGGGGATGGAGTCGCCTGTTGTGCCCCTCGCCTTCACCAAAAAGATTACAGGCTCCCGCGCCACGGGAGCCCTGTGCTGTTTTTAAATGCGCCTCCGGGCGCTCAGGGCAGTGCCAGCGGCTCCTGCCGCGATGTACGATGGGGATGGAGTCCCCTGTTGTGCCCCTTCGCCTTCACCAAAAAGATTACCCTGTGCTGTTTTTAATTGCGCCTCCGGGTGCTCAGGGCAGCGTCAGCGGCTCCTGCCGCGATGTACGATGGGGGATGGAGTCCCCTGTTGTGCCCCCTCGCCTTCACCAAAAAGATTACAGGCTCCCGCGGCTGTTTTTAAATGCGCCTCCAGGTGCTCAGGGCAGTGTCAGCGGCTCCTGCCGCGATGTACGATGGGGGATGTACGATGGGGGATGAAGTCCCCTGTTGTGCCCCCTCGCCTTCACCAAAAAGATTACGGGCTCCCCGTAATCTAATAAGTGCTAACTTTCAGTTGGGAGCAAGTAGGAAGGTCAAGTTCTGTGTCTAATTAATTGTAATTTTGTGAGGAAGCACCCCAAACCGGCCCCAGTATTCACGACATCAGCCCCGCCCCCCCCCTATGGGTTCCTTACCTCCTGGGTTCGGATGAAGACCACAAACGCGGGGAAGAAACCACTACACTAAAAACAGACTTTCGTCCTTCTACACAGCCCGGAAGAGCAACCCAGGAACTACTCCATCCGTGGAGGGGCGGAGTGGAAATACAAACCGTCCAATCAGAGTCACAGGGAAGACCCTGGGATTGGATGAGAAAACAGGAAAAACCAGTGACCAAGGGGGAAGCGGGTGGAAGAAGGACTGCGAGAGAGCTGAGCGGGAGTCCAAGAACAGCTAAAGACGTCACGGAGGCAGACGCGGACGAAGACGGCACCGGAGATCACGAGAACCCCGAGGTGTGGTGTGAAGACTGGTGGATCCCGGAGGACACGCATGAGCCACCGAAACTCAGGAGAGTTGCGGCAGAAAGCGGTACGTGACCTGGGCAGAGGGAAGGAAGGAGGGGGAGGGAAGGAAACTGCTTGTTAGCCTCCCTGACACCCTAAACTCCCTGAGACCCGAACGCGGGGGAAAACCGGTGCAAACAGTGTTTCATTTTAGTGGGCAAACTCCCTGCCTTTAGCCATTTTACTTTCCTTTTCCCACACAGTCCACTTAGCCAATCCTTCACGAGGTGTGGTGGAAGCTAATGGTAGTAATTTGCGCATGACCTTTGACCGCTCCTTTTTAGGTCTCGCCTACGCAGCGCGCATGCGCTGCATAGGAAAAAGACCTGTAGCAATCGCTTTGGTTTTTGTCCCAAAAACGTGCACGCGTTGCATTGCTTTCAATGGCAACGCGTGCACGTTTGGCGATTCCCTTGCGGGAGCGAGCTTGACACCATATGTTTGTAATTAACTTGCAAACACATGGTGCCCGTGGCTCGCTCCCGCAAGGGAAACGCTTTGTGTGCTCTCGGCCGCAGGGTCTCTCCACCGCTTTACCCAGGTGCAGCAGTTTGCCATCAGGCTGAACATTCCTCCTCCGCCCGGCACGTCGAGGGCCAGGTAAAACTGCGGCTGCCGATCCCCGGGAGAAAAGCAGGCTTCTTGTTGTCACTGGCAATGGGAAAAGAAACAAAGTCAGCACACAGACTGTAACCAAAACACAGTCACCTCGGGCACGGCTCTCGAGACAGCATCAAGAATGTAAACACAGGACAAGACGATGCATCCGTACCTCATGGTAAACTTGAAAGGTGAGGGAGAAACACGGGGCTCTTCATTTGTCAAGAGTGAACAGGTCACCGAGTTGTGCTTTTATAATTGCATTCAGATACTTGCAGTTTCTCATCCCTATCTGAAAGCAGGACTAACTAAAACCAGATTAATCATAAATATTTTTCAACTCTCATTGCCCTGAGTCGCTGGGAGTGTCATAGTCTTAAAGCCGCACATTCCCGTCTTCAAATAACACGATAAAGTGGATTCGATATTTCGTCGCTTTCCATTGCCAAGCGATCGTGACTAAAACAGTAATGGCCTCGTCTGTTCGGAGCCACACAAAACGTAGATATCAATACCCAATACCCTTACGGTATCGTGCCATTCTACACGAATGATGTCATTTCCGTTTATAATATGCATGCAGAAAAAAATAAATGGAACCCTCTCTAATTAATTTATTCTCGGACTTTGCTCTAGGCGCAACTTATACTTTCTCTGAAAAAGCAGCCATTCAAAAGTCAGTTGCTATCCTTCAAAGTGACTCCAGTACATTCTGATACATGTAATCTCCCAATTTTTATTTTAATATTTCAATCACTCAATTGTGAACATTAACCTGGAGTAATTTAAGGAAACGTTTTTTCAGAGCTCCAGTTGGGTCGCCATGCTGTTTCATAATCAAATAAACAAACAGTAATCGTATTTGTTTCAAATACCTGAAAATGTTTTCCTTTACTGGGTGCTTGGCAACAGTTTTATTCTTTCTTGTACAAATCCTACCCCTTTGGGGAACAACGGACGAAAGGCTTCAACTGCAGAAAGCCGTGTGTTACGGGTGGGATTTTAGCCTTTTAAACTGCAGCATTTACTGTCAGCGGTGGCAAAATAAGTCAAATGTGTTTTTTTCCACTGGCCTAACTAACAAAGTCACTCAAACTTTGAGGACATTTCCGGGATTTCCATTATACAGGGCTTTAAGTGGGATGAAAAATCAGGGGGCGGGGGTTTCTCTCAAAGGGGCGTGGCTGATGTCATTAAGGGCGTGGCTTACAAACATATAAGGTAAAAATCTGTGCTTAGCATAATGTGCAACCCGACTGGTATTTTGCTATATCTGTCATTGCATCCAGATATATGACACAACAAGTAACATTATACCTACAACAAGCCAGAACTACTGGCATTGTCAATGGTTGTTAGTTGCATAAGATAAATAAGCAACAACTATGGCTTTGTTATATATAATATTGAAAAGGCTTCAGTTCTGAAATGAGACTGTGAAAGAACTAAAACAAGTCTCTTTGAAGTTGCATCAAAGGCTTTGAGCAGTGAAATGCTGCAGAGTTAAGATTTTTTTCCACCCTGAGGAATCAGGATCACGTGGATCAGGTTACTAATTATTAAACACAGAGCGGTCACTTTCGCGGCCGCGCTTGTTGTTTTGTGTGGGCTTGTTTACTTTCTCGTGCTTCATTCATTCATTGCTTTTATTAACCTGCCCTTTAACCCTGGCAACCGATTCCCTCAGGTTCCTAATAAAACCATTTTCACCTCAAGGGCGGGGGGTAATGCTCGACTGCTGACCGCAGAGCGCCCTGCATTGCTACACACGTGAAATGCTGCTTCACAAACCAGCCGTGTTGCCATGGTACCTACAGTTATACCGCTGGAATACTTTCTTTTGATTTTCGGAAAGACACCCACTTCGGGGCAGTTAGGACTAGTGGGGGTTATAGTCATTAGGTCACGAGAATTCTCATCCTTGCCAGCTGACCCCTTATTCCCTTGTTGTACATGGTGGACCACACTGCCGCATCTATTCCAGCGAGCAGGACATTGGTATTTTACTCGCTTTGGGGGTGGGGTTGGGGATATTTATGGAAAGTAATGAAATGTGAAACATGGCTACGTTTTAGGGACATAGTCTTGCAGCCTCAAATCTGATAAAAAAATTATGTTGTGGTACTGTTGCTTTAAACTTGGTCCCGTGTGTAAATGGCGTGTGTTACGCCACCTGCTACATTTCGAAATGACTTTATTACATGATTTATACCTATGTCAAATTATTTTTAGTAGTATGTTTCTTTTCATAGCATTAACTACTGCACTTCTGCTATTTCTAAGTAGTGACTATTACACAATCAATTGTACTCAATTTACCCATCTTGGGAGCATGTGCCGGACGTCCCCGGCTGCCGCAGTTTTATTAATCTTAGCGCCACGAGCCCAGCAACGTAGTTTCAGCTTATGTAAGTAGTGATTTGCTTCGTTTTGCCATATACAGCATGCTGGGTGCCTTTTTCTTCCTTTCACGATGTAGTGATTATGTACATACAGCTGCTCCCAAGGTGTACTGGCAATAAGCCACAGCTGGTTTGCACAATGCACTTAAGATATTTGGGCTACTCAGGCCCAAGCTATCCTAACATCTTCATGGCGAGCTATGGGGGTCTTATCTATTAACGTTTGTGTGATTCTGCATGTAACACTGCTGTTTGATACTCACATCGTTTTTACAAGGTAGCTTCATACCTCATTGGGTGCCCCGCGGCAGTAGTTTACCACAAACTTTGATGTATTAAATGGCTAATGTAATGTAAAGGATGATGTGCTGCATGGCTAAACACTTAGAAGGTCCCAAAGGCGAGACCTATTGGCTATGCCAATGCTTGTTTCTTTTCTTTTGAGTAAAACTTCGGGGACCCGACCAGACCCTAATTGAAGTGAAGAAAACTCATACAGTGGTGGATCTCCTCGAAGATTCCAAGAACCGGCCAAGACTGTATTTGTTTCTTTTCTGGTGTACCTTGAGACCTGCCATTTCCATAACTTCGGGACGGTGTACGCTAATAAACCATCCTATTATTACATCCATACGGCCTCCTCGCTTCTGTTTCCACCCGTCCCTCCGACAAATTTGAAACTATTTTTAATGATAAAGTCAGATTTCAAGTAACAATTCTGAAAATGCCACTATTAGAAAGTTGGCATTTTCTTGTTTAACCATTTATCAAGGGGCCGCGATAAAATTAACGCCGCTTTAGCGCCCGTTTTCGGGTGAAAAGCGGCGATAATTTTATCGCATTATCATCAAGGACACGCTAGCGCGTGATTCCTTGAGTTAGGGCCCGTTTTTCACACGCCTCGCCTCGATAATGAGATGCAAAGGAGGCGTGGCTGTGAAAACAACATGGGATAATATCGCGAAGGCAGCTTCGCGATATTATCAAGGAGGGGTAGCGATATTTGAAATCGCGTTAAGTATGCCTTAACGCAGGAATTTAATGTCTGTTAAGTTCCTGACTAAGGCATACCTAACATGGGGGGTGGATTGTGTGGCTAAGACCACAGGCCCTATCATCAAGGATATCGCCGTTTTCCATGGAACATCGCTGGAAAACCAGCGATGTTCCATGGAAAACACTGTTATCGCTGGAATAATTATCGCCATTGCGATATGAGATATGCGTTGTTAATACAGCGCTAGCATGGCGATAATTTCCAGCGCAAAAAACGCGCTGGGTGCGCAGATCCTGCCGATAAAAAAAAAAAACAAAGCGCAGGCTCCCGCGCTTGTGGTTAATTGGCCCCCGGGTGGGCCAAGTCCCGGGGGCATGAGGGGTTTAATTTAATAATAATATGGGGGGCCTCTAAGGCCCCCCAAGCCCCGGGGACCGCCACCCCTGGGGTTTTATAAAAATAATGGTGGCGGGGGCACACGGCCCCCCGCAGCCCCGGGGACGCCACCCCCCGGGCTTCTTTTTTTTTTTTTTAATTACCTGTGTGGCGAGCCCCCCCACACGCCCCCGGGACCGCCACCTCCTTGGGGCACTAAATAATAAAATGTGGGGGTCTGTTTAGGACCCCCGAGCCCCGGGGACCACCACCTCCCCGGGGCTGTGCACAGGATGGGAGGGGGGCCACGCAGCCCCCCTCCTGGATCCCTTGATGGTCCTGGGGACCTCCACCCCCCAGGTGTCCCGGGGGGCCTACCCCAGGACACTGCTGTTTGCAATCACAGGACGGGAGCCTCGTGGCTCCCGTCCTGTGATTGAAAACTGCTTTGCTTCATTGAAGCGAGAGCAGGGAAACCTTTTCCATAAGGGGAGCTGCATGTCAGCAGCTCCCCTTATGGAAAAGCAATGCCGGCTCCCGCAGGACGCGGGGAGCCGGCGGGACCGTGCAGGGATTGGGGACCCCCACGGTCCCCAACGAGTGGCCAGGCCCCGGGGGATGGGGTCCCCGGGGCCATTAGTGGCCTGGGAGGGGGCCACGCAGCCCCCTCCCCAAAAATAAATGTTTTAAAAAAAAAAAACGTAAAGGCCGGCCCCAGGGGATGGGGTCCCCGGGGCCTTAAATGGCCTGAGGAGGGGGGCCACGCAGCCCCCCTCCAAATATATATATTTTTTTAAAGAGATGGCATGCCCCGGGGTATGGGGTCCCGGGGGCCAATAGAGGCCCAGGGAAGGGGGGCCACGCGGCCCCCTTCCCGTTTAAAAAAAAAAAAGTAAATCCTCAGGCCCCGGGGGATGGGGTCCCCGGGGCCAAAAGTGGCCGAGGGAAGGGGGGCCACGCAGGCCCCCTCCCATAAAAAAAAAAAAAAAACGGCATCGTGCCGGAGGCCCCACCCCCTCCCTGCAGCAGTCTGCAAACGCGCCCCCTGGCGCGTTTGCAGAGGGGGAACAAATTCCCCTTGAATACAGGGGGTCCCTGGGGGCCAACTAGCCCACCAGGAACCTCCAGTATGCGCCAGGTGTACAGAGGCCACGCCCCTTTTTACAGCTCTGTAGCGCTTACTGGAGGTACCTGGTGGGATAGTTGGACCCCAGGGACCCTCAGGATTCAAGGGGACATAATCCCCCAACTTAAAACGCGCCACGGGGCGCGTTTGCACAGTGGTGAAGGGAGGGGGCGGGGCTAAAGGTGACATGTGTGCAAACAGGCCCTGTGGCGCATTTTAAGATGGGGAATTAAATCCCCTTCAATCCTGAGGGTCCCTGGGGGCCAACTAGCCCACCAGGTACGTCCAGAAAGTGCCACAGAGCTACGTTGCAGAGAGGTGTAAAAAGGGGCGTGGCATCTGAACACCTCTCTGCAACGCAGCTCCCCGGCGCATACTGGAGGTACAGGGTGGGCTAGTTGGACCCCAGGGACCCTCATGATTCAAGGGGACTTAATACCCCAACTTAAAACGCGCCACGGGGCGTGTTTGCACAGTGGTGAAGGGAGGGGGCGGGGCTTCAGGTGACATGTGTGCAAACAGGCCCCGTGGCGCGTTTTAAGATGGGGAATTAAATCCCCTTCAATCCTGAGGGTCCCTGGGGGCCAACTAGCCCACCAGGTACGACGAGAAAGCGCCATAGAGCTGCGTTGCAGAGAGGTGCAAAAAGGGGCGTGGCCTCTGAACACCTCTCTGCAACACAGCTCTCTGGCGCATACTGGAGGTATCTGGTGGGCTAGTTGGGCCCTCAGGACCCTCGGGATTGAGTAGGAATTAATTCTCCAACTTAAAATGCGCCACAGGGCGTGTTTGCAGACATGTCACCTCAGGCCCCACCCCCTTCCTTCACCATTGTGCAAATATTCCTCTAAAATCAGCCGAACTACGAATTCCGATTTACTCACCTGTTATCAGGAGAGACCTCAGTGCTGCATCTTTGAGCCCAGTACTGATCCTGAAAAGTAATTCTAACAGTACTTACCAGTAACTTGGATTTCCTTCCATAGGCTAACATTGACTGGTTTCACTTGGAAATTCTTCTAAGTGTGGAGTTTTGGAACTTTATAATATTCCTCTAAAATCAGCTGAACTACGAATTCCGATTTACTCACCTGTTATCAGGAGAGACCTCAGTGCTGCATCTTTGAACCCAGTACAGATTCTGAAAAGTAATTCTAACCGTACTTACCAGTAACTTGAATTTCCTTCCAAAGGCTAAGATTGACTGGTTTCACTTGGAAATTCTTCTAAGTGTAGAGTTTTGGAACTTTATAATATTCCTTGAAAATCAGCCGAACGACGAATTCCGATTTACTCACCTGTTATCAGGAGAGAACCCAGTGCTGCATCTTTTAGACCAGCACTGACCCTGAAAAGTAATTCTAACCGTACTTACCAGTAACTTGTATTTCCTTCCATAGGAATCCATTGTCTGGTTTTCAGCAGAAAAGTTTGTGTCGATTTTCACAAACTACAAATATTCCTTAAAAATCGCCTGTATGACTTAAACGCATTCTTTCAACTGTTTACAGGAGATGCACCAGTGCTGGATCCAGGATCCACCACTGAGTAAGAAAAAGTAACGATAACACTACTTACCTGCTAAGTGAATTTCCTCCCATAGGATAACATTGGTGATTCTATGTGAAAAAGTTTCTAAGTGTCAACTTTTAAAATAAAATAATATTCCTTAAAAATCACTACTGTAACCAAAACGCTTTTACTCAACTGTTTACAGGAGATGTCCTAGGCCTGAATCTAGGATCCAGTCCTGTGGTTAGAAAAGTAATCCATAAAGTAACTAATTGCATTTAACTAGAAGTTCACATTGAGCTCACTGTTGCATTGTGTTTGAAATTGTGTTGCCCATTGCAACAACTGTAACTACTGTACTTAAAAGTCTATTGCCTATTTGCAAAGTATTTAAACTAAAGTAATTCATTCTGAGAAAGTATATTTTGTAATGTAATGTATAATGTAATTACAATGTAATTTAAAAAATAAAATATCTAAAAATAAATAGTTTAAAAAAATGTAGTAAATCAGTATCAAAAAAATAAATATAACAATTAATACATTTAAAAATTGTCATTTACAAAACCTTTGAAATTCACTGAAAAAAACCATAGGTTTCAGACATGTTATAGTTAGGAATTAGCATTTAAAAACCTTTGAAATTCACTGAAAAAACCATAGGTTTCAGGCACGTTATAGTTAGAAATTAGCATTTAAAAACCTTACAAATTCACTGAAAAAACCATGGGTTTTAGGGACAGTTATAGTTAGTTGGACATTGCACTCGTACAAAACCCGTGAAATTCCCCGTTATAGTTAGTTCAGCTAACTATAACTCGCGCCCCGCAATGCACTGCTGATGACGTCACATATTACATCACTCATGACATGGTCAGTGACATCACTGATGACATCTCAAATGACATCACTGATGACATCATCCACGTGATAATCTGATGCACCTCCTCACACCCTAATATAACCTTTGATACACCCACTCTAAATTACAGACTGCCATTCGCAAAACCATAGACACTCCAACACCAATAACTACATACCCACTCACTGATTCTTAGGTCTACACACACATCCACTCACTCACCTGTACAGTCACTCATACTTACAGTCACTCAGTACAGGACTATCATATGCACTCATACTCCTCTATAGACACTCAAACACCGCCACTCATTTATAGAGGTACTCACACACCTAGTCAGTCATGCAAATAATTAAACACACTGCCATTTACTCACCTATACAGTTATACACACACCAGCTCATTTACTCATACAAATACTAGCACATTCTTACGCTCTTATACAATCACTGATACAAGCACACACTCATCCATACAGTCACTCTCACAATCACACACTCTAGCTTATAGCTATTTATATACTCCAACACACATATATACTGCCTTTCACATATGTAGTTACTCACACATGTACCACTTGGACATACATTCACTCACTAACACACTCTTACACACACTTACCCACCCATACAGTCTATCACAGATGCACTCTTGAAACCATCCACCCAGTGAATCACCCACTCACACATCTATGCACAGAGTTGCACACTCCCCACCCACACAAACACTCAGGCACCCATACAGATACTCAGACAACCAATCAATAACTCATATAGACACTCATGTAGCTATTCACAAACCCATGCAGCCACTTACAAGCAACAGACAGACGGATACAGACATTCACCCAGTTTAGTCACTAACCCATGCATTCAGTAAGATACGTTTAATCACTCACTTATAGAGTTAGTCACGCACCTGCTAAATCATCCATAAAGACACTTATACACCCACTCATTCTTCAATACGCCTTTCCCTATATATATTAAAAATATTTAAACTTTACAGAAACACACAGTCACTGGATGATGTCATCAGTGATGTCATTTGAGATGTCATCAGTGATGTCACTGACCATGTCATGAGTGATGTAATATGTGACGTCATCAGCAGTGCATTGCGGGGGTGCGAGTTATAGTTAGCTGAACTAACTATAACGGGGGAATTTCACGGGTTTTGTACGAGTGCAATGTCCAACTAACTATAACTGTCCCTAAAACCTAAGGTTTTTCAGTGAATTTGTAAGGTTTTTTAAATGCTAATTTCTAACTATAACGTGCCTGAAACCTATGGTTTTTTCAGTGAATATATATATATATATATATAGATATAGATATATATGCATACATGTATATTTGCATGTTTTTTATTTACTTGATTACAAGTGGCTGCCAGGCAACTAAACCTGGCAGGCCCTCCCAAGAGGACATAACAATGATTATCATTTTCTTCCCCATGATTTAATGGGTGGTAACACACACCAAGCCTGTTGCCTATTGGAGTAATCTGTATAGTCTACCTAACAAAATACATGTTTACCGGATTTACCACAGCATAATACCAATCCATCCTTAAATGACTATTAGCTTTAGCAGATGATTTTCATGCTAACTAAGTCAGGCTTACTGTCTTCGTCATGACTTTCATAATAAACAGTGCAGGCCTATAGCCCTGATCATTGGCTTGTCATCATAATCTACTCAGACCAGCTGTAGCGAGCATAGGTTTTCACACAAGACAAAAACTGCAATATGAGCATACCTTTTTAGTAAACGCACACAGCTTCTGCACATTTAAATCCTGTACTCAAGGAAAGCAACACGTGGGTGGAGAACAGCACCTCTCTCAGTTGTGTTCTTAAAGCTGTTTTTGTTTTGATCGTAAAAGAGCTGGCAACTGCTGTAATCGCAAGCCAGACTTAAAAAGCAGGTCTGGATAAAATCCAACAATCATGGGGCCATATTATAGAAGTGCCACTTTGGTATTACAGAAGGGGCTGCAGACGCTTGTGAGTCCCCTTCTGTAATACTGAAAGTTCTGGCGCACATACAGTGCCACAGCTTCCTCAAGAGGGCGTTGGTCCCGTGCAAATGAAAGAATCCCTTTGCCTCTGCCCCGCGCCTTATTGCAGACGCGGGCTCAGAGGCAAAGAAGCTCTCAGGAGGTGCACTAACAGTGCACCACCTAAAAGGTGGCGCACTGCCTGTGCACCCCCTGATTGCATCCCTCTTTTGAGGGGAAAGGGGGTCCCCTGGACCCCCAAGACATCCCCTTGTAGGCGGATGCAGTCACTCACTGCACCCGCCTGCAAGGGGATCTCTAATGCCGCCTGCACTGTGAAAACACGGATTGGCTTCAAAGCAGCTGCTCCGTTTTTCACATAAATGCGCTGCCCCCAGGGCAGTGAGAGTTCACAGCTGCAGAGGGGGCAGCGCATTCACCCTAATATGGCGCATTTTCCTTGATTGAGCAGCAAGGTGCTTTTAAAAGGTGCACCAGGCGCAGTCAAGGCAATTGCGCCTTATTCATAATATGGCCCCTGAAGTCATTTGGGGGAAGTGGAATTGAAAGGAAATAGTACAGAGAAATATTAGAACAAGGGAAAGAGGCAGTGAATGCATTCTACTGTGATCCACCAAGATATTTGAATATTAAAACATATATAACGCTTGAAGCCCAAATGCATAACTTACAATTTTAAAAAGGTGCCTGTTATGGTGACTGGCAACCATCTGTAGAGGTGAATTTCAATTATAACACTGGCTCTAACGGAGCCTAAACATCTTAATATAAAAGTGTTTTTATGAAAACGGTGCAGCTGAACAAAGGAAAAAAGAGAACATTTTTCTGCTTGTGTGGCAGACACTATAGGTCACTTTATCCCTGTGGACAAGGCTGGTCCTTTGACATTTGGCTGCATCTTTATAAATGTCAGAACAGGACATGATAAACAATTTGGTTTGTTACAACCAGAAACTGAAACAATCAGTCTGAATTCCTATAGATGCTACGGTGCCCATCACTCAACCTCACAAAATAAGTCATGGGTCTAAGGCAATGTCTACCAAGTACGGGGCGTGATGGAAAGTAACACCCTTCATCACTGTGAGAAAGATATCTGCTAGTATTTTGAGGTAGCACACGTGGCCTTCATACAACCGCTGCAAACAGAGTTCTTGTTAGAAATTGGGTCACTGGTTGACTGGGGTGTGAGCACTGGTCAAGCAGCAACCACAGTTAAGGCAAGGCATAGGCAAACTCCAAATCAACCTGTGCTCACCCCCTGGTGGCTTGGCACAGAGCAGTCAGGTTTAGCATAAAGGCAACGTGTAAAGTATTCGTGCAACACTTCAAACAGTAAAACAGTGAAACCCGCACACAAAATGTATCCCACAACATGTTAACAAAATAGAGCTTAATTTAATAAATAAAATACGACCAAAATGACAAACATCCAATCGGTAGAACCTGAGTTATGAATTATTAAAGAATAAAGTGAAAAATAGTGCATAAAAGCCGGGGGTATCTGGTCGGGCAGGACTGGGTCAAAGTCAAAAGTTCAGATGCACCACGATGGAACATGGATCAGATACAGTCCCTGATTAGTTTCGGTGAAGGCTTACCTTCTCAAGTTTTGTGCCAAGAATCCCGTTCACGTTGAAGAGGGTCACAGGGAGCAAGGAGAGCGTAACTGGCTGCGGCCTGCGCGGTGCAAAGAGCAAGCCATGCGGAGCTTCAGGTTGGTGGACCTTCAAGGTGATCAATGCTTGCTGTGCAAGGAAACAGGCTGGCGGCGTCTCATGCTCAATTTTCGTGCACGCATTAATGTTGCTGGGCGAACTGGCACATTTGTGCTTGCAAAGAGCCCAAAAACTTGATTTAAGAGCCAGCTGAGCCACACCAAAGGTGCAGGACTTGAGGGGCACCACTTAGGGGACAGAAACACACTGAAGATGGGTCCAGGACCCGTTTGGGAGCCTTTTATGTCCCTAAGGATCAGATCAGGAGGCCAGCAGAGTAGCCCTTTGAGTTACTCCGGGGTCCTGGCTTCAATATGGGTTGCAAGTCCAGTTCTTTTTCCCCAGCCAAGAGGGCAGCAGGTTAGCACAGCATGGCAGCAGCATCTTCAGAGTAGCAGTCCAGCAGAGTGGCACTCCTTGTAGCAGCACGGCAGTCCTTCCTCCTCGAAGAGTATCCACAGGTCCAGAAGTGTACTGAAGTGGTGGTGTCTGAGGTCCCTCTTTTATATACTGGTGCCCTGGTTCTGGAAGGTGGGAGAAGGTTCTTGACAGTGACTTTGAAGTGCATGGAATATACTGCCTCCCCTACCCTGGCTCCAAGCTGGTTTAAGTGACAATGAAGGGTCCTTAGGCTCTTTGTGTGAAGGCAGAGCACAGGCTATTCCGGTATAAGTGGGGCTATGCTTGGCTTCACCCCCACATTCTGCCAGCAGATGGCCCATCCACGCACACCTGATCCCTCCATTGTGTGACTATCTGGGAGGAATTTTCAAAGTATAACTCTTAGTTACACCCAGTCATGTGACCCAGGACAGGCTATATGCACAAAAGGGCTAAGGGCAGAAACATGCCAACTTTCTAAAAAGTGGCTTTTTTTCAAAAACTTAACTTCACCACTAAATAGGGCTTCTCACTCCAATTCCAAAGACACCAAACTTGAACTGCATATCTCTTCCCATTTGGAAATTATACTTATAATAATAAGGCAAGTCCAATGTCATCCAATGGGAGAGTTAGGCCTTACAGTAGTTAACAATGAATTTAAGTGTTTTTCACTCCCAGGACTGAACAACTTAAAATGACATGTCCGACTTTTCAAATACACTGCACCATGCCCATGGGCTGTCCATGGCCTACCCTCAGGGTAACTTACATGTATTAAAAAGGAAGGTTTGGCCCTGGCAAAAGGTTTATTATGCCAGGTCAAAATGGCAGTTTAAACTGCATGCACCGGCTTGGCAATGGCAGGCCTGAGACATGTTTCAAGGGCTACTTAAGTAGGTGGAACAATCAGTGCTGCAGACCCACTAGTAACATTTAATTTACAGGTCCTGAGCACACGTAGTGGCACTCTTCTAGGGACTTACAGTAAATTACATATGCCAATTGGGTATAAGCCAATTAAACCATGTTTTAGGGAAGGGCGTACAAGTACTTTAGTACTGGTTAGCAGTGGAAAAATGCGCAAAGTACTAAGGCCAACAAAATAGGGTTCAACAGAATGAAGGAGGAGATGCAAAAAGTTTGGGGGAAGACCACCCTAAGGCTGACAGATCTAACACGTATCCCCACAGCTGAAAGTGGGGAGAACTACCGAGCCAAATTCACTTCACAAAGGCAGAAATGCCTGAAGAGACCATCAGCAATGCCATAGTCTGACCCAGGGTGATTTTCCACCAGTCCCTGTAGGGAAATGGACCACTTCAACAATTCTGGATTCTCACCCCTCATTTGCATTAGTCACCTGAGGGGCCTGTGGTCTCTCTGAACCCGGAAGTGAGTGCCAAACATTATGGTCTCAACTTCTTCATTGCCCAGACCACAGCAAAGGCTTCTGTCGCAATGGCACTACATCTCTGTTCCCTGGTAAGAAGCCGCCTACAGATGAATCCTACAGGTTGTTCTAGACTCTCCTCATTTAGCTGTGAATGGACTGCCCCTACACCATCCTCCTAGGCAACGTTTTGAACAATAAACTCTTGGGAAAAGTCAGGGGTCTTCAGCACAAGGGCTGAGCATATGGCCTGTTTTAGTGAGTCAAAGGCTTTCTGACAGGCCTTTGTCCAGATCACCTTCTTTGTCTGCTTCTTGGTAGTCAGCTCAGTCAAAGGAGCAACAATGGAGCTATGTACCTGAACAAACCTCCTGTAGTACCCAGTGAGGCCTAAGAAGGACCTCACTTCTGTTTTTGGGGGTTCCCAGGCCAGGATTGTCTCTATTGTGGCCTGGAGGGGCTGCACCTTACCCCCACCCACAAGGTGTCCCATGTACACCACAGATCCTGGCACTTACTGGCCTTGATAGTCAGGCCTGCTTTTGCAGGGCCTAAAGCACTTCCTGGAGTTGAAATAGGTGATCCTGCCAGGTGCTGCTGAAGATAGCTATGTCGTCTAAATAAGCAGCACTGAAGGCCTCCATCCCAGCCAAGAACTGGTTCACCAGCCTCCGGAAGGTGACAGGCATATCTAGAGTCCAAAGGGCATGACTTTAAACTGAAAGTGGCCCGCTGGGGTAGGGAAGGCTGACCTGTATTTATCCCCCTTGGTCAGGGCAATCTGCCAGTACCCTGAAGTCAAATCAAAAGTGCTCAGAAACTTGGAAGTCCCTAACCTATCAATGGGCTCATCAGCTTGGGGGATGGGGTGCGCATCAGTCTTGTGTACGCAGTAGTCAACACAGAACCAGAGTTCTGGGGTGGTGCCGAGTGGGGCCGCCTTTGGTACCAGCACCACTGGGCTATACCAGGGACTACTAGAGGGCTCAATGACCTCCAATTCAAGAATCTTAGTGACTTCTTCTTTGATGCTGGCCCTCAATTTGTCAGAGAGCCTGTACATTTTGTTTTTGACAAGCAGGCTGTCCCCAGTATCTATATCATGGGTGCACCAGTGTGTAAGCGCAAGCTTGAGGGAAAATAGGGAGGCAAACTGTTCCAATAGCTGGTAACAGTCCCTCTGCTGCACTGGGGTACTCTACTCGGAGCCTGCGAAGCATCGCACTTGAATCGTAGCCTGTCGCCGCCAGAGAAACAAAGTTTGAAACAGATAGGATCAAATCTTGTGGATTAAAAAATTGAGTATGTTGGAAATTTCGGCAGTCTAGAAGATATTCAAAATTGGATTCATCCACTGTGGATATTATATTGAGCTTTTTTGTTTTCTGTGTCCTGACTCCTGAGGAGAACCCTTTAAGAAACTTGTCAGGGTTCTAAACGCTTCGACAGCCTTTCTTTCAGCCGAATAAGTGTTCTGTACATGTATTACCACTGTTGCTCGTGTACAATTAATTTTGAAATTTCAAAAACTGTTTAAGAGCTCAGTAGGGTCACTATTTGGCTACTGTCCCTGTTAAAAAAAAAAGATAAATATCCTTAGGAAGGTAGTCTTTAGGAGTGTTTTTGTAACATTGTACTTCTAGTAGTACAGAACTATAGCGCAAAAACAATTTCTTGTACTATACTATTATGTGTGTTATGTAACTTGTCTGTTTGAAATACTTTATATGGTACATGTTTGTATTTGAGTGATTTCTGTGTATTACTGTGTTTATGGTTTAAAAAAATCCAAACAACTAATCAAGTATTTTTACAAAATTGAAAAATGTCATCAAAAAAAGTTTATTGAAAAAATGATTTTTGAATAAATTCATGCGATCATATTAATTCAGGTGTGTGATCTTGGTATGTAAGTGGTTTGATGAATGTGTATCATTACTGGCACTTTTTATGATGTTTAGTATATTACGGCCTAGCCTTACTGATTTGGGGCCGAACCCAATTTAATTAGAGCTTTGGGGTCAGGGCAGGGAGATGCTGACACTTTCCACTGACCCGTCCTTCTCTTTCAATGACAGGAGACAGGGAGAGGTTCACTCTCCTCCTCCTCTCCACCATCTGTCACCAGCAGCATGGTGACCTCAGACTACTCATAGTGGGGTTTGAAGCGGTTGAGATGGAGTACCCGTAAGAGGTTCCTGGGGGTCTTGAGATTCACTAGGTAGGTGGACTCCCCCTTTCTATTCACCACCTCATATGGTGCAGTCCAGAGATCCTGGAGAGCCCTGGGCTCCACTGGCTCCATCACCCACACTTTCTAAAGTGCCCAGGTAGAAACTCCACAGGGATAGCCGTCTGGTAGTACCACTGATTCATAACCTCCTGGCTAGCCTCCAAGTTCTTAGAAGCTTTCTTCCTGAACTAAGCCAACTGGTTCCTGAGGATTAGCATGTAGCTAACCACCTTATGAGGGGATTTCCTGGGAGCTTGCTCCCACCCTCCTTGACCAGATTAGGAGAGAGGACCTCTTATGATGTGGTCATACAAAAGTTCAAATAGGCTAAATCCCACTCCCTTCTGTTGCACCTCTCTGTAAGTCAGGATTCAATCCAGGATTCAATATTTATTAAAGATTTGGATCTCCAATGAGGTCTACATAAAATATACATACAATTATTACATGATAAATATAATAAAACATAAGGACAATTCATTTCTCAGTCCATTAATAAATATCAAAACCCTTCATAGCTGGTCTTAGATTTTCCCTTACATAGCATAAATAGATATTATCAATTACCCTAATGAACGAGATACAAATAAAAGTTCTCAACATTAAGGCCAATAAGCAGCAACAAAATCCTAAATGAAAACCTCTACCAAAACAAGAGGCACAAGTTTAGGTCCGTACTAAACAATAGTAGCTTCTTGATAGATTCAGTTTAGAATAATGTACATCACAACAGTTGCTTGGTAAATATCAGAAAGGTGTTCTGAAACAATCAGCGGATTTGGTGAACAATACATATTCCTTGAACCACAAAACCTTAAAGACAAAATATAATCTAATTTTGTCACAAATGCATTAAATAGCAGCAACTACATATGCAAATTTCTAAAAACATTATACAGCAACGTATAAGAACAGCTTCTTTAGAAAATCAAGATTTAAAATAGCAGCAAGGGTGTGGGAGTACAACATATCCCGATTGTGCAAAGAACAGTTAAATAGCAGCTAGTACATGTGCAAAATACAATCCAAAAAGGGAAAGAGTACTAAGACTCCTTAAAAAAGACACAAAGGCCCAGGAATTAGCAGCGTAATTAAATACATGTGCAAAATACAATCAAAAAAGGGAAAGAGTACTAAGATTCCTTAAAAAAGACACCAGGGCCCATGAATTAGCAATGTAATTTGAGGGCGAGCCATGTGTCTAAAAGGAGAACCCATTTAAGAGAATATGTAAGAAGTTAAAATATATTCATAAACTCCTCAAAAAAATTGAATAGTTTTACACAGACTGCTTCGTTCTTCGGGCAAAAGAGAAAGTTATGGGCTGAAGTTACATTTTTAATACAGTTTTGTAAAAACATCGGACGACTACTCCAAACCAATGCTGGGCGTACAAACAAGATATGATCAAGGTTCTAAATGCTCAGCTCACAGAAGTTACAGATTGTTCCATTTTTCATGCAATGAGACAGTTTGCTGTTAGGTCATTTAAAGGTAAAAGGTTCATGCGACATAGGGTAAGCCATCGTCGAATTCCATGATCTAGGTTCCAAGATAAATATTTCTGAGGAATTCTCGGTGAATTCGACTTGGCTATTAAAGCGAGAGGGCGATCACTCATTCTTCTCGTGCACAGAAGACTTTTAGTGCCAGAGAAAAGTCACGAGAGAGGGAATATTTACCTGCTATACCACCAAAAAGTTCTTGGCACATGAAACCTCTTAATGTATGTGACTCACTATTTTTTAACTGATATCCCCAACGTAGAATCCTGGATAAACCTTGGATAAAGGAGCTTATCAAGCCAAATTCTAATCTGATAGCAGCTATTGGGACTAGAGCGTTAAAATTACATAATTTACGTAACATTTACGTAAAATCTGGCCTTCAATCCTATCTAAAAAACTCCAGTGCTTTACAGGAATTGATTCAATAGCATAAAGCAAAGTCGGAGGGATTTTAGCTTTAAAAACAGTAAGCAGATGTTAAAAATGCCTTCGACCCATTGCAATATAAAAGGTACGCAAGCCATTTGCATGAGATGCCGCTTTATAAGAACTGTGTTCGATATGAAGTTTATTCTTCATATTGCCCGCTATTAATTTCCCTAAATAGAGAAAGGAATCTACCACCTCCAACTTTTCATGACCAAATTTCCACTTAAAATTGCAAACTTTTCTTCTTCTGTTACATTTCTTAATTAAAATGTTGCTTTTCAAAACATTAATCTTCAAGAAATGAGCCACTGTGTATTTCTGTAATGATATTAGCTTTTTATTCAGCCCATTAGGGGTTAGGTCCATCACTGCTATATCGTCAGCATACAGGAGGCATGCTAAAGAACGGCTGCCTATCTTTGGTGCATCTCCCTCTAAATGAGAAAAACATTCGGGTAAATCTGCTATATATAAGGAAAAAAGCAGCGGTGCTAATAAACAACCTTGTTTCAGACCATTTTCTGTGGGTATTACCGATGATAATCCTCGATTTCCTCCCATTAATACCTGGCACCATGTTTAAGAATGTAGGGCAATAATTAAAGATAGCAGAGGAGAAGGCACCCCCAGTTTGTGTAATTTTCTCCATAGTAGTGGCCAGTCTACCTTGTCAAAGGCCGTTGAAAAATCTATTAACCTCTCTGTAAGCTAAAGAAGGCATTGCAAGAGGACATCCCTCTTCTACCTCATGGACCCATAATCATGCCTTTAAAGGTCTTGTTGAATCTTTCAACAAGCCCATTGGTTTGTGAATGGTAGAGTGTGAAGAGCTAATAGGTAACTCCACACCCCTTCCACAAAACCTTCATGTATGGAGACATGAAGTTGGTGCCCCTGTTTGACACCACTTCTTTGGGGAAACCCACTGTGGTGAAAATCCCCATTAGGGCCCCTAGCCACTGCAAGTACAGTTATGGATCGCAGACGGATGGCCTCTGGGTGCCTAATGGCATAGTCTACTAAGATTCAGACAAACCTATTGCCTAAGGCTGCCTTGGGGTCCAAGGGTCCAATAATATCAAGTCCCGCCCTCTCAAAGGGTGTGACAACAACAGGCATGGGAGTTTTTTGGAACTTTCAGCTTTTACCCAGTCTTCCTGCTAGCCTGGCAGGTGAGACAAATCCTGCAAAAGGCAGCAGCAACTGTCCTGATCTGGGATCAATAAAAGTGGGTGAAATTCCTGTCAAAGGTGCTTGTCCTTCCCCAGATGCCCTGCCAGGGGTATCTCATGATTCAGCCCCAGTAGGAAGGGCCTATAACATTAGAAACTAGCAAAATATGAGTTGCCCCTTACTCAGGAGCCTTAGGTTCACTATACAGGAGGTCATTTTCTCAAAATATGAGGTAATTTCCAGAGGTTTCACTACCTGCCTGGGCTTTAGCTTGCCAGCTCAGGCCCTCAAGGATTAGGTACTTCTTCTATGCCTTACAGAACTTCTCCTACTTCTACTAATTGCCATCCAGCAAGTTCAGGCAGGGTACCAAGGGTGGCAATGTCCTCTCCAGTAGGCTCCAGGGACCCCTACTCCGGCGCTCCATCCATCTGTGCTGGGAGACATTCAGGGGCTGGTTTCCTACCCTACTTGACCTTCCCTTTCTTGGCAGCTGTCTGGGCCATTCTTTCACACTCCAGACCTTCTTGACTCCCCTCCTGGGCAGCCATGGACCTGGTGGTAGCACAGACCCATTCGGGCAATGGCAATATTTCCAGGTGTGACTTGAACTCCACTTCTCTACAGGCAGTGTGCTCCTTGTTATTCCCCAACAGACAGTCCACATGCATAGCAGGGCTCACAGCAATTTTCAGAAGACCTGAGACCCCCCCACACTCAAAGGGAACAAGAGCCAAAGGGCAGTGACTCTCTTGGTTGCCTGCTACCACATCCTGGTAGCATGTATTAGGTATCACCTCCTCTGAGGACACCAGATGACACCTGACGGTAGTCATACTGGATCCTGCATCCCTTAGAGACTCCACCTTCTGTCCATTGATAGTGATACACTGTCTACACTTTGAAGTATTAGAAGGCATGTGAGCTTTGGGCACCATCTCTGCATCACCCAGGTACACTGAGGTAAACTCACTAGTCTCCCCCACACTAACTGGGGCCATCTCCTCCCTCCCAAGCACTACACTGGCTACTTCCTGTGACTGCCCACCACTGGGAGACAGTGCCCTTTCAGAGTACTTCACAATCTCCCTTCATATACCCTCCTCATATCACTCATGGCACTTAAGAACAAACGTTCCAATTTCTGATCTGTGAAACCTTTCTTCTGGTGGCCAGATTGGGTTGGGGACCCCTTTTCTTCTGGTGGTCAGATTGGGTTTGGGACCCCTTCTGTTGTGTACTGTTTTGGGGGCCTTGAGAGAACCCCTTCTTTTTATTTTTATCTTCCCCCTTCCTTCTTCTGAATGGAACCCTGACCACCCTTTTGGGAGTTCACCCCAGTCACCTTTCAGACAATCTGCTGACCCAGAGGTCTGCCTCCTCAGCGAGCTTTCTGGGATCAGTAAGCCTGTTGTTCTCTAGGTGTTGGCGTAGCTCTGGAAAACAAATATTGAACATGTGCTCCCTCAGAATTAGGTTCAGCCCAGTAAAATCATCCACTTTGCTGCCCCTCATCCAGCTCTTCAATGCCTTTCTGGCATAATCTAAGAAATCCACCCAGGACTGATTTGGGAGCTTGTTGCTGTCCCTGAATCTCTGGTGGAACTTCTCAGGGCTCATCCCAAACTTAGCAACAAGGGTTGCCTTCTTGGGGGACACCCCAGTACTCCTTTAGGACCTTGTGTACCCTGAGTGCAACTTCATGAGCAGCAACCCACTTGTCTATATCATCTCCCACCAGAAAGTTAGGCACCAGCTCCTGGGGTAGGCGCACTCTCACCTCTCCAGCAGACACTGTTGGTATGCTGCCACCATCATTGTAGGATCCTATAGGTTGCCTTGCCTTTAGCTCCAGCTCCCTCATGCTCTTTTCATTCTCCGACAGTACCTTTTTCTCAGCCAAGGCACTCTTTTCCTCCTTTTCCAGCTTTAATTTGGTGAGCTCTAGCTTGAGCTTCCTTTCCTCCCTCCTGTTCTCCAACTCCACTGCGGTCACGCCCCTGAAAGACACACTGCTCCCTGCATGGGAATGGATTTTCAATTCTAGAGTAGGTTACCCCCCTCCACAACAGGCAGCATTCTATGTTTAAGAAGCTTTTTCGAAATAAAAACATTTACAAAGAGTAAGCCATAAACTTAGCAACATAAATATAAAATATAAAAAGAGAAAAAGGCAAGCATTAAATAGAGTAGAAAGCTATTTGTATTTTGACATTATCATAGGGAAGGAGGGGAAAAGGGAAACAGAATATAAACTGAAGGTTGAGTAACCTTACATATTAATAGTGAACAAAGAAATAATGAAATTAATGAAAAATAATGAAGAGGAAAAAGTAGAGAAAGTAGCAATTCAGAGGTTTAAAATTTTCAGAACGTTTACTAGATACATGCATCATTTAAACCTTATTTAAATAGTTAGTTAATGGTAGTCAATATACATCTCTGTTTACAAACGGTTTGTAGGTGGAGGCAAAAGCAACAACTAATTTGTGTTAGTGACAAACATTGTTACACCATGACTTAACTCTTAACTGAAAGCTTAGCTGAACATTTCCAATTTAGTGTAATTTGCTGAAAGGCTAAAGCCAACATAAGGTCAAATAACCACTTTTCATGTGATGATATCCTCAATGATTCTGATAACCTTCCCATAAAAAGAATAACATTAGATAAAAGATATGGACATTAAAAAAAATGGCTATACAGGACCATATATTCACCCAAAAGGTAGCTACATTCGGGCTGAAAAACAAGAGATGCATCAAATCAGCTAATGGAAAATCACATGATCAACAGGACTTGTTATTAGTGTGTGAAAATTGAGCTATGGATAGAGGAGTAAAATACAACCTATGATATAGAAAAACATAGCTTGAGTGGTGGATGCGGACCTAGAAATTTCTAACGATCTAGCCCAGACCTTGTTCCAGAAGTCCATGCTCCAAACACAACCCAAATCCGCCTCCCAGGTCAATTCCATTTGGTTTTGGAACGGACATAACCTGGGGTGAAAAGGTGTTTATAAATCAGGGATGTCTTTGAAAGTAAAGTCAATAATTTGAGAAGCGGATCTTCTGTAGAAGTAGAATCATCTGAAGAAAAGGAATAAAAAACGTCTAGAATTGTTTCCATATGGGTTGAAAATTTGTGCCAAATCGAGCATAGACACTTAAAAGTAGCTTATAATTGAGAAAAAGAACAAGGAGTCACACCATCAAATATATCTTGGACCCAAACTATTCCCCGCAGTCTCCAAGACTTCCAATAAAGAGGTCAATTGTTAATGGTAATGAGACAGTTGTACCAAAGAGGAGATTGAAGGAAAGAATATCTAGAGATGATCTTTGACTGACAATGAGGCCTTAACAATGAGTATGTATGCCTAAATAACGGAAGAGACGTGATATTTGCCTTTGCAGTAAAGGCAAGAATTTCTTTTACAGAAAAAGGTGCAAGTAAAGAACGTTTAACGATTACCCATGAAGATGTGAAAGGGGAAAGGTCTGTAAGAAGCCATTTAGATGCTTGTCTGAGACAGAAGGCCTTATGATAAAGTCGAAAGTCAGGATATTTTACTCCTCCATTAGACTTTGGTTTCCTAAGATTTGACAAATAAATTCTAGCTTTCTTATTATGCCATCAAAATTTAGAAAGAAGGGAGTCAAGTTTTTTTTAAGTAAATGGGTATCATTGAAAGAATATATAACAAAATAGGAGGGATCATCATTTTAATGGAGTCAAGACGTCCCCACTATGAAAGAAAAAGAGGGTTCCAGGAGGAGAGGACTTTAGAAATACTGTCAAGCCCCTCCTTCATTTTAATTTTAACCAAATCCAATTTGGAATTATTAAACCAAATGCCTAAATGTTTAATTTAGAACTATTCCAATGGAATCCAGTCAAGTCAAAATGCTGCTTAAGGCAAAATTTGGTGATGGGAAGAATTTCTGCTTTATCAAAATTGATTTTGTAACCGGAAACAAGAGAAAAATCAGAGCTCTTTTGCAATAAAGGGGGATAGAAGTTTCAGGGTTTGATATAAAAAGTAAAATATCATCTGCATATACGGACAACTTTGAAAGTTGATCGCCATAGAGAAATCTGGAGATAGAAGTATTATGGCGGATACGGGACAAAAAGGGTTCAAGAGATAGAATAAATAAAAGAGGAGATAGGGGACAAACTTGACACATACCATGCTGTAATGGAAACAATTGAGAGATAAGACCATTAATTAAGACAGAAGCTCTAGGGACCATATAAAGCAAAGAGATAAGGGAAATAAATCTAGGACCAAAACTATGCCAATGAAGGACTTTAAATAAAAAAGACCAGTCCACTCTGTCAAATGCCTTTTCCGCATCGATAAAAACTGCATCTAAAGAATAAGAAAGAGTGGAAGCCTTGTTCAAAACAGTAAATAGTAACCAACAGTTATCAAAGGTTAATCTGCCTTTATCGAAACCACATTGCTCTGGACTGATTAAAACAGATAAGACAGGTTCAAGACGTAAAGCAAGCCTTTTGGCAAAAACTTTGTAATCAACATTTATAAGTGAAATAGGGCAAAAATTCTTACATTGCTTAGGATCACGACCTTCTTTATGGATTAGGCACATTGTGGCTTCTAAAAAAGTGCCATCCACCTTTCCAGTAGCATAAAAATGTTGCAAAAGGTGCAAGAGTTTTGGAAGTAATAGGTTTGAAAAGTGTAAATAGAATTCTACTGTAAACCCATCTGGACCTGAGGTTTTCTCTTTTTTTAAGAAGACTTAAAGATTTAGACAGTTCTGGAATTGATAAATCAGACTCCAGAGCTGCAAAGTCAAGATTCCCACATGAAGAAGGGGAGACGTGACTGATATAGGTATCAATCAGAGAGACAGATGCAGGGGATTCTCGAGTATATGGCGTTTTATAGAATTTCATAAATTCAACCAAGATGTCTTGATCTTTAAAAGATGTTTCCTTCTAATGACTGAATAGAATCTATTAACACACGGTCTTTGCGAGATTTGAGATAATTAGCCAAACGTTTGCCTACTTTATTCTGTCCACTGTAGTACCAAGCACTACTGTGTAGAAGATTAGATGAGGCATTGTCAGTAGTTAATTTGTTAAAATCTAGCTTCGCATGAATGAGCTCCTGTAAAGTAGAGTCAGATGAGGAGGTATAAAATTGGTGTTCTAGACGTTTAATGTTAGCCAATAAACTTTTATATTGCTTAAGAGTAACCCTGGGTGGAGTTCGCGGAGTTCGCACTACGCTGAACACCGCGAAGTGCATAAAAAACTCCATCGCACTACGCAGAGCTCCGCGAGCGGTGGAGTAGGATAGAAAAATGCAGTTCGCAGTGATTGCACAGTGCCGGATGCTTGTCCGCACTGTGCAATCATTGCAAATGGCACCATGCACAGCGCAAGCTTTCCTTTTCTGCCGCTCGAGTAGATTTTTACTCGAGCGGCTGCTTTCTCAACGCAAACGGGCAGTTTCTCAACGCGAGCGGTCGCGAGCATACGCGACCACTCGCAATGAGAAACCTGACCCCCCCCGCGTTGAGAAATCACGCCGGGATGTTGATTTTCCACGCTCACGCTCGCCAACTTGATGTTGACGATCGCGAACGAGGAAAAATCTAGCTGGGATGTTGATTTTCCACGCTCGCGCTCGCCAACTTGATGTTGACAATCGCGAACGAGGAAAAATCTCGCCGGGAGAGGAGGCTAAATGAGATACAATTCTTGCCTCTTCATAGGGTTAACAAAACCTTTCACATTTCAAGATATGACTCTGAATGTAGAAAAATAGAACCAGATATGAAGCAACACGATCAACAGTAATAAACAAAGGTGAATAAAACAGAGAAAAAAGGAGAAAGGACAGTGAGAAGAAACGAGGTAGAGAAGAAAAATAGGAAAGAGAGAGAAGGAATAGGTGAGGCACAAAGAGGGGACAGTACATATCAACAACTGGCAAGATGTGTATCTTCAAAAGGGAACAAATACAAAACTGACGACTGCAATATGTACCTTCAGGGGAGAACAGGATGTAAAAATACAAGGAGTGGCAGCACACATATGAAGACGGCACATCCAACAAGGGAGATCACATCACAGTGGGATGCCATATGGAACGAGTAGGAGACGGATAAACAAGAGAACTGGGAAATTTGCAAGGGTATGAAGAGTGAAGAGTAAAATCAACATGTTTTAAGGCATTTACCAGAATACAACCTGTAAAAGAAAAAATAGCAGAGTAATCCAAGTATATCGAACATGGTTATAAGAAAAAAGAAGAAAATTCAAGTTATAGAAGTTATAGAAGAAGGACCAGCAGTTTCCATAGAAGATGTAGAGTGTATACATTTTTTAAGATCCACAGGAGCCTGAAAAGTAGAGGACTTGTTCTGAAAAGTAACCTTAAACAGGCAGGGATGAAATAACCCATACTGCGCACCCAATGCGCATAAAGCAGGTAGAAGTTCCAGGAATTCCTTCAGTTATTTGGCTGTTGCTGTAGACACATCTTGGGATAAAAGCATTGTACCAGACCAAATCAGCTGCTTTTTGAGCTTAGCTGCATTCAAAACCTGTAGAAGCTCAGTAAATTTCCAAAATAGAAGGATCACACCACGTGGCTTCGATGGAGCAGATGAAGAAGACAAGGGGGGCCCAACCTATGAGCATGTTGAATATCCAGATTTGTGGATGCAGGAAGCTTTAGAAGAAAGGCAGTGAAAGAATTAACGGGATCATCACCTTCCAAACCCTCCGGAAGACCATACAAGCAAAGATTATTGCGTCTGTTCCTATTTTCAAGATCTTTAGCAGATTTCTTCAACAGGAGAACCTCCCACTCCAAGGAGACAATTTTGGTAGAGACATACTGTAGATCACCAACATGCTATTCCACCGAGGATAAACGTGCTTCCATAGAAAACCACTTAGTGTCCATAACTTGCAGGCGAGCATTGGTTTCCTCAAAGAATGGAAGTAAAGCACATATCTCCTCTAAAACAGTGTCTTAGGACACAGGAGAAACAGACTTCGGGCCATATTACTGATATTTTGCATTAAAGATCCAATAGAGGAAGGATCAGATACAGGAGCCTGAATGGTGTATCTCCTGTTAGTGAGCAACAATTTCTTACTTCTGCCCATGTGTCAAAAAGGAGGAAAGCCAGCAGGAGCAAGAGGAATCCACATGCAGACAAACTGAAAGTCCATAAAATCCCCCAAATTGATTTCCTCCCAATATGAAAGCCATAAGGCAGTGCAAAATTATTAATGTACAATATAAGAGGAGTCCAGTAAACTGCAACAAGAGGGATTTTGAAGAAAATGAGGAGAAAAGTCAGTACCTCAGAGAAAGAGCTGCGTTAGGATCTTCACTGAAGAAAAACTGTGAGTCTGCAGAACGCAGAAAAAAGTAAGCCTTGCAGGGTATTACAAAAAAATCCCTTCATTATTGGCAGTCCTGAGGAGAAATACCATTGCGGAAAAAATCCAAAATGGCGACCGCAAAACAGCTGTTGGAATTACTCCATGTTTCTCAGGGCAGAGTACTGAAAATGCCGGTAGGAAAGACCTGCTCGGGGAGAATTCCGATGCAGGAAAATCACCGTTTCGAGCAAAGAAGAGGAAGGAGCTGCGAACATCATGGTGGTATTACCCGATGAGGTGCGGAGTCCTGGAGTCAGGTGGCCATCTTGAATGGTGCAGCATGCGCTCCCCCAACATAGGCAGCAGTCTAAGGTTCTCCTGATGGCCCTGCTCTGATCCTTCCTCACCCTCCTCTCCCTCCTCATTATGTATTGGTGACAGATGGGCCTTTGCCCATGCCCTCATGGCCTTCTGGATCGCTGCCTTCCTGGTGCTCCTTTTGGTGGGCAGCCCCCTCTAATGCATAACTCCTTGAGCTCAGCCACAGTGTAGCTCTCCAGCTTGGCAAGCTCAAACTTCATCCTTGCAGGTGGGGCCACAGCCACAGATAGTCAGGTAGAATAGGAATACATTTTGAAAAACAAAAAGGTCATTCAGAGAGAATTTTCAACTCAAATTACTCTTAGGTGCCGGATGGTAGTATACACCAAATCACTGTATGGCATTGTACAAACACAAGTCCCAAACCTCATAGCTGATCACCAATGATATAAAAACCGTTGCTGGTTGACTGGGATGTGAGCCCTGGTCAAGCAGCAACCACAATCCAAAGAGTCCTGTTCGCCTTGGAGAGGGTTGCAGGGAGCAAGGAGAGCATTGCTTGCGGTGGTTGGCGTGACATGAAGATCAGGTCAGGCATCACAGATGGGTGGGCTGAAGCTTTGTGTTGGTGGTCCTCCATGGCGATCGCTGCTTGCTGTGCGAGGAGACAGGCTGGCGGTGGCTCGTGCTGAATTTCCATGAGAGCAGCCAGTTCCAGTGTGAACTGACCCAGTCGCAGTCACAAAGAGCCCAAAAGCTTTATTAAAAGTCAGTTGAGCCACACCAAGGGTCCAGCACCTGAGGGGTACTTGGGCATCAGGAAATTGCTGAAGACTGGTCCAGGAGCTGTTGGGGAGCCTTTTAGGTCCCTGAGGCACAGATCAGGAGGCTAGCAGACTAGCAATTTGAGTCAATCTGCGGTCCTGGGTACAAGATGGGCTGCAGGTCCAGTTCTTTTTCCCCAGGCAAGAGGGTGGCAAGCAGCAGGTCAGCACAACAGAGCAGCAGCTCCTTCAGAGTAGCAGTCCAGCAGAGTGGCAGTCCTTGTAGCAGCACAGCAGTCCTTCTTCCTGGCCGAGTATCCACAGGTCCAGAAGTGTACTGAAGTGATGGTGTCCGAAGTCCTTCTTTTATACACTGGTGCCTTGGTTCGGGATGATGGGAGAAGGTTTTAGACAGTAGCTTTGCAGAGCATGTAATTTCCTGCCTCCACTACCTTGGCTCAAAGTTGGCTGAAGTGGCACTGCAGGGTTGTTAAGCCCTTTATGTGAAGACAGAGCACAGACTATTCAGGTGTAAGTGGGGTTGTGCTCAGTTCCACCCCCACATCCTGCCAGAATATGACCCATACCAGCACATCTAATTCCTTTGTGTGAATGTCTGGGAGGAATCAACCCAGTCATGCGACACAGGCCAGGCTATAGGCACAAAAGGGCTAAGGGTAGAAAAATGCCAACTTGCTATAAAGTGGCATTGTTTTCAATTTGTGATCAAAAGCCCAATTTCACCACTAAATAGAGCTTTTCACCACAATTCTAAGGACAAAAAATGTGAACTGGTTAACTCTTAAATATGCCAATTGGGTAGAAGCCAGTTTTACCATGTTTTATGGGAGGGAGCACAGGCACTTTAGCCCTGGTTATCAGTGGTAAAGTGTGCAGAGTCACCAGAAAAAGGTTCAGCAGAATGGAGGAGGGGCAAAACATTTGGGAAAACACTTCCTAAGTCTGACAGGTCTAACAGTCCTCATCAGTATTTGCACTGCCCTTTCCTGTTCAGACTGTACTTCTCAAGTGGAACAACTGATTTAAGAATCCTGCAGCAAAGGTACAGAGGATATTGGGGCACATATCATGTGAGTGGTTGATGGAGGTTAAGCTTGGTTTGTTAAACAACAGGTAGTACAGCTGGGTTCTCTGCCAGGAAAGCTGGCAATGATATGCAAACTAAAAGGTAGTAAGCAATCAAAAACAAAGAGGGAGCACCAGCCTGGAGGAATTCAGAAAAAGAAGACAGGGATACTTTTGGGAATCTGGAAATGTATGAGTTGTGTAGTAATTACAGAAAGGGCAGTTGTGAAACATTGCTCTAATGAAGAATCCAGAAATTATATCTTTAATTTCACAAGTGATGTTTTCAGAAATTGCTGGCAATTATACACCCCTGAAGTCAGGCCTGAAATCCTTAGTCTATGCTCCAGTGCAGTGCAAGTACATTACTGCTGTGCCCATGACCACTGTGTGAGAGCCTAAATACAGTGGCATAAGAGTCCATAATTACCCATGATATAGTGGTAATGCTGCCTGATCGCCATGTTGTCAGTTATCTTTGTTTCCACTGTAGCACTGCCGTGCCTCACAGAAGTTGAGGCCAGTTGGGAATGTCCTCTTTATCCAGTTCCAGTTAGAGACCATAGATGGTAGCAATTCAGAATGAAAACTGGCTCCTCAAGGGAAGTAGGGCATCTGTCAAGTTAATCTAGAAGCAAGCACTGATTAGTGGAGACAGAGTGAGGAAAAGATCTATGTACCATAACTTTTCTCCGGACAGGTAGGTTCTAATTAAGCTCAAATGGTATTGGTGGTTTATGCAAATAAATGATCAAGAACAGTAACATGGCAAAACTATTTTAAAATGATAATAAATCAATTGCAGCAGAGGTAAGATAACACACTAAGCCAAGATAGCACTTAGGCAATTAGGAAACAGTGCTTACCAGAGAAAGGCATGCCCTCAACAGACCCCAAAAGTGCAATAAACAATAAGCTTTGCCTCCACTGACAGCCATATTTGTGCAGTGGTGCTGCAACATTACAGCATTGGTTCATAAGCACTATGATAGTCCAGAGCTTCGATAGAACAGTCACAACATTAATGTGTCCAAATATCAAAACTGACTAATGTAATAGAGAACAGCAAGCTTGGCACAAGGATAAAACACCACTCCACCACCTTCTACTTTGCATGGAAAACAAGAAGTACCCAAAAAGAGAATGAAAAAGAGACTCTTGATGCCACTGCTGGTTCACAAGGTTGATTTTTTCATCTCAAACCAGATGATCTCTGCCGACATGGAACAAAGGAATAGTGCAATCACTAGGTCCTTGAATCTAAGCACAAGCAAGAAAAAAAGAGGAGGCCAAGTTACATCTGTTCTATAGCCACAAGCTCATGCTACTTGTGTTCATCTCCATTGTGGAACCTAACCATACTAGAAAGACATTGGGGCACAAATCTGTCCCTTTATGCATGGCTCATGTGTAGTTGCAGCAATCATTCATCTGGATCATAGCAACACAACATGCTATGACCACACAATACCAAGTGTCACTACTAATGTCAGCATCCACTGACCTTCTTGAGCAACTATCTATCTTGAAGCTTAATATAGTAGAGGCAAAGGTGACAAAAAAAATATGCTAAGCCCTGAATAAAGCAGCTAATGGCTACTCTCAGTCAATTGAACCCATTATTTGTACAAATGACACATGCATCATGGCACAATGGTTTCATTCTCTTGGACAATGTTTGAAAATGCAAGGCCTAGGTCAGCAAAACACCCTACATTTGAATGCTGAGTCAATGCCAAACATGAAGCATTTGAATTCTCAGCAAAAAAAGAAACGTGAAGGAAGGTCTCTTAAAAGACTAGGGGGCCTATTAGCAATAACCGGCGATAATTATCGCTAAGCGCAGTTAGCGCTAGGATAATTATCGCCGGCTATCGCAGGTTTCTATCGCGGAGATAGCGTGCTATCAGCAACGCTTATCTCCAAAGCGATAGAAACCCTGGAGAACAGTGTGAATATCGCTTGAAAACAAGCGATATTCGCACTGTGACCAGTGTTAGCTTGGTACTAGGGCGAGGGGGATTTAGCCATGTAATCCACCTCCCATTGGATTACATGGCTAAGTCAGGTTTGGACCAGGCGTTAACAAACAAGCGCTAAACGTGTTTAGCGCTGGTTCGTTAATCACCTCCCCTGCCTCGCTAATAGGCGATAGCGACCTTAGCGACTGTTTCCAGTCGCTTTTAGGTTGGGAACGCCTACTTTGCATGCCATTAGCGATAAATATCTCTGGCATGCAAACCGGCACCCAACCTGGTCGCTATCGCCTAAAAGCTGTTGCTAACAGCAGTTAGCGACAGCTTGCTAATAGGGCGATTGAATTATCGCCGCTTTAGCGGGAAAAAGTCCAGCTAAAGCGGCGATAATCACGTTGCTAATATGCCCGTAGGCATCTAGAGTAGTTAAGCATCACCTTAGCTTAAACTGGGAGTAAAGGGGGTGAGATACACAACTAGACTCTGCTACAGTTTCCTCTTTGACCACTTGCTCGTACACTTACAGGGGCAGCAGGAGAAAATACCTGAAAAGAGTTTTAGCACTCAGTACCTTTTTCAGCTGTGGTGATGGAATTTGTAATGAGCTTACCGTTCTAGTTTCTAGTATAAATGTTTCTATTGCTACATAGATAATAAAATACAAATAATAGTCTGCAGGTGACAGTGAGTCACATCGTTTGGGTGAAAACCCAATAGTGTATTGGTTCATTATTCTTCCGTAGATAGTATGTGCCTCCCAAATATGCATGTACTATATCTGCAGCAGTAGGCTTGCCAGCTGTCAGACTCATATCAGTGATATCTGTGTGACAGCTTCATGCACACTACATGCACCTGTCATCATTAGCCAGCAGCAGGGGATGGTTAGCAGAAGGCCATTGAAAAACTGGATAAAATCACAGTACAGGGCAGGGGTGCTATTGAGTATCAGTCAGGCACTATTTGAGGACCTTATGTGCAAGACATGGAAGCAAGTATGTAGATGTCTCTGCTTTTGTAGGAAGGTTAAGTATTATGTAGTGATGCTGGTTAGGCTTCATTTTGCAATACTCTAAAAATACCCCAAAGATGGTCCTTGGATTCACCATAATAAACTCTTAGCTCAGTCATGGTAAAGTGTCAAAAAGCAGTCAGGCTTTACTAGAGGAACATGTGTTAAGCATTTCCCAGCACCAACGTGGACGAAAAGTAATTGACTAGACTTACAAAAAATCGGACGCCAATTTATAAAAATAAAGCAGATTTTTATATAAATTTAGACAGCAAAGCACAGTCAATTAGATAAGTATAACCAGAGTTATGGATTATAGAAGCAAAATTAAATCAGTGCAAAACAAGACTGCAAAACTTTATCATTGCGGTCAATGGGAAAAAGTACTAGTGACAATCGGTCACTTGCAGGCCGAATTGCAAGGATCCCAAGGAGGATAAAGGTGATGCATGTAGCAGGACCAAGCCACGACATTCAGTTTGATTTTAAGTGGCTCAAGAAGCCTGGGTGCAGAGTTGTCCTGGCTGTCCTTGGTGCTGAAGAGGGAGCAGTGGGGAAGATAGTTTTATTGGCTACATGGTGCTGGTGAGGAAACAGGTGCAAAAATTCAACAACAAGGTCACTGCTGATGACGGATGAAAGTGTTGCGGTGTTCCCTTGAGTTGCAGAGTCGAGTAAAGGTGTTAGTTTTCGGACTGGCCACCAACAAACCTTACTAGTGGTAAGCTCAGCATCAAATTATTTCGATGTCCGGAGAGCTGAGAGAATATGGCAGCCACCTGAAACTTGCTGGAGGTCAGGACTACGTTTCCCACAATTCACTGGAACATCTACCATTGGGCGATCCCTCAGAGGGTTCGATGGCCAGCTATTATTTGGTACCGGTACATTGTTTTTACCTGCGGTGTACAGGGGACTAGTGCCACTAGCCCAGGGGAGTCTGGAGTTGAGTTTGGTTCTCAAAGGGGCCCCAATGTCTGAAGGAACCAGTCTTTGGTTCAGGACGAGTCACAGTCATGCAGTTTCAGGAAGGTTGTCACAGGTGCAGAGTATCACGCCTTTGGTTTGTGCAGCTTCTGTTGTCGCAGACTCAGGTCTCTTCTGTGTCTTTTGTTGCAAATCAGATCAGAACTGAGGTTCTGATGTCAGAGGTAGCCCTTAAATCCTAGATTTAAGGGTGTTAGGTTTCCTCTCATCCTCCCACATAAACATCGGCAATTACTGTTTTTGTAATTATAATTTTTATTTTACCTTTTAATTTTTTTAATTTCACACATTTATTTTTCAATTTTTAATTTTAATTCAAATGTTTTTTAATTGTAATTTTCTCAATTATTTTACATTTTAATTTGTGCTTAATATTAATTTTTAATTTTGATTTCTTTTAGTTGTAACTTTTGTTTTACATTTTTAAAATTTTTGTCTTTTCATTTTTTTTTCTGATTTTGCCACGGTCGATCCATCATCCACCATAGGCGCACAGCCACGCAACAGCATTCAGTTTTTTAGATATATATAATTCCATTTCATTCTGGATACCCTGACTGCGGTGCACTTTAGACACATCAGCATCATCCATTTGTGTTATGATGATTATTACATTTCCCCCTGGACCACATTGCCTGCTATAGGTGCACACTAACCTCCATTTTGTTAAAATATTACTATTCCATTTACCCATGCAGTTCCCTGAGTGCCACAGGTGTCTCCTTTAGAATATATGGTCATCAAGGAAAGAGCTTTATCATACTGCATATTGTGTGTGTTATACTGATGGAGAATTACATTTTAAGGCATGGTGGTGTGGTTTGACTTTAAAGTGGTTAATATTTATTTATTTAAGTAAACAACCACATTAATATTGCCTTTGTCTGTACTATTTCAAATTTCAAAAACTGGCATGTGACGTTTCGCACATAGGGCCCGATTCCAACTTTGGTGGCGCAGTGCCGGGTCTGCCCCACTGCTGCACCGCCAAACCCGTGGTCGGGCAGCCCGCCAGAGTAGGAGTTTCTCCTGTCTGGCCGTCCTTTTTTTGAATTCCCACGGCGGTGCCTCAACAGCAGCACCCCAACCTTAGCCCAAGACCATGTCTGTCAGTGAGGCAGCCACTGAAATCCTGACAAAGCCGATGAACAGTGACACTAAATTAGATTTGTCCATTTTGAAAAGTAGTACCCCATTGTTTCAGGAAACAGAGCAAAGTGGACAGCAGCCACAGCTAGCAATACTACATTTTTTCTGATGTTGGAGCAGTACAGGAGGTTGAGCTTCCTTCTGAGCAAGATACTCCTCTTTTAGAATCATTGTCTCCCAGATCTCCAGCAAGGAAAAGGAAGGGTACTTCTCCTCTATCTTCTCAAAGCATCCCTGATGATGATGATTATAGGGACATGAAGTGGACCCCGGCAGAGTCCAGAAGACAATAGAAGAGGCAAGGGAAAATAAAAGTTCCTGGAAGCCTTAGATTTATGGAAGGGAATGATGATGACAAGGCAGACATTGTGGAAGGTGACAGAGAGGAGTCCGACTTTGCTATTCAGCCTGATCCGAGGCATGTGGCACAGGTAGCAC
Organism: Calotriton arnoldi; assembly: GCA_963921515.1. Lineage (NCBI taxonomy): Eukaryota > Metazoa > Chordata > Amphibia > Caudata > Salamandridae > Calotriton > Calotriton arnoldi. The sequence continues at coordinate 464,301 of CAWUFW010003439.1, read as the reverse complement.
CGCAAGCTCCCATATTTGCAAAGTCCCAGCTGAGGTCTGCACCAACCCCTACCTCAGGAGAAGTATTCACTGCACAGAGCCAATTGACAAAACGCCCACCTACCTCCAGTTCTTCTTCAGGCATTGACAATGGCATAGTAAAAAAATACTTTTCCTAAGTTTGGGACTTAACAGTTAGCACACAGGAGGAGCACATGGTAGTATGCAGCATTTGCAACAACGATGTTCATGGGGTAAGCCTGGTTCACATTATGGTACTGGAGGCCAAACAACCCATATGAAAAAACACCACACGTTCCGGTGGGAGGAGCACCTTAAAAGAATTGCTGGACGTGGTCGTCGTGGTGAGGAGAGCTGGGGAACACCAGCTACAAGTCCAATCATGGTGGGACGTGATGATGAGGAAGAAGAGGGTAACATCTTCACATAAATCAGCCCTGTCCCCAGCAGTGTGCCAGCAGAATCACCCACCTTACTGACTTCACAATGGCACAAGAAGACTCCGAGTGAGATGGAGACACCACGGCATACAGTGACTGCTCCACCATCATGCATATTGAGTCCACCACCATCATCTACTTCTTGAAAGACACCTGTGTCAGTGGCCCAGAAAAGAAGAAAATCCAGGCTATTACAGGCAGGTGGGGCCCTATGAGCAGAACCACTCAACTGCAAATTTCTACAATGGGAAGCTGGCAAAAATGTTAACCCTGAACCTCCTCCCTTTTTCTTTTGTGGAAGGAGTGGGACTCTTAGAATTTTTGGCAGCTATCTGCCCGAAATGGAAGGTACCAAGTTGGACCTATTTTGCCAGAGTTGCTGCTCCAGCGCTGCATCATGATATTCTGTAGTTGGCTGGACAAGCTTTGCAGCAAGGTGTTGTTTACACTATCCACCTAATGACAAACATGTGGTTCAGTTGTCAGGCGACTGTTCCTTGCGTATCATTGCACATTGGATCTCTTTTGCGGAGGTAAAGCAAAAGATATCTGCAAGTCTTGGCCCTGAAGAAAGTTTTAAGAGCATTCAGTGGAGGGCAACAGAGGCCATGTTCACCATGGAGAAATCACATATAGCTGTAAACATATTGGCCGAATTGAACAGCAAGGTATATGAAAGGCTGTGACCCAGAGGTCTCAGAACTGGATTTTTTACCATGGACAATGGCAGTAACATAGTCAAGGCCATGTCAAAAGGTGGCTCTTTCAGGGTTCAACCTGGTGGTGGAAGAGTTTCTCAAAAAAAGAAGACGTGGTCAGCAACATGGTGACCTGCAGAAGAATCTGCATTCATTTAAGCCATTCTTTTAAAGCCCAGAAGCAGTTGCTGTTTATTCGGCGTACTAATAGAGCACCATTTAAAGGCCTGATACAGGAGGTACCAACACATTGGAATTCAACCTATTAAATGTTGCAACATCTGTTTGAGCAGTAAAAACAGATCAATGACTATGTCATTCATAGAGGATGGGATAAAGTTAGGAAAGCTATGATCATGGATGCGGACAAATGGGGCCTATTCAAATGCCTGACACAGATGCTACTCCCTTCTGAGGTTTTCACACAGGAAGTTAGCAAGGAGGACAGTACAATGGGCCAAGCTATCCCGTTGTTGCATCTGCTACAGGACCAGATAACGAAGGTGTCTGAAAGGTTCACCCCTGGATGTGTGAATGAAAACACAGAAGCGCAAGCCTTGGTTGAGAGCTTACTCTTTCGCTTGGTTTGTAATAGAAGACTGCAAAATTATATTATCTCATTCAAACAGTACATTTGTTCCACACTACTTGATCCATGGTACAAAAAAATTCTGCCCACTTTCATTCCTTTTTCTGAAGGGGATGTTTCAAAATACAAGAGGTGGATTGTTGAGCCAGCCAGAGACCTGGAAGAAGAACTGGTGGAACTTAGAGTCCCATTCCACTGTTTTGGGGTAGCGCCTTCAACTCTGAGAGGGGCAGTGCTGTCTTACAGCAGCCAACAACACCACAAACCAGAAAACTGGCAACAACAGAAGGACCGGACCCAACTTCTGCATTGTATTGGTTTCAATTGGCAGGGCTTAAGCCCAGTGCAGAGGCGATGGCAAAAGACATTGAGCAAGTGGCAGCACCAATGACCATCCACAGGATGTTCCAGGAGTATCTGGATGATCCAAAAGAGGTCTAATGTGAGTCAAAACCCATTGATGTATTGGTAAGGGAAGAGGCGGCAATGGTCAGAGCTCAGCAGGCTTTCAATAAAGTATCTGGCTTGTCCTATCGCTAATGTGACTGTTGAGCATGTGTTCGGTGCAGCAGGTATGGTTGTTACAATGAGAAGGACCAGTCTCTTGCCTCAAAATGTGGAGTGATCAACTATGATTAAAATGAACCAACATTTCATACCACACAATTACTCCGTTCCTGAAACAGCACAATAGGAGGAGGAGGATAATTGGTCAGAATCAGGTATGTTAGCTGACCAACTTCTGGGTGAACCACCTGAGTTTGAGGATGAATTCTACTTCCCGGACTGAGTATGCCAGTGCCCACATATACCTTTTAAATTATTTCTCATTGAACTTCTGCCTCGCAAAAAAAAAAAATTCGCTAGTGGAACATTCTTATTTTTGTGCCCCACCATTTTTCACATATATTGCCAGATTATAGTTGGACCAGTGTGCATTGAAGAAGCCTACACAATTCCTTCATGACATTGGAGACAAAGCGTTCCCCTCTCGCATGGCTATACTTTTTTGCATCACTTAGCACTAGCACTAGCAGGGCTGCCCCGGAAGATTAATGATTTACAAGATGCCAATACCAAATTCCATTGTGTTGTCAGCATCAACGATGAATTGTAAACCTACTACCTAATCTACCCGTGCTTGGATTGAACAAGGTAACTACAATTATTGCAACAGTGAGTGAGTGATTGTGTGAGTGATGATTGATGATTCATGTGGTGGCAGACAGTGAGGGAGGGTGTTGAACTTTGATTTGGGAACTTGCTAGAGATGATTTGCAATGTTTGGGGCCTGAATGATGGGCGATCATTTTTTCCCTGGAGGTGATAGGCCCTTTTGCACTTAGACACATTTACTTGCAGGGTTCTCTCCCTTTTTCTGGTTCTTCGTAGTCCAGAACAGTCACTTTAGTTAACAAACAAAAACCTATGCAAAATACTGTAGTTTCCCTACTTGTTCTTCAACAGCAGTGCACTGCACTTCTAGTTTGCTTGGGTCATGACTAGTGTAGGACGGAGTTACTCGGAGTCAGGAAGAGGATGGAAGAACTGAGGGCGGGAGCCATGGGACTACCTCATGAACAGCTAGAAGCAAGAAGTTATTGACTTCAAAGGGAATCCATGAGTCGGAGGCCTAGTACTCAGCTATGTGGAATGGAGAATGGTGCGCTGATTTGTGAAATGCTGCTGCTGTGTGTATGTGTTGCCCTCGTGGCAAAAGTGAAACTCAGAGTCCCCCTCTTGTTTTTTTTTGTTCTGCCGTTAGCACTTCTGGATACACTCCTCATGAAGTTTACTTTCCTTCTGTCCTTCTCCTTGACTTGAAAATGTAGTTTCTGTTTTACAATCCACAGGCCTTCTAGTCCCCTGCATGAATGAAAGGCAAAAGCTGAGCTGAACACTCCTGCTTCCCTACCGGACCACTCCAGAAAGGCACCCAAGAGTGGTGGACATTCCTGAGGAGACTGCAGATGCACCACCTAATTTTGCAATATAGTATCATTTTTCTTTTAACAATCATATTTGGGGAACTGAGTGGGTGGGTTCACTTCCAACCTAGAAGACAGAACATTTAGATATCTGATAACTTGGGTCATGGGTACAGAAGGACTGTTTGCAATGCATTTAACTGTATGCTGTCATACTCATTCCTCTGTTTCCTTCTACAACAGATAGATGATGATTGATATGCTGCTCAATGGCCAGATGAAAGCTGTCCTTGTGTAATGTTAGTCTTTGTCAAACTTTACCCCAAATCCCCTTTCCCATCCATTAATCAAACCCTTAACCCTCTTCCCCCGGGCTGTATGATTTATTGAGGTGTGACTTAATTTACACCATCAATGGATCACACACTAGGTCAGTTGGATGTGGGAAAAGCAAGACCAACTCACTGCAGGATCTTCTAATCTCGGGCCGCTAGCGAGCTCTAGCGATACGTTGTGCTCCCCTGCACGACTTCCGGTCGTGACGGTGAAAATGATTTGCCGATTGCAAACGCACCGCTTAAACAGTTTTTGTGCTCGAGATGCAGCTGAGAGGCTTTTTGAGTGGATTTTCTTGTCCAATCATCCGTTGAAGTTGTTTTTTTGTGCAAGAAGTCTTTTTTTTCCAACAGGAAGGAAGTGTCGCAGAAACTCCAACTTCCTGTTTCTGTCCAGCATGCTGCTCCCAGTGCTTTGTCCATCTCCTGGTCACTTTTCATTTGGGTTTGGAGCTAGAAGGATCACTGCCCTTGTCTGCTGCATATATACCATTGGATTTAAGGACTTTGTACTTGGGATTTCACAAGTAAGTTCAAAAACTGGTGTATAAGGGTGTTGTTTGTTTGATTTGATTGGGTGCATGCATTTCTACTTTTTTTAATTTTGAAAATTCATTGTGGTAGGGGGCCTGCAGTTTCAGTAGGGGCCTAGTTATTGTTTTGCATGTAATTGTTCTTGATTTGTAAAGGAAAAATGTTGCACAGTTTAGTACATTTTCCTCATGTTTTTTGATACATTTGCAATATTCATTTAATTCACTATGTGGCCTAGTCTGCCAATGGGCCTTCCAGCCAGTAGGCCCAGTACTGGTCATGGGTGCATGAAACAACTGTTTATGTGGTGTCTGTTGAATTGAAATATCATTTAGGCCATGGGTTTCATTGGAGTGAATTACAAAATTGTTTTTTTGGGAGTATTTCACACTTTATTTCTGCAAACAGTGTATAGGTGGGGTAATATATTTGATGCCTTTGGCGGATGTCTGTTGATGTAAAAAAAGTTAGCCCAGTTAATTTTTGTTTTTGGTATTGTTGTATTAATGCTGTTTTCTCCTGTTACCATGCCTCCTTTGTCTGGCCAGTGTGTGAGTGTGTTTGCCATAGGCCACCATTTGTCTTTGTTCCCCATGCCAAGTGACCAGGGGCCGTAGTCAGTGTCCATTGGCCTGTATGTGTTCTTTGTTATCCATGCCTCCTGCTTGTTGTTTGACCATGTGGCTAGTGGCCAGTTTGTCTAGGCAGCCAGTGTGCTTATGCCATTAGGCCCTCATGTATTCTTTGTTTTACATGCCTCCTGCTTGCTGTTTGAACATGTGGCTGGCAGCCTTTTTGTGTAGGCAGCCAGTGTGCGTTTGCCCTAGACCTGCATTTGTTCTTTGTTGCAGCCATGCCTCCATGCTGGTTGTTGCTGTTGTGACCATGTGGCTGGCGGCAGTGTGTGTAGGCAGCCAGTGTGCTTTTGCCATAGGCCTGCATGTGTTCTTTGTTGTGACAATGCCTCCTTGCTGAATGTTGTTGTTGTGACCATGTGGCTGGCAGCCTTTTTGTGTAGGCAGCCAGTGTGCTTTTGCCCTAGACCTGCATGTGTTCTTTGCTGCGGCCATGCCTCCTTGCTGGTTGTTGCTGTTGTGACCATGTGGCTGGCGTCAATGTGTGTAGGCAGGCAGTGTGCATTTTCCATAGGCCTGCATGTGTTTTTATTGTGGCCATGCCTCCTTGCTAGTTGTTGTTATTGTGACCATGTGGTTGGCAGGCATTTTGTGTAGGCAGCCAGTGTGCTTTCGCCTTAGTTCTGCATGTGTTATTTGTTTTGGCCATGCTTCCTTGCTGGTTCTTGCTGTTTGACCATGTGGCCAGTGGTCATTTTGTGTAGCCAGCCAGTGTGCTTTTGCCATAGTCCTGCATGTCTTTTTTTGTTGTGGTCATGCCTTCTTGCTAGTTGTTGTTGTGACCATGTGGCACTGGCTGGCAGCTATTTTGTGCATCCAGCTAGTGTGCCTTTGCCATAGGCTTGCATGGATGGATGAGATATCAGTTTAATAATATGCTTGATGATCATTTTAGTATGCATTTTGATAATATGATTTTGATAAACAGTGCTTATATGTATTACATGCATTTTTTTATTTTGCACCTCTGATAGGCTTTCTTTCATACTCCCACATAAACATCGGCAATTACTGATTTTTTAATTATAATTTTTATTTTACCTTTCAATTTCTTAATTTTTATTTTTATAATTTCACAAATTTATTTTTCATTTTTTAATTTTAATTTAAATGTTTTTTAATTGTAATTTTCTCAATTATTTTACATTTTAATTTGTGTTTAATATTTTTTAATTTTGATTTCTTTTAGTTGTAACTTTTTTTACATTTTTTTAAATTTACATTTTTGTCTTTTCATTTTTTTTTAAATTTTGCCTCGGTCGATCCATCATCCACCATAGGCGCACAGCCACGCAACAGCATTCAGTTTTTTAGATATATATAATTCCATTTCATTCTGGACACCCTGACTGCGGTGCACTTTAGACACATCAGCATCATCCATTTGTGTTATGATGATTATTAAATTTCCCCCTGGACCACATTGCCTGCTATAGCTACACACTAACCTCCATTTTATTAAAAGATTACTATTCCATTTACCCATGCAGTTCCCCGAGCGCCACAGGTGTCTCCTTTAGAATATATGGTCATCAAGGAAAGAGCTCTATCATATTGCATATTGTGTGTGTTATACTGATGGGGAATTACATTTTATGGCATGGTGGTGTGGTTTGACTTTAAAGTGGTTAATATTTATTTCCTAAGTAAACAACCACATTAATATTGCCTTAGTCTGTACTATTTCAAACTTCAAAAATTGGCATGTGACGTTTCGCACATAGGGGCCGATTCCGACTTTGGCGGGCACCACCAAAGACGTGGTCGGGCAGCCCGCCAGAGTAGGAGTTTCTCCTGACTGGCCGGCCTTTTTTTGAATTTCCACAGCGGTGCCTCAACAGCAGCACCCCAACCTTAGCCCAAGACCATGTCTGTCAGTGAGGCAGCCACTGAAATCCTGACAAAGCCGATGAACAGTGACATTAAATTAGATTTGTCCATTTTGAAAAGTAGTACCCAATCGTTTCAGGAAACAGAGCAAAGAGGACAGCAGCCACAGCTAGCAATAGTAATTTTTTTCTGATGTTGGAGCAGTTCAGCAGGTTGAGCTTCCTTCTGAGCAAGATACTCCTCTTTTAGAATCATTGTCTCCCAGATCTCCAGCAAGGAAAAGGAATGGTACTTCTCCTCCATCTTCTCAAAGCACCACTGATGATCATGATTATAGGGACATGAAGTGGACCCCGGCAGACTCCAGAAGACAATAGAAGAGGCAAGGGAAAATAAAAGTTCCTGGAAGCCTTAGATTTATGGAAGGGAATGATGATGACAAGGCAGACATTGTGGAAGGTGACACAGAGGAGTCCGACTTTGCTATTCAACCTGATCCGAGGCATGTGGCACAGGTAGCACCGCCAGCTCCCATATTTGCAAAGCCCCAGCTGAGGTCTGCACAAACCCCTACCTCAGGAGAAGTATTCACTGCAGAGAGGCAACTGACAAAACGCCCACCTACCTCCAGTTCTTCTTCAGGCGTTGACAATGGCATAGTAAAAAAAATACTTTTCCTAAGTTTGGGACTTTTTTACAGTTAGCACACAGGAGGAGCACCTGGTAGCATGCAGCTTTTGCAACAACGATGTTCATGAGGTAAGCCTGGTTCACATTATGGTACTGAAGGCCAAACAACCCATATGAAAAAACTGCACACGTTCCGGTGGGAGGAGCACCTTAAAAGAATTGCTGGACGTGGTCGTGGTGATGAGGAGAGCTGGGGATCACCAGCTACAAGTCCAATCACGGTGGGACGTGATGATGAGGAAGAAGAGGGTAACATCTTCACATAAATCAGCCCTGTCCTCAGCAGTGCACCAGCAGAATCACCCACCTTACTGACTTCACAATGGCACAAGAAGACTCCGAGTGAGATGGAGACACCATGGCATACAGTGACTGCCCCACCATCATGCATATTGAGTCCACCACCAACATCAACTTCTTCTTGAAAGACGCCTGTATCATTGGCCCAGAAAAGAAGAAAGTCCAGGCTATTACAGGCAGGTTTAGGCAGGTGGGGCCCTACGAGCAGAACCACTCAACAGCAAGTTTCTACAATGGGAAGCTGGCAAAAATATTAGCCCTGAACCTCCTCCCTTTTTCTTTTGTGGAAGGAGTGGGGCTCTTAGAATTTTTGCCAGCCATCTGCCCGAAATGGAAGGTACCAAGTCGGACCTATTTTGCCAGAGTTGCTGCTCCAGCGCTGCATCGTGATATTCTGTAGTTGGTTGGACAAGCTTTGCAGCAAGGTGTTATTTACACGATCCAGCTAATGACAAACATGTGGTTCAGTTGTCAGGCGACTGTTCCTTGCGTATCATTGCGCATTGGATCTCTTTTGCGGAGGTAAAGCAAAAGATATCTGCAAGTCTTGGCCCTGAAGAAAGTTTTAAGCGCATTCAGTGGTGGGCAACAGAGGCCATGTTCACCATGGAGAAATCACATATAGCTGTAAACATATTGGCCGAATTGAACAGCAAGGTATATGAAAGGCTGTGACCCAGAGGGCTCAGAACTGGATTTTTTACCACGGACAATGGCAGTAACATAGTCAAGGCCATGTCAAAAGGTGGCTATTTCAGGGTTCAACCTGGTGGTGCAAGAGTTTCTCAAAAAAAGAAGTCATGGTCAGCAACATGGTGACCTGCAGAAGAATCTGCATTCATTTAAGCCATTCTTTTAAAGCCCAGAAGCAGTTGCTGTTTATTCGGCGTACTAATAGAGCACCATTTAAAGGCCTGATACAGGAGGTACCAACACATTGGAATTCAACCTATTAAATGTTGCAACATCTGTTTGAGCAGTAAAAACAGATCAATGACTATGTCATTCAAAGAGGATGGGATGCAGATAAGAAAGCTATGACCATGGATGCGGACAAATGGGGCCTATTCAAATGCCTGACACAGATGCTACTCCTTTCTGAGGTTTTCACACAGGAAGTTAGCAAGGAGGACAGTACAATGGGCCAAGCTATCCCGTTGTTGCATTTGCTACAGGACCAGATAACGAAGGTGTCTGAAAGGTTCACCCCTGCATGTGTGAATGAAAACACAGAAGCGCAAGCCTTGGTTGAGAGCTTACTCTTTCGCTTGGTTTGTAATAGAAGACTGCAAAATGATATTATCTCATTCAAACAGTACATTTGTTCCACACTACTTGATCCATGGTACAAAAAAATTCGCCCACTTTCATACCTTTTTCGGAAGGGGATGTTTCAAAATACAAGAGGTGGATTGTTGAGCCAGCCGGAGACCTGGAAGAAGAACTGGTGGAACTTAGAGTCCCATCCCACTGTTTTGGGGTAGCACCTTCAACTCTGAGAGGGGCAGTGCTGTCTCACAGCAGCCAACAACACCACAAACCAGAAAACTGGCAACAACAGAAGGACTGGACCCAACTTCTGCATTGTATTGGTTTCAATCGGCAGGGCTTAACCCAGTGCAGAGGCGATGGCAAAAGACGTTGAGCAAGTTGGGAGATATTTAGGAAACAGTGGTTCAGGTGTGGCCTAAATGGTCCAAAGCGAGAAAGTGACCCAGCATGGAAAACTTGGTTCTAAGATTTTGAAATTAATTCATGAGGGAGCAAAGGAAAGATCAAAGGAAGGTCATGTAGGTCAGATAAATGATAAACATTTATTTTACAATTTTTTGTATAGTATTCAGGTGCTCACATATATTTAAGTGAAAGGAAGCGTGACATGCATGGTGATAGTGAGGTTTAAAAAGGCATCGCATTGACAACAGTATAATGAGCTCCACAGTTATTTTACAAGGAGTAATAGGAGTTCATGTTGTATGGTGGTCGACGGCCTTTCGAACCCAATAAGTGGGTGAGCAAGCTGAATCTAAATAGGAGGTAGTGAAATAGGAAATATAATTAATCTAAAGACCCTCTGTGTATGCAAACAATCAATTTAATGCATTGATTGGGGCTCCCTATTATGCAACTAATCAGCACAAAACATGCATTTGGTTGAGGCAGCAAGGTAAAGCAGAATGAATGTAAAATAAAATAAAATTAAATTAAATTAAATTAAATGCCTTTATCAGTTAAGAATAGCGCGCGCCATGATACATAATGGCTCCCTGCACAACTGAGTTGGTGCTATGAGGCATTAAGTTGGCCAAGAAGGTGAGAGTAGAAATATACTGCAGCTGTTTTTTATCATGGTCGCTAGCCCATTATTAACTTAAGGCACCATAGAAAAGGGAGACTGGTGCATTAATAGCAAGGCGCTTAATGCTAAGGAAATGGTTTTGGACTTACTAGAGGAAAGGAAAATCATCCTAGGCCCATTCGTCTGTTAATGAAGAGGGCGGCTGGTACTGATCTAATCAGTGGGAATGAGACAATAATTAAATTAGAGCACAAGCTTGAATCTGAGCACAAGCTTGAATCTATTATAGTAACAGCTTAGTTTTTAACAAAAGGTTACAGGATTGAACATACTTTTAAAATTGGCTGAGGGAGTGAATTATTGACGCCAAGAAACTGAGTGGGAATGTCTGCCCGGGACTCGTGTTTGCCTGAAGAAAAGAGAAAATTTATTTAAAAGGGGTCTTGCACTTGACAGTAAGCGTGGGGGCTGGAGCAAGGAATCAACAGAGCACTTACTTATTTTGGAGGGAACCCGGGATGGGAAGGCAGATGGCCGGGATGATTAGTTTTGTTTTCTAAGGCAAGAAAGGCACAAGGTAGTTTTTAGAAAAGGAATAAAGGCTTACATTGGTGAAATTATTTCATGGCCTTAGCGTGCTGAAACCACTTACTTATGGAAAACGAACAACAGGGCCATTAATTGTCTTCTCAAAAACCGAGCAAGTGGCAGCAGCAATGACCATCCACAGGATGTTCCAGGAGTATCTGGATGATCCAAAAGAGGTCTATGTGAGTCAAAACCCATTGATGTATTGGTAAGGGAAGAAGCGGCAATGGTCAGAGCTCAGCAGGCTTTCAATAAAGTATCTGGCTTTTCCTGTTGCCAATGTGACTGTTGAGCATGTGTTCGGTGCAGCAGGTATGGTTGTTACAATGAGAAGGACCAGTCTCTTGCCTCAAAATGTGGAGAGATTGACTATGATCAAAATGAACCAACATTTCATACCACACAATTACTCCTTTGCTGAAACAGCAGAGTAGGAGGAGGAGGATAATTGGTCAGAATCAAGTATGTTAGCTGACCAGCTTTGAGGATTGAGGATGAATTCTACTTCCCGGACTGAGTATGCCAGTGCCCACATATAATATTTTAATTATTTCTCATTGAACTTCTGTCTTCGCAAAAAAAAAAAAAAATAGATAGTGGAACATTCTAATTTTTGTGTCAGATTTATGCTGCCCTACCATTTTTCACATATATTGCCAGATTGCAGTTGGACCAGTGTGCATTGAAGAAGCCTACACAATTCCTTCATGACATTGGAGACAATGCGTTCCCCTCTCGCATGGCTATACTTTTTTGCATCACTTAGCACGAGCACTAGCAGGGCTGCTCCAGAAGATTAATGATTTACAAGATGCCAATACCAAATTCCAATGTGTTGCCTGCATCAAGGAGGAATTGTATACCTACTACCTAACCTACCCGTGCTTGGATTGAACAAGGTAACTACAACTATTGCAACAGTGAGTGAGTGATTGTGTGAGTGATGATTGATGATTCATGTGGTGGCAGACAGTGAGGGATGGTGTTGAACTTTGATTTGGGAACTTGCTTGAGATGATTTGCAATGTTTGGGGCCTGAATGATGGGCGATCATTTTTTCCCTGGAGGTGAAAGGCCCTTTCGCACTTAGACACATTTACTTGCAGGGTTCTCTCCCTTTTTCTGGTTCTTCATAGTCCAGAACAGTCACTTTAGTTAACAAACAAAAACCTATTCAAAATATTGTAGTTTCCCTACTTGATCTTCAACAGCAGTGGACTACACTTCTAGCTTGCTTGGGCCATGACTAGTCTAGGACGGAGTTACTCGGAGTCAGGAAGAGGATGGAAGAACTCAGGGCAGGAGCCATGGGACTACCTCATGAACAGCTAGAAGCAAGAAGTTATTGACTTCAAAGGGAATCCATGAGTCTGTGGCCTAGTACTCAGCTATGTCGAATGGAGAATGGTGCACTGATTTGTGAAATGCTGCTGCTGTGTGTGCGTGTTGCCCTGGTGGCAAAAGTGAAACTCAAAGTCCCGCTTTTGGTTTTTTTTGTTCTGCCTCTGCCTCTTCTGGATACACTCCTCATGACGTTTACCTTCCTTCTGTCCTTCTCCTTGACTTGAAAATGTAGTTTCTGTTTTACAATCCGCAGGCCTTCTGGTCCCCTGCATGAATGAAATGCAAAAGCTGAGTTGAACACTCCTGCTTACCTACCGGACCACTCCAGAAAGGCACCCAAGAGTGGTGGACATTCCCGAGGAGACTGCAGATGCACCACCTAATTTTGCAATATAGTATCATTTTTCTTTTAACAATCATATTTGGGGAACTGGGTGGGTGGGTTCACTTCCAACCTAGAAGACAGAACATTTAGATATCTGATAACTTGGGTACAGAAGGACTGTTTGCAATGCATTTAACTGTACGCTGTCATACTCATTCCTCTGTTTCCTTCTACAATAGATAGATGATGATTGATATGCTGCTCATTGGCCAGATGAAAGCTGTCCTTGTGTAATGTTGGTCTTTGTCAAACCTTTCCCCAAATCCCCTTTCCCATCCATTCATCAAACCCTTAACCCTCTTCCCCCGGGCTGCATGATTTATTGAGGTGTGACTTAATTTACACTATCAATGGATCACACACTAGGTGAGTTAGATATGGGAAAAGCAAGACCAACTCACTGCAGGATCTTCTAAGCAATAGCCCACACTTACCCGCCAGCACATAAAAGAGATCCATATTTTCGATATAGAACAGTAGTCATCAGCATCATCATTCAGGCCTTGTCCACTCCAGACTTTGAGTAAATTTTTCATGAATCGAGGCTTTTCTAACTACTGGTAGCACCCCATTTCTCAAGTTACTACTAATGCTATTTTTTTTAGTTTATCACTATCAACAATTCTTGTTGTGTCATCATTTAGTAGCCTGGTCTCAATTCCTTGTAAAGCTTTGATATAACCCACTAACTCAGTGTTTTTATTTCCATTTAGTTGCATGTGATGGATAATACTTCCAATTAATTCTACAGTAGGAGCTCACCTGTGAGGAAGTGGGACCTCTCTTATGACGTTGTGATGCCTTCTCTGTTATTGCTTCATCTATGTACAGGTAAGACAACTATGGAGTAAAGTGAAGTAGTTAAGTTAGTAATTAACTAACTGCTACAGCAAGTAATCATTTATCTAGGTTGTTGTAGCCAATATAGGTCAAGACAGTTAGAGAGGTATAACTCTATAACTAAGCTGTATAATACACTCTTACAAACACATAAACAGGCTGCATAAAAACTAAAGGCAGCAGTGCAAAGTAAAAGTAAAATAAACCACTTCAGGCATACATTTCAACAAAATATAATAAGTTTCCCCTTTATTTTTTAACAAACAAACAAACCCACCCTCTGCACCCACAACAGGCCCACTCTCTCCCCAAACAAACTGACCCAACCACCAATGTCCAAAAATCTGAAATGTCCAATTAATAAATAAAATAAACTCCCTTCCCACCCTCTCCACCCACAACAAGTCCCTCCCACCAAAGCAAAAAAATTAAAACAGGACTAGAAGATGGCATTGTTCATTTGGGTCCAGAGGCGGCCAAGGTCCTGCTCCATACTGATAATCCGGCTCTCCATAGTGTCCAGCCGCTGCACCGCAGTAATGGCTGTCAGAGCGGGAGTGTGCAGCATCAATTGTGGTCATCTGGCGCTGGCAATGCAATGGCAGGGAGGCTGGAGGCTGAGGGGGGCCGGATGTACTGAAGCCTGGCTGAGACTGAGAGGCAGCCATTTCTGCCTCCAGGACCCCCACCTGCCAGTATTCCTGCTGGATACGGTCCAGCCTCTGCCACCTCAGATGGGCCGCTATCTCCTGCCTGGATTGTAAATAATGCTCTGCACAATTTCTTTTTTAAATTAGTGGGTGGCACAGTAGCAGTACATTGCTGGTCCCCTAGGGCAATTGGAATTTGATTTGATTATGATTAGGAGAGTAACTCGGCCACTTTTATGTTTTAGCCACAAATGCCTCACATAAAAAAGCACTGTGTTGCAGAAACGTATTAGACAAAATAAAAATAACACTGGATTAATAAAAACAGTACGTTTTTTTTTTCTTGGCATTTTGAGTGTAAAAATAAATTACCTCTCATTAATGAGTAAGGCATTATGCACTATGGAGTACAAGTTGTGTGCTGTGCTAAATTAATGTAGCCATGCTTCTTGCTAGTCAGCGCGTCAGGTATTTTGCTACTATCTGCAGCTGAGGCAGCAGTAATTGACAATTATCTATTTTTAATTACAATGGCCCTGCTCTTCTCCAAATGCCTTTCTCTTTCTACCCTGACTCCAAAGAGTCAGATGAATAGTAAATAATATACTATGTCACACACCTCATGTATAAAATGCAGATATTATCCTGTCTGCCAAAAGTAGACGTTTTGGAAAATGATGCACTGCACTAAAGGGAAAGGAATGGGCTATATAGATTGTATTTGGTACGTTTGTCACAGCGTATCCCATACGCCAAACTTGACATCAAATCATGCACTTACTCCCACTTTACTCACTGGCCTCGCCAACCACCACATATTCTTTCCAAAAATGTATTCCCTGGGCAGTAAGGAAAGGAAACTTGACCTACTCTACTGCAGCAGAGGGTAGAGGGGTTAGGTGGGTAGGATACAGCTTTTGATATAGAATAGAAAGGTCACTACACAGATCATGAAATTCATCATCTTTGGCTTATACAGTCACTGTACTAGTTGACGGAAGTCAAAAGGGAACAATCTGAACAGGCGTAAAATAAATCTGTTATGGGAAACCATGAAATATATTTTGGAATCACTTCACATGGCTATAAAATCAAATGTGGCTCATGCCAAGAATGTAAGTAAGTAAATATTTATTATATGCTTAGTTAATAAAAACCATTGCATAAAAAGAGGAGCTTAAAAAAATAGAACAAGCAATGTATGCATAGCTAGATAAAACAGACAGTGTTTTCACATCATTATCTCGTTCACGTAAAATACTGAGGCCATCTGTGAAATTTTTCTTCGTTCCGGATCTATAGAATCAAGACTCTTATAACAGTTCTGAGTTTCTATAATCACAGTCTCTGATGGCCTTATTATTTTTTGCTTGTGCGTGATTTGTTTCAAATCAGATTTGCAGTGGCCGAAGGTCTTTGCACTTTACACCATCAGGTTAAAATATTAAAACAATCAATTAACACTTTTCATTAAAAACCGCTTTTAAGATATATACAAAAAGTGCACAGGAGGTTATAAATTGCTGTCCTTTGTTTCAATGTTATATTCCTTCTCTGTCTCCTTTAGTTTGTTTCTCGCCACATCGAGGAAGCGAACTAGACAGCAGGCCAGCCGGATGTCCTCTCCGTCAAAGCAGGCCTTAACTGCCTGTCTGCAGGTTCTAATGCATAGCCTGTTCCAGGAGGGTTTTAGTATTGATCTTCTTTCCCTGTCTAAGCACTTGCATGTGCAGACAATGTGTAGAATATCTTCCTTAGCCTCGGCGCACAGTCTGCATGGTGTTTTAGATTGTGGCCGTTTCCATGGCGGTAAGTGCGGCAGTATTGGTATAATGCCCATCCTGAAGGGCAGAAGTTTTTCTTTTTTGGGTCTGGTAAATCCAGACCCTAGATAGGCTTGTGTGGAGCAGCTTTTATAGCTCTGGATAACGAACCATCCGTGTGCTCTTTCAGACAGGGAGGCTTTGTCCTCGAGATTGGATACAATTTTTACTGTTTTGTTGACAAGCTCCTTGAAGGTTTTATGGACCCCAATTGTGTCCCAGTGAGCTTCTAAGGCCAAGCTGGGCAAGGAGTCTTTTAAATAAATCAGAGCTGCACAGTCATTTTTTCCGGTTGAGTTCATTCCATAAAAATTCATTTAGTGAGCCTGATTCTGCTCCTTTAATTTTGTGCCAGCATTTCAGATAGGCTCCCTTTCGTGCAGTCTGTTGTTTTGAAATGCCGAACTCTAGCCTAATTTGGGCTGGTGATGTATAACGTGGGAGATTAAAAATGATTCTCATTGCCTTTGTTACTGTCCTGTCTAGGGTGTCGGCATCTCGCCCTCTAAGGCACTCGCTTCCATAAGTGATGGTTGGGAGGAGTTTTGCTCGCATTACCTGTAGCAAAGGGGTGAAACTTGGGCCGCTTATTTTTTGTTTAATATTTTTTAGTGCGACTGCCAACAAGATTCCTTTGCCTTTTATAGATGCTTTTTGCGGGAGGAACGTGCCTTTAGTGTCCATAATTATGCCCAAGTATTTAAAATCACTGACAATGTCGAGTTTCTTCCCTTCCAGAACCCATTGAAAGTGGTGTGCTTTATTTTTCCAATTAATAACCATCATTTTAGTTTTGCTCAGATTTATTCGTAGACCATTTCTGTTGTAGAAGTTGCTCGTGGTATTTAACAGGTGTTGTAAGCCAATTGGAGTGCGGCTAATCAGAACCAGGTCGTCTGCATAGAGTAAGTTCGATAGGGGTAAACCGCCGAAGTTCGGGGCATGATGATTGCACTTATCCAGTTCTGGTGAGAGATCTGCCAATAACAGATTGAAAAAGATCGGCGCCAGCACGCACCCCTGCTTCAGACCCTTAGTTGTCGGGATTCTCCGTGATATACTTTCTCCAGCCCCTAGCTTAATTTGGATCCAGGTATCACTATGTAGTAGAATCAGCTGGTTCAGAAGTTTGCTCTTAATTTTCATTTTGGAGAGTTTTGCCCAGAGTTTATTCCTATCAATACTGTTGAAGGCAGCAGAGTAATCTATAAAGCACAGGTATAACGGTCTTTTGATGAGTTTGGTATCGTCTATTAGGAGCGATAGTGCCAGTATGTTTGTCGTTGCACCCATACTTTTCTGAAAGCCTGATTGATTAATAGGAATAGATGCCGTTTCCGATGCCCATTCTGTAATTTCTTCCAGCAGCAGCCCTGCATAATATTTGGCATCATTATCTAGTAGTGCAACCAGTCTATAGTTTTCTGCGACGTTTTTGCTGCCTTTCTTATGTATCGGAGAGATGATGGACCCTTTCCACGATTCCGGTATTATCTCTGTTTCCATGATACGCGAGTAAAGTGGTAGGAGTTCAGATGCCCAGTAGTCCGGGTCTCGTTTATATAGGATCGGTGGTATACCATTCGGGCCAGGTGCGCCCTCTGTTCTACCCTTTGCAATTCTGCTCCTAATTTGTTTTGATGTAAATACCCGTTTGGGCTCATCTTCTTGCATACACGGGTCTGAGCCGGCCCTGCTATGCTCCAGGGGTTCTTGTGTGTTAGTTGAGTGGCCGCTATTGAAGTGATCCCAAAGGTATTTAAACCATTCCTGTTCTGTAATGTGAGAGTTTGTTCCAAGTGCACTTGGGTTCTGTAATCTCTTCAGTGTATGCCAAAACCTAGCGCTGTTTTTTGCTTTCGCATCGTAAAGGATTTTGGCCCATGCTATTTCTGTGCTTTCGCGGCGAGCTTCCCAGATGAGTTTTTTCTTGCTGTTTTTTAGTGATCTGAGCTTAGCTAAGAGGTTAGCGTCTGGCCCTGCCCGATGAAGTTCTCGTGTTGTTTTATTTATTCCTTTCTTTATTTGTTTTAATTCCTTTAATTGTGGTCCTCTCAGGAGACAGTCTTGCGTGCTCAGTGGTGGAGAGTGGGACCTGTGTCGGGCCGCAACCGCTCTAGTTACATCCCTCCCTTCTTCATTTGTATGTAATGTGCCAAGTGTTTCAGTGAATTTGTCCCAGGATGCAGTTACATTCGTGTTATCCTTCTTTTTGTCCTCCCAGTGAGTCTTTGCCTCAAGCAGGAAGTTCTCCAAGTTAGAGATTTTGCATTTAATTCTTCTCAGGTTTGTCGTGTACTCTGTGCATAAGCGGACTGGTTGCTCAGTAGATGCGGTGCCATAAGCATCCAGAGTAATCTCTTGTGGTAGGTGGTCACTATAGTCAGAGCTTCCTATCCTAAAGTTGACTATTTTATTAAAGAGGGAGTATGACGTGAAGGTATAGTCAATTGTTGTATTTGCAAGGGCGCTGTAGTATGTAGCTGCCGGCGGGCGATCTCCCCGAAAACGCCCATTGAGTGCAACTAAACTAAAATTTTCCAGGTTCCTGAGGAGCTTCTTAGCTGTGCTAGTTTGCTTGCCCCACTTACTTGCTTCCTAATGTGGGATCCCCCAGACCAAGGACTGTTCTTCAACTATTTCGTTTCTTTCGTAGGGCCCTGTTAGAAGCATGTTGAAGTCTCCTGATACTAAAAGGTTTGGGGTGACTTCTTCTTCTAGTAGTCTTGATAAGGCAGAAACCAGCAGTTTGGCACTAGTTTTTTTGTCCCTTGGGTGAAGGTAAGTATTCACAAGTATTAGCTGCTGATTGTCTGCGAGACCTGTTAGTTCCAGCTTAATTGCTTGTATGCAGTTAGTTGTCGTCATCATGTTAGGTAATTCCCTAACAGTAGATATTGTTTTAATGGAAGTGAAGATTACGAGACCACCCTTTGGGTGACCAAACTTAGCTTCTTTGCAGGCCGGAAGGTGATAGGACTTGTACCCTTGGATTTGAAGAGGCTCAACCAGCCTGGTCTCTTGCAGTAAGATGAGATCGAAGTCTTGAAAGTAAAGTAGAAAGTCTTTATCCGTGGCTTTGGACCCTAGTCCATTAACATTCCATGAGCAGAGCCTTAATTGATGCATTTTGTTAGCTGCTTTTCTGCCCTGTCAGGTGTTTCTTGGTCAGGAGTTGATGGTTCGTGATATCCAGGTCCAGCTATTGTCGATCATTTTGTTGTCGCCTATTAACCTAGGGTTCCAGGTGTTTGTTTCTGCGCTACGAGCATCCTTAAGTACTGAGTAAGCTTGTCTCGTGGCGCCCATATTCTCAGGCTTGTGGCCGGCATATGGCTGCAGCTCATGTAGCAGAGGTTCTGGGTAACCTATTACTTTCTGATGTTTCAATCTAATCCCCCAGGCATTGAGTTGTTGTTCTTCCCTCATTATTCTTTCTGCTACGACATATGTTGCCCAGGTTGTTTTAGATATTTCTTGGTGTGCCAGTTGTTTTTGGCAGACAAATTCTACGGACTCCAGGTCACTTGAGTTTACTCCGGTTAAGTTGCTAATGCTGGTTAGTAGTCGCAGAATGTTTCCTCTATTCAGGATATCCCCTCTCCCTTTTGACTTATATTCCGGAATGAACAAAATTATCTTTGACTCCTCCTGTCATGGGTACCTGTGGCCAGACCCTGCGTCTTGCGGCTCCTCGGTGGTCACAGGATTTGTCAGAGCCGTTAGTGCTGATTCATCGGACGTTGACCTAGCGACGGCATTTGCTGTGTTAAATAATACAGAGGATCCACTGCTAACAGTGGGCTGGTTATCCGTCGTAGTGCCAAGAATGGACTTTTTAATTTTTTGGTAGGCTGGATGGAAGAACGTAGGAAAAAATAAAGGAGTGAAGTACTAAGAGGTGAATGAGTGGGTGAAGGGAAACACACCTCGTGTGTTCGGTTTGCAATGCATTTAAAACCTTGAAAATATTGCATTAACTGAAGCAGACACACATTCCACAGGCCAAAACTGCAGTACTAAATTGAACCATACTGCACTGCGGTCATAGGTGGAAAAATGCCATGGCTGGGGAGACGGGGTGATGAATGATGGGTGGGATACATCAGCCTTGCTTAACATTTACAATGAGTTAAGGGAGTGGAACAAAAATACAAAAAAATACCCCCCACTTTGAACCATAGCTTTGAATACCCCACATAAAAAAGGAATCACTGACATAATATTGAAGTAAAAAATATAGACTACAAAAATATCGATGTAAAAATATCGATAGTCAAAATATCGACATCCTATATTTAAAATGTAAATGACAAAAATATCTAAAAAAAATATAGATGTAAAAAATATCGATGTCCAAAATATCGGGTTTTTTTAATATATAAAAAAATATTAAAACAATTATATTATAAAATTAACTAAAAAAAATTACTTACATATAATATACATTTAAAAAATAATAATAGACAAATTTAATTTTAAAAAATGTAAACGTACATATATAAAATGTAATATATAAATGTATATTTACTTTACAATAATTAATAAACTAATAACTTTAATTTATTTTAAAATATTATAAATATATAAAAAATAACTATACTATATATATATATATATATACATATATATATTATCTACTGGCGGTCGCCAGTAGATAGTTATAGTTAAAACATATTATCCATAGGAAATCCGCGACATTCTATTTGAAATAACGTTGGCGCCGGTTGACGAATCTTCGCGAAAGTTTCCAACTTGTTGGGGCGCTCCGGTCCGCTCCTATCCTGAAAGTCTCGGGGTGATACGTCAAGCGGGGGCCGAGAAAAAGGGGGGTCCCAAAACGCGTTTTCCCCATTCATTTTTCCATAGGAACCTTTAGTCGCAGCTACAGCCCGAACTGCTGAACGGAATTACACCAAATTTGGCAAAGAGGTAGCCCTTGGTTCAGTGTCGTGCCTTTTGCTTAAATGGTGTAAATCCGTTCAGTAGTTCCTGAGAAAATCAAAAGTAAAGTCACATATATATCTGGGCGGAGCCTAACCACACATGTCATCGTGAGATCTGATTGGCTGTCAGCACTTCATCCTGGAATTGCTGGCAGCCATCTTGGGACCAATATAAATGATAGTACCTCATTGAAATGCATTGTAGTGAATAGAAGATTTTGAGGGTCACCAAAAGGAGAACTATAAAGGGTGATAACAGGCTTTAGTTACATTAGAATTTATTTGTTGATGGTACCATACTAATTTTAGGAATTGTGGTGTATTCTAAGGTGATTTTACCATGTGAAAAACCTTCTGCTGGGATATCATGAATCATGTTTGAGAGAACACTATTTTCTCATGCTTGTCCCATGGAGGTTTGGAAGGTGCTCCAGAAGCTAAAATGAGAGCATATTTTCTGTAAATTCACATTATCTTTCTCACTCATGTGAGAATGAAGTCTGACATTCTCAGTAAAACATGTACATCCAACAAGGGCAGAGACTGTCAGTTGATTCCTTTGTGTTCTACTGCAGCTTCCCAGAGTGTTCTAAAGAACAACTAGAGTGCTAACAGCCTTACTTATGACAAAAGTATGGCACACCTGAAGCCATCTTGATTGATATAAACTGGTAACACTTAAACAATTTAATTTAAAAAGGAACAAAATGATGGGGTTCATTTTGTCATAGAAATTATGGTTAGTGCTGTAGAAAGAAAAATTAGGACATGTTTCAAGTGTGATCTCAAATATCTTCCTGTTATATTTCAACAGGAGCAGCCTGCCAGTTGATTCCTTTGTGTTCTACTGCAGCTTCCCAGAGTGTTCCAAAGAACAACTAGAGCGCTAACAGCCTTACTTATGACAAAAGTATGGCACACCTGAAGCCATCTTGATTGGAATAAACTGGTAACACTTAACCCCTTCGGTGCTCATGACGAGCTCAGCTCGTCATGCTGCGCAGTGCTCGTGTGCGCATGACGAGCTGAGCTCGTCATGAACCCGTCCACTCAATGAAACGCCCCGCACAGGGCGAAAATCGGCCGCGCACCGAAGGGGTTAAAACATTTAATTTAAAAAGGAACAAAATGATGGGGTTCATTTTGTCATAGAAATTATGGTTAGTGCTGTAGAAAGAAAAATTAGGACATATTTCAAGTGTGATCTCAAATATCTTCCTGTTATATTTCAACAGGAGCAGCCTGCCAGTTGATGCCTTTGTGTTCTACTGCAGCTTCCCAGAGTGTTCTAAAGAACAACTAGAGCGCTAACAGCCTTACTTATGACAAAAGTATGGCACACCTGAAGCCATCTTGATTGGAATAAACCAGTAACACTTAAAACATTTAATTTAAAAAGGAACAAAATGAGGGGTTCTTTTGAAATAGAAATTATGGTTAGTGCTGCAGAAAGAAAAATTAGGGCATGTTTTAAGTGAGATCTCAAATCCTCTTCTATTTCATTAGAAAATTCTGACATGCAGACTGAAACAATCACTTTCAATACCAGCAGCAGACTACCAGTTTTACTCCCTGGTGAGCAGTAGCTTTACTCCAGTGATCTAATGAGCAACTAGAGTGCTAACATTCTGAATTTATGGCAGATGTGAGACATCTGAATGCTTTCTTGATGGAATCAAAGTAAAAAACTGAAAGCATTTCCTACTGAGGAGACTGCAGTAAATGAAGAAATTAGGAAACTTCATAACAAAGAAGTCTTCCAAGATGGCCACCAGTGAAAAAAGAGCCCAAATGTAGCACAAATATTACCCAGATGTAGCCCACATATAGCCCAATGACAAAAGTGTGCAAAACACTTTTTATTTTTAGTTTTTTTGCAGTTTTATGTAGTGCAGACTGGTCAGGTATTGGAGCATTGCATCTTAAAACATGACCCCCTACACTACAAAAACACCACTGCACTACCTTAAACCCTAAAACACTACCCCAGCACGACCCCCTACACTACACAAGCACCACTGCACTATCCTAAACCCTAAAACACTACCCCCGCACGACCCCCTACACTACCCAAACACCACTGCACTAACCTAAATCCTAAAACACTACCCCCAGCACGACCCCCTACACTACCCAAACACCACTGCACTACCCTTAAACATGACCCCCTACACTACACAAACACCACTGCACTACCCTAAACCACTACCCCCAGCACGACCCCCTACACTACATAAGCACCACTGCACTACCCTAAACCCTAAAACACTACCCCCAGCACGACCCCCTACACTGCCCGAACACCACTGCACTGCCCTAAACCCTGAAACACCAGCCCCTTCACGACCCCCTACACTGCCCGAACACCACTGCACTGCCCTAAACCCTGAAACAACACCCCCAGCATGACCCCCTACACTGCCCGAACACCACTGCACTACCCTAAACCCTGAAACACCACCCCTAGCACGACCCCCTACACTGCCCGAAGACCACTGCACTGCCCTAAACCCTGAAACACCACCCCCTTCATGACCCCCTACACTGCCCGAACACCACTGCACTGCCCTAAACCCTGAAACAACACCCCCAGCATGACCCCCTACACTGCCCGAACACCACTGCACTGCCCTAAACCCTGAAACACTACCCCCAGCAAGACCCCCTACACTGCCCGAACACCACTGCACTGCCCTAAACCCTGAAACATCACCCCCAGCAAGACCCCCTACACTGCCTGAACACCACTGACCTAAACCCTGAAACACCACCCCCAGCACGACCCCCTACACTGCCCAAACACCACTGCACTGCCCTAAACCCTGAAACACTACCCCCAGCATGACCCCCTACACTGCCCGAACACCACTGCTCTGCCCAAAACCCTGAAACACCAGCCCCAGCATGACCCCCTACACTGCCCGAACACCACTGCACTGCCCTAAACCTTGAAACACCAGCCCCTGCACGACCCCCTACACTGCCCGAACACCACTTCTCTACCCTAAACCCTGAAACATCACCCCCAGCATGACCCCCTACACTGCCCGAGCACCACTGCACTGCCCTAAACCCTGAAACACCAGCCCCAGCATGACCCCCTACACTGCCCGAACACCACTGCACTGCCCTAAACCCTGAAACACCAGCCCCAGCACGACCGCCTACACTGCCCGAACACCACTGCACTGCCCTAAACCCTGAAACACCAGCCCCAGCACGACCCCCTACACTGCCCGAACAACACTGCACTGCCCTAAACCGTGAAACACCAGCCTCAGCACGACCCCCTACACTGCCTGAACACCACTGCACTGCCCTGAACCCTGAAACACCAGCCCCAGCACAACACCCTACACTGCCCGAACACCACTGCACTGCCCTAAACCCTGAAACACCACCCCGTGCATGACCCCCTACACTGCCCGAACATCACTGCACTTCCCTAAACCCTGAAACACCACCCCCAGCGCGACCCCCTACACTGCCCGAACACCACTGCACTAAACCCTGAAACACCACCCCCTGCACAACCCCTACACTGCTCGAACACTACTGCACTGCCCTAAACCCAGAAACACCATCCCCAGCACGACCCCCTATACTGCACGAACACCACTGCACTGCCCTAAACCCTGAAACACTACCCCCAGCAAGACCCCCTACACTGCCCGAACACCACTGCACTGCCCTAAACCCTGAAACATCACCCCCAGCAAGACCCCCTACGCTGCCCGAACACCACTGCCCTAAACCCTGAAACACCACCCCCAGCAAGACCCCCTACACTGCCCGAACACCACTGCACTGCCCTAAACCCTGAAACACCAGCCCCAGCACGACCCCCTACACTGCCCAAACACCACTGCACTGCCCTAAACCCTGAAACACCACCCCCTGCACGACCCCCTACACTGCCCGAACACCACTGTACTGCCCTAAACCCTGAAACCCCACCCCCAGCATGACCCCCTACACTGCCCGAACACCACTGCACTGCCCTAAACCCTGAAACACCACCCCCTGCATGACCCCCTACACTGCCCGAACACTACTGCACTGCCCTAAACCCTGAAACACCACCCCCAGCACGACCCCCTACACTGCACGAACACCACTGCACCGCCCTAAACCCTGAAACACTACCCCCAGCAAGACCCCCTACACTGCCCGAACACCACTGCACTGCCCTAAACCCTGAAACATCACCCCCAGCAAGACCCCCTACACTGCCCAAACACCACTGCCCTAAACCCTGAAGCACCACCCCCAGCAAGACCCCCTACACTGCCCGAACACCACTGCACTGCCCTAAACCCTGAAACACCACCCCCAGCAAGACCCCCTACACTGCCCGAACACCATTGCACTGCCCTAAACCCTGAAACACCAGCCCCAGCACGACCCCCTACACTGCCCGAACACCACTGCACTGCCCTAAACCCTGAAACACCAGCCCCAGCATGACCCCCTACACTGCCCGAACACCACTGCACTGCCCTAAACCCTGAAACACCAGCCCCAGCACGACCGCCTACTCTGCCCGAAAACTACTGCACTGCCCTAAACCCTGAAACACCACCCCCAGCAAGACTACCTACACTGGCCAAACACCACTGCACTGCCCTAAACCCTGAAACACCACCCCCTGCACGACCCCCTACACTGCCCAAACACTACTGCACTGCCCTAAACCCTGAAACACCACCCCTCAGCACGACACCCTACACTGCCCGAACACCACTGCACTGCCCTAAACCCTGAAACACCACCCCAGCACGACCCCTACACTGCCTGAACACCACTGCACTAAACCCTGAAACACCACCCCCTGCACTACCCCCTACACTGCCGGAACACCACTGCACTGCCCTAAACCCTGAAACACCACCCCCAGCACGACCCCCTACACTGCCCTAACACCAGTGCACTGCCCTAAACCCTGAAACATCACCCCCAGCACAACCCCCTACACTGCCTGATCACCATTGCTCTGCCCTAAACCCTGAAACACTAGCCCCAGCACGACCCCCTACACTGCCCGAACACCACTGCACTGCCCTAAACACCACCCCCAGCACGACCCCCTACACTGCCCGAACACCACTGCACTGCCCTAAACCCTGAAACACCAGCCCCAGCAAGACCACCTACACTGCCCGAACACCACTGCATTGCCCTAGACTCTGAAACACCAGCCCCAGCAAGACCCCCTACACTGCCCGAACACCACTGCACTGCCCTAAACCCTGAAACACCAGCCCCAGCATGACCCCCTACACTGCCCGAACATCACTGCACTGCCCTAAACCCTGAAACACCAGCCCCAGCACGACCCCCTACACTGCCCAAACACCACTGCACTGCCCTAAACCCTGAAACACCAGCCCCAGCACGACCCCCTACACTGCCCGAACACCACTGCACTGCCCTAAACCCTGAAACACCAGCCCCAGCACCACCCCCTACAATGCCCAAACACCACTGTACTGCCCTAAACCCTGAAACACCACCCCCTGCACCGCCCCCTACACTGCCCGAACACCACTGCACTGCCCTAAACCCTGAAACACCACCCCCTGCACGACCACCTACACTGCCTCAACACCACTGCACTGCCCTAAACCCTGAAACACCACCCCCTGCACCACCCCCTACACTGCCCGAACACCACTGCACTGCCCTAAACCCTGAAACACCACCCCTGCACCGCCCCCTACACTGCCCGAACACCACTGCACTGCCCTAAACCCTGAAACACCACCCCCAGCATGACCCCCTTTACTGCTCGAACACCACTGCACTGCCCCAAACCCTGAAACACCACCCCCAGCAGGACCCCCTACACTGCCCGAACACCACTGCCCTAAACCCTGAAACACCACCCCTGCACGACCCCCTACACTGCCCGAACACCACTGCACTGCCCTAAACCCTGAAACACCACCCCTGCACGACCCCCTACACTGCCCGAACACCACTGCACTGCCCTAAACCCTGAAACACCACCCCCAGCACGACCCCCTACACTGCCTGAACACCACTGCACTGCCCTAAACCCTAGAACACTACCCCCAGCATGACCCCCTACACTACCCGAACACCACTGCACTACCCTAAACCCTAAAATACTCCCCCAGCACGACCCCTACACTACCCAAACACGACTGCACTGCCCTAAACCCTAAAACACTCCCCCAGCACGACCCCTACACTACCCGAACACCACTGCACTGCCCTAAACCCTAAAACACTCCCCCAGCATGACCCCCTACACTACCTAAACACCACTGCACTGCCCTAAACCCTAAAACACTACCCCCCGCATGACCACCTACACTACCCAAATACCAATGCACTACCCTAATCCCTAAAACACTACCCCCCGCACAACCCCCTACACTACCCAAAGACCACTGCACTACCCTAAACTCTAAAACAATACCCCCCGCACGACTCCCTACACTACCCAAAGACCACTGCACTACCCTAAACCCTAAAACACGACCTCCTACACTACACAAACACCACTGCACTACCCTAAACCCTAAAAACTACCCCCAGCACGAACCCCTACACTACCCAAACACCACTGCACTACCCTAAACCATAAAACACTACCCCCAGCAGTACCCCCTACGCTACCCAAACACCACTGCACTACCCTAAACCCTAAAACACTACCCCCAGCAGTACCCCCTACACTACCCAAACACCATTGCACTACCCTAAACCCTAAAACACTACCCCCAGCAGTATCCCCTACACTACCCAAACACCACTGCACTACCCTAAACCCTAAAACCCTAAAACACTAACCCCAGCACGACCCCCTACACTACCCAAACACCACTGTACTACCCTAAACCCTAAAACACTCCCCCAGCACGACTCCCTACACTACCCAAACACCACTGCACTACCCTAAACCCTAAATCTACCCCCAGCATGACCCCCTACACTACACTACACAAACACCACTGCACTACCCTAAACCCTAAAACACTACCCCCAGCACGACCCTCTTCACTACCTAAACACAACTGCACAATTTGTTACAGGCGTTGCAACGCAGGCCTGTGGTGCTTACTGGAAGTACCTGGTGGGCTGGTTGGGCCCCAGGGACTCTCAGGATTCAAGGTGACCTAATCCCCCAACTTAAAACGCGCCACGGGGCGTGTTTGCACAGTGGTGAAGGGAGGGGGCGGGGCCTCAGGTGACATGTGCGCAAACACGCCCTGTGGTGCGTTTTAAGTTGGGGAGTTAATTCCCTTTGAATCCTGGGGGCCAACTAGCCCACCAGGTACCTTCAGTAAGCACAACAGAGGTGCGTTGCAGAGAGGTGAAAAAAGGTGCGTGGGCTCGGAACGCCTCTCTGCAACTCAGCTCTGTGGTCCTAACTGTAGGTACCTGGGGGGCTAGTTGGGCCCCAAGGACCCTCAGGATTCAAGGGGACTTAATCCCGCAACTTAAAACGCGCCACGGGGCGCGTTTGCACACATGTCACCTCAGGCCCCCCCTCCCTTCACCACTGTGCAAACGCGCACTGGCTCTGGTTAGTCAGAGTCAGTTACCACCAGTACCCGTCTGAAAAAGTTGTGGGCACAGGATGATTTTGCAACAAGGCCTCTTTCTGCTCCTCTGTTGGTTCTTTCTGCACATCTTTTGCTTCTTTCTGTGCGTTTTTCTTCTTTCTTCACATGTCCTACCTCTGTTGGCATAGTTAGAAACTAGCATTTAAAAAACCTTTGAAATTCACTTAAAAAATTATAGTTTTCAGGCACGTTATAGTTAGAAATTAGCATTTAAAAAACCTTTGAAATTCACTGAAAAAACCATAGGTTTCAGGCACGTTATAGTTAGAAATTAGCATTTAAAAAACCTTTGAAATTCACTGAAAAAACCATAGGTTTCAGGCACGTTATAGTTAGAAATTAGCATTTAAAAAACCTTTGAAATTCACTGAAAAAACCATAGGTTTCAGACACGTTATAGTTAGAAATTAGCATTTAAAAAACCTTTGAAATTCACAGAAAAAACCATAGGTTTTAGGGACAGTTATAGTTAGTTGGACATTGCACTCGTACAAAACCCGTGAAATTCCCCTGTTATAGTTAGTTCAGCTAACTATAACTCGCGCCCCGCAATGCACTGCTGATGACGTCACATATTACATCACTCATGACATGGTCAGTGACATCACTGATGACATCACTGATGACATCTCAAATGACATCACTGATGACATCATCCATGTGATAATTTCATGCCTCTTCTCACACCCTAATATAACTTTTGATACACCCACTCTAAATTACAGACTGCCATTCTCAAAACCATAGACACTCCAACACCAAAAACTACATACCCACTCACTGATTCTTAGGTCTACACACACATCCACTCACTCACCTGTACAGTCACTCATACTTACAGTCACTCAGTACAGGACTATCATATGCACTCATACACCTATATAAACACTCACACACCACCACTCATCCATAGAGGTACTCACACACCTAGTCAGTCATGCAAAAAATTAATCACACACCCATTTACTCACCTATACAGTTATACACACACCAGCTCACTTACTCATACAAATACTAGCACATTCTTACGCTCTTATACAATAACTGATACAAGCACACACGCATCCATACAGCCACTCTCACAATAACACACTCTCACTTATAGCCATTTAAATACTCTAACACACATATATACTGCCTTTTACATATGTAGTTACTCGCACATGTACCACTGAGATATACATTCACTCACTAACACACCCATACACACACTCACCCACCCAAGCAGTCCATCACAGATGCACTCTTGAAATCATGCACCCAGTGAATCACCCACTCACACATCTATGTATAGAGTCACACACACCCCACCCACCAAAACACTCAGGCAGCCATACAGATACTCAGAGAACCAATCAATAACCCATATAGACACTCATGTAGCTATTCGCAAATCCATGCATCCACTTACACACCAACAAACAGACGGATACAGACATTCACACAGTTTAGTCACTAACCCATGCATTCAGTAAGATACGTTTAATCACTCACTTGTAGAGTCAGTCACTCACATACTAAATCATCCATTCAGACACTTATACACCCACTCATTCTTCAATACGCCTTTCCCTATATATATTAAACATATTTAAACTTTACAGAAACACACAGTCACTGGATGATGTCATCAGTGATGTCATCAGTGATGTCATTTGAGATGTCATCAGTGATGTCATCAGTGATGTCACTGACCATGTCATGAGTGATGTAATATGTGACGTCATCAGCAGTGCATTGCGGGGCGCGAGTTATAGTTAGCTGAACTAACTATAACAGGGGAATTTCACGGGTTTTGTACGAGTGCAATGTCCAACTAACTATAACTGTCCCTAAAACCTATGGTTTTTTCTGTGAATTTCAAAGGTTTTTTAAATGCTAATTTCTAACTATAACGTGTCTGAAACCTATGGTTTTTTCAGTGAATATATATATACATACACCTATAATATAAAATATCATAATAAAAACATTATACTATAAAATAAAAACCTAAAATATTATTCCTTTTTAAACTTACATTTTGCACTCCATTGAGTGTAACAGTAGGAAAATTGTTGATTAGCACAAGGGTAACAATATTACTATTCCCACTACAATTACTGCAACAGTAGGGAAAGTGTTGGATAGCGTAGGGGTAAAAATTACTATTCCCACTCCAGTGAGTGCAACAGTAGGGAAAGTGTTGGATAGCATAGGGTAAAAATTACTATACAATCTTAAATCCAACTAATTCGAATCATAGGTAATTAGAGCTGGTGGAATTATAAATAACGTAGTAAGCAATAATATATCAAAACAGAATATGCCTTTGAATGATTGTGCTTTTTATTATTGTAGCCATCATTGGAGCAAAGTTTATTTACTCCCGCTGAGTTGGAGAGACAATCACCTGAGTGCAACTGCGCAGGTGAGTGTGAAAAGTATATAGAGATGAAATAGGTTGAATGACGAGTGGTGCTGAATAAATGGTCAGTGAGATTGAGGAGGGGGTCTAAGGTAGAAAGTCTCCCATAAGGGGATAATTGGAGCACTTACAGTTCTGCTTACGCTGTACAGAATGTATAATAAGAATAGGCAGGATAATATGAATGTATTTATGACAATGTACAGATATTCCTCTAAGTGATATGTGTGTATACTTTTTTCTTTTTTATATTAGGTGTAATTATTGAATGATAAGAGATTCGTTGTATAAGGAGAGAAAAATCTTTGTCCTGAAGAAGGTGGTCTAATTGTGCCTATAGCACCGAAACGCGTCGATGCCCAGTTTTTGTTGGTGTTAAATTTGGTAAAGTCAGCAATCAATTTGAGACAGGGAATGTACATCTATGCTTAATGCTGTCTATAATTTGTCCAAATTAACATATATAAGACAAATGTAATTGTCTATATCAATTCTCCTTTTTAATTATAAGAGAACACATCGTTTTTAATCTAGGAATTTATGTGGTTTTAAAAAATGTTATGAAATTATCCATGGAAACATAAAGAATTTTGTATGTATTTTGTCTATTTGATTAAAGAGAAAGGTTTTTGATATACATATCTACTGGTGTGACTATACGTGCTTTAATATACCCTGAGCGGGAAGCAGAGCGTGTTGAGTATGTATGTGGTTATGAATCTAGTGTAATTCATCTCTTACAGTTCTTACCAAACGGAAAATTGTTTTTAACTAAAAATTACTATTCCCACTCCAGAGAGTGCAACAGTAGGGAAAGTGTTGGATAGCGGAGGGGTAAAAATTACTATTCCCACTCCAGTGAGTGCAACAGTAGGGAAAGTATTGGATAGCGGAGGTGTAAAAATTACCATTCCCACTCCAGTGAGTGCAACAGTAGGGAAAGTATTGGATAACGGAGGTGTAAAAATTACCATTCCCACTCCAGTGAGTGCAACAGTAGGGAAAGTGTTGGATAGCATAAGTGTAAAAATTACTATTTCCACTCCAGAGAGCACAACAGGAGGGAAAGTGTTGGATAGCGAAGGGGAAAACATTACTATTCCCTCTCCAGTGAGTGCAACAGCAGAGAAAGTGTTGGATAGTGTAGGGGTAACAATTACTATTCCCACTCCAGTGAGTGCAACAGTAGAGAAAGTGTTGGATAGCAAAGGGGAAAAAATTACTATTCCCACTCCAGTAAGTGCAACAGTAGGGAAAGTGTTGGATAGCGTAGGGTAAAAATTACTATTCACACTACAGTAGGGAAAGTGTTGCATAGCAGAGGGTTAAAATTAATATTTCCAAAAAAGAAAAAGAAAAAGAAACAAAATAACAACTACAATACAAAAATTGTTAATAACACAAAAATAAAAAACATATAAAAATATAAAAAATTACAAAAGATAGAAAAATAATTTAATGTTAAAAAATACAAAACATTAACTACAGACATTAATTCATAAAAGTTTAAAAACCATTTTACAAACAA
Source organism: Calotriton arnoldi (assembly GCA_963921515.1). Classification (NCBI taxonomy): domain Eukaryota; kingdom Metazoa; phylum Chordata; class Amphibia; order Caudata; family Salamandridae; genus Calotriton; species Calotriton arnoldi. Next base: position 431,917 of record CAWUFW010003439.1, on the reverse strand, counting down.
ATAACTATCTTTAATATAAATTAATTATAATCAAAAAAATATTTATTAATGATTTTTAAATAAATTACTTCACACCATATTCCCCTATAAACGCACAAACAACTCCTACACAATTAACATATTTACCAATTAATTATTTATAATTAACAAACAATTAATAATTAATTAATAATAAATGAATTACCACAAACAACACTATAAAATCGAAATATAAAATAAATACTAATAAATAAAAAAATGTAATTACTTTATTCTAATTAAATTACTTCCGACCCTATTCCCCTATAAACCCACAACCAGCTCCTAAAAAAATAACACAATTAATATAATTATCAATTAATTAACTAATAAAAATTAATAACCAATTAATAATTAATTAATAATACATTAATTATAAATACTAATAAATAAAAATTATTCATTCCTTTATTATAATTAAATTACTTCCCACTGTATTCCCCTATAAACCCACAACTCGCTACAGAACTAAAATACGCAAAAATAAATTAACATAAAATTAATTACTTCTAAAAATTTCACACATATATTTAAAAAAAAACTATACTTATACAAAAAAATTAGATCACATACTTTTAACATACATACTAAAATACAGAACACTAATATAAATATCGATATTATTAACAACAATATTTTTACTAATGATTTTACTGACTTCGATAATAAAGAAAACAATATTTCTTACCTTCAAGTCGATATTCTGGTCAACGATATTCTTGCAGTCTATATTGTGCCACTTCAATATTAACAACTCGATATTCTGGCACTTCGATATTCCAACATCGATATTCTGTCTGTGCACCATAAAAAAGTAAGCAAAGTAGGTGAGCAGCATGACCCTCTCAATGAGAAGAGCTGCCTTGCTTATTCATCCAAGCAATCCAAATATTCATTCATCCTTTCATTGTAATTTATCCATAGCCACCATGTTTAAGCTTTAATTTCTCTCATCCAGTCTTTCACCAAACTTTCCAATCCATTATCCGTCCATTCAATATCCATCCTTTCTTCCAACCATCCTTTTACCCAACCAGGCAGCTGTCTAGCAGAAACTAGTAGCTGGATCACATAATAATAATACTCTTAACATAAACCAAATGCAACTTACCTCTGAGTGTGAGCTGCTATTCGGAAAAATATTTTAGCATTGTAGAAACACAACAAATAATTAATACTCACCAAGTCCCGGAATCCCGACACCGAGAAGGCCGAACAGGTCCTGCTCCCAGTCAAGGATATCCACCCAGCGGTGCGTCAGCTGCAGGATGGTGCACCGAACCTGGCTGGTGCGCCGCATGCCCAGCACAGCCGATGCTCCCGCAGAGGGTATGCACTGCCGGACCTGCTGCCTGCCGCCAGCATGGAGGGGAGGTGGCTCCCCACAAATAAAACTAGTGCTGCCACCTCCTCCTTGCTGAAGATCTCCCGGGCCTTCACACCAGGGCAGCGGCACTGACTCCTCCAAGGTAGGTGACCCTCTGCCATGGCGCTGGGTGGGGTAAAGAAAGATTAGAAAAGAAAGAAACTGAAAAAAGAAGGAAAGTAAAGAAGAAATAAGGAAGTAAGAGGAAAAATAAACACATTTTTTAAAGTCACAAAAACACCCAAATAATCTCAAAAAAATGTAAAATACACAAACACAAACACACACACTAATATAATAAATAAAAATGAGGGGTAGATAAGTTTGATGGGGAAGGATTAAAGAGATTAAAGAGGGATTCAAAATTAAACCCAGCACCATAAACAGAGTAGAAAAACAAGATGGCCGCACCCATCCGAACCGCGTGCTGCCATTCGGGTGTGATTTTGAACGTGAGGAAGCACTCTGTGTTGCGTTCTGTAATGCGAACGGGCATGCCGGCAAACTCTGCCCATGGAACTCCGCATAGCACGGCGGAGTTTTTAGCCACTCCATGGAGTTCTGCGTAGCGCAACTCCACGAACTCTGCCCGGGACTACTTTAAGGTAGACACCTGGGTGTATGCCACATCATCCAAGACACGAGATTCATGTCAGGCACATTGTTTGTTACCAAACATGACATATGGCAGCCCATGTTATCATATGGACCGCTGATCACTTATATTAAGTAGCATTTCACAGAAAAGGCCACTAGAGGGACACTTACAAATCCTCACTTTAAATAAATTGCACCCTGCCTCCGGGGTTCCGGAGGCCTTCCTTAGGAATAACTGGCATTTATTACAAATAGTGCATTGACTTTGCCAAACATGGTAAGGGAAAAGTCAAGTTCCAGCAGTTTGCACTGCTCCTGCAGGCTGCAGTAGCAGGACTGTTGCTGTCATCTGTTTACTTGGGTCAATCAGGGTGGCACAAACAGTGCTTCAGGCCCTGGTGACCCCCTTAAAACCCATGCCTTGGGTACCGCTGGTACCATATACTAGGGACTTAAAAGGGGGTTAAAGTCCTGGGCAGCATGCTCCAGTGCACTTTCAGAGTCACAATCATCAGCATTGGAGCAATAAGTGTGGGGGGGTGACCATACATAAAGGGCAGTTTCCTACCTGACCCCCCAGACAAAAGATGGTGAGTAACTAAGCTTTTCCCTGGTAGTTCTCACTGTTTAAGTGGAAAACCTGGAAAGGCCATCTGCATTGGCATGGTTAGTCCCTGGTCTGTATTCCACTGAAAAGGCCATACCCTGTAGGGCAATGGACCACCTTAGCAATTTGGGGCTCTCACCTCTCATCTGCATTAGCCACCTGAGAGGTCCTTGGTTGGTTTGAACCTTAGAGTGAGTCCAAAAATGTATGGCCCCAGCTTACACAGGGACCAAACTACAGCAAAGGCTTTTCTCTCAATGGCACTCTAACACTTGGCCTGCTGATATAGACAACTAGTTGATCCTGGCCCTGATCACTTGTTTATGATAACACTGCCCCAATCCCATGTTCAGAAGTATCTGTTTGGACAATGAACTCCTTTCTATAGTCTGGTGCCTTCAGGAAAGGTGTTGAGCACATAGCCTGCTTCAGGGTGTCAAAGGCTTCTTAGCATTCTGTGGTCCACATAACCTTCTTATGCTGATTTTTGGAGGTAATTTCTGTGAGTGGGGCCACAATAGTCCGATACCCCTTCACAAACCTCCTGTAGTACCCAATCAAGCCAAGGAAAACCCTGACTTGAGTCTGGGTTTTGGGAGCCTCCCACTCCAGATTGGTCTGGATCTTTGGTTAGAGAGGTTGTACTTGGCCTCCACCGACAGGCTGGCCTACATATACAATGGAACTCTGCCCTATCTAGCACTTACTGGCCTTGCTAGTTAGGCCTGCCTGCTGTAGGGCTTGTAAACGTCTCTTATGAGGACCAGGTGATCCTCCCAGGTGGAATTAAAGACAGCTATATCATCTAGATATGTTGCACTAAAGTTGTCCAGGCCTGAAAGAACTCGATTCACCAATCTTTGGAAAGTGGCATGTACATTTTGCAGACCAAAAGGCATTACCTTAAATTGAAAGTGGCCTTCTCGGGTTGAAAATGGTGACCTCTCCTTTGCTTCCTGGGTGAGTTCAATCTGCCAGTACCCTGATGGTAAATTAAACGTTCTCAAGAATTTGGCTGCACCCGGGTTGTCAATGAGGTCATCTGCTCTTGTAATGGGGTATTCATCAGTTTTAGTGACTGCATTAAAACTCTTGTAATCCACACAGAACCTTAACTCTGGTTCTGCACCTTTTGAGCGAGGTTTGGGGACCAGTACCACTAGGCTAGCCCAGGCACTGTCAGAGGGTTCAATTACCCATAGCTCTAGCATCTTGCTGACCTCAGCTTTGGTGCAGACTTTGACTTCATTAGACAGTCTGTATATTTTGTTTTTTGACAGGGAGGAATCACGAGTGTCCACATCATAGGTACACCATGTTATCTGACCAGGGGGTCAAAGAAAAGAGCTCAACAGACTTTCATGCAGTCAGATTGTTGTTGCACAGTAAGAAAGTCTGATAAAACAAAGCCCTCTACCCATTTTTGGGTTATTTGCAGTAGGTCAGGGAGGGTTCACTTTCCTCCTCCTGGCCTTCATCAGTCACCATGAGCTTAGTCATGTCAGCTCTGTCCTGATGTGGTGTGGCTTTAAGCGATTTACATGAAGAACTCTGTGAGGACTTCTAGGGGTGCCTAAGTCTACCAAGTAGGTGACTTCCCCTTTCTTCTCCAAAATGGGATAGGGCCCAGTCCACTTGTCCTGGAGGGCCCTGGGAGCCACAGGCTTCAACACTCACACCAACTGACCTGGTTGGTACTTAACCTGTGCTGACTTTGTGTTATACCAGTGCTTGATGAGCTCCTACCTGGCCTCCAAATGTTTGTTTGACCTATTCATGTACTCAGCCATGCATGAACGCAGGCCCAGTACATAGTCCACTATATCCTGCTTGGGCTCTTTAAGAAGAGGTTTCTCCCATCCTCCCTCACAACACTTGAAGGACCCCTTACAGGATGGCCAAACAGAAGTTCAAAAGACTGAATCCCACCCCCTTCTGTGGCACCTCTCTGTAGGCAAACAAGAGGCAAGGTAACAGGACATCCCATCTCCTTCGGAGTTTTTCAGGGAGGCCCATTATCATGCCTTTCATGGTTTTGTTGAACCTTTCAACTATACCATTTGTCTGGGGGTGATAGGGGGTGAAAAACTTGTAGATCACACCATATTCATCCCACATAGCTGAAAGGTATGCAGAAATGAAACGTATCCCTCTATCAGAGACCACTTCTTTAGGAAACTCCACTCTGATAAAGATACCAAGAGGGGCCTTTGCCACTGCAGGGGTAGTGACAGTCCTAATGGGAATTGCATAATGGGTACCTTGTGGCATGGTCAACTAACACTAGAATGAATCTGTTCCCAGATGCAGTTTGAGAGTCAAGGAGACCAACAATTTCAATCTGCACCCTCTCAAAGGGAGTCCCAACCACTGGAAGTGGAATAAAGAGAGCCTTTGATTTTATCCCTGACTTGCCATTGGCTTGACAGGTGATGCAGGAGCAACAAAATTCCTTCACTTTTTCAGACATCTGGGGCTAATAAAAAATTATGAACCAACCTGTACCAGGTTTTGGTTTGTCCCAGATGTTCAGCTAAGAGGATGTCATGTACTAAGGTCAGAATAAACTCTGTACACTTAGGGAACCACCACTCTCCTGGCTGCCCCTGGTTTAGGGTCCCTGGACTCAGTGTACAGAAGCACATCTTCCTAGTAGACTCTGTGGGTTCCACTGACATCTCCCTCTTCTTGCCTTACAGCTTGCTGCCTAAGCCCTTCAAGAGTTGGGCATGTCTTTTGCCCTTGGTGTAGGTCCTTGCTGTATGGTCCCCCTGTACTTGGGAGCCCTGCCGGGTCAGGCCAGGCTTCCTCAGCCACAGTTCCTTACTCAGGCACCAGGGCATCTCCCTCAGGACAACTCTCTCCCTGGTCCTGTGACCTCTTTTAAAGCTGTCTTAGCAGGCTTCTTTAACTTTCTCTTGCTTTGGGTGCCTTGGTCCATTATTTCAGGATCCAAGCTCCCATGACTTTCCTGATGTGCTGCCTGTGATCTTGTGGTAACACACACTCACTCAGGGAGACCCAGCATATCTGCATGAGCCTTCCTTTCAACTTCTGCCCAAGCAGAAGTCTCTAGATAATTTCCAAACAGATACTCCACTGGGGCGGCAGGGGAAACAACCACCTTATGTGGGCCAATAACCCCTTCCCACTCTATGCTTACCAAGGCCATTGGATGGAGCTTTGTCTCGTTGCCAGGATTGGTCACCTAGTGACTAACTCCAGGTATTATTTGGTCCTGGGAAACCAGTGTAGCAGCCACCATATTGACACATGCATCCCTCAGAGCCTCTCCCTCATTCCCATTGATCTTTGGTCTTTGTATATACTTCTCCAGGCTGGGAGGCAAGACAGCCAGGGCATCAATATCCACCCTACCCAGAGAAACTAATGTAGCCTCAGTGTATCCTCTGGCCCCTCTAGAGTACACTTCCACCCCCACTCCTATGCTAGCCAATCCTTGGATTTTCTACCACTGGGGGACTTTTGGGTGCATGCTGCATCTCCTTTCTTATGTCCTGCCTGGTGAAAGTCGTGACATAGCCAAGAAACCTTTGCTGGGTCCCAGTTCTTACCCTGATACCCTTTGCCTTTGGTCTCGAAGACGTCTTGGGTCCACCCTCCTGAGAAGAATTTTGGGGGCCTTTTGAGAACTCCTTTTTATCTTTGTTATTGCTCACCTCCTTCCCGTGCTGGGAAGTCTGAGCACTCTTTATCTAGTCACTCCCACTGTGGGTCTTTTTGGACACCCTGATTCTGGCCCAGTAGTTAGCTACCCTCCCCAATTCTCTGGAAGAGGACAACTTGTAATCCACCAAATGCTGATGCAATTTCTCTGTAGCACAATTAGTTAAACTATGCTATTTTATAATTAAGTGCTATATAGCCCATCATGTGTCTATCTCATTGCCTTTTATCCAGCCTTCTAGTGTTTTGAATGAAGAGTCCACAAAGTCCTCCCATGTCTAATTTTGACCTTTATGGGTGTCCTAAAACCTCGGTCGGTATTCCTCTGTGGTGAGTCCAAATCCTTCTATCAAGGTCTCCTTCATAAGCTGCTAGGACTCAACCACATTGTCAGGCTGACAAAAGGTCAATGGAATTCCCACTAAGCTGTAACTTGACCCAGCAAGGTCTCCTTCATAAGCTGCTAGGACTCAACCACATTGCCAGGCTGACAAAAGGTCAATGGAATTCCCACTAAGCTGTAACTTGACCCAGCAGGGACGATGCGAGGCTATATCTCCAATTCCCCTAGGAGACACCACTCAAGAGCCGTTAGCCAAGCTATCTCGAGTAGGCACCTTTCTGGGGGAAAAGGGGAAAGGGACAAAATAAGAAAAGGCTGCTGAAGAATCACAACACTTCTTCTGCAGCTGCCTTCAAAGCGTGACTATTTCGCTCTGGAAGAATTCTCCCTCATAGTGTGCTGTCTGCAGTAGGGAAGAGAAAAGACAAGTACACTCATATAGAACCTGCTTAGACACCTTCTATAACACAGGCTTCTACTTTCAATACTCACATTCAAACATACAGGAGACGCTCATATACCAGTCAGGCACTCTGTTCGCAATACTTCTTGCACAGGTAACCTGAATAGTTCGTAACACAAATGTAGAGTTTGGTTCCTTAAAAGGATCAGCAAGATGTGGTAGCCAGTGCCTGGTCGAATGAATTCTCCCCAGTACTAATGGCTCCACAGAAGACAAAACAGGAAATGCGGATAACTCAGTTGGCCTTCCAAATGAAAATAACGTTCAAAGCTAAGTGTGCAAAGCCACCTGACTACTGCCTCAGGAATGGACTCTCCTACTGTTCTGAGGAGGCAGAAGGGAACGTAAGTGCAGTCCTGCACTCATGCACAGTCCACAGTCAAAAAGTTCCAAATCCAAAATGCCAAATATCCGGAAATAGCCAATTGCAAACTACTGCTAGTAACGCAGCTAAACAATGGCCATTGCTCCCTCTGGAGCGCTAATAATAAAAGGAAATAGGAAAACACTGACGGGACTTAGCTGGACTCCGCTGATTGCCGACTCCGGCTCCCCGTCCTGCCACGATGTAGGAGAGAGACATCAATGGAGCACGCACGGCGTCTACAGCAGGGATGCTCCTGCCAGGGCTGGATTCCAACAGCAGGATGCGATGGAGCTGCAATGAATACACCCACACGCGTAGAACACGAGCCGACTGCTCGTTCCGCCGAAACACAACGCAAGGAAAGTTCCGGGTGAAGTTGTCAAGCACCCTTCTCTTCCGGGGCACGCCTTATGTAGTAGTTTCCACAGGTGTTTCCTGTTCTCCTCGGGCCCTCCCTTTCATAGGTTTTCAGGGAGTTGTAGTTCGCCTGTGTCCCCGCATTCGTCTCCCCATTCATACAGTTAAAGAAGAAAGGGAGAGGTAAAGAGTGGATGTCGGGTTTTGTATCGGACAACCATGACACACATCCTCATAAGGGTCAGAAGTCTATCTCTGCCCTTCACTAAGAATAACTATCACAGTAGAGAGTTCCAGTGCTAGTGACCCATCCTCCTAATTTTCAAGGCCCTCTCAAGGCTGCAAAAAGTTTTTGTAAAAATTATCTTTGACTCTGAAATCAATAGTGGATTTCTCATTCACAAATCTCTTATGACCCAATGGTACTGCGAAACAAGTGCATAATCCCACTGCTGCCATCAATGTAGGAAGATGGAGTATTATTTAGTGATGCCTGTTAGGCTTCTCAATGCAATACTCTCAAAATACCCCAAAGATGGTCCTTGGATTCCCAATAATAAATCCTTAGCTCAGTCCTGGTAAAGAGCAGACATGCTTTAATAGAGGAAGAGGTGTTAAGCATTTCAGAGTACCAACATTGACAATAAATAATTGACACAACTCAAAAGAAATCTGACAGCAATTTATAAAATAAAACTGATTGTTATATAGATTTAGACACCAAAACAAAGTCAATCGGATGAGTATAACCGGAGATATAGATTTTAGAATACTGCAAAACGTTATCATTGCGATCAATGGGATTTTCTTTTTTTTATTTCTTTTTTTTAATTGTAATTTCTTGGCTTGAGAAGCTTTGGGTGAAGAGTTGTCTTGGCTGTCCTTGATGCTGAAGCAGGAGTTGATTTTACCGCTTATTCTGTGTTGGTGAGGAAACAGGTGCAAAAAGTCAACATTGAGGTCACTACTGACATCAGATAAAGGTGATGAGGTTTTCCCTCAAGTTGCAGCATCAAGTAAAGTTGGTGGCTGCCGGACTGGCCACCAACAAGCCTTGGCAGTGGTAAGCTCAGCAGAAAGTTATTTTGATGTGTCTTCTGCTTTCAGTTTGGAGCAGCAACAGGAAAGGGGTGAGGAAGAGTTCTTAGATTCATGTGAGGTTTTTGACTTTGTTCAACTCCTGTATGTAAGACACGCATGCACTGTAAGAATGTCAGATGTATATGAATGAGTAGCAATGGATGTAGGACATTACAACGCATGCTTTTACCATGCATGCTTTTAACAGGCATGCCTTCACCATGCATATGCCTTTACCATGCATGCCTTTACCATGCAGATAAGTGATATATATATATATATATATATATATATATATATATATATATATATAGCTGCAAACAAGCCCAGTACTCAATGAACAGAACGGCAAGAGCAGACCCAATTCAGTGCAAGTTGCTTTTTTATTTTCAACCAGCCATCACCATGTTGCCATTACGCGTTTCGGCCGTACAAGCGGCCTTGATCACATGACAGCGTTCAAAAAGAATAGGTGCATTTTTAAAGTGCAAGTGACCAATGGCAATCCATATAGACATAGTAAAGATACTATGTAATACAATGTCTCCGTTTAAATACAGTTATAAAATGTAATGATGTGAGTAAAATGTCATAACTCTAAATATACCAGTAAAATACTAGCTCAACCTGAAAAATAAATAAGACAGGGAGAATATATATTTTTGTAAAATACAAATACAAATCATTGCGCATAGTTAACTTCTAAAAAAGGATACCAAAGGTTAAAAAGATAATACAGCCTATATCCCACCTAAAAAAGAAATCTTAAAATATCAAGTCCTACATACTAAACTAACAAATTTGTGCAAATATGCAAATATAGTGCAGAATGAAGGTGTTAATAATCCCCAATGTGCAAATTTTAAACTAGCTGCCAAACGACATTGTACCATATAAAATAATATAGTTAAATAACGACATACACAGAAAAAAAGATAGAGTATAACCAAACAAGAGCAACAAGGTTGATTCCCACAAATGTCTTTACATATCCTAGATATAAAATACATTTCAACCTTAAAAATCTCCACTAGAAAAGTTAAAAAAGGGGATTTTCCAACCTTAATAAATACAATAAATATGTAAATATATATATATAAATAGATATATAAAAAATATTCACACAAGATATTGTAAAAAACTAATTTCATGGAGACACTCAATATTACATAAACAACTAACATATACAGAGAGGTTTTTTTATATATAGTCATACATAGATAAATAACTCAACCTAGTTTAAAGCCAAAATGTACACAGCAATCTCATATTCAACTGGGAGCTCTTTCAAAAAGATAAAATTGGAATTTTAAAGATAGGTGTATAAGTCTTCACTCGTATTTAAGCCATTTGGCTGCTTAGTGTCGAGTTCCAGAATATACCTTGTCTCAAGGCGCCTAAGCTTAGATTCCCTATTCCCACCCCATTTAGAAAATGGTATAGAATCCAATACAAAGTACTTAAAATGCTTAAGGCTGCTGTTATGTTCCTCTTTAAAATGCCTGGCTACCGGGTAACTCGGGTCACAGTTCACTATCGCCCGAGTATGCTGTAAGATCCTCTTATGAACAGCCAATTTTGTACTCCCAATATAGAGCAAATTGCAACTACATTGCAAAGCATAGACTGCAAATTCAGTTTTGCACGACAGGTATTTATTAATTGAATAGATCCTATCAATAAAAGGTGTCTGGTATGTTTTGGTATTGACACCAAATTGACACGCTTTACACGAAGGACATTTAAAAAAACCTTTCCTTTGCTTGAGCCATGAACTAGGCTCAATGTCCTCCGGGTTGTTCTTTACCAGAGCATTACCCATCATGGGTGCCCTACGAAAGGTAATAGCAGGTTGTTTAGGTAAAGATCTCCCAATAACTGGATCAGCTAATACCGTGTGCCAATTACGGCGTATGATGGATCTGATCTGACCCTCCTGTCTGGAGTACCCCAGTATGAGTCTCGTTGTATTGTCTGATACATTATAAGATGCATGACTAGACTTCACTCGGTGTTTAATCAGATCCTGCCTTGCTTTACTTCTTGATTTTAACATTGCAGCCTCTATTGATTGTTCCTTGTATCCCTTCTTTAGAAATCTGTTTTTACATTCCCGTTGCTTTTCTTGAGCATCCAAATCCTCACTACATATTCTCTGAATCCTAAGCATTTCCCCATAGGGGATGCTATGTATGAGGTGTTGTGGATGTGAACTCGTAGCATGCAATATAGCATTGCCAGCAGTAGATTTTCTAAAGAGGGTTGTTGCCAGTTTGTTGCCACTGATATACACTTCAGTATCCAAAAAAGTTATGCTGACCCGGCTAATAGAATATGTAAACTTCAGATTAAGATTATTCATATTTATGTCTCCAAGGAACTCATGTGCCTCTTGTTCTGCACCATTCCAGATAACAAATAAGTCATCTATAAATCTTAACCAAACAATTGTCTTGTTCTCCAAAGTGTGGGCATACTTCTTTTTAAGGACCAGCTCCTCCCACCATCCCAGAAAGAGACATGCATAACTAGGTGAGAAGCTGGCCCCCATTGCCACACCTTGTATCTGCTGATAAATTTGATTTTTGTACAAAAACAAATTGTTCTCAAGACAAAACAGTAATAAATCCAATATCATCTGGTTATGTTTAGCAAATCTCAGTGGTCTATTGGATAAAAAATATTCAACTGCTTTCATTCCATCACTGTTTCTAATGCAAGTGTATAATGATACTACATCCACAGCTATTAGATGATAAGTATCCTGCCAAATTATGTTTTCAATCTTACTAATAAAATCAGTAGTATCCTGTACATAAGAGTCAAGTGATTTCATATGTTCTTGAAGGAAAGAATCAATATAAACAGACATGTTCGCTAGTAGCCCATCACAGGCAGAGATAATGGGCCTACCTGGCGGCTTTGTTAAGGATTTATGGATTTTAGGAAGGAAATACAGCAAAGGGATTGTGGGGTTCTCTTTCTTAAGGTACTTAAATTCATGTAGATTAAGCAACCCTGTACTTTTCCAAGCCAACAGTTTATTAAAAAATTCATCCTGGGCTTGCTTAAATTTAAGAAAAGAACTTTTGCGGTAACAATCAGTATTATTTAGTTGTCTGGCTGCTTCCTCAGAATAATCATTCAGGGACCATAAAACCACATTCCCACCTTTGTCAGCCTTTCTTACCACTATTTGCTTATCATCTTTAATTTTAGACATCACCTGTCTGTATTTCCAATCAAAATCAGTGACTTTTGTTTTAGTTTTATTTGTGCGAACATGAAGCTGTTTAATTTCTTTAACCACATTCTCGCTAAACAGATCCAATGAATCCTTTGGCATCATGGGGATAAATTTAGATTTTTCTTTAAACTTAGGGGCCGATTCCGATTCGGGCCGGAAATCTCTCCGACCGAGCCGGACCCGGAGAGATTTCCGACCGACTCGGACTCGAGCAGTCCGACCGATCGAGTACGATGCGCACGCATGCCATCGGACTCGAGTCGGTCGGACTCCCATTTAAGTCAATGGGAGCCTGTCGTACAACGCGTACGCGGGCTCCCATTGACTCAATGGGTGCGAGGCGGACAAGGGCGCCCCCTACAGCGTGTACGCGGCGAAGCGATTCGCGCCATACACGCACAGGTAGGGGGGACCCATGGGTCCCCCCTGTGTGCGACTTGCGCGCCTACGCGTACAGGGGGGTCCGACGCAGACCCCCAAAGTCCGGCTCCGACAGCTTTTTCGAGCCGGACGGCGCGAGTCGATCGGACTGCTCGCGGCGCGCATCGTACTTACCCGGCCGGGAAACGTCTCCATAGCGCGGTGCGAGTCGTGTCCATGCGAGTCGGTCGGAGCGTGTTGAAGCCGCGTTCGAGTCGGTCGGAGTTTTCGCGGGTGCCTGCATCGTACTCGCTCGGCCGGACCCGCGTACGATTCGGTCGGGAAACAGGGCTCTGAATCGGATCCGGTAAATCCGAATCCGATTCGGAGCCCTACCGGCCGAGATCGGAATCGGCCCCTCTGTGTCAGGCTTAGCACAGGTTTCAAATCTTGGGGACAAAAGATCTTGAGTAGTCAAATCCCTAAGACTATCATCATTCTCTGGATTTTCACCACTCAAACTGTACAAATTCTTAAGAGCATTTAAATCAGAAACAGTGAGGTTACTACTCATCATACCACTTCCCGGTGGGTCATCGTTTCCCTCCCCACTCAATAATTCCTGTTGCCCAGCTTTTGTTTTATGGTACTTCTGGAGTTTGAGCTTCCTCACAAACTTATAGATATCTGCTCTCGTATTCGTATAATCCAAATTTGTTTTGGGGCAGAATGACAAACCTAAGGACAAAATCTCCTGTTCAGATACACTGAAATTAACATCCGTTAAATTAACAATCGTATTGTCCATATTGACTTTGTCCCTTTTGTCAATGTCCCCATCATCTTTTATTGCCTCCTTCTCCATTGACCACGTCCCCTCTTCGGTTTGGGATTTATATTGCTTCCTCCTTTTTCTGGTTGCCCTTCTGCGTTCCCGCCGGCTCTTGGTCCTTCGTTTTTTGCCGGATTGGCAACACCAGATCTAAGAGTTTCTCGACGACTTCTCTTTACACAGTCCAATTCTTCACCTATGGACGGTTTCACTGCTCCCAAAGCTACCCTGACATCAGTACTCTCACCCTCCGTTTCACTTTCAGTGACTGAACTTAATTCCGATGCCGATACTACCTCCCCTGAATTTCATTATGTTCCAGGGGATACTTTCTGTTTCGTGTTGGCTTATTCCTAAAAGAGTCATATTTTTTAGCAAATGTAAAGATTTGCCCGTTAGCATAGTCATCCTTATCTCTTTGAAACTTGTATGTTTTTCTATGTTTTATCTTCTCCTCCTCTTTATTTAATCGAATTGTCATTTCATCATGGTATCTTTTTCTTTGCTGTGCATCCCCTTGTGATTCAATCTCAGTTGTAAGCAACTCAATCTTTTTCTGCAACTCCTCTCGATCAATTCCGGCGTATTTGACAAAAATTTGAACCAAACGCCGCGAGGAGTCCAAATTGCTTTCTGCCCACTCTGCCATCATGAGCGGGTTTGGGGCATCATAGCTGGGGGCTAACATTATTCTTAGCCCCCTCGGTATCCTTCCAACATCAAGATATTTTTGAAGGGACTTAGCCTCCCACCATTTTGCTGTCTCCTGTCGCATAAGTTTCTCCAAAATGCGATCATTTTCCTTCAGCCCCTTTGCTCCTGTCCGTGTATTGTCAATCCCAGTATCGCTTGGCTGCTGTCTATTTGGAGGATTATCTTGAAACATTTCCTCCGCTGCGGACTCGCGATCCCTTATCGCTGTGGCAAACATGGTGATAGCTAGAGGCTGTACGATAATTTGAAAATACATATATATCAGAGGAATAGGCATAAAGGACAACCAGTGGCTAGTATGTCTGGACGTAGAGTCGCTCTATACTAGCATCAAACACGACGACGGACTCAAGGCATGCAAATTCTTTCTTAAGTCACGCAACATCCATCTTTGGAACATACACACATGCTTTTAGAGATGATCGATACATGTTTGAAAGAAAATGTATTTATGTTTGAAAAAGATCTTTACAAACAGCTGCAGGGGACTTCCATGGGCACCTGCTTCGCCCCCAGCTATGCCAATCTTATGGTAGGCTGGTGGGAGAAGCAGGTGCTCTGGAATGACCGAACTGAAAAATGAATTTACAACGTCAAAAAATGGCTGAGATATATATCGTTGACGTGTTTTTTGTGTCGGTATTGATCTACTTAATGAAAATGATGGTAACTTAAAATTCACCCGGCACTACAGTAAGGAAACTATAAATTTTTGGGATTTTAAACTATCTGTTGAGAAGGGCATTATCTGCACCAATCTGTTCAGGAAGAAAACCGCAGGAAATTCTATCCTGCATGCAGCAAGCAGCCATCTACCCAGCTTTAGATGGGAAATACCCTACAGTTAACTTCTTAGGGCTAAGAGGAATTGCAGCACAACCACAGCCTTTGAACAGACTACACAGACCATGAAAGTGAGGTTCAGGGAGAGAGGTTACCCAACGAAGGCACTCAAACAGGCAGAAGCACGAGTGAGGGGACTCCAGAGAGATGAGATCATGCCCAAGGCTAGGGATACTGATGATAGTGATCATGAGACCACCGAACCAGTCCGGTTCATTACTAGATATAGTAGCCAAGCAGAACAAGTACGTAGAATTTTGAAACACAGGTGGGGGATCCTGAGACAGGACCCTATATTGAGGAACAAGATAGGACCCAACCCATCCATGTCCTACAGGAGAAGCACCTCACTCAAAGACATGCTAGTGCATAGCCATTTACAAGCCAGGGAATCCAATTGGCTGAAACAAGCCAAAGGCTTCTGCAAATGTGGAAACTGTAAGGCCTGCAGACACAGTAGCAATGTAACAGAAATAACTATAGGAAAGGTCAAATCCCCATGGAATATACCCAAGTTGATAACTTGCAACACCGATTTTGTCGTTTATGTCATAGTGTGCCCATGTGACCTTTGGTATATCGGCTCAACAACATTCCCTGTAAAGAAAAGGATCTTGGAACACTGGAGGGCAATAACAAACAAAGACCATAGTTACAACACAGCGAGGCACTTTACAGTCAAACACAATGGAGATTGGACCAAGGCCAAATACTTTGGCTTTGATTGCGTGAATCTTAATCCCAGAGGTGGTAACAGAATAGGGGCCCTCCGCAGATAAGAGTCACGCTTTATATTACAAGCTGGTAGCAAGTTCCCAGGAGGATTGAACTTAGATGAGGAGATGCATTCCCATTTGTAAAAAATATTGTGATAACCAAGTATCATTCCTAGCTAGCCTCACGCTCCCACACCCCCCATCCATTTCCCATCCCATCCCTCCCCTTACCTTTCCCTCCCAGACAATCTTCCTTATTCTATTTGTAACAGTGCACAGGTGTATATGTATGAGCACTATTTTGCAACTGTGTGGATGTTTTGGGTAAATTTGCTTAACACCTTCTCTCAAGAATGCTTTGATAGTCTCTTGGATGCCAAATCAATGTATCATGGATACTAGTATCTTGCTAACCATTACCTAGAGATCGAACTTGAATGTTGGTACTATATATTAACAGGCGTTATTTGTATTTTTAATTGCAGGGAGACAACATCAGTGATGTACAAGGGATTTACTCACCCATGATAAACGTATGCGCACTCAGAGTTGATGGACGACCCCAATATCCTTCCTACTCTGTGATATCGTAATTTCTAGTTGTGCAATTGAAACTTATAACCCCATAGCTGTTCAACTCATTGACTACAGTACTATACCGGCACTAGCTCACGGGGACGATGCAAGCAACATTGACAAGGCACCAGGGCATGCTAACGGGCACTATACCCTAACGATTGACAAACACACCACTCACAACTACGACGCACTCGAGCACCTCACCCCTGACACTCCACACGAAGATCACGATTTCTATGATAGTGGAGTAAAACACAACTTACACCAACATCCCAATGTGCAAAGAGTAAAACACATGTGATAATAAAATCCCTTAAATTACGATGCATTATATCCGTTATGTTGCAATTTTTCACTAAAAACAACTGTAAATACACTTTTTTCTATGTCTATTGTCACATGGCATGAATGACCACAATCAAAACTGTTAAATGGTGTACGACCCAAGATGGGGTCAGGTGAACAAGACCACGGACGTGGTCGAAACACGTATTTTTGTCACAGAAAAATAAACAATAATTCTGTTTACCTGATCGAGTGGGCTCGTGGATCTGCTGTTGCTCGCATCCCGTAACGTTTGGAATATATATATATATATATATATATATATATATATATATATATATATCTCCATTGGGCGTTCACTCTCCTGGACACCCGTTCCTACGGCGGCACCCGTCCAACAATCACCGATAAAATTCCGACTTCCAAGTAAGTTTGTTACAAAAATTAATTATTTATTTTAAGATTCAAAACATAATGCGATAGAAAATGGTCCTCTTCTCTACAATGTACGGACCAACGCGTTTCGGCGAGTTGCCTTCTACTGGGTCACTGTGGGTCAGACATTGCACCCATTTTAACACATGTCCTACTTCCATATCCATACCCCTGATTAAAACTAGAGCGATACTTTTCAAAACTTAACTATGGCAAGGAATCCCCGCCATTTGTAGTCATTTCATTTCAAAGGAGCTCTTATAACAATCACGTCAAATTTTTAAACAATTTTACAAATATCATCATGTCTTTTCTTTTCTATTCTTTTTTCTCCCTTTGAAATCTTTTTTTTATTTTTATTATATTTTTTATTTTTTATTTTTGTATTATCCTGTTATTATTATTTTATGTTCTATCCTTAATGTACTGTAAGTGAAAATACTATATTTTTGTCCCACAACACACATTTTTCATATCAAATACTACATTGTTATCAACATATAAGGGCTAAAATCAATGAACAAACAAATGCACAACTCAACAATGCTTCTCCCTATTGCACTTTCCATTGAGTAAAAAGTAACACTCGTACCCTATAGGAAACAGAGCTACATCTGAGTATAAACATGTCAATAGTTCATACTAAAACACTAAATTTCTCTTACTTCACTTCCTTTGTAAAAATACCAGACGTTCCTCAATGTGGTTTACCTATTACCTGAGAATTCTCAATAAAGTGTCACGTGCAATAAATAGATCCAACTCCGGGATTTCCATAAAGTGACATATGCTCCATTGAGTACTCCCTCACCGGTATAGAAGAGCGCCGATTCTCTCTTTGTTAGAAGTTGAAAAAGTGCTAGTGCATCAATTCTTCTTACAAGAAAATGTCATTCCTGCCCCACATAAGTATTCCCTCATCAGTATAGAAGGGCGCCTATTTAATCTCTCTTTGTTGAAAGTTGAAAAAGTGCTAGTGCATTAATTCTTTGTACGAGACAATATACTACCTGCAACACATATAATCTATGACATCAAATTTATCAATAGAGAATTAGCCCTTATTATCTTGCAGTTCCTCTTTTCTCTTTTTCAAGTCAACCATGAGTACCATATAAAAGTGCGTATAGTGGTTTTTCATAATTTTTCACTCCTCTATATAAAAAAATAAATACATATAAAACAGCTCAATATTTCCATAACAGCACATAGTGAGAGAATAAACCTCTACACTCCGAACATCTCAGTCTAATATCAGTCATCATAATACAATTAACAAGTCCATAGTTCTTTATAAGTGCACAAAAAGTTCTGCATCCTTATTGTGACCCCAGGGTGCCTCAGTTCCCATCAGTAATATCAGTCGGGATTCCTGTTTCCGTAACTCACTTTCTCGATTTCCTCCTCTAGGATGAGCTTTGATGTGCTTGATGCCACAGTAAGAAAAAGTAGACAAAGATCGATTGTGCAAGTGATCAAAGTGGCAGGCGACTGGGTAGGTCTTATCACCATTTCGAATGTCTCTTATGTGCTGCAAAATCCTCAGTTTCAACTTATTCTTTGTACTGCCCACATATAGTTTGTTACAGCCACATTTTAATACGTAAATCACAAAGTCTGTGTTGCAAGTTATTCTTTCTCTTATCTCTTATATATATATATATATATATATATTCACTGAAAAAACCATAGGTTTTAGGGACAGTTATAGTTAGTTGGACATTGCACTCGTACAAAACCCGTGAAATTCCCCGTTATAGTTAGTTCAGCTAACTATAACTCGTGCCCCGCAATGCACTGCTGATGACGTCACATATTACATCACTCATGACATGGTCAGTGACATCACTGATGACATCACTGATGACATCTCAAATGACATCACTGATGACATCATCCAGTGACTGTGTGTTTCTGTAAAGTTTAAATATTTTTAATATATATAGGGAAAGGCGTATTGAAGAATGAGTGGGTGTATAAGTGTCTGTATGGATGATTTAGTAGGTGCGTGACTAACTCTATAAGTGAGTGATTAAACGTATCTTACTGAATGCATGGGTTAGTGACTAAACTGGGTGAATGTCTGTATCCGTCTGTCTGTTGCTGTGTAAGTGGCTGCATGGGTTTGTGAATAGCTACATGAGTGTCTATATGAGTTATTGATTGGTTGTCTGAGTATCTGTATGGGTGCCTGAGTGTTTGTGTGGGTCGGGTGTGTGCGACTCTGTGCATAGATGTGTGAGTGGGTGATTCACTGGGTGGATGGTTTCAAGAGTGCATCTGTGATAGACTGTATGGGTGGGTAAGTGTGTGTAAGAGTGTGTTAGTGAGTGAATGTATGTCCCAGTGGTACATGTGTGAGTAACTACATATGTGAAAGGCAGTATATATGTGTGTTGGAGTATATAAATAGCTATAAGCGAGAGTGTGTGATTGTGAGAGTGACTGTATGGATGAGTGTGTGCTTGTATCAGTGATTGTATAAGAGCGTAAGAATGTGCTAGTATTTGTATGAGTAAGTGAGCTGGTGTGTGTATAACTGTATAGGTGAGTAAATGGCAGTGTGTTTAATTATTTGCATGACTGACTAGGTGTGTGAGTACCTCTATGGATGAGTGGCGGTGTTTGAGTGTCTATATAGGAGTATGAGTGCATATGAAAGTCCTGAACTGAGTGACCGTAAGTATGAGTGACTGTACGGGTGAGTGAGTGGATGTGTGTGTAGACCTAAGAATCAGTGAGTGGGTATGTAGTTATTGGTGTTGGAGTGTCTATGGTTTTGCGAATGGCAGTCTGTAATTTAGAGTGGGTGTATCAAAGGTTATATTAGGGTGTGAGGAGGTGCATCAGATTATCACGTGGATGATGTCATCAGTGATGTCATTTGAGATGTCATGAGTGATGTCATCAGTGATGTCACTGACCATGTCATGAGTGATGTAATATGTGACGTCATCAGCAGTGCATTGCGGGGCGCGAGTTATAGTTAGCTGAACTAACTATAACGGGGGAATTTCACGGGTTTTGTACACGTGCAATGTCCAACTAACTATAACTGTCCCTAAAACCTATGGTTTTTTCAGTGAATTTGTAAGGTTTTTTAAATGCTAATTTCTAACTTTAACGTGCCTGAAACCTATGGTTTTTTCAGTGAATTTCAAAGGTTTTTTAAATGCTAATTCCAAACTATAACATGTCTGAAACCTATGGTTTTTTTCAGTGAATTTCAAAGGTTTTGTAAATGACAATTTTGAAATGTATTAATTGTTATATTTATTTTTTTGATACTGATTTACTAAATTTTTTAAAACTATTTATTTTTAGATATTTTATTTTTTAAATTACATTGTAATTACATTATACATTACATTACAAAATATACTTTCTCAGAATGAATTACTTTAGTTTAAATACTTTGCAAATAGGCAATAGACTTTTAAGTACAGTAGTTACAGTTGTTGCAATGGGCAACACAATTTCAAACACAATGCAACATTGAGCTCAATGTGAATTTCTAGTTAAATGCAATTAGTTACTTTATGGATTACTTTTCTAACCACAGGACTGGATCCTAGATTCAGTCCTGGGACATCTCCTGTAAACAGTTGAGTAAAAGCGTTTTGGTTACAGTAGTGATTTTTAAGGAATATTATTGTATTTTAAAAGTTGACAGAAACTTTTTCACATAGAATCACCAATGTTATCCTATGGGAGGAAATTCACTTAGCAGGTAAGTAGTGTTATCGTTACTTTTTCTTACTCAGTGGTGGATCCTGGATCCAGCACTGGTGCATCTCCTGTAAACAGTTGAAAGAATGCGTTTAAGTCATACAGGCGATTTTTAAGGAATATTTGTAGTTTGTGAAAATCGACACTTTGAAACTTTTCTGCTGAAAACCAGACAATGGATTCCTATGGAAGGATATACAAGTTACTGGTAAGTACGGTTAAAATTACTTTTCAGGATCAGTACTGGGCTAAAAGATGCAGCACTGGGTTCTCTCCTGATAACAGGTGAGTAAATCGGAATTCGTAGTTCGGCTGATTTTAGAGGAATATTATAAAGTTCCAAAACTCCACACTTAGAAGAATTTCCAAGTGAAACCAGTCAATCTTAGCCTATGGAAGGAAATTCAAGTTACTGGTAAGTACGGTTAGAATTACTTTTCAGGATCATTACTGGGCTCAAAGATGCAGCACTGAGGTCTCTCCTGATAACAGGTGAGTAAATTGGAATTCGTAGTTCAGCTGATTTTAGAGGAATATTATAAAGTTCCAAAACTCCACACTTCGAAGAATTTCCAAGTGAAACCAGTCAAACTTAGCCTATGGAAGGAAATTCAAGTTACTGGTAAGTACGGTTAGAATTACTTTTCAGGATCAGTACTGGGCTCAAAGATGCAGCACTGAGGTCTCTCCGGATAATAGGTGAGTAAATCAGAATTCGTAGTTCTGCTGATTTTAGAGGAATATTTGTATGTTTCAAAAATAGACACTTAGAAACTTTTTCAGCAAAAAGCAGGCAATGATATCCTATGGAAGGAAATTCAAGTTACTGGTAAGTACGGTTAAAATTACTTTTCAGGATCAGTACTGGGCTCAAAGATGCAGCACTGAGGTCTCTCCTGATAACAGGTGAGTAAATCGGAATTCGTAGTTCGGCTGATTTTAGAGGAATATTATAAAGTTCCAAAACTCCACACTTAGAAGAATTTCCAAGTGAAACCAGTCAATGTTAGCCTATGGAAGGAAATTCAAGTTACTGGTAAGTACGGTTAGAATTACTTTTCAGGATCAGTACTGGGCTCAAAGATGCAGCACTGAGGTCTCTCCTGATAACAGGTGAGTAAATCGGAATTCGTATTTCGGCTGATTTTAGAGGAATATTTGCACAATGGTGAAGGAAGGGGGTGGGGCCTGAGGTGACATGTCTGCAAACACGCCCTGTGGCGTGTTTTAAGTTGGAGAATTAATTCCTCCTCAATCCCAAGGGTCCCTAGGGGCCAACTAATTGGCTGGTTAACCATCCATCTTGTCCGCCATTGTGGGAGAACGACCGGGGGTCTGCACGGAGACCCCGGAGCCGCTAGCAATCTGCATGGATTGTTAGCACCCGACGAGGAGAGCCGGAGGACGCCACCGATCGGGGGACTCTCCAGGTAAGAGGAGTGGCTCTGGGTGCAAGAGAAAGAGTGAATAATGGATGTCGCAGCGAGCGGATTTTGGTAAAAAGAAATCCAAACATTCCGCTATGGAAAGTATTTGAAAGGCACACCAGAAATAACATAGAACAACCACTGGGTGTGAGTTGCTCAATCGGATATTTTTCACAGGATTGAGATCGCATTAATCTCATTGACCACTGTAATGAAGGCTGGAGCAGCCAAAAGGCTTCAGAAAGCAGAGACACTATTAGTGAAAGGAGATGGAACAAATAAAAAAAACAATGATAATAGAACTGGAATACGAACGGGTGAAAAAGAAAAATCAAACTGTTCTTCCAATTGGAGAGACTTTTAAAAAAAGAAATAACGAAAAGCTGGGAAGTAATTACTTTAGAGAAATATATTAAATGTGGACGAGTACCTAGAGGATTGAGAATATTTATTTTACCGAATCATCCAGATACAAAATCGGAGATGTTGGAAGAATGGGGAAACAATAGCATGCAATGCTCTAAAAACATGCTGTTGATAATTATAAAGTATGCAAAGAGAGATATTGAGGAACTCCACAAACAAATAGGAGAGGTAGAAGAATAAATCTTAGCCTTGAGACAATAGGAAGAAAGTAAACAAATGAGAAAGGAAATGGAAAAAAACTTGGACATATGAAAATGAAGTGGAAGAATGAAAACAAAGGAAATTTAAAAGAGATGAGCAAGACTATAAAACTGGGGCAATTCTAACATTCGGGAAAAGATTTGATGTATTAAAACAACAACTACATATTGGTCAAATATCAGTAAATGAATCCCCAAATATAACATTAAGTGAATCTGAATCAAATTTGAGTGAAGATGAAGGAGCTATTCGAGTAGGAGGACGCACAACTTTTTTAGAGGAGATGAAACTTATGTATATCGATCAGAGAACACCGAGGGGTCAAGGAAGAGGATGTGGTTGAGGATGAGGGAGAGGAAGAGGGAGAGGTCAACATGCAGATCAAAGAAGCGAAGAAAGGCGCGAAGAGGCTCCGGAAAAAACAAAGGGATACCCGTTACGCAACCGACAGAAGAAACAGTGAATGAATTAGATGTCAAAATCGAAGCAGAGAACCTAAAAATAAACCTATCAAAATACACTTTAAATGAACAGGAAAAGAGCGTGTTAAATAAAGGCCTAACCTTCTGCCTGGAAAAGCATTATGACCATGTGGAAACAAGAATTGACCTAAATAAATTTGTAAGAAAGCTCAAATTCGCTAAATTCTTCTCTAAATCAGAAAATATGTAACAATGGATAACATCAGCCATATGTCCTGCAACAAACTTGAATATTGGAGAAATACAGGATCTAAAAACATCTTTTGATCTGATGTATAACCTTAATGATAATGACATGACTGAATCACAAATATTGGAAGAATTGGGGATCTTCACGGGCAATCATACAAGTACAGAATTTAAAACTAAGTCTAAATTCTGCCCTGTGTTGAACCCAGGTAATAGGATTGACACATTTCATGACCTTGTAATAGCAGAATTGGAACAAATGGAGAAAATAGTAAACAACAATAGAAAGGAAAATCTAACACAAGATGAATGCACAACATTGAATGGATTAATGAAAAATGATGATTTGATAATAAAGCCAGCTGATAAAGGGGGCAATGTGGTGATACAGGACAAACAGGAATATATTTGGGAGGCCATGCGACAGCTAAATGAGAGTAAAAACTATAAGAAAATAACGTCTAATCCCATTAATGACCTTACAATAGAACTAGATGTAAGGATAAATGATTGGCATAAATAAGGCCTATTAAATGATGAAGAGGAGACATTCCTGAAAAACGACAGTCCAGTAATACCAGCCTTGTATTTCTAACCTAAAGTACATAACACTCTGATAAGACCTCCTGGCAGACCGATCATATCCAGCTGTGAATCCCTATATAAGAACATGGCAACATACGTGGACTACTTTTTGGCACCAATGGTAGTGAATTTAAGCTCCTATATAAAAGACACTGGTGACTTCTTGAGAATATTGACGAATACTGAGTGGCAGAAAGGATTCCTACTTATAACCATTGATGTGGTATCACTGTATACATCTATTAGTCATGAAGTGGGACTTAATGTGGTCAGCTACTTTTTGAAACAGATGAACATCCAAGAACAAAAATACATGAAAATGCTAATGGATATCATTGAATTATGTTTAAGAAACACTATTTTCCTTTTCAATTATCAACTGTACTCCCAAGCATGCGGGACAGCCATGGGAGTTACCTTCTCTCCAAGCTATACCAACCTTACAATGGGTTGGTGGGAAAAAATCGTAGCTTAGAGAGAGGAGAACGAAAGATACACGGCGAAAATAGCATTATGGCTGAGATTTATAGACAACCTATTTTTAATATGGAATGGAACTAGAGAAGAATTTCTTGAATATTTCAAGATCTTGAACAACAATGAGGCGGGCCTTAAATTTACTTATAACATCAGCTTGGAGGAAATACAATTCTTGGATGTAGCAGTCTATATAGAAAACAACCAAATACAGACCAAATTATATAGAAAACCAACATCAGCTAATAGCATCCTCCATAGGTCTAGCTTCCATCCTCATCAACTAAAGAAGAGCATTCCATATGGGGAATTTATAAGAATGAGACCAAACGGCTCAGATGATACCGTGATGGAGATGAATTTCAAAGAAACGGAATGGAGATTCATACAGAGAGGTTACAAATTCAGAGATATCAAATAAGGACAAGAACGAGTTAGGTCTTTGGCACGAGTTCATACTCTAATTAATAAAGCAAGCAAGGTGACAAATAAGGATGAAATTAACATCAGAATGACACTTACATATAGTAAAGAAAACTATAAAATAGTCAAGATCTTGAACAAATATTGGAACATCTTCAAAAAGGACCCAGACATTGGAAGTAAAATAGGTCCTAGGCCAAATGTGACATATCGAAAGGTGCACTCACTGAAAGACAAATTGGTAAGAAGCCACTTTACTATGAATAAATCAAACAACTGGCTACAAAAATGACAAATTGTCTTTACACATTGTGATAAGTGCAAAGCATGTAAGATTGGGAAAAATATGAAACAAGATTCAAGACTTCAGAGGCTGAACATTTAACATCAGTGAAAGAATTACCTGTGAATCGACATATGTAGTATATGTCATCGAATGTTTCTGTGGACTAAGGTACATAGGAGCACACTTTGTCCCTTAAAGAAAGGAATCTTGGAACACATAAGAGCAGTCCAGAATGGCGATATAAACCATGCAATTGCCAAACCTATGTGCACTCATCCAAACAAGAACTGGCAAAACATGAAATACTTTGGAATAGCAACAGTCCCAAAAAATGAGAGAGGAGGAAACAGAACTTTCAAATTAAGGCGGTTAGAATCAAGATTAAGCATTGGATTCAAAACAAAGATTCCTCATGGATTAAATGGAGATGAAGAATTATATATCCACTTATAACTTTTATGAGAAATGGATGTAGAGTTGTGGATTTCTTTGATAACAACTGAGAAGTATAGAATAGGAATATTAAATAGGAGAAGACTGAAAATACTCTGCAAACTAAGGGGGATATAGTAGAAAAGACTCACAAATGTAATCATATGTACAGAAAGGTAAAAAAGAGGGTATAGATAATGCTAACCCGGATTTGAGGAGAAAGTCCATCCACCCGAAGAACCGCTGAGGCACTTAGCCAATATCAAAATCCCATAGATATGGGAGGTGAGCGGAGAAAGGGGAGAAAGAGACATAAAATAATGACACATTGGGGATGAAGAGATGTTAAATTATCCGTAAGTCGCTTAGGCACTTAGCCTCACAATGCATGAGATGTTTTGAGAAGTAGAAAATATAGAAAGGAGCACTGAGCTATATATTGTGTGAATTAAAGGAATCCGCAATAGTGAGTCTGAAAATGAAATAAGATGAAATTGATAGAAAAGTAGAAAGCGAGAAGGGGGCACTTAGCCATACACCTTGTGAATCAAGGAAAATCCTGAAAACTGGCTACTTTATGAAATGAACATGAACAAATCATGATCTGATACCCTGTAAAAAACTACCTTTTTGAATAGTACCATCATTTGGGAAATGGAGATAATGAGATATATATAACAGAATATTACCCCATAATTTGTAATAGCCTCATGTTACGAAAAGATACTGGGTCAAATGAGAAATGAGAAAGAAAATTACAATTGAAAAGATATGATAATGAAATTATTCTTGTGATTGCTAATAATGAAATAAAAACTACAATTCTCATAATGCCTCTTAATTGGCTGAAATGGGAAAGAGTAGAAATAGCAAAATCGATGAGGGACTCACGTTACCGTGAGCAAGACCTCTTTGGTTGAAATGAGTTGGTGGTTGTGATGGTGACATTTGCCTTTATGAAATAAATTTTGTTGAAGAAACTTACTTTCCTGGAGTGCGGCGTTTCTTCGCGTAGTTGAAAAGTCTATACGAGGGATAGTCCACCCTCGATGCAAGCACCAGCTGTGCAAAGAGCGCACTAATGACAGACTGAATTGGTGTAAAAAAATATATATATATATATATATATATTACCTACTGGCGGTCGCCAGTAGGTAGTTATAGTTAGGACCTCATTTCTATTCAAATAGCGTTTTTTCTTTTGCCAATATCTTTGGCGCCGTTTGATGAATCTTCGAAAAATTCTCAAAACTAATGGCCCGCTTAGGTCAGCTCCTGTCTTGAAAGTTTCAGGGTGATTCGTCAAGCGGGGGCCGAGAAAAAAAGGCGGTCCCAAAACACATTTTTCCCATGTTAATTTCCATAGGAAAAATTGGAACAGGCTACAGCCCGAACTGCTGAACGGAATTACACCAAATTTGACAAAAAGGTAGCCCTTGTATCAGAAAGAGAATTTTTTTAAATGGTGTAAATCCGTTCAGTAGTTCCAGAGAAATTAAAAAAAGAAAAAATATCGATATCTGAGCACCGAGGAGGGTTCCCGAACCCTCCCGGGCACGAGCTTCACTCTGATTGGCTGCCAACACTCCAAACCAGAATGTGTTGGAAGCCATCTTGTGACTCGGTAACCGAGTCACAAGAAAAGAGTTTAAAAAAAGGTGAAAAAGAAGAAAAGGGGGCAGGGTAGAAACACCCTGACCCCCTAGGCCTGCTCAGGGGGTCCCACAGGGACCCCCAGGGCCAAAAAAGACATTTAAAAAAAAAAAAAATCAGCGGAATTCACGAGGGGTGCGCGAATCATGCCAAAAATACAAAAAAAATGAGGCCCCCGGGTGGGCCAGTTCCCGGGGGCAATGTTAAAATAAAATAGCAGGGGCCCGTGGGGGGCCACCGCAGCCCCGGGGACTGCCACCTCCCAGGGGCTTGTTGCCAAATGAATGCGTGGGGGGGTCCCAACCCCCCCACGCTGCCCTGGGGACCGCCACCTCCCCGGGACTCTTTAAAAAAAATATATATATATGTGTGGGGCGCAATGCTGGTGGGGCTATTAGGTCCTCTTGTGTCCTGAGGACCTCAGGACACAAGTGGACTTCATCCTCTGAGCAGCAGTGCGCCAGAAGCCGTGTTTGCAGAGTGGTGTAAAAAGGGGCATGGCCTCGGACCACCTCTCTGCAACGCAGCTCTGTGGCGCTTACTGGAGGTACCTGGTGGGCTAGTTGGCCCCCAGGGACCCTCAGGATTCAAGGGGACTTAATAGGGACGTTATAGTTAGAAATGAGCATTTAAATAACCTTAGAAATTCACTGAAAAAACCATAGGTTTTAGGGACGTTATAGTTAGAAATTAGCATTTAAAAAACCTTAGAAATTCACTGAAAAAAACACAGGTTTCAGGGACGTTATAGTTAGAAATTAGCATTTAAAAAAACTTTGAAATTCACTGAAAAAACCATAGGTTTCAGGGACGTTATAGTTAGAAATTAGCATTTTAAAAACCTTAGAAATTCACTGGAAAAACCACTGGTTTCAGGGACGTTATAGTTAGTTGGACATTTCACTCGTACAAAACCAGAGAAATTCGGCTGTTATAGTTAGTTCAGCTAACTATAACTCGCGCCCCCGCAATGCACTGCTGATGACGTCACATATTACATCATTCATGACATCGTCCGTGACATCACTGATGACATCACTGATGACATCTCAAATGATATCACTGATTACATCACTGATGACATCATCCACGTGATAATCTGATGCACCTCCTCATACCCTATTATAAACTTTGATACACCCACTCTAAAACACAGACTACCATTTTCGAAACCATAGACACACCAATACTCGTTAGTACATACCCACTCACTAATTCCTAGGTCTACACACACATCCACTCATTCACCCATACAGTCACTCATACATGCAGTCAACCATCAATACGGCACTATCATATGCACTCACATTTCTATACAGACACTGACACACCGCCACTCATCCATAGAGTTACTCACACACCTAATCAGTCATGCAAAGAATCAATCACACTCCCAGTGAGGAGCGAAACGCATCATGGCAGGCACTGTTCCTGTGGTGATCTGAGGTTTTTAAATCTTTAATAAAATCGACACTGCTTCACCCACCTATGCTGTGTGGGAGTTCGTGATTTTCTTGAAGTGCATTGAGGTCCATGCCTGGAGTTCCGCTGGAGTGAGGGGCGGACAGGACTTTCGTTTTCATATATATATATATATATATATATATTATCTACTGGCGGTCACCAGTAGATAGTTATAGTTAGGACCACGTTTCCATAGAAAAAGCATTTTTTGATGTGCTTATAACTTTGGCGTCATGTGATGAATCTTTACGAAATTTTCCAAAAAGTTCCTCTTTTCAGGTCAGCTCCTATCCTGAAAGTTTGGGGAGGTTTCGTCAAGGGGGGGCTAAGATAAAAGGGGGGTCCCAAAACGTGTTTTCTCCATGCAATTTCCATAGGAAACTTTAGACAAGGCTACAGGTCAAACTGCTGAACGGAATTACGCCAAATTTGGCAGGGAGAAAGGTCTTGGTCCAGAAACTACGCTTTTGTTTAAATGGGGTAAATCCGTTCAGTAGTTTTTGAGAAATATCAAATTTTCCAGATATCGATATTTGAGAATTCTGACATCTGATTGGCTGACGTGTTACGAGCACAAGCTTGCGGCTTATTGGCTGCGAACTGTTGAAACTAGGAAGTGTTGGCAGCCATTTTGTTATTTACAACTCTCCCTCTACAAGGCATCAGGTCCGTAGTTCTACCTCTGCGAGGCAACACTAAAAATATACCGCAGCTCTGTCTGTGCGAGATACCCCTTTCACGGTCCCTCTCCCCACATCACCAGCTCGCGGCTATGCCTTTAGAAGCCAGTCCGTCGGCTCACAGCTGTGCGACTGCGAGCTGTCAGCCATTTTGTGACTCAGTCCGTCAGCTCACATCTCTCCCTCTAAAAGGCATCGGATCCGTAATTGTACCTCTGCGAGGCAATACTGAAAATATTCCGCAGGTCTGTCTGTGCGAGATACTCCTTTTACGCTCCCTCCCCCGCTTTACCTCTGTGAGCCCACTTCGTTAGCTCGTTTTACGCTGCCTGTCCCCATATCATCAGCTCGCGGCTATGCCTTTAGAAGCCAGTCTGTCGGGTCGCAGCTCTGTGTCTGCGAGTCGTAGGTCCATATTCTGACTAAAAATATACCGCAGCTCTGTCTGTGTGATATACCGCTTTCACGGTCCCTCACCCCACATCACCAACTCGCGGCTATGCCTTTAGAAGCCAGTCCGCCAGCTCGCAGCTCTGTCTGTGCGAGTCGTGGGGCCCGCAGCTCTACCTCTCTGAGCCACCTCGTTAGCTCGTAGCTGTGTCTGTGCTAGCAGGCCCGTAGGCCCGTTACTCTCCCTCTGCCAGTTAGCCCGTCGGGTTGGAGCTCGGAGGGCTCGCAGCTGTATCTCTGCGAGCCAGCCCGTTAACTGATAGCTGTGTGTCTGCTAGCAGGCCTGTTGGCCCGTTGGTCTCCCTCTGCAAGTCAGACCACAGCTCTCCCTCTGCGAGCCAGTACGGTGCTGTGCTTTTGCAAGCCAACAGCTCATAGGTCTCCCTCTGCGAGCTGAGCCCATGGGCCGCAGCTCTTCCTCTGCGAGCCTGCCCAACATCCCGCAGGGGTCCCTCTGCTAGCCAAACTGCAGCTGACCCTCTGCAAGCTGAAATTGGGAATATAAGGCGGCTCTAAAAAGAGCCTTTGTGTTTATTAGTTGGAGCTACATGTAAGTGCGAATGCACAGCTTCAGGTTAATCAGGAAAACTCGGTTTCCCTCATCTGTGAAGTGTACTCCATCACTTCTGTAGATATCAGCCATATCAAAACGTATGTTGTTGTTGTAGATCGACCCCATTCTATGGTCTCTGAGGTATGCAGACACAGCTTTGTTGACATTCTTCCTAGATTTTTCAATCTTATGACAATATTGGTTTGACCATTTCCACTTCTGTCTTTGGCATATATTGGAATATACAAAGACAGTTTGAGGCAAAAGTAACATCAATTGTCCAAAGGTGTCCTTCATAGGCATTTCCAAACCTACCCCAGTGAATGTGCCTAGATCGTTACCACCACAGTGCACAATCATGAGATCAGGGTGTTGGAGATGCAAACAGGTTTTAACCAAAGGGAGCAATTGGTGCCACTTCAATCCTCTCTGTGCAAAGCATTTAATGTGCACTTTTTGTAAACCTAGGTCTAAGTCAATACGTCTCTATTCTGCATACCTCTTGCACCAGAAAACATAGCTATGTCCTACAATCCACACTAGCATTTTGAAAGTATGGCTAGAAGATATAGATAAATGTCTGTAGCTCATGCACTGCATTCGTAGAATGAGAGATATCTTTAAACATGGGGAACAACTTTTTTTTTTGCATACAAAACCTTAACCGATTGGGAGATGAAATGTATTGTGTCCTAAAAAGTAGGGTGTATATTAGTTTTGATGAAAAGCATCTTTGTGATTGGTTAATAAAAAGCAGTTTATACGTGGAGTACGTATTATAGGATGAAATTTGCTCAGCTCAACCACACCTGCTTATTGTATTTGGAAGGTGCAGTTCAAACTTGAAAGAATGGTGAACTTTTGACCTCCACGTGCCGTTAAATGTTGGAGAAAATGTTGCAAAAAAATATCAGTTAGTTTAAAAAAATGATGAACTTTTAACCTGCACGTGTCGTAGAATGTTCTAGAAAGTGTTGATACAATACGTTGAACTTTTCACCTGTATGTGTCCTTAAAAAAAGTGTTTATATGGGAATTTCAAAAATAACCAATAAAGAGAGGTTTTGCAATCGAAAAAAAAAAGGAACTATTCTGTTTTGTTCTTTACATGTATTTATGTGTGGAGCAACAGGGAAATTGTGCCATTACTGGTTCCCTTCTTGATGAAAGCGGTGCATTACATGTACTGTGTGACAGGAAAAGAATTGCATGCATTTGTGAGATTTGAAGTCTGCATACCAACTACGAAGGTAAATTAGAAATTAAGAAGGTGTGTTATGTGTTTTGTAGTAGTGGTTAAGTATTTGAGACGATATTTTTAACTTTACAAGTATTTTTTATTTCTAAATAACATAGTGTTAGTAAAGTCTGGTGTTTTATTGGTTCTAAAATATGCATAATGTGTAACTAGTTGTTAAACAAGTACTTTATATATGTTTAGGAGTTTTCGCAAAGAAAAAGTGTAAGTTGTTATCTGTAAAAGACTGTGGGCCATATTCTCAAGACGAGCGATAACATTATCGCCGCTTTAGCGGCAGTTTCCTGCTGCTAAAGCGGCGATAATGTTATCGCCATTCTTGTGAATATTGCTCTGTATGGGTTTGGAAATTCCATGTAGCGTTAATTTCGATTTGTATATCTATTCCGGCGAGATAAACAGAATGTCGCACGTTTGGAAATTATGCTCAGTCTGGAAATAGTGGAGAAGGGGTCACAGTAGAAAATTCATGTGTTATTAAGTTAACAGAGATGGAAAAAAAGAAGAAATGTTATGTGCACAGTTTGTGGTCTCACTTTTTACACTGAGAGGTAGATTTCAATGTCAGTCAAGGCTGGTGTGGTACTGCGAGGCTTTGCATTTGGGTGTTCTTAGGAAATCTAAGTTGTTAGGGAGCGTCCTTCAGAAGTCATTTTTTTTACATATGTGAGAGATAAAAAATAAATGAAAATGTTCTTTGTATATTTTCTGTACGATTTTGTTCACAGTGGTAAAGTAAATGTGATTATTAGTGATAGTAATTCTCACGGTGTGTTCCTCTGCTGAATATACGCAGGCGTTTAAGTGGTCCGGGTGTTATTAGTAGTAGGCTCCGCCACCCCTTTAAGAGAGCCGCACATTTTTTCATCCCAGTTAAAGGTGTTAATATACGTATAGTAAATGGACGATACATAAAAGTTTTGAATTATACCTTCATTTACTCTGTCTACCTTGCAGCACCATTTTGTGTCCCCAGCAGTACTGTTTATAAAAATAATCTAATACAGCTTTTTGTATTATAAAAATAGCACTTATAGGTTTATTGGCATATTGGTAGAATTTGTACTATATAAAGAATGTTGCAATCAGTTTCAATGGTATAAAAATGCACTGTATTATGTAGGAAATATTACATATGCATAGGTTGTGATGTCATTTTTTTACTGTAAGGTACATTTGAGTATAAGTGAAAACAGGTGATATACTGCGAACCCGTTCAGAATGTGCACAGATTACATAGAGAGTAAATGGACAAAGTAAACGTGCACGTTGTTTTGTGTATGTATGCATAATTTGAATCATTTGATGATACTTTAAGAAATAATCTAAACACTATTTCTGCTTTACAATTGGGTACAGTGCAGAGTGTTAGTAGTTAGTGACTAGATGCTGGTAAAGGTATTATTTATTGCTCGTTCGTACGAAATAAAGTTGGAGAGGGGCGTTTCTTTACAAGAGATATTTTATAAATGTGTGAGAGATAAAAAAACTATTAAAAATGTTCTTATTACATTTTCTATACAATTTTTTCACACTAGTAAACTAACTGTGATTATAAGTGATGAAAATTGTTAGGGTGTGTCTCTGTGCTGAATATACGCAGGACTTTAAGTGGACTACCCCCAGCACGACCCCCTACACTGCCCGAACACCACTGCACTGCCCTAAACCCTGAAACACCAGCCCCTGCATGACCCCCTACACTGCCCGAACACCACTGCACTGCCCTAAACCCTGAAACACCAGCCCCAGCACGACCCCCTACACTGCCCAAACACCACTGCACTGCCCTAAACCCTGAAACACCACCCCCTGCACGACCCCCTACACTGCCCGAACACCACTGTACTGCCCTAAACCCTGAAACATCACCCCCAGCACAACCCCCTACACTGCCTGAGCACCATTGCTCTGCCCTAAACCCTGAAACACTAGCCCCAGCACGACCCCCTACACTGCCCGAACACCACTGCACTGCCCTAAACACCACCCCCAGCACGACCCCCTACACTGCCCGAACACCACTGCACTGCCCTAAACCCTGAAACACCAGCCCCAGCAAGACCACCTACACTGCCCGAACACCACTGCATTGCCCTAGACTCTGAAACACCAGCCCCAGCAAGACCCCTACACTGCCCGAACACCACTGCACTGCCCTAAACCCTGAAACACCAGCCCCAGCATGACCCCCTACACTGCCCGAACATCACTGCACTGCCCTAAACCCTGAAACACCAGCCCCAGCACGACCCCCTACACTGCCCAAACACCACTGCACTGCCCTAAACCCTGAAACACCAGCCCCAGCACGACCCCCTACACTGCCCGAACACCACTGCACTGCCCTAAACCCTTAAACACCAGCCCCAGCACCACCCCCTACAATGCCCAAACACCACTGTACTGCCCTAAACCCTGAAACACCACCCCCTGCACCGCCCCCTACACTGCCCGAACACCACTGCACTGCCCTAAACCCTGAAACACCACCCCTGCACGACCACCTACACTGCCTCAACACCACTGCACTGCCCTAAACCCTGAAACACCACCCCCTGCACCACCCCCTACACTGCCCGAACACCACTGCACTGCCCTAAACCCTGAAACACCACCCCCTGCACCGCCCCCTACACTGCCCGAACACCACTGCACTGCCCTAAACCCTGAAACACCACCCCCAGCATGACCCCCTTTACTGCTCGAACACCACTGCACTGCCCCAAACCCTGAAACACCACCCCCAGCAGGACCCCCTACACTGCCCGAACACCACTGCCCTAAACCCTGAAACACTACCCCTGCACGACCCCCTACACTGCCCGAACACCACTGCACTGCCCTAAACCCTGAAACACCACCCCCTGCACGACCCCCTACACTGCCCGAACACCACTGCACTGCCCTAAACCCTGAAACACCACCCCCAGCACGACCCCCTACACTGCCTGAACACCACTGCACTGCCCTAAACCCTAGAACACTACCCCCAGCATGACCCCCTACACTACCCGAACACCACTGCACTACCCTAAACCCTAAAATACTCCCCCAGCACGACCCCCTACACTACCCAAACACGACTGCACTGCCCTAAACCCTAAAACACTCCCCCAGCACGACCCCTACACTACCCGAACACCACTGCACTGCCCTAAACCCTAAAACACTCCCCCAGCATGACCCCCTACACTACCTAAACACCACTGCACTACCCTAATCCCTAAAACACTACCCCCGCACAACCCCCTACACTACCCAAAGACCACTGCACTACCCTAAACTCTAAAACAATACCCCCCGCACGACTCCCTACACTACCCAAAGACCACTGCACTACCCTAAACCCTAAAACACGACCTCCTACACTACACAAACACCACTGCACTACCCTAAACCCTAAAAAACTACCCCCAGCACGAACCCCTACACTACCCAAACACCACTGCACTACCCTAAACCATAAAACACTACCCCCAGCAGTACCCCCTACGCTACCCAAACACCACTGCACTACCCTAAACCCTAAAACACTACCCCCAGCAGTACCCCTACACTACCCAAACACCATTGCACTACCCTAAACCCTAAAACACTACCCCCAGCAGTATCCCCTACACTACCCAAACACCACTGCACTACCCTAAACCCTAAAACCCTAAAACACTAACCCCAGCACGACCCCCTACACTACCCAAACACCACTGTACTACCCTAAACCCTAAAACACTCCCCCCAGCACGACTCCCTACACTACCCAAACACCACTGCACTACCCTAAACCCTAAATCTACCCCCAGCATGACCCCCTACACTACACCACACAAACACCACTGCACTACCCTAAACCCTAAAACACTACCCCCAGCACGACCCTCTTCACTACCTAAACACAACTGCACAATGGCATGTGGTGCTTACTGGAAGTACCTGGTGGGCTGGTTGGGCCCCAGGGACTCTCAGGATTCAAGGTGACCTAATCCCCCAACTTAAAACGCGCCACGGGGCGTGTTTGCACAGTGGTGAAGGGAGGGGGCGGGGCCTCAGGTGACATGTGCGCAAACACGCCCTGTGGTGCGTTTTAAGTTGGGGAGTTAATTCCCTTTGAATCCTGGGGGCCAACTAGCCCACCAGGTACCTTCAGTAAGCACAACAGAGGTGCGTTGCAGAGAGGTGAAAAAAGGTGCGTGGCCTCGGAACGCCTCTCTGCAACTCAGCTCTGTGGTCCTAACTGTAGGTACCTGGGGGGCTAGTTGGGCCCCAAGGACCCTCAGGATTCAAGGGGACTTAATCCCGCAACTTAAAACGCGCCACGGGGCGCGTTTGCACACATGTCACCTCAGGCCCCCCTCCCTTCACCACTGTGCAAACGCGCACTGGCTCTGGTTAGTCAGAGTCAGTTACCACCAGTACCCGTCTGAAAAAGTTGTGGGCACAGGATGATTTTGCAACAAGGCCTCTTTCTGCTCCTCTGTTGGTTCTTTCTGCACATCTTTTGCTTCTTTCTGTGCGTTTTTTCTTCTTTCTTCACATGTCCTACCTCTGTTGGCATAGTTAGAAACTAGCATTTAAAAAACCTTTGAAATTCACTTAAAAATCATAGTTTTCAGGCACGTTATAGTTAGAAATTAGCATTTAAAAACCTTTGAAATTCACTGAAAAACCATAGGTTTCAGGCACGTTATAGTTAGAAATTAGCATTTAAAAAACCTTTGAAATTCACTGAAAAAACCATAGGTTTCAGGCACGTTATAGTTAGAAATTAGCATTTAAAAAACCTTTGAAATTCACTGAAAAAACCATAGGTTTCAGACACGTTATAGTTAGAAATTAGCATTTAAAAAACCTTTGAAATTCACAGAAAAAACCATAGGTTTTAGGGACAGTTATAGTTAGTTGGACATTGCACTCGTACAAAACCCGTGAAATTCCCCTGTTATAGTTAGTTCAGCTAACTATAACTCGCGCCCAGCAATGCACTGCTGATGACGTCACATATTACATCACTCATGACATGGTCAGTGACATCACTGATGACATCACTGATGACATCTCAAATGACATCACTGATGACATCATCCATGTGATAATTTCATGCCTCTTCTCACACCCTAATATAACTTTTGATACACCCACTCTAAATTACAGACTGCCATTCTCAAAACCATAGACACTCCAACACCAAAAACTACATACCCACTCACTGATTCTTAGGTCTACACACACATCCACTCACTCACCTGTACAGTCACTCATACTTACAGTCACTCAGTACAGGACTATCATATGCACTCATACACCTATATAAACACTCACACACCACCACTCATCCATAGAGGTACTCACACACCTAGTCAGTCATGCAAAAATTAATCACACACCCATTTACTCACCTATACAGTTATACACACACCAGCTCACTTACTCATACAAATACTAGCACATTCTTACGCTCTTATACAATAACTGATACAAGCACACACGCATCCATACAGCCACTCTCACAATAACACACTCTCACTTATAGCCATTTAAATACTCTAACACACATATATACTGCCTTTTACATATGTAGTTACTCGCACATGTACCACTGAGATATACATTCACTCACTAACACACCCATACACACACTCACCCACCCAAGCAGTCCATCACAGATGCACTCTTGAAATCATGCACCCAGTGAATCACCCACTCACACATCTATGTATAGAGTCACACACACCCCACCCACCAAAACACTCAGGCAGCCATACAGATACTCAGAGAACCAATCAATAACCCATATAGACACTCATGTAGCTATTCGCAAATCCATGCATCCACTTACACACCAACAAACAGACGGATACAGACATTCACACAGTTTAGTCACTAACCCATGCATTCAGTAAGATACGTTTAATCACTCACTTGTAGAGTCAGTCACTCACATACTAAATCATCCATTCAGACACTTATACACCCACTCATTCTTCAATACGCCTTTCCCTATATATATTAAACATATTTAAACTTTACAGAAACACACAGTCACTGGATGATGTCATCAGTGATGTCATCAGTGATGTCATTTGAGATGTCATCAGTGATGTCATCAGTGATGTCACTGACCATGTCATGAGTGATGTAATATGTGACGTCATCAGCAGTGCATTGCGGGGCGCGAGTTATAGTTAGCTGAACTAACTCTAACAGGGGAATTTCACGGGTTTTGTACGAGTGCAATGTCCAACTAATTATAACTGTCCCTAAAACCTATGGTTTTTTCTGTGAATTTCAAAGGTTTTTTAAATGCTAATTTCTAACTATAACGTGTCTGAAACCTATGGTTTTTTCAGTGAATATATATATACATACACCTATAATATAAAATATCATAATAAAAACATTATACTATAAAATAAAAACCTAAAATATTATTCCTTTTTAAACTTACATTTTGCACTCCATTGAGTGTAACAGTAGGAAAATTGTTGATTAGCACAAGGGTAACAATATTACTATTCCCACTACAATTACTGCAACAGTAGGGAAAGTGTTGGATAGCGTAGGGGTAAAAATTACTATTCCCACTCCAGTGAGTGCAACAGTAGGGAAAGTGTTGGATAGCATAGGGTAAAAATTACTATACAATCTTAAATCCAACTAACTCGAATCATAGGTAATTAGAGCTGGTGGAATTATAAATAACGTAGTAAGCAATAATATATCAAAACAGAATATGCCTTTGAATGATTGTGCTTTTTATTATTGTAGCCATCATTGGAGCAAAGTTTATTTACTCCCGCTGAGTTGGAGAGACAATCACCTGAGTGCAACTGCGCAGGTGAGTGTGAAAAGTATATAGAGATGAAATAGGTTGAATGACGAGTGGTGCTGAATAAATGGTCAGTGAGATTGAGGAGGGGGTCTAAGGTAGAAAGTCTCCCATAAGGGGATAATTGGAGCACTTACAGTTCTGCTTACGCTGTACAGAATGTATAATAAGAATAGGCAGGATAATATGAATGTATTTATGACAATGTACAGATATTCCTCTAAGTGATATGTGTGTATACTTTTTTCTTTTTTATATTAGGTGTAATTATTGAATGATAAGAGATTCGTTGTATAAGGAGAGAAAAAATCTTTGTCCTGAAGAAGGTGGTCTAATTGTGCCTATAGCACCGAAACGCGTCGATGCCCAGTTTTTGTTGGTGTTAAATTTGGTAAAGTCAGCAATCAATTTGAGACAGGGAATGTACATCTATGCTTAATGCTGTCTATAATTTGTCCAAATTAACATATATAAGACAAATGTAATTGTCTATATCAATTCTCCTTTTTAATTATAAGAGAACACATCGTTTTTAATCTAGGAATTTATGTGGTTTTAAAAAATGTTATGAAATTATCCATGGAAACATAAAGAATTTTGTATGTATTTTGTCTATTTGATTAAAGAGAAAGGTTTTTGATATACATATCTACTGGTGTGACTATACGTGCTTTAATATACCCTGAGCGGGAAGCAGAGCGTGTTGAGTATGTATGTGGTTATGAATCTAGTGTAATTCATCTCTTACAGTTCTTACCAAACGGAAAATTGTTTTTAACTAAAAATTACTATTCCCACTCCAGAGAGTGCAACAGTAGGGAAAGTGTTGGATAGCGGAGGGGTAAAAATTACTATTCCCACTCCAGTGAGTGCAACAGTAGGGAAAGTATTGGATAGCGGAGGTGTAAAAATTACCATTCCCACTCCAGTGAGTGCAACAGTAGGGAAAGTATTGGATAGCGGAGGTGTAAAAATTACCATTCCCACTCCAGTGAGTGCAACAGTAGGGAAAGTGTTGGATAGCATAAGTGTAAAAATTACTATTTCCACTCCAGAGAGCACAACAGGAGGGAAAGTGTTGGATAGCGAAGGGGAAAACATTACTATTCCCTCTCCAGTGAGTGCAACAGCAGAGAAAGTGTTGGATAGTGTAGGGGTAACAATTACTATTCCCACTCCAGTGAGTGCAACAGTAGAGAAAGTGTTGGATAGCAAAGGGGAAAAAATTACTATTCCCACTCCAGTAAGTGCAACAGTAGGGAAAGTGTTGGATAGCGTAGGGTAAAAATTACTATTCCCACTACAGTAGGGAAAGTGTTGCATAGCAGAGGGTTAAAATTAATATTTCCAAAAAAGAAAAAGAAAAAGAAACAAAATAACAACTAC
Source organism: Calotriton arnoldi (assembly GCA_963921515.1). Lineage (NCBI taxonomy): Eukaryota > Metazoa > Chordata > Amphibia > Caudata > Salamandridae > Calotriton > Calotriton arnoldi. The sequence continues at coordinate 392,094 of CAWUFW010003439.1, read as the reverse complement.
AATACAAAAATTGTTAATAACACAAAAATAAAAAACATATAAAAATATAAAAAATTACAAAAGATAGAAAAATAATTTAATGTTAAAAAATACAAAAAATTAACTACAGACATTAATTCATAAAAGTTTAAAAACCATTTTACAAACAAATAACTATCTTTAATATAAATTAATTATAATCAAAAAAATATTTATTAATGATTTTTAAATAAATTACTTCACACCATATTCCCCTATAAACGCACAAACTCCTACACAATTAACATATTTACCAATTAATTATTTATAATTAACAAACAATTAATAATTAATTAATAATAAATGAATTACCACAAACAACACTATAAAATCGAAATATAAAATAAATACTAATAAATAAAAAAATGTAATTACTTTATTCTAATTAAATTACTTCCGACCCTATTCCCCTATAAACCCACAACCAGCTCCTAAAAAAATAACACAATTAATATAATTATCAATTAATTAACTAATAAAAATTAATAACCAATTAATAATTAATTAATAATACATTAATTATAAATACTAATAAATAAAAATTATTCATTCCTTTATTATAATTAAATTACTTCCCACTGTATTCCCCTATAAACCCACAACTCGCTACAGAACTAAAATACGCAAAAATAAATTAACATAAAATTAATTACTTCTAAAAATTTCACACATATATTTAAAAAAAAACTATACTTATACAAAAAAATTAGATCACATACTTTTAACATACATACTAAAATACAGAACACTAATATAAATATCGATATTATTAACAACAATATTTTTACTAACGATTTTACTGACTTCGATAATAAAGAAAACAATATTTCTTACCTTCAAGTCGATATTCTGGTCAACGATATTCTTGCAGTCTATATTGTGCCACTTCAATATTAACAACTCGATATTCTGGCACTTCGATATTCCAACATCGATATTCTGTCTGTGCACCATAAAAAAGTAAGCAAAGTAGGTGAGCAGCATGACCCTCTCAATGAGAAGAGCTGCCTTGCTTATTCATCCAAGCAATCCAAATATTCATTCATCCTTTCATTGTAATTTATCCATAGCCACCATGTTTAAGCTTTAATTTCTCTCATCCAGTCTTTCACCAAACTTTCCAATCCATTATCCGTCCATTCAATATCCATCCTTTCTTCCAACCATCCTTTCACCCAACCAGGCAGCTGTCTAGCAGAAACTAGTAGCTGGATCACATAATAATAATACTCTTAACATAAACCAAATGCAACTTACCTCTGAGTGTGAGCTGCTATTCGGAAAAATATTTTAGCATTGTAGAAACACAACAAATAATTAATACTCACCAAGTCCCGGAATCCCGACACCGAGAAGGCCGAACAGGTCCTGCTCCCAGTCAAGGATATCCACCCAGCGGTGCGTCAGCTGCAGGATGGTGCACCGAACCTGGCTGGTGCGCCGCATGCCCAGCACAGCCGATGCTCCCGCAGAGGGTATGCACTGCCGGACCTGCTGCCTGCCGCCAGCATGGAGGGAGGTGGCTCCCCACAAATAAAACTAGTGCTGCCACCTCCTCCTTGCTGAAGATCTCCCGGGCCTTCACACCAGGGCAGCGGCACTGACTCCTCCAAGGTAGGTGACCCTCTGCCATGGCGCTGGGTGGGGTAAAGAAAGATTAGAAAAGAAAGAAACTGAAAAAGAAGGAAAGTAAAGAAGAAATAAGGAAGTAAGAGGAAAAATAAACACATTTTTTAAAGTCACAAAAACACCCAAATAATCTCAAAAAAATGTAAAATACACAAACACAAACACACACACTAATATAATAAATAAAAATGAGGGGTAGATAAGTTTGATGGGGAAGGATTAAAGAGATTAAAGAGGGATTCAAAATTAAACCCAGCACCATAAACAGAGTAGAAAAACAAGATGGCCGCACCCATCCGAACCGCGTGCTGCCATTCGGGTGTGATTTTGAACGTGAGGAAGCACTCTGTGTTGCGTTCTGTAATGCGAACGGGCATGCCGGCAAACTCTGCCCATGGAACTCCGCATAGCACGGCGGAGTTTTTAGCCACTCCATGGAGTTCTGCGTAGCGCAACTCCACGAACTCTGCCCGGGACTACTTTAAGGTAGACACCTGGGTGTATGCCACATCATCCAAGACACGAGATTCATGTCAGGCACATTGTTTGTTACCAAACATGACATATGGCAGCCCATGTTATCATATGGACCGCTGATCACTTATATTAAGTAGCATTTCACAGAAAAGGCCACTAGAGGGACACTTACAAATCCTCACTTTAAATAAATTGCACCCTGCCTCCGGGGTTCCGGAGGCCTTCCTTAGGAATAACTGGCATTTATTACAAATAGTGCATTGACTTTGCCAAACATGGTAAGGGAAAAGTCAAGTTCCAGCAGTTTGCACTGCTCCTGCAGGCTGCAGTAGCAGGACTGTTGCTGTCATCTGTTTACTTGGGTCAATCAGGGTGGCACAAACAGTGCTTCAGGCCCTGGTGACCCCCTTAAAACCCATGCCTTGGGTACCGCTGGTACCATATACTAGGGACTTAAAAGGGGTTAAAGTCCTGGGCAGCATGCTCCAGTGCACTTTCAGAGTCACAATCATCAGCATTGGAGCAATAAGTGTGGGGGGGTGACCATACATAAAGGGCAGTTTCCTACCTGACCCCCCAGACAAAAGATGGTGAGTAACTAAGCTTTTCCCTGGTAGTTCTCACTGTTTAAGTGGAAAACCTGGAAAGGCCATCTGCATTGGCATGGTTAGTCCCTGGTCTGTATTCCACTGAAAAGGCCATACCCTGTAGGGCAATGGACCACCTTAGCAATTTGGGGCTCTCACCTCTCATCTGCATTAGCCACCTGAGAGGTCCTTGGTTGGTTTGAACCTTAGAGTGAGTCCAAAATGTATGGCCCCAGCTTACACAGGGACCAAACTACAGCAAAGGCTTTTCTCTCAATGGCACTCTAACACTTGGCCTGCTGATATAGACAACTAGTTGATCCTGGCCCTGATCACTTGTTTATGATAACACTGCCCCAATCCCATGTTCAGAAGTATCTGTTTGGACAATGAACTCCTTTCTATAGTTTGGTGCCTTCAGGAAAGGTGTTGAGCACATAGCCTGCTTCAGGGTGTCAAAGGCTTCTTAGCATTCTGTGGTCCACATAACCTTCTTATGCTGATTTTTGGAGGTAATTTCTGTGAGTGGGGCCACAATAGTCCGATACCCCTTCACAAACCTCCTGTAGTACCCAATCAAGCCAAGGAAAACCCTGACTTGAGTCTGGGTTTTGGGAGCCTCCCACTCCAGATTGGTCTGGATCTTTGGTTAGAGAGGTTGTACTTGGCCTCCACCGACAGGCTGGCCTACGTATACAATGGAACTCTGCCCTATCTAGCACTTACTGGCCTTGCTAGTTAGGCCTGCCTGCTGTAGGGCTTGTAAACGTCTCTTATGAGGACCAGGTGATCCTCCCAGGTGGAATTAAAGACAGCTATATCATCTAGATATGTTGCACTAAAGTTGTCCAGGCCTGAAAGAACTCGATTCACCAATCTTTGGAAAGTGGCATGTACATTTTGCAGACCAAAAGGCATTACCTTAAATTGAAAGTGGCCTTCTCGGGTTGAAAATGGTGACCTCTCCTTTGCTTCCTGGGTGAGTTCAATCTGCCAGTACCCTGATGGTAAATTAAACGTTCTCAAGAATTTGGCTGCACCCGGGTTGTCAATGAGGTCATCTGCTCTTGTAATGGGGTATTCATCAGTTTTAGTGACTGCATTAAAACTCTTGTAATCCACACAGAACCTTAACTCTGGTTCTCCACATTTTGAGCGAGGTTTGGGGACCAGTACCACTAGGCTAGCCCAGGCACTGTCAGAGGGTTCAATTACCCATAGCTCTAGCATCTTGCTGACCTCAGCTTTGGTGCAGACTTTGACTTCATTAGACAGTCTGTATATTTTGTTTTTTGACAGGGAGGAATCACGAGTGTCCACATCATAGGTACACCATGTTATCTGACCAGGGGGTCAAAGAAAAGAGCTCAACAGACTTTCATGCAGTCAGATTGTTGTTGCACAGTAAGAAAGTCTGATAAAACAAAGCCCTCTACCCATTTTTGGGTTATTTGCAGTAGGTCAGGGAGGGTTCACTTTCCTCCTCCTGGCCTTCATCAGTCACCATGAGCTTAGTCATGTCAGCTCTGTCCTGATGTGGTGTGGCTTTAAGCGATTTACATGAAGAACTCTGTGAGGACTTCTAGGGGTGCCTAAGTCTACCAAGTAGGTGACTTCCCCTTTCTTCTCCAAAATGGGATAGGGCCCAGTCCACTTGTCCTGGAGGGCCCTGGGAGCCACAGGCTTCAACACTCACACCAACTGACCTGGTTGGTACTTAACCTGTGCTGACTTTGTGTTATACCAGTGCTTGATGAGCTCCTACCTGGCCTCCAAATGTTTGTTTGACCTATTCATGTACTCAGCCATGCATGAACGCAGGCCCAGTACATAGTCCACTATATCCTGCTTGGGCTCTTTAAGAAGAGGTTTCTCCCATCCTCCCTCACAACACTTGAAGGACCCCTTACAGGATGGCCAAACAGAAGTTCAAAAGACTGAATCCCACCCCCTTCTGTGGCACCTCTCTGTAGGCAAACAAGAGGCAAGGTAACAGGACATCCCATCTCCTTCGGAGTTTTTCAGGGAGGCCCATTATCATGCCTTTCATGGTTTTGTTGAACCTTTCAACTATACCATTTGTCTGGGGGTGATAGGGGGTGAAAAACTTGTAGATCACACCATATTCATCCCACATAGCTGAAAGGTATGCAGACATGAAACGTATCCCTCTATCAGAGACCACTTCTTTAGGAAACTCCACTCTGATAAAGATACCAAGAGGGGCCTTTGCCACTGCAGGGGTAGTGACAGTCCTAATGGGAATTGCATAATGGGTACCTTGTGGCATGGTCAACTAACACTAGAATGAATCTGTTCCCAGATGCAGTTTGAGAGTCAAGGAGACCAACAATTTCAATCTGCACCCTCTCAAAGGGAGTCCCAACCACTGGAAGTGGAATAAAGAGAGCCTTTGATTTTATCCCTGACTTGCCATTGGCTTGACAGGTGATGCAGGAGCAACAACATTCCTTCACTTTTTCAGACATCTGGGGCTAATAAAAAATTATGAACCAACCTGTACCAGGTTTTGGTTTGTCCCAGATGTTCAGCTAAGAGGATGTCATGTACTAAGGTCAGAATAAACTCTGTACACTTAGGGAACCACCACTCTCCTGGCTGCCCCTGGTTTAGGGTCCCTGGACTCAGTGTACAGAAGCACATCTTCCTAGTAGACTCTGTGGGTTCCACTGACATCTCCCTCTTCTTGCCTTACAGCTTGCTGCCTAAGCCCTTCAAGAGTTGGGCATGTCTTTTGCCCTTGGTGTAGGTCCTTGCTGTATGGTCCCCCTGTACTTGGGAGCCCTGCCGGGTCAGGCCAGGCTTCCTCAGCCACAGTTCCTTACTCAGGCACCAGGGCATCTCCCTCAGGACAACTCTCTCCCTGGTCCTGTGACCTCTTTTAAAGCTGTCTTAGCAGGCTTCTTTAACTTTCTCTTGCTTTGGGTGCCTTGGTCCATTATTTCAGGATCCAAGCTCCCATGACTTTCCTGATGTGCTGCCTGTGATCTTGTGGTAACACACACTCACTCAGGGAGACCCAGCATATCTGCATGAGCCTTCCTTTCAACTTCTGCCCAAGCAGAAGTCTCTAGATAATTTCCAAACAGATACTCCACTGGGGCGGCAGGGGAAACAACCACCTTATGTGGGCCAATAACCCCTTCCCACTCTATGCTTACCAAGGCCATTGGATGGAGCTTTGTCTCGTTGCCAGGATTGGTCACCTAGTGACTAACTCCAGGTATTATTTGGTCCTGGGAAACCAGTGTAGCAGCCACCATATTGACACATGCATCCCTCAGAGCCTCTCCCTCATTCCCATTGATCTTTGGTCTTTGTATATACTTCTCCAGGCTGGGAGGCAAGACAGCCAGGGCATCAATATCCACCCTACCCAGAGAAACTAATGTAGCCTCAGTGTATCCTCTGGCCCCTCTAGAGTACACTTCCACCCCCACTCCTATGCTAGCCAATCCTTGGATTTTCTACCACTGGGGGACTTTTGGGTGCATGCTGCATCTCCTTTCTTATGTCCTGCCTGGTGACAGTCGTGACATAGCCAAGAAACCTTTGCTGGGTCCCAGTTCTTACCCTGATACCCTTTGCCTTTGGTCTCGAAGACGTCTTGGGTCCACCCTCCTGAGAAGAATTTTGGGGGCCTTTTGAGAACTCCTTTTTATCTTTGTTATTGCTCACCTCCTTCCCGTGCTGGGAAGTCTGAGCACTCTTTATCTAGTCACTCCCACTGTGGGTCTTTTTGGACACCCTGATTCTGGCCCAGTAGTTAGCTACCCTCCCCAATTCTCTGGAAGAGGACAACTTGTAATCCACCAAATGCTGATGCAATTTCTCTGTAGCACAATTAGTTAAACTATGCTATTTTATAATTAAGTGCTATATAGCCCATCATGTGTCTATCTCATTGCCTTTTATCCAGCCTTCTAGTGTTTTGAATGAAGAGTCCACAAAGTCCTCCCATGTCTAATTTTGACCTTTATGGGTGTCCTAAAACCTCGGTCGGTATTCCTCTGTGGTGAGTCCAAATCCTTCTATCAAGGTCTCCTTCATAAGCTGCTAGGACTCAACCACATTGTCAGGCTGACAAAAGGTCAATGGAATTCCCACTAAGCTGTAACTTGACCCAGCAAGGTCTCCTTCATAAGCTGCTAGGACTCAACCACATTGCCAGATTGACAAAAGGTCAATGGAATTCCCACTAAGCTGTAACTTGACCCAGCAGGGACGATGCGAGGCTATATCTCCAATTCCCCTAGGAGACACCACTCAAGAGCCGTTAGCCAAGCTATCTCGAGTAGGCACCTTTCTGGGGGAAAAGGGGAAAGGGACAAAATAAGAAAAGGCTGCTGAAGAATCACAACACTTCTTCTGCAGCTGCCTTCAAAGCGTGACTATTTCGCTCTGGAAGAATTCTCCCTCATAGTGTGCTGTCTGCAGTAGGGAAGAGAAAAGACAAGTACACTCATATAGAACCTGCTTAGACACCTTCTATAACACAGGCTTCTACTTTCAATACTCACATTCAAACATACAGGAGACGCTCATATACCAGTCAGGCACTCTGTTCGCAATACTTCTTGCACAGGTAACCTGAATAGTTCGTAACACAAATGTAGAGTTTGGTTCCTTAAAAGGATCAGCAAGATGTGGTAGCCAGTGCCTGGTCGAATGAATTCTCCCCAGTACTAATGGCTCCACAGAAGACAAAACAGGAAATGCGGATAACTCAGTTGGCCTTCCAAATGAAAATAACGTTCAAAGCTAAGTGTGCAAAGCCACCTGACTACTGCCTCAGGAATGGACTCTCCTACTGTTCTGAGGAGGCAGAAGGGAACGTAAGTGCAGTCCTGCACTCATGCACAGTCCACAGTCAAAAAGTTCCAAATCCAAAATGCCAAATATCCGGAAATAGCCAATTGCAAACTACTGCTAGTAACGCAGCTAAACAATGGCCATTGCTCCCTCTGGAGCGCTAATAATAAAAGGAAATAGGAAAACACTGACGGGACTTAGCTGGACTCCGCTGATTGCCGACTCCGGCTCCCCGTCCTGCCACGATGTAGGAGAGAGACATCAATGGAGCACGCACGGCGTCTACAGCAGGGATGCTCCTGCCAGGGCTGGATTCCAACAGCAGGATGCGATGGAGCTGCAATGAATACACCCACACGCGTAGAACACGAGCCGACTGCTCGTTCCGCCGAAACACAACGCAAGGAAAGTTCCGGGTGAAGTTGTCAAGCACCCTTCTCTTCCGGGGCACGCCTTATGTAGTAGTTTCCACAGGTGTTTCCTGTTCTCCTCGGGCCCTCCCTTTCATAGGTTTTCAGGGAGTTGTAGTTCGCCTGTGTCCCCGCATTCGTCTCCCCATTCATACAGTTAAAGAAGAAAGGGAGAGGTAAAGAGTGGATGTCGGGTTTTGTATCGGACAACCATGACACACATCCTCATAAGGGTCAGAAGTCTATCTCTGCCCTTCACTAAGAATAACTATCACAGTAGAGAATTCCAGTGCTAGTGACCCATCCTCCTAATTTTCAAGGCCCTCTCAAGGCTGCAAAAAGTTTTTGTAAAAATTATCTTTGACTCTGAAATCAATAGTGGATTTCTCATTCACAAATCTCTTATGACCCAATGGTACTGCGAAACAAGTGCAGAATCCCACTGCTGCCATCAATGTAGGAAGATGGAGTATTATTTAGTGATGCCTGTTAGGCTTCTCAATGCAATACTCTCAAAATACCCCAAAGATGGTCCTTGGATTCCCAATAATAAATCCTTAGCTCAGTCCTGGTAAAGAGCAGACATGCTTTAATAGAGGAAGAGGTGTTAAGCATTTCAGAGTACCAACATTGACAATAAATAATTGACACAACTCAAAAGAAATCTGACAGCAATTTATAAAATAAAACTGATTGTTATATAGATTTAGACACCAAAACAAAGTCAATCGGATGAGTATAACCAGAGATATAGATTTTAGAATACTGCAAAACGTTATCATTGCGATCAATGGGATTTTCTTTTTTTTATTTCTTTTTTTTAATTGTAATTTCTTGGCTTGAGAAGCTTGGGTGAAGAGTTGTCTTGGCTGTCCTTGATGCTGAAGCAGGAGTTGATTTTACCGCTTATTCTGTGTTGGTGAGGAAACAGGTGCAAAAAGTCAACATTGAGGTCACTACTGACATCAGATAAAGGTGATGAGGTTTTCCCTCAAGTTGCAGCATCAAGTAAAGTTGGTGGCTGCCGGACTGGCCACCAACAAGCCTTGGCAGTGGTAAGCTCAGCAGAAAGTTATTTTGATGTGTCTTCTGCTTTCAGTTTGGAGCAGCAACAGGAAAGGGGTGAGGAAGAGTTCTTAGATTCATGTGAGGTTTTTGACTTTGTTCAACTCCTGTATGTAAGACACGCATGCACTGTAAGAATGTCAGATGTATATGAATGAGTAGCAATGGATGTAGGACATTACAACGCATGCTTTTACCATGCATGCTTTTAACAGGCATGCCTTCACCATGCATATGCCTTTACCATGCATGCCTTTACCATGCAGATAAGTGATATATATATATATATATATATATATATATATATATATATATATATATATATATATATATATATATATATATAGCTGCAAACAAGCCCAGTACTCAATGAACAGAACGGCAAGAGCAGACCCAATTCAGTGCAAGTTGCTTTTTTATTTTCAACCAGCCATCACCATGTTGCCATTACGCGTTTCGGCCGTACAAGCGGCCTTGATCACATGACAGCGTTCAAAAAGAATAGGTGCATTTTTAAAGTGCAAGTGACCAATGGCAATCCATATAGACATAGTAAAGATACTATGTAATACAATGTCTCCGTTTAAATACAGTTATAAAATGTAATGATGTGAGTAAAATGTCATAACTCTAAATATACCAGTAAAATACTAGCTCAACCTGAAAAATAAATAAGACAGGGAGAATATATATTTTTGTAAAATACAAATACAAATCATTGCGCATAGTTAACTTCTAAAAAAGGATACCAAAGGTTAAAAAAGATAATACAGCCTATATCCCACCTAAAAAGAAATCTTAAAATATCAAGTCCTACATACTAAACTAACAAATTTGTGCAAATATGCAAATATAGTGCAGAATGAAGGTGTTAATAATCCCCAATGTGCAAATTTTAAACTAGCTGCCAAACGACATTGTACCATATAAAATAATATAGTTAAATAACGACATACACAGAAAAAAAGATAGAGTATAACCAAACAAGAGCAACAAGGTTGATTCCCACAAATGTCTTTACATATCCTAGATATAAAATACATTTCAACCTTAAAAATCTCCACTAGAAAAGTTAAAAAAGGGGGATTTTCCAACCTTAATAAATACAATAAATATGTAAATATATATATATAAATAGATATATAAAAAATATTCACACAAGATATTGTAAAAAACTAATTTCATGGAGACACTCAATATTACATAAACAACTAACATATACAGAGAGGTTTTTTTTATATATAGTCATACATAGATAAATAACTCAACCTAGTTTAAAGCCAAAATGTACACAGCAATCTCATATTCAACTGGGAGCTCTTTCAAAAAGATAAAATTGGAATTTTAAAGATAGGTGTATAAGTCTTCACTCGTATTTAAGCCATTTGGCTGCTTAGTGTCGAGTTCCAGAATATACCTTGTCTCAAGGCGCCTAAGCTTAGATTCCCTATTCCCACCCCGTTTAGAAAATGGTATAGAATCCAATACAAAGTACTTAAAATGCTTAAGGCTGCTGTTATGTTCCTCTTTAAAATGCCTGGCTACCGGGTAACTCGGGTCACAGTTCACTATCGCCCGAGTATGCTGTAAGATCCTCTTATGAACAGCCAATTTTGTACTCCCAATATAGAGCAAATTGCAACTACATTGCAAAGCATAGACTGCAAATTCAGTTTTGCACGACAGGTATTTATTAATTGAATAGATCCTATCAATAAAAGGTGTCTGGTATGTTTTGGTATTGACACCAAATTGACACGCTTTACACGAAGGACATTTAAAAAAACCTTTCCTTTGCTTGAGCCATGAACTAGGCTCAATGTCCTCCGGGTTGTTCTTTACCAGAGCATTACCCATCATGGGTGCCCTACGAAAGGTAATAGCAGGTTGTTTAGGTAAAGATCTCCCAATAACTGGATCAGCTAATACCGTGTGCCAATTACGGCGTATGATGGATCTGATCTGACCCTCCTGTCTGGAGTACCCCAGTATGAGTCTCGTTGTATTGTCTGATACATTATAAGATGCATGACTAGACTTCACTCGGTGTTTAATCAGATCCTGCCTTGCTTTACTTCTTGATTTTAACATTGCAGCCTCTATTGATTGTTCCTTGTATCCCCTCTTTAGAAATCTGTTTTTACATTCCCGTTGCTTTTCTTGAGCATCCAAATCCTCACTACATATTCTCTGAATCCTAAGCATTTCCCCATAGGGGATGCTATGTATGAGGTGTTGTGGATGTGAACTCGTAGCATGCAATATAGCATTGCCAGCAGTAGATTTTCTAAAGAGGGTTGTTGCCAGTTTGTTGCCACTGATATACACTTCAGTATCCAAAAAAGTTATGCTGACCCGGCTAATAGAATATGTAAACTTCAGATTAAGATTATTCATATTTATGTCTCCAAGGAACTCATGTGCCTCTTGTTCTGCACCATTCCAGATAACAAATAAGTCATCTATAAATCTTAACCAAACAATTGTCTTGTTCTCCAAAGTGTGGGCATACTTCTTTTTAAGGACCAGCTCCTCCCACCATCCCAGAAAGAGACATGCATAACTAGGGGAGAAGCTGGCCCCCATTGCCACACCTTGTATCTGCTGATAAATTTGATTTTTGTACAAAAACAAATTGTTCTCAAGACAAAACAGTAATAAATCCAATATCATCTGGTTATGTTTAGCAAATCTCAGTGGTCTATTGGATAAAAAATATTCAACTGCTTTCATTCCATCACTGTTTCTAATGCAAGTGTATAATGATACTACATCCACAGCTATTAGATGATAAGTATCCTGCCAAATTATGTTTTCAATCTTACTAATAAAATCAGTAGTATCCTGTACATAAGAGTCAAGTGATTTCATATGTTCTTGAAGGAAAGAATCAATATAAACAGACATGTTCGCTAGTAGCCCATCACAGGCAGAGATAATGGGCCTACCTGGCGGCTTTGTTAAGGATTTATGGATTTTAGGAAGGAAATACAGCAAAGGGATTGTGGGGTTCTCTTTCTTAAGGTACTTAAATTCATGTAGATTAAGCAACCCTGTACTTTTCCAAGCCAACAGTTTATTAAAAAATTCATCCTGGGCTTGCTTAAATTTAAGAAAAGAACTTTTGCGGTAACAATCAGTATTATTTAGTTGTCTGGCTGCTTCCTCAGAATAATCATTCAGGGACCATAAAACCACATTCCCACCTTTGTCAGCCTTTCTTACCACTATTTGCTTATCATCTTTAATTTTAGACATCACCTGTCTGTATTTCCAATCAAAATCAGTGACTTTTGTTTTAGTTTTATTTGTGCGAACATGAAGCTGTTTAATTTCTTTAACCACATTCTCGCTAAACAGATCCAATGAATCCTTTGGCATCATGGGGATAAATTTAGATTTTTCTTTAAACTTAGGGGCCGATTCCGATTCGGGCCGGAAATCTCTCCGACCGAGCCGGACCCGGAGAGATTTCCGACCGAATCGGACTCGGGCAGTCCGACCGATCGAGTACGATGCGCACGCATGCCATCGGACTCGAGTCGGTCGGACTCCCATTTAAGTCAATGGGAGCCTGTCGTACAACGCGTACGCGGGCTCCCATTGACTCAATGGGTGCGAGGCGGACAAGGGCGCCCCCTACAGCGTGTACGCGGCGAAGCGATTCGCGCCATACACGCACAGGTAGGGGGACCCATGGGTCCCCCCTGTGTGCGACTTGCGCGCCTACGCGTACAGGGGGTCCGACGCAGACCCCCAAAGTCCGGCTCCGACAGCTTTTTCGAGCCGGACGGCGCGAGTCGATCGGACTGCTCGCGGCGCGCATCGTACTTACCCGGCCGGGAAACGTCTCCATAGCGCGGTGCGAGTCGTGTCCATGCGAGTCGGTCGGAGCGTGTTGAAGCCGCGTTCGAGTCGGTCGGAGTTTTCGCGGGTGCCTGCATCGTACTCGCTCGGCCGGACCCGCGTACGATTCGGTCGGGAAACAGGGCTCCGAATCGGATCCGGTAAATCCGAATCCGATTCGGAGCCCTACCGGCCGAGATCGGAATCGGCCCCTCTGTGTCAGGCTTAGCACAGGTTTCAAATCTTGGGGACAAAAGATCTTGAGTAGTCAAATCCCTAAGACTATCATCATTCTCTGGATTTTCACCACTCAAACTGTACAAATTCTTAAGAGCATTTAAATCAGAAACAGTGAGGTTACTACTCATCATACCACTTCCCGGTGGGTCATCGTTTCCCTCCCCACTCAATAATTCCTGTTGCCCAGCTTTTGTTTTATGGTACTTCTGGAGTTTGAGCTTCCTCACAAACTTATAGATATCTGCTCTCGTATTCGTATAATCCAAATTTGTTTTGGGGCAGAATGACAAACCTAAGGACAAAATCTCCTGTTCAGATACACTGAAATTAACATCCGTTAAATTAACAATCGTATTGTCCATATTGACTTTGTCCCTTTTGTCAATGTCCCCATCATCTTTTATTGCCTCCTTCTCCATTGACCACGTCCCCTCTTCGGTTTGGGATTTATATTGCTTCCTCCTTTTTCTGGTTGCCCTTCTGCGTTCCCGCCGGCTCTTGGTCCTTCGTTTTTTGCCGGATTGGCAACACCAGATCTAAGAGTTTCTCGACGACTTCTCTTTACACAGTCCAATTCTTCACCTATGGACGGTTTCACTGCTCCCAAAGCTACCCTGACATCAGTACTCTCACCCTCCGTTTCACTTTCAGTGACTGAACTTAATTCCGATGCCGATACTACCTCCCCTGAATTTCATTATGTTCCAGGGGATACTTTCTGTTTCGTGTTGGCTTATTCCTAAAAGAGTCATATTTTTTAGCAAATGTAAAGATTTGCCCGTTAGCATAGTCATCCTTATCTCTTTGAAACTTGTATGTTTTTCTATGTTTTATCTTCTCCTCCTCTTTATTTAATCGAATTGTCATTTCATCATGGTATCTTTTTCTTTGCTGTGCATCCCCTTGTGATTCAATCTCAGTTGTAAGCAACTCAATCTTTTTCTGCAACTCCTCTCGATCAATTCCGGCGTATTTGACAAAAATTTGAACCAAACGCCGCGAGGAGTCCAAATTGCTTTCTGCCCACTCTGCCATCATGAGCGGGTTTGGGGCATCATAGCTGGGGGCTAACATTATTCTTAGCCCCCTCGGTATCCTTCCAACATCAAGATATTTTTGAAGGGACTTAGCCTCCCACCATTTTGCTGTCTCCTGTCGCATAAGTTTCTCCAAAATGCAATCATTTTCCTTCAGCCCCTTTGCTCCTGTCCGTGTATTGTCAATCCCAGTATCGCTTGGCTGCTGTCTATTTGGAGGATTATCTTGAAACATTTCCTCCGCTGCGGACTCGCGATCCCTTATCGCTGTGGCAAACATGGTGATAGCTAGAGGCTGTACGATAATTTGAAAATACATATATATCAGAGGAATAGGCATAAAGGACAACCAGTGGCTAGTATGTCTGGACGTAGAGTCGCTCTATACTAGCATCAAACACGACGACGGACTCAAGGCATGCAAATTCTTTCTTAAGTCACGCAACATCCATCTATTGGAACATACACACATGCTTTTAGAGATGATCGATACATGTTTGAAAGAAAATGTATTTATGTTTGAAAAAGATCTTTACAAACAGCTGCAGGGGACTTCCATGGGCACCTGCTTCGCCCCCAGCTATGCCAATCTTATGGTAGGCTGGTGGGAGAAGCAGGTGCTCTGGAATGACCGAACTGAAAAATGAATTTACAACGTCAAAAAATGGCTGAGATATATATCGTTGACGTGTTTTTGTGTCGGTATTGATCTACTTAATGAAAATGATGGTAACTTAAAATTCACCCGGCACTACAGTAAGGAAACTATAAATTTTGGGATTTTAAACTATCTGTTGAGAAGGGCATTATCTGCACCAATCTGTTCAGGAAGAAAACCGCAGGAAATTCTATCCTGCATGCAGCAAGCAGCCATCTACCCAGCTTTAGATGGGAAATACCCTACAGTGAACTTCTTAGGGCTAAGAGGAATTGCAGCACAACCACAGCCTTTGAACAGACTACACAGACCATGAAAGTGAGGTTCAGGGAGAGAGGTTACCCAACGAAGGCACTCAAACAGGCAGAAGCACGAGTGAGGGGACTCCAGAGAGATGAGATCATGCCCAAGGCTAGGGATACTGATGATAGTGATCATGAGACCACCGAACCAGTCCGGTTCATTACTAGATATAGTAGCCAAGCAGAACAAGTACGTAGAATTTTGAAACACAGGTGGGGGATCCTGAGACAGGACCCTATATTGAGGAACAAGATAGGACCCAACCCATCCATGTCCTACAGGAGAAGCACCTCACTCAAAGACATGCTAGTGCATAGCCATTTACAAGCCAGGGAATCCAATTGGCTGAAACAAGCCAAAGGCTTCTGCAAATGTGGAAACTGTAAGGCCTGCAGACACAGTAGCAATGTAACAGAAATCACTATAGGAAAGGTCAAATCCCCATGGAATATACCCAAGTTGATAACTTGCAACACCGATTTTGTCGTTTATGTCATAGTGTGCCCATGTGACCTTTGGTATATCGGCTCAACAACATTCCCTGTAAAGAAAAGGATCTTGGAACACTGGAGGGCAATAACAAACAAAGACCATAGTTACAACACAGCGAGGCACTTTACAGTCAAACACAATGGAGATTGGACCAAGGCCAAATACTTTGGCTTTGATTGCGTGAATCTTAATCCCAGAGGTGGTAACAGAATAGGGGCCCTCCGCAGATTAGAGTCACGCTTTATATTACAAGCTGGTAGCAAGTTCCCAGGAGGATTGAACTTAGATGAGGAGATGCATTCCCATTTGTAAAAAATATTGTGATAACCAAGTATCATTCCTAGCTAGCCTCACGCTCCCACACCCCCCATCCATTCCCCATCCCATCCCTCCCCTTACCTTTCCCTCCCAGACAATCTTCCTTATTCTATTTGTAACAGTGCACAGGTGTATATGTATGAGCACTATTTTGCAACTGTGTGGATGTTTTGGGTAAATTTGCTTAACACCTTCTCTCAAGAATGCTTTGATAGTCTCTTGGATGCCAAATCAATGTATCATGGATACTAGTATCTTGCTAACCATTACCTAGAGATCGAACTTGAATGTTGGTACTATATATTAACAGGCGTTATTTGTATTTTTAATTGCAGGGAGACAACATCAGTGATGTACAAGGGATTTACTCACCCATGATAAACGTATGCGCACTCAGAGTTGATGGACGACCCCAATATCCTTCCTACTCTGTGATATCGTAATTTCTAGTTGTGCAATTGAAACTTATAACCCCATAGCTGTTCAACTCATTGACTACAGTACTATACCGGCACTAGCTCACGGGGACGATGCAAGCAACATTGACAAGGCACCAGGGCATGCTAACGGGCACTATACCCTAACGATTGACAAACACACCACTCACAACTACGACGCACTCGAGCACCTCACCCCTGACTCTCCACACGAAGATCACGATTTCTATGATAGTGGAGTAAAACACAACTTACACCAACATCCCAATGTGCAAAGAGTAAATCACATGTGATAATAAAATCCCTTAAATTACGATGCATTATATCCGTTATGTTGCAATTTTTCACTAAAAACAACTGTAAATACACTTTTTTCTATGTCTATTGTCACATTGCATGTATGACCACAATCAAAACTGTTAAATGGTGTACGACCCAGGATGGGGTCAGGTGAACAAGACCACGGACGTGGTCGAAACACGTATTTTTGTCACAGAGAAATAAACAATAATTCTGTTTACCTGATCGAGTGGGCTCGTGGATCTGCTGTTGCTCGCATCCCGTAACGTTTGGAATATATATATATATATATATATATATATATATATATATATATATCTCCATTGGGCGTTCACTCTCCTGGACACCCGTTCCTACGGCGGCACCCGTCCAACAATCACCGATAAAATTCCGACTTCCAAGTAAGTTTGTTACAAAAATTAATTATTTATTTTAAGATTCAAAACATAATGCGATAGAAAATGGTCCTCTTCTCTACAATGTACGGACCAACGCGTTTCGGCGAGTTGCCTTCTACTGGGTCACTGTGGGTCAGACATTGCACCCATTTTAACACATGTCCTACTTCCATATCCATACCCCTGATTAAAACTAGAGCGATACTTTTCAAAACTTAACTATGGCAAGGAATCCCCGCCATTTGTAGTCATTTCATTTCAAAGGAGCTCTTATAACAATCACGTCAAATTTTTAAACAATTTTACAAATATCATCATGTCTTTTCTTTTCTATTCTTTTTTCTCCCTTTGAAATCTTTTTTTTATTTTTATTATATTTTTTTATTTTTGTATTATCCTGTTATTATTATTTTATGTTCTATCCTTAATGTACTGTAAGTGAAAATACTATATTTTTGTCCCACAACACACATTTTTCATATCAAATACTACATTGTTATCAACATATAAGGGCTAAAATCAATGAACAAACAAATGCACAACTCAACAATGCTTCTCCCTATTGCACTTTCCATTGAGTAAAAAGTAACACTCGTACCCTATAGGAAACAGAGCTACATCTGAGTATAAACATGTCAATAGTTCATACTAAAACACTAAATTTCTCTTACTTCACTTCCTTTGTAAAAATACCAGACGTTCCTCAATGTGGTTTACCTATTACCTGAGAATTCTCAATAAAGTGTCACGTGCAATAAATAGATCCAACTCCGGGATTTCCATAAAGTGACATATGCTCCATTGAGTACTCCCTCACCGGTATAGAAGAGCGCCGATTCTCTCTTTGTTAGAAGTTGAAAAAGTGCTAGTGCATCAATTCTTCTTACAAGAAAATGTCATTCCTGCCCCACATAAGTATTCCCTCATCGGTATAGAAGGGCGCCTATTTAATCTCTCTTTGTTGAAAGTTGAAAAAGTGCTAGTGCATTAATTCTTTGTACGAGACAATATACTACCTGCAACACATATAATCTATGACATCAAATTTATCAATAGAGAATTAGCCCTTATTATCTTGCAGTTCCTCTTTTCTCTTTTTCAAGTCAACCATGAGTACCATATAAAAGTGCGTATAGTGGTTTTTCATAATTTTTCACTCCTCTATATAAAAAAATAAATACATATAAAACAGCTCAATATTTCCATAACAGCACATAGTGAGAGAATAAACCTCTACACTCCGAACATCTCAGTCTAATATCAGTCATCATAATACAATTAACAAGTCCATAGTTCTTTATATAAGTGCACAAAAAGTTCTGCATCCTTATTGTGACCCCAGGGTGCCTCAGTTCCCATCAGTAATATCAGTCGGGATTCCTGTTTCCGTAACTCACTTTCTCGATTTCCTCCTCTAGGATGAGCTTTGATGTGCTTGATGCCACAGTAAGAAAAAGTAGACAAAGATCGATTGTGCAAGTGATCAAAGTGGCAGGCGACTGGGTAGGTCTTATCACCATTTCGAATGTCTCTTATGTGCTGCAAAATCCTCAGTTTCAACTTATTCTTTGTACTGCCCACATATAGTTTGTTACAGCCACATTTTAATACGTAAATCACAAAGTCCGTGTTGCAAGTTATTCTTTCTCTTATCTCTTATATATATATATATATATATATATATTCACTGAAAAAACCATAGGTTTTAGGGACAGTTATAGTTAGTTGGACATTGCACTCGTACAAAACCCGTGAAATTCCCCAATTATAGTTAGTTCAGCTAACTATAACTCGTGCCCCGCAATGCACTGCTGATGACGTCACATATTACATCACTCATGACATGGTCAGTGACATCACTGATGACATCACTGATGACATCTCAAATGACATCACTGATGACATCATCCAGTGACTGTGTGTTTCTGTAAAGTTTAAATATTTTTAATATATATAGGGAAAGGCGTATTGAAGAATGAGTGGGTGTATAAGTGTCTGTATGGATGATTTAGTAGGTGCGTGACTAACTCTATAAGTGAGTGATTAAACGTATCTTACTGAATGCATGGGTTAGTGACTAAACTGGGTGAATGTCTGTATCCGTCTGTCTGTTGCTGTGTAAGTGGCTGCATGGGTTTGTGAATAGCTACATGAGTGTCTATATGAGTTATTGATTGGTTGTCTGAGTATCTGTATGGGTGCCTGAGTGTTTGTGTGGGTCGGGTGTGTGCGACTCTGTGCATAGATGTGTGAGTGGGTGATTCACTGGGTGGATGGTTTCAAGAGTGCATCTGTGATAGACTGTATGGGTGGGTAAGTGTGTGTAAGAGTGTGTTAGTGAGTGAATGTATGTCCCAGTGGTACATGTGTGAGTAACTACATATGTGAAAGGCAGTATATATGTGTGTTGGAGTATATAAATAGCTATAAGCGAGAGTGTGTGATTGTGAGAGTGACTGTATGGATGAGTGTGTGCTTGTATCAGTGATTGTATAAGAGCGTAAGAATGTGCTAGTATTTGTATGAGTAAGTGAGCTGGTGTGTGTATAACTGTATAGGTGAGTAAATGGCAGTGTGTTTAATTATTTGCATGACTGACTAGGTGTGTGAGTACCTCTATGGATGAGTGGCGGTGTTTGAGTGTCTATATAGGAGTATGAGTGCATATGAAAGTCCTGAACTGAGTGACCGTAAGTATGAGTGACTGTACGGGTGAGTGAGTGGATGTGTGTGTAGACCTAAGAATCAGTGAGTGGGTATGTAGTTATTGGTGTTGGAGTGTCTATGGTTTTGCGAATGGCAGTCTGTAATTTAGAGTGGGTGTATCAAAGGTTATATTAGGGTGTGAGGAGGTGCATCAGATTATCACGTGGATGATGTCATCAGTGATGTCATTTGAGATGTCATGAGTGATGTCATCAGTGATGTCACTGACCATGTCATGAGTGATGTAATATGTGACGTCATCAGCAGTGCATTGCGGGGCGCGAGTTATAGTTAGCTGAACTAACTATAACGGGGGAATTTCACGGGTTTTGTACACGTGCAATGTCCAACTAACTATAACTGTCCCTAAAACCTATGGTTTTTTCAGTGAATTTGTAAGGTTTTTTAAATGCTAATTTCTAACTTTAACGTGCCTGAAACCTATGGTTTTTTCAGTGAATTTCAAAGGTTTTTTAAATGCTAATTCCAAACTATAACATGTCTGAAACCTATGGTTTTTTTCAGTGAATTTCAAAGGTTTTGTAAATGACAATTTTGAAATGTATTAATTGTTATATTTATTTTTTTGATACTGATTTACTAAATTTTTTTAAACTATTTATTTTTAGATATTTTATTTTTAAATTACATTGTAATTACATTATACATTACATTACAAAATATACTTTCTCAGAATGAATTACTTTAGTTTAAATACTTTGCAAATAGGCAATAGACTTTTAAGTACAGTAGTTACAGTTGTTGCAATGGGCAACACAATTTCAAACACAATGCAACATTGAGCTCAATGTGAATTTCTAGTTAAATGCAATTAGTTACTTTATGGATTACTTTTCTAACCACAGGACTGGATCCTAGATTCAGTCCTGGGACATCTCCTGTAAACAGTTGAGTAAAAGCGTTTTGGTTACAGTAGTGATTTTTAAGGAATATTATTGTATTTTAAAAGTTGACAGAAACTTTTTCACATAGAATCACCAATGTTATCCTATGGGAGGAAATTCACTTAGCAGGTAAGTAGTGTTATCGTTACTTTTTCTTACTCAGTGGTGGATCCTGGATCCAGCACTGGTGCATCTCCTGTAAACAGTTGAAAGAATGCGTTTAAGTCATACAGGCGATTTTTAAGGAATATTTGTAGTTTGTGAAAATCGACACTTTGAAACTTTTCTGCTGAAAACCAGACAATGGATTCCTATGGAAGGATATACAAGTTACTGGTAAGTACGGTTAAAATAACTTTTCAGGATCAGTACTGGGCTAAAAGATGCAGCACTGGGTTCTCTCCTGATAACAGGTGAGTAAATCGGAATTCGTAGTTCGGCTGATTTTAGAGGAATATTATAAAGTTCCAAAACTCCACACTTAGAAGAATTTCCAAGTGAAACCAGTCAATCTTAGCCTATGGAAGGAAATTCAAGTTACTGGTAAGTACGGTTAGAATTACTTTTCAGGATCATTACTGGGCTCAAAGATGCAGCACTGAGGTCTCTCCTGATAACAGGTGAGTAAATTGGAATTCGTAGTTCAGCTGATTTTAGAGGAATATTATAAAGTTCCAAAACTCCACACTTAGAAGAATTTCCAAGTGAAACCAGTCAAACTTAGCCTATGGAAGGAAATTCAAGTTACTGGTAAGTACGGTTAGAATTACTTTTCAGGATCAGTACTGGGCTCAAAGATGCAGCACTGAGGTCTCTCCGGATAATAGGTGAGTAAATCAGAATTCGTAGTTCTGCTGATTTTAGAGGAATATTTGTATGTTTCAAAAATAGACACTTAGAAACTTTTTCAGCAAAAAGCAGGCAATGATATCCTATGGAAGGAAATTCAAGTTACTGGTAAGTACGGTTAAAATTACTTTTCAGGATCAGTACTGGGCTCAAAGATGCAGCACTGAGGTCTCTCCTGATAACAGGTGAGTAAATCGGAATTCGTAGTTCGGCTGATTTTAGAGGAATATTATAAAGTTCCAAAACTCCACACTTAGAAGAATTTCCAAGTGAAACCAGTCAATGTTAGCCTATGGAAGGAAATTCAAGTTACTGGTAAGTACGGTTAGAATTACTTTTCAGGATCAGTACTGGGCTCAAAGATGCAGCACTGAGGTCTCTCCTGATAACAGGTGAGTAAATCGGAATTCGTATTTCGGCTGATTTTAGAGGAATATTTGCACAATGGTGAAGGAAGGGGGTGGGGCCTGAGGTGACATGTCTGCAAACACGCCCTGTGGCGTGTTTTAAGTTGGAGAATTAATTCCTCCTCAATCCCAAGGGTCCCTAGGGGCCAACTAATTGGCTGGTTAACCATCCATCTTGTCCGCCATTGTGGGAGAACGACCGGGGGTCTGCACGGAGACCCCGGAGCCGCTAGCAATCTGCATGGATTGTTAGCACCCGACGAGGAGAGCCGGAGGACGCCACCGATCGGGGGACTCTCCAGGTAAGAGGAGTGGCTCTGGGTGCAAGAGAAAGAGTGAATAATGGATGTCGCAGCGAGCGGATTTTGGTAAAAGAAATCCAAACATTCCGCTATGGAAAGTATTTGAAAGGCACACCAGAAATAACATAGAACAACCACTGGGTGTGAGTTGCTCAATCGGATATTTTTCACAGGATTGAGATCGCATTAATCTCATTGACCACTGTAATGAAGGCTGGAGCAGCCAAAAGGCTTCAGAAAGCAGAGACACTATTAGTGAAAGGAGATGGAACAAATAAAAAAAACAATGATAATAGAACTGGAATACGAACGGGTGAAAAAGAAAAATCAAACTGTTCTTCCAATTGGAGAGACTTTTAAAAAAAGAAATAACGAAAAGCTGGGAAGTAATTACTTTAGAGAAATATATTAAATGTGGACGAGTACCTAGAGGATTGAGAATATTTATTTTACCGAATCATCCAGATACAAAATCGGAGATGTTGGAAGAATGGGGAAACAATAGCATGCAATGCTCTAAAAACATGCTGTTGATAATTATAAAGTATGCAAAGAGAGATATTGAGGAACTCCACAAACAAATAGGAGAGGTAGAAGAATAAATCTTAGCCTTGAGACAATAGGAAGAAAGTAAACAAATGAGTTTCCTGCTGCTAAAGCGGCGATAATGTTATCGCCATTCTTGTGAATATTGCTCTGTATGGGTTTGGAAATTCCATGTAGCGTTAATTTCGATTTGTATATCTATTCCGGCGAGATAAACAGAATGTCGCACGTTTGGAAATTATGCTCAGTCTGGAAATAGTGGAGAAGGGGTCACAGTAGAAAATTCATGTGTTATTAAGTTAACAGAGATGGAAAAAAAGAAGAAATGTTATGTGCACAGTTTGTGGTCTCACTTTTTACACTGAGAGGTAGATTTCAATGTCAGTCAAGGCTGGTGTGGTACTGCGAGGCTTTGCATTTGGGTGTTCTTAGGAAATCTAAGTTGTTAGGGAGCGTCCTTCAGAAGTCATTTTTTTACATATGTGAGAGATAAAAAATAAATGAAAATGTTCTTTGTATATTTTCTGTACGATTTTGTTCACAGTGGTAAAGTAAATGTGATTATTAGTGATAGTAATTCTCACGGTGTGTTCCTCTGCTGAATATACGCAGGCGTTTAAGTGGTCCGGGTGTTATTAGTAGTAGGCTCCGCCACCCCTTTAAGAGAGCCGCACATTTTTTCATCCCAGTTAAAGGTGTTAATATACGTATAGTAAATGGACGATACATAAAAAGTTTTGAATTATACCTTCATTTACTCTGTCTACCTTGCAGCACCATTTTGTGTCCCCAGCAGTACTGTTTATAAAAATAATCTAATACAGCTTTTTGTATTATAAAAATAGCACTTATAGGTTTATTGGCATATTGGTAGAATTTGTACTATATAAAGAATGTTGCAATCAGTTTCAATGGTATAAAAATGCACTGTATTATGTAGGAAATATTACATATGCATAGGTTGTGATGTCATTTTTTTACTGTAAGGTACATTTGAGTATAAGTGAAAACAGGTGATATACTGCGAACCCGTTCAGAATGTGCACAGATTACATAGAGAGTAAATGGACAAAGTAAACGTGCACGTTGTTTTGTGTATGTATGCATAATTTGAATCATTTGATGATACTTTAAGACATAATCTAAACACTATTTCTGCTTTACAATTGGGTACAGTGCAGAGTGTTAGTAGTTAGTGACTAGATGCTGGTAAAGGTATTATTTATTGCCTCGTTCAGTACGAAATAAAGTTGGAGAGGGCGTTTCTTTACAAGAGATATTTTATAAATGTGTGAGAGATAAAAAAACTATTAAAAATGTTCTTATTACATTTTCTATACAATTTTTCACACTAGTAAACTAACTGTGATTATAAGTGATGAAAATTGTTAGGGTGTGTCTCTGTGCTGAATATACGCAGGACTTTAAGTGGACTGGGTGTTACCGGTGCTGAACACTGCTACCCCTTTTAGACACCCGCATTTTTTTCATCCCACTTAAAACCCTCAATATACGTATATTAAAGGAATGGTACAATAAAAGTTTAGGGATTACACCTCTGTTTCCTCTCCTCATGTGTCATCCCCATTTTGTGCAACAAACAGTAGTGTTTAGAAAAATTAAGTAAGAGAGCTTTATTTAGTATGAAAATAGCACTTATACCTTTATTAGCATGTTCATGGGATCTGTAGTGTAAAGAAAAGGTTGTAATCAGTTTCAATGGTACAAAAGTGACGTAACATATGTTTGAAAGATTACATGGTTTTAGGAGTAAGGTATAGGGGTAACAATTAAGCAGTATAGTTTGTTATGTTTAAACTAGTATGTAGTTTTGTAAATCAGATACGGCGTTGATTTGTGCAGCACACAGTACACCCACAATGACCCTGGAACATGTCCCTGAATGCCTTGGCACACTGCAGCACACATCCAAACGCCAAGTAGGCCCCCATCCACAATGTGGACAGAGTGCCCCCCCTATCACCAACATCACAACCTACCCTTGCACATATGCTGAATCCAGCAAACCGATACCAAAGGGGATGATGGACGGAGCGCCTGAGCTAATCAAACACTCACCCCCAGTCAACTGATCTGGGTTTAATCCATCATCATTCTTTAGCTCACTCCACCACCCCAGTTCAGACATGGCCATATGCAAATCAGTCATGGGAACTCATGGGAACAGTCCAGCCCGAACTGCCAAGCCATGTCTTCCCTGGACCGGAAACAAGCATCCTGGAACCGGTTTCTGGCTATTCAGCCGTCATCAGCCAGGCTAGCTTGAATCCAGTGGCAAAGTGAGCAAGGGACCCACGTCTGGGCATACCCTGCCAACTTAGGGCAAACAAAGCGATACCAAAGGGGATGATGGACGGAGCGTCTGAGCTAATCAAACACTCACCCCCAGTCAACTGATCTGAGTTTAATCCATCATCATTCTTTAGCTCACTCCACCACCCCAGTTCAGACATGGCCATATGCAAATCAGTCTGACCCTGTGCCTCATGGGAACAGTCCATCCCAAACTGCCAAGCCATGTCTTCCCTGGACCGGAAACAAGCATCCTGGGACCGGTTTCTGGCTATTCAGCCGTCATCAGCCAGGCTAGCTTGAATCCAGTGGCAAAGTGAGCAAGGGACCCACGTCTGGGCATACCCTGCCAACTTAGGGCGAACAAAGCGATACCAAAGGGGATGATGGACGGAGCGCCTGAGCTAATCAAACACTCACCCCCAGTCAACTGATCT
Organism: Calotriton arnoldi; assembly: GCA_963921515.1. Lineage (NCBI taxonomy): Eukaryota > Metazoa > Chordata > Amphibia > Caudata > Salamandridae > Calotriton > Calotriton arnoldi. The sequence goes on along the minus strand of CAWUFW010003439.1, from coordinate 366,581 downwards.
GGGTTTAATACATCATCATTCTTTAGCTCACTCCACCACCCCAGTTCAGACATGGCCATATGCAAATCAGTCTGACCCTGTGCCTCATGGGAATCCAGCAAACCAGCAGATCCGTGACCCACACTTACTATGCAAGTAACACTGCATTTCGGATAGCATAGGGGCTGCGCAAAGAAAATGACATGGCCCACGAAGCGAGATGGACGGATCCAAGTGCGGATCACATCCTCAAAGGAGCAGGTCACACTCCGACGTGTCCGCGTGCAACCACAACCCATGCCTTACAATACACGCAGCAGACCAACAATGCACCAGGCCACAAAATAAGTCCGCAAGCACACATCACCCAAGTCAAAAGCAAAACAGGCTCCGAAAAGCACACAATACAAAGGCACCCCGTCTGAAGGGGAGAAGGCTACACGAAATCAGAGGTGCAGGGGCAATTCCCCCACAATGCAGCCCACACACATAGCAATCACAGAACATCAGCAATCAAGGCAATGTGGTACAAAACTCCCCTCATACGCGTTCTGTGTCCAGTGTGTATGGCCGGGTGATGGCTGCATGGCTGTGTGCCCTTGACACATCAGACTGCGTAGGTGACGGGGCTGCATCAGATGTCGTCCAGCACCTATGCAAAAACAATGTCTGGCTCACAGAGGCGGAGCTTGCCAAAGGGATACACCCCCATTGCACATGCGACAGTCAGTTCTTTCCTGTGTTGGGACGAGGCTCATTGTGGCACACGAGTGGACAATCTTTACAACACACCTCACAGTTAGACACCAGTGGAGTGGCATAGGCTTTATTGGCATGTGCGTGTCAGTACGGACAAGGCAACGGCCACAACAGGCACAGACATGCTTAAGACACTTACACGCAGCATGGGTACATGTCGAGGGGCAGATGATGTTGGGGCTCAAATGGACAATATTGATCACATATGGCAATGCTCACAGCCCACCTTGCCTTGCTGGACGAGTCATGTGTTGTTTGGCGCCTGCACAGTGCCCCGTGTGAGGGGGCACGACTGACTGTATGTGGGGTCTGCATGGTGCTCTGCCTCCGGGGTGCGGCAATTGTCTGCTCTGCCGACAGTGATCAGGTGTGAGGGTCCGACAAGTTCTCATGTCGTGCTACATCGCCATGTGTGTGCTCTCACCCAGCAGAGTGTCCCAATTGGCAATGTTGCGAAACGACGCTGTGTTGCTCGGACCATGGACCTGCGTCGCCTTGGACAGGTGTGTGTGCACACGCGTTATTCCACGCACATGCATCCACAGCCCGACCGACGGGAGACGTGTGCTCTGTTTTGGTGAGATATGTGAGCAATCACCACTGTGCAACAAGTTGTTGGGCCATGTGCTGTGGGTGGCAATAGGATGTGGCTGCAGGTACGTAGTTACTCGTCCATGAATGCCCGTGCAGCTTCATGTGCAATGTGTTTCAATAGTACGTCGTTGTCGTGTTCAAGGAATACCAGGGTGAGCCAATCCAATAGGTTGTCCGGGCAGGTGTGCTTAGCCCACGCCGTGTCACCGATCCGCAACACAGCCCAATAGGGAAGCGCCTCGATGTGGTCACTGCAGACGAGAAATTGTGCCATCTCCCATGCACAACTACCAATACATACGCAGTATGTCAAGGCATCCCATGCACGGCTGTCTCGGTTACACTCCTGTTCGTGATCCAACAGGGGGCGCAAACACAAGTCATAGTCCAATTAATCAACAGTTGTGTTGGCTAGGCAGAGATCCATGGGACACTCGAATGTGCATGTTCGGCAGTGGAACCAGGGCTGGGCGCAGGTGATGTGGCCAATGCGGAAGCTGAGCCTGTAACTGATCCGCAGCACTGCCAGTGGCAGTGCGCCCAGTAAATGCAGCATACGTGCACGGTACTGTTCCACGTGACGGGTGTTGTGCATGTGCCCGGTATGGCCTGCCATTGCATTGGTGCATCTCGTGAACAGGCACTCTTCTGGACTGCGGCTGTTGTGTGGAGGATATGCCACAGCTCTGAGCAATAATTTGAATGTGTGTGCAAAGTTGTGGGACATGGGTTGCTGTTTCCGTGGGTGTCAAGGCCTTCCCATGCGGGGGTACCACAGGCAGGGGCTTCTATGTGTGGGCTGTGGATAAGTCGGATGGTTTATGTGTGGAATGCGTGGTGTGGGAGTCGTCCCCATCTGCCATTGTATCTATATCAGGGTGTTCCAGGCGCGTTCGGGACCAAGGTCAGAGGTGCAGGTGTCCTCCCGGCTTCTGCATTGGGACAATGGTGCTTTCATCCCTGATGTTTGTCTCACTACTACTTTCGTTTTGGGAATGTGATGTGGCTTTGGCGCTGAGATTGGGACACGGCCTTGGGCTCATGGTGTACGGATGGCGATGCACACACATATGTTGGCATGTGGAGCCAGGTGCCCGTGCGTCCTTGCGCTGCTTGTGCTATCTCACTCCATCTCTCTCCCTCGCTCTCTTCCTCTGTTTCGTTTGTTGCGCGCATGGCACACCATCTTGTCTTTGATTTCGTCTACCGGGCTGTGTGCTACGAATTGGCCAGTGGGAGCAGCTAGGACTCATCCTAGGGGTTGTTTCTTCTTTTGTTTGTGTGGTGTTTTGTGTTGGTGGTTGCATTGCTGTATGACTGATTCTCCATTTTCTGGTCTTGCATGTATGTTTATTTTGCTGCTTGTGCGACATGAGGCAAGATGTTTGTTTTGGGGTTGGTGGTGTTGGTGTGCAATTTCTTAGTCCGGTGTTGGGGGTGGTGCCGGGGGGTGGGGGTGTTCCGGGTGTGGGATGGGGTCCTGGGGTGTTGGCGGTGGGTGTTGTGGCCCTGTTGGGTGTCCGGGCCGCATGATGTGTTGCTCCATGGCATCTGTTGCCCTTCGGATGTGGCCCTGGGCTGTGCTTCCTTTTGTGGTGCTGGCTGCCGTCCAACTTTACACCAGGTCAGAGCAGGTGTAAATTTGCTGGTGCTAACGTGCCTTATCGCCCGGTTTGTGTTTTTATCGGGGATGTGGCTGGTCGTTGTGAATGTTGAGGTGTGCTGTTGTCTCGGCTTTTGTCACGGGAACGCCTACTCTGCATCTCATTAGCGATATTTGCGAGGGTCGTCTGTGGCGATGTTTTTTGAGGCTGCTATCGCGGGTATACTGGTGCTGTGGGCTGTTAACACCGGCTTGTGAATGGGGGGGTAAATTTATCACGAGTTTGGCTGCGGTAAAGTGCCGTTAATTCGGCGATGGCTCCTTGTAAATATGTCCCTTAATCTTTCCCCCCTCTCCATCTCCATGTTGGTGGTTTTTATTGCTGTCTAACAGTTGATCTGTACTTGCTTATGTACATCCACAATGAAATGTAAGCCTGTACCATATTTTTGCTAATATGGTGCAGTGTTATGCTTGCTAAGTTGCCGATAGAAGTGTTAAACTAATAAGGGTAACGTTTACATGTGCCATTTAGTTGAGAATATCACTCTTAAGTATACAGATAACAATTTTATAAAATAGTATCTACAAAGTTATCTGTAGTGGGTTGCAGAGGAAGTGGCGTGGGACGGTGGGGTGCATGGGATGGGGGTGGGGCGAGGGGAAAAGTAGGAGGTAGTGGAGTCACATATAAAATGGGAAGGTGAATCTAAATAATACAATAAATACGTGCTGTATGTCGGATGACACTACCTGCCACCCTACTGTTCCCTTATTCCGCTCCAGTATCATGCAGCATTTCCTCTGCAAGCCGCCACTGCAACTTATATAATTGTATGTGATTATTTTGACATATTGAACACATATAACAAATAATTGAAACTTTTTTTTCATTCACAGAAAATTATTTTGTTTGGATTAAAAATTGAAAATGCCTAGAAGAACTGAAAAAAAAGGAAAAACAAAAAGGCAATCTACTTAAAGAAAAGTCAAAAATGTGCATTAGAAGAAAATCAGAGCACTACAAAAATAGTTTCTTCTGGTAAAAACAATAGACAATTTCTAAAAAAAGTACTACGAACATTTAATGAAAATAACATCACACAAAGGAAAAATAAAAGATTTTCAAGTAAGGAGAAGCAGACTTCGACTTCAAATTGCAAGAAAAAAAAACATGGTAAGGAAAGGGTATTTGTTACCCGTAGACAAAAACAATTTCAAGAAATTCGTCAAAGAGTTTTTTCGAAATAGAGTAATTCAGAATTTAATAAAAGGATGACACAAATATAAAAAGAAAGTGCTGCAATTGAAACAGAAACAGCGTGTTGAAAGCATAGTGGATACTGCTTTTAAGTTAAAACAAAAAATATTTAATTTCATTTTGAAGAGGATGAAACTGTTGGATAAAACAATGAAGATTCTGAAAGACAAAAGTAAAAAAAAAAAACGTGTGAACAGAAGCAACTTTTGTAAAATCTTCAGTGGAAAATGGAAACATACATCTAATGGTGAACCTTTTTTTAATGAAGAGAGTTACTTCCAAGAAAATAGTTTACCATTTGCAGTTCATACTGGAGGTTGTTGCTACGAAGTTCAGAATGGTTGTCCTGTTGCCAAAGAGGAAATGGTTACTATTAGTGCAGAACAGTTAATAGCTGAAGAAGTGCAAGGGAAACGCACACAAGCTCCTGTGTATAAGTGGGGTTGTAGCAGTATTTGTAGTATTCGACAGGAATCTATTGATATAATGCAAAATTTGTTACGAGAATATACACAGAAAAGTGTAAAACAGAAGATTAGGTTGTTACAAACACTTGATCCTTGTAATGTAAGAAAATATACTGAGAAACATGGGCATTCTCTGGCTTGTCTTTCAAGAAAAGTGTGTAAAAGTGTTTTTCATCACTTAAGGATGTTAGCAGTACACCATTCAGAAATGCGGAAGTTTGTAAGGAAACTGTACTATGTAAAAGTCCTGCATTATGTTTAGGTGAACTAAATACAGCTCTTTTACACAGTTTTTTATCAGATGTACAAAAAAGTGTGATGATATTGAGTTCCGATATTTTGGTTCAGAAGAGCAGTGTATAGAAAGTGAAAGTTTGACAATTACAGATGTTGAAGAAGATGGGAAAGTGATTATAATTGATCAGTTTGCAGAAGAAATTGGAAAGTTTAACATAGTGTGCTCTCAAATTTCAAACTATGGAGGTCATTACGATGACGGGCGGACAAAGTCCGCCCGCCACCGTAACGGAATGCGGGACCGTCCGCAAGGGGTGCGGCGGTCCCGCACCTGACATTAGGATGCCACTGCCACCGTGGCGGTGGGACACTCTATTCCCAGCATTGTGGCGTGCGGTGCTCACCGCACCGCCCGCCACAATGCTGTGAATGCACGTTGTGCATTTGCATGCACAACGTGACAGGCACCGCGCGGTGCCTGCCACCTTGTGCATACAAATGCAGGGGGGTACCACAGGTACCCCCCCATGTGCACCCCCCACCCCCCCAACATCCTGGGGGCCCGCTACGGGCCCCCAACAGCGAAGACCGCATGCCTTTCCATGGGGCAACGCCGCCATGGAAAGGCTGATCTCCGCAGGTATTGTAATATGGATGGTGGTGTCTGGCAGACACCGCCACCATATTAACCTTGATTTCCGCCGGTCGACGAGTCGACCGGCGGAAAAGCGGCGGACGGTCTTTCTGTCCGTCGCGGACCCCCCAGCCATCATAATATGGCGTGGGGTATTTGCTGTGTGGATGGCGGGCGGATCGCCCCGCCGGGCCGGCGTTGACTACCGCCGGTCCGGCGGGGCGATCCGCCCGCCATCGTAATGACCCCCTATGTTTGTGTTTGTTGTCGACGTACTAATTATAAAATTCAAACTAGGAATGTTGATTTGTATTTGAAATCTGAAAAGAAGAATAATGATAAATGGAAAAAATTTGCAACTTACTTGTTAGTGGAAGGTCAATTTGAGTTAGGCAGTGATCAACGTATTTGTAAATATTGTTATAACAAATTAGAAGAGAACAAAATGCCCGGTAGAGCAGTACATAATAAGTTAGAATTAGTAGCTATTCCGGAGGAACTGGCAGATTTGAATACATATGAGTCAGTTCTAATTCAATCTGTTCATCCATTTCAAACTATAATTCGCATGGAGCCTAAAACAGGTAAACTGCCACCAACAGACTTACAAAGAGGGCTGAAAGGAAGAGCAGTGTACTTACCTTTGGATTTTAAGAAAAATATTGAAATTGTTGGTGGAGACAAAGATGAAAATGAAGCAGTAGTCATTCTAGTAAATGGAGTACCAACAAAGAGTCGGAAAATATGGCAAGAATTTGTGGATGTTAAAAAAACTTCAAAAGGCTACGTTATATCTTGTGGAGAATAATATTTATTATAAAAGTGTAAATGTGGAACAACAGGTAATAAGTTTGGAAGATGAATCTGAAATTTCAAGTGGTGAAATAGAGAAAGTGGAGAAGTCAAGGAGTGAAGATATTTATGAACATTACACAATATGTCCTCTACATTCAAAAGAAGTAATAGGAAACAGTATTGAGTTATTTCAAATGAAAAAAGCAAAGGGAACTCCAATGAGTGTATGGGAGAAAAGCTTAGAAGCTCGTTGCTTTCCACAGCTGTTTCCTACTGGAGAAGGTGGCGATATGATGACCGACCTGTACGTATTCCAGCTTCAGAATATCGCTCAACAAGATTATACTCTGAAGATCCTAGATTCCGGCAGTGTATACCATATATATTTCACCTTTTGAAAGTGATCTGTCTTCTCTGTCCTATGCAGTGAACCACATACTGAAAACTGGAGTTCATCAATCACTTCTTTCAGCGAAAGAGTTTGTGGAGAAAGTTCAAGAAACAGATGAAAATTTAGAAGCACAGTTAATTAATTTGATGGCATGTCAATGAGGAACAAATGAGTATTGGTATCGTCGTCATGGAGAACTGAAGTGTTTGTTACGGAACTTAGGTACACCAACATGGTTTGTGACACTTAGCTGTGCAGAGTATGCATGGGAAGATTTGCTTGAATTTCTACGAGAAGCAAATTCCAATATAAAGAATGTTGAAATGAAGACTCCTGGAGAACTGTGTTCTTTGGATCCTGTAAATGTGTGCAGATATTTTAATCATAGGTTTCAAGCTATGATGTCTTTCATCTGCAATAAAAAGAATCCACCTCTTGGAGAAGTTGCCGATTTCTTTTGGAGAAAGGAGTACCAAGCGAGAGGTGCTCCTCATATACATATGCTTTTGTGGATCAAGGATGCACCTAAATTTGGAACTGATTCAGATGAAATAGTATTGTCTTTCATTGAACAGTATGTGACATGTGAGATTCCAAGAGAAAGAGGAGATAGAAGCTTGAGACAGCAAGTTTTACGTTTCCAAAGTCACCTTTGTGGAAAGTTCTGCTGACGAAAATACAAGTCTAAAGGAAAATGTTATACCAAGTGTCGGTTTGGATTTCCACGTCCAGTAATTTCTAAAGGAAGAGTAAATTATTTTTTTTCTTCTGTAAAGCACACAATAATTCGCAAATCTCCAAAGAATACCTACAACTTGAAAAGAACAGAACTGTCAAAGTATATTAATGACTACAATCCGGTTATTTAAGAAATGTGGAATGCAAATATGGACATCCAGTATGTTGCAGACAACTCAATTGCTGTTGCACGCTACGTTATATCATATATAACGAAATCAGAAAAAACCGAGATGAAACAAATGTAGGAAGAAATTGCACAAGAGAAAAGCCTTAGCAAAAAATTGTACAGCTTTACTTTGAAAATGCTTTCCCACAGAGAAATTGGATCGTATGAATGTTCAGACCGCTTGTCCTCTTCAAGTTTATATTCAAAATCACGAGGGATCATTTGGGTAAGTTTAGGTCTTGCCTGCTCACGAAATAGAGTGTTGAAATCATTAGAAGAAATTGAATACTTAGCAGCAAATGAACCAGACAGTACAGAAATTCTTAAAACTAATATGTTGGATACATACTATCCGAAAAGGAGTCGACATCTGGAACAGCTATGTCTGTATGAAGTACTTCAACATTACAGCTTCAAAAGAAATGTTAAACAGAATTTAAAACAAGGAAAATATGCAGTACTTGGATGTCATGGATGTTTAGTAAAACACACAAAAGGTAACCTTATCAACCACAAGAAACTCAGTTGTGAAACTCTAGACAAGCGAGAATTTTACTATTTAGCACTTCTCCAACTGTTCAAACCATGGCGTACCGAAAGTGAATTACTTGGAGATTTCGACTGCTACGAAGATTCTTTTAATGCATGTAAAGATAGCATTGCATGTTCAATTTTCCCTACATATTTAAAAATGTTGAATGATGAAGTTGAACAGGAAAAGACTATTACAGCTGAAGTTGCAAATGAAAGTTCTCAAGATAGTCAAAGTTCTGGTCCATGTAGTCAAGATCCACTTGGACAACCAATAGTGGAAAATAAAGCAGCGATTGCTATGTATGAAGTGGAAATTGCAATGCAACAAGCACAAGAGGAGAATATTACATTGGAAAAGTTAGAAGAAGAAGTAAATATTGAACAGAAAGAAATATATGTACAAGTGAGAGAACAGATAGAACATGGTTTGTTGCATGAAAAAAAAGAATGTGTATGTTCATCATTTAAACCTATTCTGATGTACATCAGTGGTCAAGCTGGAACGGGTAAAAGTTTTTTAATTAAAGTTTTGACCAGTTATCTTAAAAAACTACTGGTTCACATTTATCTTGTGTAGTAACAGCTCCAACTGGATTAGCTGCGCACAATGTTAAAGGAATTACTTTGCATAGATTACTAATGTTACCAGTTGAGCATGATAATAATTAGAATATCAGAAGTTGTCTGGAGAAGCTTCTTATGAAGTGTCAAGAGTGCTGAAGAAGATGACATTTTTAATTATTGATGAGGTGAGCATGGTCTCAAACTTAATGCTTGCTTTCGTGCATTTAAGAATGCAACAGGTATTAAAAACAGATTACGACGTTCTCTTTGGAGGAAAACATTTAATTGTATTTGGAGATCTGCTACAACTAACTCCTGTAAAAGGAGAACCAGTCTTTAAAACTCTTCTACATGAAGACTCTAGGAAATCTTTGGGAAGTATTGGAAATGTGAATCTCTGGGTAAATTTTGAATATAAAGAACTCACTCAGAATATGCGACGAGCAAGTGATGAAGATTATGGAAATATTCTGAAAGATGTAAGAATTGATGTTCTAAGCAAACATGGTAAACAAGCTTTACAAAGTCGTCTACTAAAGAACTTGTTTACAACTGAAAACACACCAGCAGGAGTACTGAACAAGAACATTGCAGAAAAAAAGTCAATACTTTGCTTAATGCCTACACTGGAAGAGTGTTCTACATTTAATCAAGAGCTTCTGAAATTGGAAAATCAAGAAATAGTTAACATTGAAGCTATTGATAAAATCGAGCATCAAGGAATAACAATTCTTCTTTCAAATAAACTACAGACTAAGGGGTCGATTCCGATCTCGGTCGGTAGGGCTCCGAATCGGATTCGGCTTCACCGGATCCGAGTCGGAGGCTTTGTTTCCGACCGATTCGTACAGTCGTCCGAGCGAGCAAGTACGATGCGAGTGAACGCGAAATCGCCGACCGACTCGTTTCCGGGTCCGAACCACTCCGTCTGACTCGTTCGCACTCGATTCGTGGCGCGCAATGGAGACGTTTTACGACCGAGCCAGTACGATGCACGATCCGGACAGCCGGATCGAGTCGGAGCCCCTGACACGAAAAAGCTCCCGGACGCGGACTTTGGGGGTCCATGCCGGACCCCCCTTCACCCATAGCCATACGAGTCAGACACAGGGGGGACCCATGGGTCCCCCCTATACATGCATGTACGGTGCGGATGGCACCAACGCGTACCCACTACAGGGGGCCCCCTTGTGCGCAACGTACCCATTGAGTCAATGGGAGCCCATGTACACGTCGTACGACCGGCTCCCATTGACTTCAATGGGAGTCCGACCGAACCGAGTCCGGCAGCATACGGCCGCATCGTACTCGTTCGGTCAGACTGCAGAGGTCCGGCTCGGTCGGAATACAATCCGGATCCGGATCGGTTGGAGAGCTTTCCGACCCAGATCGGAATCGGCCCCTAAATTGGATTCTTTGGAAAAGTCTGTATCAAAAACTGCTGGCTTAGAATTTTTTTTCGATGTATGTATAAACTGTCGGGTAATTTTGAGGCGTAATTTGAATATAGAACAAGGTTTAGTGAATGGAGCAATAGGGAAAGTTGTTGAATTTGTAAAATATCAAAACAGAAATGCAATTGAATTCTTGAAAATTAAATTTGATCAGATTGCAGAGGTGAAACAAATTGGGCATTGTGCTGTACGTTTTTTGCTGGTAAAAGACTTGTATGTTCGTAGAAAACAGTTTCCTTTCTGTTTAGCATATGCAATAACCATTCATAAATGTCAAGGTTTAAGTGTAGATAATGCTTTAGTAAATGTTGGAAGAACTGTTTTTAAAGAGGGAATGGCATACGTTGCATTATCTCGAGTTAGAACATTGTCTGGTTTGTATTTAATTGATTTCGATGAAAACAAGGTTAGTGCTGAGGTAAATTGTGTAAGAGAATATAATCGTTTAAGAAGACTGTCAGGAAAAAAGATTATGTTCTGCACTTTATACTTTATTTGAACAATTGAGAACTGACAGAAGTAAGATCCATACTGTTTCTGGTATTCGAGAACTCTTGGATACATGTACTGGATGTTTAACGTTCAGTCCTAATATACAACAAGATGCACAAGAGTTTCTGATGGTTATGCTTGGAGTATTAGAAGATGAAGGAATCCAGATTGAGAGTTTATTTGGACTCAGTTACAAATGGGATCACAAATGTGAACAGTGTTCAATAACTTCTAGTACTATAGTTGACAGAGAACGATTTCTATATTTAACAATACCTGACTGCAAATCTGTACCTTTTCCGAAATTAGTAAAAGAAGCAAATCATGATATGAAATGTTCTCGTTGTCAATCAGAAATGTTATCTACATTATGCCTAGAAAGATATGGAATATATGTAATTTTAATGCTACAACGCTGTAGACCAAATGGAAGAAAAGTGGAAACGAAAATTAAAGATTTTGTTGCTAGTCAAGTATCTATTTCTGGAAGAACATTCACAACACTGGCTATTGTTTTCCATGCTGGAGCTACTACCACATGTGGACATTATACTGTATATTTAAAATGTAATAATGGTTGGAGTCACTGCAACGATACACACTTGGAAATAAAATCGAGATTGCCTTAATAATTACCCAACTCATACTTGATATTTCTTAAGCAAAAATTTTAGATACATTATTCGGCCTAGAGGGAAAATGGGAAGATGCTTTAAGGAATTTATACTGGATGATTTCAAGAAAAAAATTCTACACATTATTTGGCCTTGGCGGAAAAATGTGAACAGAAACTACAGAGTAAAGGTAAGATTTAAAAATTGGAAATAGTATTGAATGTGTTATTTGTGTTGATTTCGTATTGTGGTTGCAAGAATTAGTCATTTGTTTTTTTTTAACAATCTAGTTGATTGTTTTTTTTTCCCAGCTGTTTATGATGATACTACACTGACATCACTGTGAATAGTGAAGTTGAGTAGAATCTGAAAACAGCAGAAAAAGGGACAAAAATATGTTTTCAAAATGTTAAATTATGTTGTATTATTTGATAAGTAACACTGTAATTTCTGAAATATATTACATTACACAACAGTTTTACAGTTCATTTTCTTTTCTGTAGTGGAAAAGTTAGAAAAAACAGTACTAATGACAAATAGCAGAATAGTAGTTTAATATTTAAAAAACCTTAGAAATTCACTAACTATAGTTAGAAATTAGCATTTAAAAAACCTTAGAAATTCACTGAAAAAACCATAGGTTTTACAGACGTTATAGTTAGAAATTAGCATTTAAAAAACCTTTGAAATTCACTGAAAAAACCATAGGTTTCAGGGACGTTATAGTTAGTTGGACATTTCACTCATACAAAACCATAGAAATTCCACCGTTATAGTTAGTTCAGCTAACTATAACTCGCGCCCCCGCAATGCACTGCTGATGACGTCACATATTACATCATTCATGATATGGTCAGTGACATCACTGATGACATCACTGATGACATGTCAAATGACATCACTGATGACATCATCCACGTGAAAATCTGATGCACCTCCTCACACCTGAATATAACCTTTGATACACCAACTCTAAAATACAGACTACCAATTTCGAAAAAATAGACACATCAATACCAGTTACTAAATACGCACTGACTGGTTCCTAGGTCTACACACACATCCACTCATTCACCCATACAGTCATTCATACATGTAGTCACACATCAATACAACACTATCATATGCACTCATACACCTATACAGACACTCACACACTGCCACATATCCAGACTTACTCACACAGCTAGTCAGTCATGCAAAGAATCAATCATACTTCCATTTACTAACCTATACAGTTATACAGACACCAGCTCACTTATTCATACAGATACTAACACATAATTACTCTGTTATAGAATCACTGATACAAATACACACTCATCCATGCAGCCACTCTCACAATTACTGACTCTCACATATAGTTATTTATATACACCATCACCCACATATACTGCCTTTTACATATGTAGTTAATTGCACATGTACCACTGAAACATCCATTCACTCACCAACACACCCATACACACACTCACCCACCCATACAGCTGTTTCCACATGCACTCTTGAAGCCATACGCCCAGTGAATTAACCACTCACACATCTATGCACAGTCACACACCTCCCACCCACACACACATACACACTCAGGCAGCCATACAAATACTCAGGCAAGCAATCAATAAGTCATATAGACACTCATGCAGCTACTCACCAACCCATGCAGCAGTTTACACAACAACAGACAGACTGATACAGACTTTTACACAGTTTAGTCACTAACCTATGCATTCAGTAAGACACATTTAATCACTCACTTATACAGTCAGTCACGTACCTAGTAAATCCTCCATACAGACACTTATACAACCACTCATTCTTCAATACAGCTTGGCATATATATAAAACAAATTTAAATTTTACAGAAACACACAGTCACTGGATGATGTCATCAGTGATGTCATTTGAGATGTCATCAGTGATGTCATCAGTGATGTCACTGACCATGTCATGAATGATGTAATATGTGACGTCATCAGCAGTGCATTGCGGGCGCGAGTTATAGTTAGCTGAACTAACTATAACGGTGGAATTTCTATGGTTTTGTATGAGTGAAATGTCCAACTAACTATAACGTCCCTGAAACCTATGGTTTTTCAGTGAATATATATATATATATATATATATATATTCCAAATGAGTTGCTCCTCCTGGGAACTCCGCCCGTAGTGCGGTGGCGCGATCAAGCCAGTAGAGCAATGCCGGCATATAGATAAGTCCACAGTTGCAAATAAGCACGCGCTCTCAGATTCCTATTAAAAGTTTTTAATGAAGTTCAAGGTTACGCGTTTCGGGAGCAAGCTCCCTTGATCACACACTGAACCAAGTGTACACCAAGTGAATACATAGACTCAGTACAGGGGAAATGAAATCGACAAAGGACTGCACGATACCCAGCTACCAGCGTGGGAGTGGCGGCCATATTGGAGTGACTAAAGTCAAATTAGATGGCACCATATTAAAAGAAATCATATCAACAATTCCTGTAAGAATAACAATAAATATGTTATACCAAAACGGAAATCCATTTCAATACATGGTAAATCAATATCAAAATAAATATAATGAACATTAATCCACATCATGCTGAAATGCAGCTAGCTCGAGACCGGAGGTATTGGTCTACCGTACTGCATGGTACTTGAAATTTTCTTGCCACTTGGCGATCAGAAACAATGTAATTTACACGCTCTGTCGGTTTGCCCTCCAGTCTCGAGCCTACAGCAGCCGCCGCAATGGTAAACATGCACAATGCGACCGCCACAGTGGCGGTCGCATTGTAATTGCACTTGCGGGACCGCCGCCATATAGGCGGCCGGTCTCAATCCCCGTGACGATGGCGGACGGGCTGAAGTCCGTCCGCCATCGTAATGACCCCCTAAGTCAGGATGAAAATGTAATGCAGTGGTTGGTGCTGTCTAAATGAATAAGATTTTATTACTACCCAAAGAATCCCTGTTTAGAAAACTTAGAATTTCGAAAATTAAAAAAAAAAAATAAGATTCTAATTCTGTGCCTTATTGTTTTCTTTGTAGCTCCATGATGCCATTTCATTCCATACTGTGTTACATTAGAAGGATTGTAACTTATGAACTGCAAGTAACAAAAATATCTGCTACAAAAGTTATAACCCAGTGAACTACCTCCAAAAAATAAAAATATGTGACATGCATGTTTTATTTTGCTGTGCAGCAGGCGCTTTAACCCTCAATGCTACAATTGTGATTAGAGAAACCACAAATATCTCCATCAAGTGCAATAACCACCAGAGTTATATTACCATTTATATTCCCTCAAACTTGATGGGAGCACAGAGATCTCTGTAGCAAGTGCCTTACCCATTAACCCTTTGGGTGCTCATGACGGAATGGTTCCGTCATGAGCACCAGTGCTCCTGTGCTCATGACGGAACCATTCCGTCATGAGTACAGGCGCAGGAAAATCCCTCTGCTGCAGACAGTAGAGGGATTTCCCTTTTTTTTTTTGCCTTGGGAGGTGGGGAAGAGCTTCCCCAACCTCCCGAGACCTGTTTGTGGTTTTCATTGTAATGACGATCACGCGCATTTCGCGCTGTCGTCATTGCAATGAAAACAAAACTGAAACTTAGTTTCAGTTTCACAGTTTCGGTGCATGCAGGCCTATCTCAGCCCCGAGCAGCGAAACACATGGGAGAGGTATTGTTGAAAAGGGGAGAATCTCCCCTTTCCAATGGTACACTTCCCTAGTGGATCCTTGCTTGGGGATCACCCCAGGAGGGCGATCCCCAAGCAGGGATCCAGCCACTAGCACCAGCGATGGGGAAGCAGCCCCTTGGGCAAGGGCCTTTGCTCCTCCCATAGATTTTTGCCAGAGCCCCCAATGTGCCCCCCGGGGGGGCAGAAAGCACCCTAGATGCCAGGGATTATTTTTTTATAGGCCATGGGTGGGGGCTGCCCAGAATGGGCATCCCAATGCCCCCACCCTACCCCTCCAAAGAAGGCAAAAGACTTTCTGCCCCCCCCCGGAGGCAGATGGGGACAATAGCCCCTGATCTGCCCCCGGGGGGGGCTCAAAGCCCACTAGGCACCAGGGTTTTTTGTTTTTTTTATATGTAGGGGTGGGGGCTGCCCAGAATGGGCATGCCAATGCCCCCACCCAAAAAAAAATGGTACAGTCGTTCTGCCCCCCCCTGGGAGGCAGATGGGGCAATAGCCCCTTATCTGCCCACCGGGGGGCAGAAAGCCCACTAGGCACAAGGATTATTTTTTTCTCCAAAGTTCGGGGTGGGGGCTGCCCAGAATGGACATGCCAATGCCCCCACCCCCACAAAAAAATGCCACAGTCTTATTGCCCCCCCAGGAGGCAGATGGGGGCAGTAGCCCCTGATCTGCCCCTGGGCGGGCAGAAAGCCCACAAGGCACCAGGGATTTTTTTTTATATACGTAGGGGTGGGGGCTGCCCAGAATGGGCAAGCCAATGCCCCCACCCCAAAAAAAATTTGGAAGGCAGATAGGGGCAAAAGCCCCTTATCTACCTCCCGGGGGGCAAAAAGCCCAATAGGCATCAGGGAATATTGTTCTTTTTTTATTTAGGGGTGTGGGCTGCCCAGAATGGGCATGCCAATGCCCCCACTCCCCCCCCCCAAAAAAATGCCAAAGTCTTTCTGCCCCCAGGAGACAGATGGGGGCAGTAGCCCCTGATATGCCCCCCAGGGGGTGGCAGAGAGTCCACAAGGAGCCAGCGATTACGCTGGCTTTTTTTATGCGTGTGAGTGGGGGCTGCCCAGAATGGGCATACCAATGCCCGACCCCCCAAACAAATAGCCACAGTCTTTCTGTCCCCCTTGGTGACATATTGGGGCAACCCCCCTGATCCCTCCCTCAGGGCGGCAGAAAGACCACTAGGCACAGACTTGTTTTTAGTAATATGCCTACCTGTGGATTTTGAACCCTAGCTCTGCCGGCACATAGGGAAACCTAGCAAACCTGTACATTTTTTAATACTAGACACCAAGGGGAATTCAGGATGGGGTGACTTGTGTGACTCTCACCAGGTTCTGTTACCCAGAATCCCTTTCAAACCTCAAACTTTATTAAAAAAAAACATTTTCCTCACATTTCTGTGATGGAAAGTTCTGGAATCTGCGTGGATCCCCAAAATTCCACCCACCCCACATTCCCCAAAGTCTTCCTAGAGAAATGGTACCTCACTTGTGTGGGTAGGCCTAGTGCCCGCGACAGGCAAGGGCCCTAAACGTATTGTGGAGACTTCAAAATTACCTATCACAAAACGACCTGGTTTTGCAAGGGGGGCACCTGGGTTTTTGGACCCGGGCTCAGCAGCCATCTAGGGAAACCTACCAAACCCACACATTTCCGAAAACTAGATACCCTGGGGAGCCCAATGAGGTATGGCTTGCATAGATCCCCCTAAGATTCCCTAACCAAGATCCCCTGCAAACCTCAAATTTAGCTGAAATCAATCACATTTTCCTCAATTTTCTGTGTGGGAAAGTTGTGGGAACACCAGGCTGACACAAATTTCCTAGCACCTAGCGTATCCCCAGGTCTCCTGATAAAAATGGTACCTCACTTGTGTGGGTAGGCATAGTGGCTGCAACAGGAAATGGCCCAAATCGTACTGTGGAGTCCTCAAAATTACCTATCATGAAACTACCTGGTTTTGTGGGGGCACCTGGTTTTTGTGCCAGGGGCTCGCGGCCATCTTGGGAAACCTACCAAACCCACACATTTCTGAAAACTAAAAACCGTAGGGAGTCTAGTGAGGTATGGCTTGCGTGGATCTCCCAACGTTTTCCTACCGAGAATCCCCTCAAACCTCAAATTTAGCTGAAAAAATCACTTTTTCCACACATTTTTGTGTGGGATCACTGTGCCGGCACAAATGTCCTACCACCTAGTGTTCCCCTTGGTCTACCGAGTACAATGGTACCTCACCTGTGTGGCTGTCCAATGCAGAATCCGCTAAAAATGAATTTTTAAAAATTGTATTTTTAAAAAAATGTAGTGCTTAGAATTTGCGGTGCTATACCTTTTATCCCCATGTTTTTGGCTCTTCCCAGTCACAGGCCTTTGGTCCACCCACACAAGTGAGGTATTATTTTACTCAGGAGAACAAGGGGAATGCTGGGTGGTAGGACATTTGTGTCGGCACGGTGATCCCACACAAAAATGTATGGACAAATTGATTTTTTCAGCAAAATTTGAGGTTTGCAGGGGATTCTGGGTAGGGAAACATTGGGGGATCCACGCAAGCCATACCTCACTGGACTCCCCAGGGTGTCTAGTTTTCAGAAATGTGTGGGTTTGGTAGGTTTCCCTAGATGGCCGCTGAGCCCGGGGCCAAAAACCCAGGTGCCCCCACTTGCAAAACCAGGTGGTTCTGTGATAGGTGATTTTGATGTCTCCACAATACGTTTTGGGCCCTTGGCCTACCCACACAAGTGAGGTACCATTTTTCTCAGAAGACTTTGGGTAATGCGGGGTGGGTCGAATTTTGTGGATCCACGCAGATTCCAGAACTTTCCACCACAGAAATGTGAGGAAAATTGTTTTTTTTTTTACAAAGTTTGAGGTTTACAAGGGATTCTGGGTAACAGAACCTGGTGAGAGCCAGACAAGTCACCCCATCCTGGATTCCCCTGGGTGTCTAGTTTTCAAAAATGTATAGGTTTGCTAGGTTTCCCTTGGTGCCGGCAGAGCTACGGTTCAGAATCTACAGCTAGGCACTTTGACAAAAAAAGGGTCCGTTTTCACTGTAAAAATAATGGGCCTGATTCACAGAACTAACTTACGTCAAAAACGTAAAGTTAGTACTTTTTGGTATTCAAAGAATACACTTACTCATTTCGGTATTCACAGAAGTTAGTAGTCCTAACTTTAGGACTCCTAAATGCCTTCTGTGAATACCGAAAGTCTTAAAGTTAGGATTTTTCTCAGTTTAGGAGTAGTAAAGTTAGGAATGCCTTCTGTGAATACCGAAAGTCTTAAAGTTAGGATTTTTCTCAGTTTAGGAGTAGTAAAGTTAGGAGTCCTTACTTTACTACTCCTAAACTGAGAAAAATCCTAACTTTAAGACTTTCGGTATTCACAGAAGGCATTTAGGAGTCCTAAAGTTAGGACTACTAACTTCTGTGAATACCGAAATGAGTAAGTTCATTCTGTGAATACCAAAATGAGTAAGTGTATTCTGTAAATACCAAAAAGTACTAACTTTACGTTTTTGACGTAAGTTAGTTCTGTGAATCAGGCCCGTGGTGTCCACGTTGCGTTTTGGGCCGTTTCCTGTCGCGGGCACTAGGCCTACCCACACAAGTGAGGTACCATTTTTCTCGGAAGACTTTGCGAAATGAGGGGTGGGTAGAATTTTGTGGATCTACGCAGATTCCAGAACTTTCCACCACAGAAATGTGAGGAAAATGTGTTTTGTTTGACAAAGTTTGAGGTTTGCAATGGATTGTGGGTAACAGAACCTGGTGAGAGCCAGACAAGTCACCCCATCCTACATTCCCCTGGGTGTCTAATTTTCAAAAATGTATAGGTTTGCTAGGTTTCCCTAGGTGCCGGCAGAGCTAGGGTTCAAAATCTACAGCTAGGCACTTTGCAAAAAAAAGGGTCAGGTTTCACTGTAAAAATGTGGTGTGTCCACATTGCGTTTTGGGCCGTTTCCTGTCGTGGGCACTAGGCCTACCCACACAAGTGAGGTACTATGTTTCTTGGAAGACTTTGGGGAATGCGGGGTGGGTGGAATTTTGTGGATCCACGCAGATTCCAGAACTTTACACCACAGAAATGTGAGGAAAATTTGCTTTTTTTGACAAAGTTTGAGGTTTGCACGGAATTCTAGGTAACAGAACCTGGTGAGAGCCATACAAGTCATCACATCCTGGATTCCCCTGGGTGTTTAGTTTTTAAAAATGTATAGGTTTGCTAGGGTTTCCTAGGTGCCGGTAGAGCTAGGGTTCAAAATCTACAGCTAGGCACTTTGCAAAAAAAGGGTCAGTTTTCACTGTAAAAATGTGGAGTGTCCACGTTGCGTTTTGGGCCGTTTCCTGTCACGGGCACTACACCTACCCACACAAGTGAGGTACCATTTTTATTGGGAGACTTAGGGGAACACAGAATTGTAGGGCAACTGTTATTACCTATTGACTTTCGATGCATTTCTGCCTTCCAAATGTAAGACTATGTGTAAAAAAGAAGTCTCTTTGAAAAATGTCCCATAATTCTCATGCTAGTATGGGTACCCACAATTTTGGAGATGTGCAAATAGATACTGTTTCTAAACTCTATATTTTGTTTCCAATTCAGAAATACATAGGTGTCTTTCATACCGATTATTCACTATTTATGCTTTCCCAAATGAATTGCTATATACCCAGTACACAATAAAAAACCATTGCAAGACGTTGCTCAGTTATTGGCTCTGGGTTCCTCGGGTTCTGGGTGAACCTACAAATCCTATATATCTGTACAACCAGAATAGGCCAGCGGATGTAACGGTATATTGTTTTCAAACATCTGTCATACTTTGAAGAAGTTACAGGTGAAAACGTTGGCACAGATGGCTGTTTTTTCAACTCATTTTCAATTTTTCCTATTTCAACTGTTAGTTTCTATGAGAAAACCTTGAAGGATCTACACAAATGACCCCTTTCTGAATTCAGAATTTTGGCTACTTTCAGAAATGTATAACTTTCCAGGATCCATCATTGATTTTATACCCATTTTTACCATTAACTGGAAGGAGGTTGAAAGCACAAAAAATAGCAAAAATAGGCTAAGTTCCCGAAAAATGGTAAAACTGTGTAAAATATTTAGGATTTCTGACAAAATTCTGTCAGTCCCTGAAAGCTGGGAAGATGGTGATTTCAGCACCACAAACCCTTTGTTCATACCATTTGCAGGGAAAAAAACAGACACTTTCATCTGCAGCCCTTTTTCCCATTTTTCCCCCCAAAAAACAAAATGTAGCTGTATTTTGGCTAATTTCTGGGTCCCCTCCAGGGGAATCAACAAACCCTGGGTATCTTTAAAATCCCCATGATGTTGGAAGAAAAGGACGCAAATTTGGCGTAGATACCTTATGTGGTCAAAAAGTTACAGGGGCCTATGCGCGAACTACCCCAAATAGTCAAAAACAAGGGGGGGGGGAGGCCTAGTAGTGAAGGGGTTAAGATGTTTTAAAGTGCACCCTGTTTGTGACCAATTATTTAAGCCAGAACAGATTTATTGTAAAACGACTTGTCCTTGTTGACATGATTGCGCCACTTGCAAGTCCACCCCTTTTCTGCTGCCAAACTTTGACCCCTAATTTAAGGATCCCAGAGTTAATTTTTTCTATTTCCAGCACTGTCTGGATGCAATAATGGAGTGCACACCACTATGCTCGGTTTCACAACAATATATATTAATTCTCCTATCCGGGTCTAAATGTGCCTCCATGGTCTTGGGGCTTCGACAACTCTTGGGTGCATTCTACAAAGTGGTCTACTTGTGGTGCAAAAGGGCCTCCATAAAGTGATTTACTGGTAGTCTAACAGTACCTTCAAGGATTTGGAAAATCTTGTTACAGGACCGACTCCAAACATTTCCCCTTCAGGAAGCACCTTCTCTTGTTCTGTCAGGCAAATTTTGGATCTCGCCCCGATGAAGAATAATGAATGTCAAAGCCAATAGCATGCAGATCGCAAACAAAGACTTGTGCTCTCCAAAAAACTAGACTATTGACAATCAATGACACTCACATCCACTTTTGTATACCGCCTTTTATTTCATGTTTACATGCTGCTGTGACAAATTTAAAGCACATTCTCATGGCACTCACATAAAACATGAAAACTCTACTTTATATGACATCACAGCAAACACCCATCCACCTCGATGCTTTGTAAGATTGGGTCCTACTAGTAGCCTACATGGAAAGTGCTTCGAAGCCTCAATAAGAGATGAAGAAATCATCTTATAAATGCTAAAACATGATTTGATTATTAATGGTAAGGATTTATTTCAGGTGAAGTCTGTGAAACATTAATAGAGCTGGGTCAGAGTCAATGACATGTCGGGGAATACTACAATTATATTGTCGCTCAATGTGGCTGAAGCAGTCTGAGCTCATTTATAGTTTTTGTGTTGTTCGGCTGCACTCCTTTTTAGGTCTCGCCTAGCGTTGCAGCGCAAATGCGCTGCCATCGCTTTGCGAGGCATGCAGTATACACTATAGTGTGGAAGCTTCGTGGAAGCTCCGCCCACTCTCCGGCCCATCTTTTTCATTGGCTTAGGTCCTAAATGCTGCCTTCCTATTGGTTTTGGGCATTGTTAGTCCCTTCTCCTGACGAGCATGCCGTCATTTGTAGCCTTCCACAGCTATCGGCCCCTTTACTCCTGCACTATTTTCTTCCCAGTCTTCCCCCCAAACCCTCCTCCCACAATCGTAACTTCTCGGACCCCCCCTCCCCGCCCCCCTTCCTGCCCGCTCGCCACCGGTACTCTAGGGAGAGAGGTGCCCAGGAGCAGCGGCAGAAAAAACTTGCGGCTGCCACTCGAAGTGCAAGGAGGAAAGCAAAACCGGGCCTCCCGGCTGAGACAGGAACTGGTCTGCTCTTTTGCAACTCTTTGTTCTCTGAGGGTGTGCCCGAAAATCCATGGTCTTACCCCCACCCCCCTTGTCCATGCCTTCTTTACCCCGCCCCACCCCCTTCCCTTGTTCGTGGTGCCTTCTTTTTTGACAAATGTTGCTGTGGGGTACATAATCATTACCATGTATTTATGGACGGTTAACTAATAGCTGCTGGGTGTTTTGGAAGCATCTCTCAATGTGAAGTTTACACAATGGAGTTGCACGGGGGAATGCACACGCCTCCAGCGAGCATTCCACTATCAGCTAAAATAAGGAAGTAATCCAGCACTCGGTTGTATTACTCATCCTGTTCTGAGGAGCGGCGGCCAGCAAAGCAGCAAAAAATAGGCAGGCAGGCTAGATAGCTCAGTGGGTCACTGTCCTCGCCGGAGAGATGTGAGAAAGCTCTTACTCTTGCAGGTTTCTCACTATTTCACCCGCATGGAGAGGATACAATGATTGCCATTTTTACAGCCCTGTGAAACCGAAAAAAGTTGCAACAGTGATATTAAAATAATAGAATCTGACTAAACACAGATTCAGAAACAGATTTTTTGTAAAGCGGTCTCGCAAGATTATCGCTCACGTATAATACTGGCCAAGCCGTTGTATACATTCTATGCTTGGATATCAAATACTTCTCTTAAGTGTGTCTTCGTATATTGATTTTAGAGGGATATCGCTATGTCGAACTGCAGGGACCATGTATCTTTTTGTAAAAAATCAAGGAACACAAATTCCCAGTCCAAAATCCCCCATGTAACTATCTGCATTTTCTATTTCAGAATAGTGTTTACAGCCTTCGCTTCTTGCATTTTTTAAATATATTGTTAAAAAAGTGACATCGGGCTCTAGAATCACCTGGCTTTTAAAATCTCATCCTCTGAGTAGATGTGCATTAAACACGTATTTAATCCAATTGATCCGAACATGGACTTTGTTTTGCACCTTGTGTGCATCCCAGTGCAAGTGACACTTTCTTTCAGCTGCTGTGGTCCACAGTGCCCGGCGTCGGTCACTGTGCTAGTTTACCGCCATTTCATGTTTCATCATCACCGTCCGCTCCCTGCTATTTTCAACAAACGTAACCTGACTTCAGAGACTATTCTCTTTGCCCCAGATTTTCCCTCAAACAAAAGAGTTTATTTCAAGCCCGGACGTTTTTTATTATCACTTTTTGTTCTTTTTTTTTGCTGTTTCTTTTTTTTTCTTTTTTTTTCTTTGTGTTATAGACTGCAGATGTTCTATGTGTTTGAAATAAATAATCAATTTATCTCCCATGATTACGTTGGCATTGATGCATGTCTCCCGGTCATTTTAACCCGTGATTTTGCTTATTCTGATTTAATATGCACAAACTAAGATGGTTATGTTTTGAGAGATTCAAAGGCTCTTCCTGTAGAGGATGCTCCTATGGTCACTGCAGCTCCCCCTCGCCACCCAGGCCAGAGATTGATCGTGAACCCCTTACAATCAACTTATGTCTAGACTAGAGCAACAATCCCCAAAGCGCAGCCGAAGCAACCCCCCTCCCCCCCATCCCCTGGCACTACTGCCGCTGCTGGTCCCGGTTCTGGTGTTGCTGCAGAAGGGCGCCTGCGGGACCGACAGTTCGAGTAAGAGGGAGTGGGGCTGGGGTGAGTGAGATTACGCGGGGCGGGGTGGGTATGTATGCCTGGACGCAGCTCTTAACTTGTATGCAAATACTGAAGCACTTTTATAGCGCGGCTCTGTGGAGTGGCCTTGGACTCCACAGCGCCAGCGACGTTGAAATGCTGGTTCAACGTGCATATTTCATTGGACAGGATGGATACAGTGTGGGAAACAGCTGTAAAGGCTACTTTACCACTGTGCACAGGGATGCGAAGCATGCAGGGCTGCAAGAGTTTGTGATGTCAGCGCTTGGGGGTATGTGTGGCAGACCGTAGGAATGCAGGGTAGGGGAAGGTGTGCATGCTTAATATGCATTTAGGACATGGCTGAGGGTATGCAGTATTAGGGACATGGCATATGATGCATGGGGCAGTGATGCAGAACACCCGAGGTCTGTGCTGAGGGTGGGAAAAACGGCCATCAGTGGAGAGTAGGCAGGCATGGGAGGAAATGCCATGCCAGAGGTACACTGCACAGTGGGCATACTGGGTGGCGGATGCTTGCGGTGATGTACTTTAGGGAGAGTGAATACTCTGGATGGAGGGAGGCTAGGAGTGTTGGAGTGAGGGCTGAGAATCGGACACATGCCCTTATAAACAGTATGCAACAGATATCGGCGATAAAGGCTCTCGGAAGTGAGTGTTTTATGCTTTCTCCAGTTTAAAATTATAGCCGAACACTATAACTTCTTCCACAACTGTTGGAGGTCTTGTGACGTCAGAAGAGAGTGCACGTTTCTCAAACCTGTGGGTCAGGACCGCAGTGGAGGTCTGCAGTCAGGTGTGGTGGGATCGCATCGCCTGGACCCTGACGGAGTCGGGTCATTCCATTCTAGGCTGTAACTAACTTGTAAATCTTCAGAATGTGGGACTCAACCTTTAATAACAACAAGAACACTGGAGCGTAATTAGCTCCGGTGCCTTAAAGAGCGTCACTAGAAATTGCTTCATTCATCTCCCGACTGACAGAAACAGCAATGTCCAGGACATATTTCACATCCAGGCTGGTTTAATCACTGCATTAAGGGTTTAGAGGAGAGCCACTGAGCCAGGGTCTTATTACCAAAGTTAAACTGTCTGCTTTGCAGTCTCCACTGCTTCTGAAGCTAAAGAGTGCTGACAGTTCTGTTATAGATAATCTTGCGACTCCAGTGATATTAATTGCATTTCCTTCTGTTTCTTTGAAAGAATGTCTGACGCACTCTTCAACATTTAAAGCCACTTCACAGAAAACAACATGAGGCTGAATCTGTATGATGGCTTACAACTTCAAAAATGTCTATTTGTCTGCATTGATCCAAGATTAAAAATGTTTTTTGTATTCATCTTGCTTATAGGGTGTGCAGGTAAAAACAGGTCTGTTTACCTTATTAGCTTGCTCTGTGACCACTGCATAAACAGCCCCAGTAATTTTGCAGTTTGCTAGGTGCACATTTATCTTAATGGAGGGCCAAAGATGAGAATGGGAATGTTTCCTCTCATCCGGAACTGATCTCCGTTTTACTTTTTCACAAAAATAAAAAAGGATAAAACTTTTTTCTTAAATATTAATTGCAGTTGTAAATCACACTGCATCACCCAATGTGTAATAATTGTCTAGCTATTCAATCCCTGGCGGCAAAACATCCAGGATATTGTGCTGCATAGCTACACACTTATAAGGTCCCAAAGGCGAGACCGATTGCATTGCAAATGCTTGTTTTGTTTCCTTCTTCTGCATCACCCGAGGGGAGTTCCAGTTCCTTTGCTGGCATTCTGCATTTGTCACACCGTTACTGGACGCCCTTGCCTCCTCCTTCTATTATTTTTATTCTCCCATACTCGCTCTCCCTCCCACTTCTCCCTCTCCTCTCTGCCGAGGTCACGCAGCATCCCTGTGTGCACCAGGTCTGTCATTGCGGTCTGTGTGCCATGTTCTCGTGGCTGTGTGCTATGCCTATAGAAATTATACAATGCATACAACAGTGTGCCAGCAAATACATTAAGGAGGCATCATCAAGCCATAAGTGAAGGTGTGACTTAGGGTATTTCTGAGACAGCAGTTACCACCACTGTTTTGAAATCGCCTGTGACGTGACGATAATAACTTGTTTTTTAAATAGTGCTTTGCGACTATTCATAAACAATGTAAATAACAGGTGGTAGTAGTACCCATGTAACTGCACTGAATTAACTTTGACAGAATTTGTACCGTGAGCCACAAAACTGATGAAGAAGCGTTTGAAGTACGTCTTTTTGGTGACGTGGTTTCTGATCCATTCAAATTAAGCATGCCTTTAACTTTTTGCATGTTTTAGTCGCTAGTTGCCAGAACGCGTTTCAAATCATACTAACACTATATGAATCCCAGCACTGAATAAACATTATTAAAGTCCCACAATAATGCGTCATTTCCTGATTTTACTAGGAAGACACATGTTACATAAGGTCCTGTTTGCTAAAATGATGATTCTCCCGAAATGACGTCACTGGCCCTGAGAAGGAATTCAGCCATAGGGAACTTGAGATTTATTTAAAAGAAAACGAAATTGGAAACTAGGCACAAGAGCGGTCTACGGATAGGTGGAGAGTAAAACAGGAAATGTGTCAGTTGTTGATGGTCGCCCTGCTGTTATGTTATGTTATAAAATGTATTAAGAGCTTGATTATCCGTGAGGGTGTCTTGGCACTGATCACTGTGTGGCAATATAGTACTGGGTTGAGAAGGCCTATAGTGGAGAGTGAAAGAGTCAGGTTTTGAGGGATTTTCTGAAACCCAAGAAGTTGGAAGAAGCTTATTAATGTGAAACGGAAGTTTATTCCAGGTACAAGCGGTGGCCAGCACAAAGCTGCGGCTACCCCAGGTAGCTTGTTTAAAGCTGGGAACTGAAAATGTTTTTGCTGAAGAGGATCTTAGTGACCTAGTGGGCTGGTACCAGTTAAAACTGTTTTTGAGGAATAAAGGTCCTTGGTTGTTCAGGGCCTTAAAGACAAGGCACAAAGCCTTGAAAGTAACTCTCTGCCAGATTGGTAGCCAGTGTAACTTCCTTAAAGTTATAGCAACTGAATGATACTTAGGAATTTTTAGGAGACTCCATGCAGATGCATTTTGCAGAGTCTGTAGCCTGTTTAGCACATGCTTATCGGCAGTTAGGTGCCGGCTGTTGCAGTAGTCCAGTCGTGAAAGAGCAAGGGAGGTCACTAATGTCTTCTGAAGTTGGAGGGGAATACAAGGAAGTTTCTTCTTAATAAGCTTTAAGGTATAAAAGACCTTAGACGTGACTGCATTTATTTGATCAGTGAGAGTCAGCTTCTTATTGATTAAAATACCAACATTACGGACTTTGCTAACAGGCAGTGGAAGGGAGCCATTGTCCTGTGGCCATCAAGTGGGCATCAGGAAGGATTGGTCAGCCGCAAAGAGCAGAACTTCTGTCTTACCCGAGTTCAATTGGAGGCAGTTGTCTGCCATCCAATGGTTGACGGCCTGCATGCACTTGCTAAAGTTGCGTCCAGTTTCTAACAAGTCATTGGCCAGAGACACCATAATTTGAGTATCGTCGGCATAGGATGTAAGGATAAAGCCAAATGACTTGATGAGTTCCGCAAGAGGGGTAACATAAATGTTGAACATCGTAGAGCTGAGTGAAGAACCTTGCGGAACTCCATATGGGAGAGATGAGTGAGATACGAATTTCTCCAATTGGACCGTTTATTAGCGGCCATGAAGAAATGAGCTGAGAAGTTTCCAGGCCCTGCCAGTGACACAGATTATGTTTAGACGATTCAATAATCTGCCATGGTGTACAGTATTGAGTGCCGCTGACAGGTCTAAAAGTATCAGGGAGGCTTTGCATCCTTGATCGAGATTTTCTTATCTCCTCAGTTGCTTTAATTAGACCCATCTCCGTGCTGTGTCTGGAGCGGAAGCAAACTGAGTTTCATCCAGATGATTATTATCAAGGATACATTTTGCTAGCTGAACGTTCATTTCCTTCTCAATAAGCTTGGCAGGCAAGGGGAGACATGATATTGGGCGGTAACTGTTTGGCCCTGGGGGATCGAGAGATGGGTTTTTTAACAGAGGAAGAATCAATGCTTTTTTCCAGATAGCCGGAATGAAACATGTGGTGGAAAATCCTGGTTAGGATGGGCGCTACTGTCTCTGCGATGGAAGTCGCTATCTTTGGTGGACAGGGGTCCTCTGGAGATCCTGATCTTGCTGAACTCGCGTATCTCCAGGCTGGATGTTATATGCAGGTGTGTAATGGATGCAGAATGTAGCTCTCAATAACTCGAACAGGGGGTGAGGCCATGAGGGGCACCCAGGCTGAGAGCACACTGCACACAGCACGTGACCACATTCCAAACATACCCTCTCACAATACCCACAGTTTAACACCAACACAATGCCCAAGCATACAACACACTACAAATCTACTATCCGTAGAAGAATCCCCTCTCTCTCCAGAAGATGACACAATGCTCAATTTGATTCTTACGAGCGATATGGCTGCCTGCATCTGCTGCAGACCACCCACCACTAATAGCAGTACTTTCTAGGTCGAGCAGTCTGCAATACCTGGTGCGTTCACTAAAAGGACTTTAATTCCGCCTGCTGCATACCATATATAGGCAGTCTCTGTGTGTTGAAGATTCTGATGGTGGTCTCTGTCGAGATCTACTTAAGCCATTTGACACTTGTAAAGACGAGGGACTCCAGTAGATGCTTGAAATTAGAAGTTTATTCGGTAGAGGCACAGTACATCATAACAGCAGCAAGGTAAGGCAGTAACTGAAAATCGGGGCTCTGGAACATGGAACACAGGTTGTGCAACGCAGGCACAGGTTCCATGCTCCAAGCAAAGGACAGAGCATGAGGGGAAAAGGAAAGGAAAAGGAGGTAAAGGAAAAGGGAGAATGTAACACATCTCTCCCTGACAAAACAAAAGGAAAAAACAAAAACAAAATAAGACAAGTATCTAGCAAGTAACAACTTAAAATTAAGACAAGTATCTTGCAGGTAACAAATTAGGTCTGTTATTACTCTTGACTCTGGATGCCACAGATTGGGTGAGGCGAGGAGAGCCTACATTGGAATCAGGGATGTAATGCGATGGTAAAGCTTTTTCACTGTCAGTGCTAAATCCAAAAGGCTTGCATTTTGCAACTCTCCTTCATTCCAAACCCTGCCATCCTGAGTAATGACACTATTCGTACAAACTCTTACAATCTTAATCGGACGACTAAACTTAGAAACTCCTTTAGCTAAAAAAACAGGTTTTTTAATCCTAACCCAGTCACCCACAACAAAATCAGGAACTTTCACCTTCATGTTTGAGTCAAACAATTCTTTCATCTTGTTTTGCTTGCCTTCCACACGCTTAGCGACAAGATTCACATCGATGCTGTCATCACCCTTATTCATTCTCTTGATCCACCATGGGCAAACTTCTGAACTAGGTCTCTGCCCTTCAAAAGCCTAAAAGGGCTCACCCCAGTCATGGAGTGGGATGTGATGCGGTACATCCACAACCTTTTTCTTACCACATCCTTCCAGGGTTCGTTGAACCTGCAAGCTGATTGAATACTGTCCTTAAGAACCCAGTTGAACCGCTCTACTTGGCCATTCTCCCTCGGTTCGTACAGGGCAGTGGTCACATGCTTGATTCCACACATATGGAGGAAACTCTCCATCTCTTGTGACGTGAGTTGTACTCCGTTGTCCGTCACGAGAACCTCAGGGGACCCCTCACGCGCAAAAACCTCTTTGAAAAAAGACACAAAGACCAGAGTAGAGGCATTAGCCACAAACTTTACCTCTGGCCACTTAGAGTGGTAGTCCACCATGACAAGGGCAAAACAAGAATTTGAAGGTAAGTGTCCTAAAGGACCAGATATATCAAAGGCCACCTTTTGCCACGGACACTCAGGCCAAGAGACTGGTTTGAGAGGGGCAGAGGAAACTTGGAGCATTTTATCACTGTTGATGCAGTCGGGACACTCTCTAACAACTCTATCGACCATTTTGTCGAGGCCAGGCCACCAAAAATTGGCCCGGATAAGGCGTTTCATAGAGGACATACCTAGATGTCCCTGATGGGCCAAAAACAAAATCCTGTTCTGCATGGAGGCAGGAGGGATGATCTTTTCTCTTTTAAAAAGCAATCCACCATGTTCTTCAATCTCGTCGGAGACATGACAATAAGGGGCAATATCAGCGCTGGCGGATCTTTCCTTGGGCCAACCCTTTCTCAAACACTCAACAACCAGTTGACACACAGGATCTTTATCCATCTCCGTTACCCACTCAGACTCTGACAAACACACAAACTCAGGAGAGACAAAATCTTTGATGGTAGCAACAAAGTCCACCTCTCGTTCGTCATGGGCTACACACACATCGGAACAGGGCAACCTAGATAGAAAATCAGCAGTAACATTGCTCCTGCCGGGGACATAAACAACCTCGAAATCGTATTCCTGTAACCTGGATGTGAGGCGGGCAATGCGAGCCGTAGAGTTCCATCCTCCCCCCGGAGATAAGATACCAAACAGGGGCTTATGATCAGTTCTAAGTATAAATCTGTTGCCCCACACATAGTTCCGGAAATGTTCAATGGCCCAGATGCATGCTAATAACTCTCTCTCGATCACGGCATACCTTCTCTCAGTAGCAGAAAGGGTCCTAGAAGCAAAAGCTACACACCATTCATCCTTTCCAGCGCATTGACTAAGCACTCCCCCCAAACCATAAAGGCTGGCATCAACAGTAATAATGCATTTTCTGTTTAGACAAAAGGACTTAAGGGTGGGAGCGTTGACAATCTCGTTTTTGATTTGTTTGTAAGCTGTTTCTTGTCTCTCTGACCAAATAAACTCAGAAGACTTCCTGGTCAACTCTCTGAGGGGCTCCATCTTGGTGGCAAAGTTCTGTATGAATTTACTATAATACTCACACAGGCCCGCAAAAAGAGAAGTTTCTCTCTATTGTCAGGAGAAGGGGCATTAATGATGGCGTCCACTAAGGACTTTTTGGGTACCACACCATCGCCTGATAGAGTATGACCAAGATATTCCACTGATTTGCAGAAAGATTTACACTTTGCAGCCTTAAGCGTTAATCCAAATTTACCCAACCTTTGGCAAACCTCTTTAACATGGTGGGAGTGATCCTCCTCATTCTTAGAGAAGATAATGATATCATCCTGGAAGCACTTCACAAAATTACTGACATCCTTAAAAATGTGGTACATGGCCCTCTGAAACATGGATGCGGCCGACGCTAGACCAAAAGGTATCCTCTTGAATTGGAATAGCCCATGGGGCGTAATAAAAGCGGTAAAATGTTTGGAATCCCCAGTGAGTTCAATTTGATGGTATGCAGACCGCAGGTCAAGGGTGGAAAAGATGCAGGCACCATCCAACATGCACACCATCTCGTTAATATTAGCAAGGGGGTGACAATCAGCAACCAAATTGGCATTTAATGCTCTCATATCCACACACAGCCTAATACTTTTATCGGGTTTTTGAGCTAAAACGATGGGGGAAATCCATTCGGATGACTCAACTTCTTCAATGATGTCACCATTCACCATATCATCCAGCATCTTCTCTAACTCAGCTCTAATGCTGATGGGAACACCCCTTAGCTTCTGTTTGACCGGTATAGAACCTTCCTTGACCTTGATCCTGTGACTGAAACCAATAAGTTTTCCAAGTTTATCAGAGAACACATTAGGAAACAATTTTGTGAAGTCAGTACAGATAGAAGTTAAAGCAAGGATGGACACGGGATCCTTGTCTCTGGGATTCAATATAATACCAAGTTTGGCCTGGTCCCGCCACCCCAAAACATTAACACCTTTAAAAGCTATATAGTGTTTGATCATAGCAGTACTTTCTTTGAACTTGATACACACTTCCTTGAAACCCATGAAATCAATATTTGAACCATCAAAATTCTGTGCTATAATGTCAGGTTTGCACAAGGAGTTCAGGTCAAGCGACTCTCCAAGAGACTCTAGGCAGTAATCTTTAGTGATGATGGTCCAAGGTGACCCAGAGTCTGCCATTAGTTCCAATTCCTTACCAAAAATGTATACAAGACATTTGGGGGGGCAATCTTATCAGCACCAGAGACGTCAAAGGAGTCTTGGATGGAAACAACGATGCCAGACTCTAAATCACCCTGGGCGTGGTCACAACAGGACAGATCGCATGAGACGAAAGAGATTTTCCCTTTGGAAAAGCTGGAGGACGACATATTATTCTTCCTATTGTCCGAAACACTCTTCCTAGTGTCCTTACACATTTTAGAAAAATGGCCTGAACGCCCACACTTACTGCATTCTTTGCCAATGGCAGGGCAACGTGAGAAGGATGCTAAGTGACCTGGATTCCCACATCTATAGCAAAAAAAATTTTTATGATTAGGGTTACTTTTGTAGTTGGATAGATCTTTGGAGGTGCCGGGATTGACGCTGCTAACTTCACTGGAAGACTGAGATTTAGACTCTATGTTAAGAGACTTCATCCATTTCTCAGATTGTTCCAAAGCTTTAGCCGTACTGATGGCAGCCTCTAAGTTGGGATGGCCCTTTACCCAAAGTTGTTCCTGTACCTTCTTACTCCTAACGTGAACAATGATTTGGTCCCTGATCATCTCATCAGTAATCAAACCAAAATTGCAATGTAAAGACAAACCACGGAGAGCAGTCAGGAACTCATCAAAGCTCTCTCCCTCTTCCTGGGCTCTAGTATAAAATTTAAACCTATTGAGGGCCACAATGGTGGTAGGTTTAAACCGATTTTCAATGCGTAAAATGGCTTCATCATACACATTGTGATCACCTCCAGATCTGGCAGGAGGAAGAGTCCTATAGACTACCTGTCCTTCAGATCCCAAACAATGGAGAAAAATGTTCTTCTTTCTTTCAGCAGACATGCGTTCGCCATCGATAGCTTTTAAATAAGTGAAGAACTCCTCCTTCCACCTTGTCCAAGGAATGGGTGGTTCTCCTTTGTTTTGCAAGAATTTGGAAGGAGGGTCAAACTGCATTGTCATAATATACAGATAAGACAACAGTCTAAGGAAAGTATCAACGCAGCAACACTATGTACAGCAGTGGAGATACAATATTACGCGCTGAGGTAAAGTCCCTGGGTTATACAGTGGGACAGTATTGTGAAACAAGCAAATGATACCATAAAGCAAAATTTTGCATAAGTTCGCACATGAAATGAAATTATAGAAGAGTGACCAACATGAAATCTTGAAAGAAAATGAGTTGTGCATGTAAACAGGTAACAGGTTAAGAGGCACGTGGAAAGGCAGTCAAAGTGTGTCCGTCACTGAATCACGTGAATATAATTGTACCAAAGATAAGGGGTGCCTGTCACCGAAAAGGAACAGGCCCTCCTACCTGCGTTTAAAATAAAAGCATGTTAATCCTCATGTGAAAACAGAGGAGAGCATCCGAAATGGTGTGCTCATCACCATGTGGACAGCCGCAGAAAATAGTTCTCAATTGAGCGGATGGGAAAGCCGATAAGTGCCGATGAAAGCAGGGTGACGAGTAAAGTCGTTTAACGTCACAGGAACAACGAACTCCAGCAGCACGTAATGGACTTCCACGAATCCCAGCAAAGCGGTGAGAAAATCCTGCTCCAAAATGGCTGCTGGCGTAGCGACGCACAGCGTGCACAACGTAAGGAGCGGAACGTGGAGGTAGCGTAGGCTCGAGGGAGCGTCACATAAAGTTACCAGGCAACCATCGGCAGGGTGACAAGTGCCAAGGAAAAAATGTCACAAACAGTAACCAGGTAACAGTCGTTAAGGACGATGGAAAGATTTGTAAATGGCGGTTGCTCTCCAAAGTATGAGAAATTAATAAAATAGCGTCCAAACGACATAGGAGGGGTGACAATGATGCGGTTTTAATGACAGTACCTGGAAATTTAATGCGAGAACAGCGGAGCAGTTCATGTAGTCAGAAAACTGCAGGAAGGCGGTGATGGGTCCGGAAGACGTCGCAGAACCTGTGCCTCGAAGGATGTGTAGCAGGCGAGGTCTTCTGTAGATCGTCGCCACTGGTAAAGACGAGGGACTCCAGTAGATGGTTGAAATTAGAAGTTTATTCGGTAGAGGCACAGTACATCATAACCGCAGCAAGGTAAGGCAGTAACTGAAAATCGGGGCTCTGGAACATGGAACACAGGTTGTGCAACGCAGGCACAGGTTCCATGTTCCAAGCAAAGGACAGAGCACGAGGGGAAAAGGAAAGGAAAAGGAGGTAAAGGAAAAGGGAGAATGTAACAACACTCATTGGCCATTAAGAGAAAACTCATTCTCTTTGTTCACCCTTAAATCCGCCATTACATTAACAAAATACTCAGTCCCTTTACCTCGTCTGCCACCCTCGGATGCCTCATCAGACATACTACCCCTAATGATTCTGAACTGTACTCCACGCCCACGGCGATTCTAAATCCAGAACTCTTAAACACACACTTTGGGGTCGATTCCGATTTGGGCCGGAAAAAGCACCGACCGACTCGGATCCGGAAAAAATACCGACCGACACGTACCCGTGGCGCACGACACGCCAAGTACGATGCAAGGCGCGAAAAATCCGACCGACACGTACCGAAACAAAGTCGACCGACCGAGCCGCACGGAAAACAGCAATCCGGCCGGAAAAACACGCGAATCCAACCGACCGACACGCACCCGGAACAAATCCGACCGAAAGGTACACGCGAACTCTAAACCGCAAAGTACGATGCAAGGCGCGAAAACCACGAGCGAGTCGGACGGAGGACAAGCCGTACGACCGACACGCATACAAAACCGAGCCGAAGCAACACAATACACCGCGACCGACGCGTACGCAGCATAGAAAACTGCACAAACACAGCGTGAACGAAACGGAGAACACCATACGAGACCAATGCAGGGTCCGACTCGGTCACAAGAACGTTTCCAACAAACACAAACAGCACAAAGGAAAAATCACCCAAAAAAGGCCAAACAAGCAATTACCAAGCCAATAAATACTGGGGGGTGGGGACAGAGAACAAAGACACACCCACAACTCCACCTATATAAAGGACACAAATCACTACCATGAGCCTTTGCAAATGCCATTCCACTGCCAGCACCCAAGAGAAAGCAACCACACACCCACAGCTCATCCCTCACACAAGCCACACACCATCAGCACACCAACAAATACCTACCTCACATACACCGAGCAAAACACACACTCACACACCCTCACCTGCACACCAACACACACATCACCCACCATCACCACCCATCACCATGCCCCCCAAGAAGAATCCCAAGTTCCTAGATAGTGAATTGGAAGTCATGGTAGACGAGATCCTCAGGGTGGAGCCACAGCTATTTGGCACACTGGTCCAACAGACCCCCATGTCGCAGAAAACCAAGATGTGGGAGAGGATCATCAACAGGGTGAACGCCCAATCACCATGTCGGCGCACAAAGACGGACATCCAGAACAGGTGGTATGATGTGCGCAGGAGGGTACGGGACATGCTGAAGAAAGACTACATCAACAGCCAATACACCGGCAGTGGCCCTCCTGCCAAGCCAATATACCTCAGGCCCTGGGAGGAGAAGGTGCGGGCCATCCTTCCGCCAGTGAGCGTATATGGACTAGAGGACATCCCAGAGCCTGGTGAGTACACAACAAATGTACACAATATACTGCCACAAAACACACACATCACTGTCAAGGGGAGAGTCAAACCATGCACTCATAGCAATTACACAGCAACTAGAACAGAATCATCCCAAAATGTGTATGTCAGTCAGATAAACACAACACATGCCATCAAAAAAGTCACATCCAACTGTGCCAACACATGTACAAACACAACCACAACTACAGCTAGGCAGTGGCACAAATAGAACTAACAAACACATCCACACATGTAGCCACCACAACAACACCAACACACAGTGAAGACCACTCAAAGGAAGGAATTCTGTGTATGCTGGCCAAGTCAGTGTAGCCAATAGCATCATGGGAGTCGCAGTCACACATATTGCCCCCCCACAACTGTCCCATCAACACCACCATGAACCATGCGCACATCACAGGGAGTGGAGAAGGACTCACAAGATGGCTGACACTGGCTACTGCTGTGGGGAGCACAAGGCCCTGCTGGCAACTGTGCACCAACAAACAGCAGGACACCACTGACTGACATCCTGAGAGACAACTTACACTCCCTGCAATGCAAGCACGTTCCATGGTGGGATAACTGGCTGGCTGGCTGGGTGGGAAGGAGGACTTGCAGCACTAACCATAGTCACAAGCACCTCCCCTCACACACCCCCAACACAAACTCCACAGTACCCACCTGGTAGAATGCAATGCCCTCCATCCTAACACAAGATCCCACAAAGAACCACCACCCTGGGTTATGTTGTGTGAAGCACAGGGACACTCTTGGGACTCTTAGCCAAACAACTGCCAGGACAACACTCCCAGCCATCCTGTCAGCACAGCCAGCCCACCCCACAGGGAAGCAGAATCAAAAGGAAGGAAGCATGGGCATGCTGGGAAGGGGGTGGAGGCAATAGCATGATGGGAGTCGTAGTCACTGATATTGGTCACCCCCACAACTGTCCCATCAACACCACCCTGAACCATGCTCACATCACAGGGAGTGGAGAAGGACTCACAAGATGGCTGACACTGGCTACTGCTGTGGGGAGCACAAGGCCCTGCTGGCAACTGTGCACCAACAAACAGCAGGACACCACTGACTGACATCCTGAGAGACAACTTACACTCCCTGCAATGCAAGCACGTTCCATGGTGGGATATCTGGCTGGCTGGGTGGGAAGGGGGACTTGCAGCACTGACCATAGTCACAAGCACCTCCCCTCACACACCCCCCAACACAAACTCCACAGAACCCACCTGGTAGAATGCAATGCCCCCATCCTAACACAAGATCCCACAAAGAACCACCACCCTGGGTTATGTTGTGTGAAGCACAGGGACACTCTTGGGACTTCTAGCCAAACAACTGCCAGGACAACACTCCCAGCCATCCTGTCAGCACAGCCAGCCCACCCCACAGGGAAGCAGAGTCAAAAGGAAGGAATCATGGGCATGCTGGGAAGGGGGAGGAGGCAATAGCATGATGGGAGTCGTAGTCACAGCTCTACATCCCCCACCACATGGCCCAGCAAGCTCACACTCACGCATGCACATCCCACAGAGAGTGGAAAGGCCCATCAAAGATGTCTGACACTGTTGCTGTGTCGTGGGGAGCACAAGGGCATGCTGGGTACTGCACACCAACCAACAGCAGGACACCACTGTCAGCCATCTTGCCATTGCTCTCACACCCACACACACTGAACTCCACACAAAAGCAAGTAAGTATGGGAATGCTGGGAAGTGGGGTGGAGGCAATGGCATGATGGGAGTCGTAGTCACAGACATAGCTCACCCCCACAACTGTCCCATCAACACCACCCTGAACCATGCTCACATCACAGGGAGTGGAGAAGGACTCACAAGATGGCTGACACTGGCTACTGCTGTGGGGAGCACAAGGCCCTGCTGGCAACTGTGCACCAACAAACAGCAGGACACCACTGACTGACATCCTGAGAGACAACTTACACTCCCTGCAATGCAAGCACGTTCCATGGTGGGATAACTGGCTGGCTGGCTGGGTGGGAAGGAGGACTTGCAGCACTAACCATAGTCACAAGCACCTCCCCTCACACACACCCCAACACAAACTCCACAGTACCCACCTGGTAGAATGCAATGCCCTCCATCCTAACACAAGATCCCACAAAGAACCACCACCCTGGGTTATGTTGTGTGAAGCACAGGGACACTCTTGGGACTCTTAGCCAAACAACTGCCAGGACAACACTCCCAGCCATCCTGTCAGCACAGCCAGCCCACCCCACAGGGAAGCAGAATCAAAAGGAAGGAAGCATGGGCATGCTGGGAAGGGGGTGGAGGCAATAGCATGATGGGAGTCGTAGTCACTGATATTGGTCACCCCCACAACTGTCCCATCAACACCACCCTGAACCATGCTCACATCACAGGGAGTGGAGAAGGACTCACAAGATGGCTGACACTGGCTACTGCTGTGGGGAGCACAAGGCCCTGCTGGCAACTGTGCACCAACAAACAGCAGGACACCACTGACTGACATCCTGAGAGACAACTTACACTCCCTGCAACGCAAGCACGTTCCATGGTGGGATAACTGACTGGCTGGGTGGGTGGGAAGGAGGGCCGGCTGTCAACCAAACACAACCAATGCAGACCATGTTCACACCCCAGAAAATACATAGAAATGCCCAAATAATGCAGGACAATGTGCCACACCAATATCAACCCCTGACTGTGACGACTTAGGACAATGCAATGTACAGGCCCGCACCCAGAGGCACAGTCACAACTGTCATGTGTGTCAACCATTGATGCCTGCAGAAACATGACATACATTGTTTGTGTCTCCCAAAAACAGGTGATGATGGGGACACAGCAGCAGACGCTGAGGAGTCCCAGTCCCAGGCTCAAGAGGATGCCGAGCTCACTGGCGTCGTACAGCCTCTGTCCTCCTCGGACGATGAAGAACAACCTGGCACATCCGGTGCAAGTCAACATGCAGCACCAGCAGGACCACCAGCTGCAGCACCAGCAGGACCACCAGCTGCACCCCTGCACCCACCCCTCCAACGACTGTCACCACGAATACCATCCCTGCCGACATGGACAGAACAAGGAGCAACACCAGCACAGTGACCCTGGACCAACCTGGGGCCATGGACACCACCACCACCACCAACCCCCAAGGTGGACCAGGGTTATCTGTGCGTGCCACTGCACACACTGCACATGTCAGCAGGGGTGGTGGGAGGGGTGGGAGACAGAGGTCGCTGCTTGCAGACGTTGCTGGTGTGCATGATGACCCACAACTGGTACGCATAGCTGATGCGTACCAGTCCAGCACCGGAGAGCTCAGCCAGGTAGTGGGGCTCCTCAGAGACATTAAACAGCAGCAGGCTGCCCATCATGCCCGCTTGGACTCCCACATGTCCCACGTGGAGTCACACATGTCCCGTGTGGACTCACACATGTCCCGCATGGAGTCCAAGTGGGATGCACTGCATGAGATGACGGCGGTGCACAGGGACATTTTACAATGCCTCTGCCAGATGAACAGCAACCAGTCCACACCTCCCTGTGTGCCAACAACATCTGGTGCCGAACAAACTGCAACTGCCACAGGGAGGGAGGAGGACTCTGGCGGAGAGTCCCCTGCACCGCAGCAGCCTGTACTTGAGGGCCCCCCCCCAAGAAGAGGGGTCATCCAAGGAGGGAAAAGTGAGAGGGCGATGGCCAAGCGCAACTCCCAGGAAGCCTGAACCTGTTCTGGATGTTCGCCTTTGTGCACAGACTGTTCACCCTGTTGACGGCAACACTACTCCCACACATTGCATGGGGAGTACAAGTTGGACCAATGTGTCAGACAACTGTGGCCCCGATACTGGGGATCCTGTCTACCCGGACTTTCAATTCACCTAGGAACTTGGGATTGCAAGATTTATGTACAGCACAACCCATCCTATGCACTATTAACACAAATGTATCACAATAAACACACTAATACACCATACTTGCCTCTGTCGTGATTCCAACGTGGGTGCTGTTATGGGGATGATGAACTGCAAAATTACACTGTGTATGCGAACTGCAACAGCAAGGACAACACAGGCATGTGAGTACAGGCAACGTGACACACATGAGGGAGACACACCACCAGGGCTACACAACACATACACACCTAGGCCATCTGACTCATTGCCTACACTGATGTTGCCAGGGAAGACGGTGCAATGCACAGACACCACACCCATTCCCAGTTGTAGTCAAGTAGCCCACAGGTGCAGTAAGCAAATGGCAGTCAAATGTGTGACCACAGACAACGCACATCACAAAGTGAAGCACAGGTTTATTACACAGTTGCAACATGCCGTAACCACTACAGATGCAAGGTAACCCCACCTGGCAGCGGGCACACAGTCAACAACTGTAGACGGAAGGAAGTCCATGGGTGTGGCGCACATCACCTGTAGGGACACAACAGCTACCAGCCTGGATGTGCAATCACGTCGTCGGTGGACACAGTTGACCAAACGAATCTGAAAGTACCCTGTGAAGGACAGAAATGACACACAGTCAAAAGCAATGGAGTACAGGACAGAACAGCAAAACTCATGCACAATACATGTTACAAGATACCCACCCAGAACCAAGTTAGCATGTCAACACTGTTGGGGAGTACAGCCCACCTGTCACCACACATCGCAACACACATCCAGTCAAGTAGCCCATGGACACACTCCAACAGCACCAGAGCACCACCCACACATCATGCCAACTCACATCATTGACATGACACCTCAGGATACTCACATTCAGCTAAAGAAGTTGGTGATGAGCTGTGTGCAGACATCACCATCACCATCATCATCATCATCGTCACTGGCATCGTGGTCCAGGCCAGGATCCTCCACAGGTGGCGGATGTTGGTCATTGTCATCCTGGATGAGAGGCAACTCCTTCCGCACTGCCAGGTTGTGGAGCATGCAGCAGACGATGATAATCTTGCACATTTTCGCAGGGGCATATGGGAGGGACCCTCCGGTCTTGTCCAGGCAGCGGAAGCAGCTCCTCAGGAGACCAAAGGTCCGCTCAATCACTCTCCTGGTCCGACCATGTGCCTCATTGTAGCGCATCTGGGCAGGTGTCACAGGGTTACTGAGGGGTGTCAGCAACCACGGCATGTTGGGGTATCCCGAGTCACCTACGGACAGACAAGTGCACATTAGCTGACTTGGAAAAGTGGGCGGAATACTACAGATCAGATCACACACAATGGCACAAAGTCAGTACACACCGACAAGCCAGGCACGCTGGTTCTGCATCTGTGCCATCATCCTGGGGATGCGACTACTCCTCATCACAAAGGCATCGTGTGCTGAACCAGGGAAACGGGCACACACGTGTGTGATGGTCATGTCTGCAAGACACACCACCAGTGCATTGACCGAGTGGTAGTGCTTGCGGTTCCTGTAGGCCTGCTCCTGGGCCTGTGGTGGTACCAAAGCCACATGTGTCCCATCAATGGAGCCAATGACATGCGGCATCCTCCCCAGGGCATAAAAGTCACTCTTCACGTCAGTGAGTCGTCGCAGTCTAGGGAAATAGATGTACCGGTTTAGGAAGAGCAACATTGCCGCCAAAACATCGCGGAGCACACGGCTGAACATGGTCTGTGACATCCCACCAGCAGTCGCCACAGTATGTTGGAAGGTACCAGTGGCAAAGAAGTGTAGGGCTGCCATCACCTTCACCTTGGAGGTCAGCGCTGTAGGATACGGCCGGCCAGGCTGCAAATGTGGGGACAACTGCACTGCCAAATCCTCAATCAGCTGCCTGGTGAAGCGGTACCGTCGGATGCTGTCCCGTTCCACCATCGTTGCCAGGTCTGGGAATGGCCGATGGACAGCAGGAGCCCTGCAGTGCAGAGGAGAAGTAAGCAAGATTGTCAGTCACCCCACATATGCGGCATTGAACACACTCAAGATCCCAACATACATCATTATGAGACACAACTACATGAAGTGTGCAGTACCGGAAGGACATGTATGGTACATACATGGCCAACATCTGTCAACACGGTCCAACAGGTGGCATCAATTAGTCCCAGGTTGGCCCATTGGATATCATGAGGCCGTGTCACAGTTCCCATCTCCTGCTGCCGTGTCACAATAACCCCCCACAGTGACATGTGAGGACAGATGTGCCCCAGGCACCACAGCTCAACGACAGGTACATTCCCAGGGACCCTGTAATGCCACATGGACACTGGCATTACATGGAGTATCATGTATACACCACAGCAAAACAACCATGACCCCCACAGGTAGTGGCCCCACTTGCCACGGCAGGACAGACATGGACGTCTGTGACGCACACGCACAACATCAGAGTCCATGCACACACAACGTGGATGTGGAGACTGTCTCCCATTGTGCACATGAAATCAGAGACATTGTAAACACTACATGCACAAAGACTGTGGAGGACCATCACTATTGTGCCACTGGGACACCCTGGCTCAAACATACCATCCCACATGGGACTCACGGGGTATGTGACATGACATACACATACACCACTGTGAAATGTGACCATGGCACATGCACAGATATGAACAGTTGCACATCACAGTGGTCACGTACACGTAACACCCAGGATCCTGTCCCCATGAACACGTGCACAGCCTGGGGGTGGCTGCCCACAGGTGACACCCACAGGACAACATGTACACCAACATACACACAATAGGAAATGCATCCTTACATGCCTTATGATAAGGTTTGGACAGGCTGTCGTGATGTAGGTGTGCCCCTCACTCCCTGGGAGCTATCTGTGGCTGGCATATGTCCATCTGAGACAGGCATGCTGACATATGCCAGTCACATGTACAGTGATGCGTTGTACCGCAATGGACCGATCGGTGCCTCCGGCCGGCCCATTGCATTCAATGTGTGCGGGTACGCGTTGTACCCCTGTGCGCGTTGTACCGCAATGGACCGATCGGTGCCTCCGGCCGGCCCATTGCATTCAATGTGTGCGGGTACGCGTTGTACCCCTGTGCGCGTTGTACCGCAATGGGCCGATCGGTGCCTCCGGCCGGCCCATTGCATTCAATGTGTGCGGGTACGCGTTGTACCCCTGTGCGCGTTGTACCGCAATGGACCGATCGGTGCGCACCCATTGACAATGGGCTTGCCTGGCAACGGACGCGTTTTCGAATTTCGAACGAGTCAGTTGCTGTAAATTCAGTTGGTCACCCACAACAATGTTGCAAAATCATGTATGTCATGAAGTTGAGGATTTGAAGGATGCTGTGGGCGTGTTTTGGTGCTGCTATTCCATGGATTGGCCAGATTCAGAAGATGCAAACGACTTGGACCTATCACTTTGGACACAAGGGACAGTATCTGCCTCTCCAGCACATATATATTGCTGGCTGTTCCCCTGAGAGCTCACTTGCCTGCACTACATGCTCCAGGACGACATCTGCCACTGCACTGCTGCTGTCTCTGCCCCTCTGGACCCTGCAATGGCACGTACTGTGGAGAGAGCCCCAGCCTTCAGCCTTGAAGAGAACCAGGCCCTGCTGGACAGCCTACTTCCACAGTACAGCAAGCTGTATGGGACACCAGGGGAGCAGGTGAGTGTTCTGTGCACTGCCTTTCTGAATGTGCATTTTGTGTGACTAGCAAGGCTGAGAGTCTGCACGCCACTGGCTAGCAGGCTCACTGAGTAGTTGTCACCCCCATAGTGTGTAGTGACTTGCACTGGACAGGTATGGTGCAGTGACAGTGCATTTGAACATGGTTTTACTTCCCATGCAATGATACCATGTAGTGACGTCTGGCAAACTGTCCATGGTCAGCTTTGCACTGCCTGTGTACATCATGTGCCCCTGTGATTGAGACATGTATATGCAACTGTGTCATGCACGGATATGTTGCATGTGTGGTAATGGCCTTTTCACTTTGTCATCCTGACAGGTTAATGCCCATCGGAAGCAGGAAATCTGGAAGGACATCGTCTGGGCTGTCCGGTCCGTGGGGGTCTACAAGCGCCGGATCCGCAACTGCCAGAAGAGGTGGCAGGACCTTCGGGGCTGGACCCGGAGGATTGCACGGGTCCAGCTGAAGCTGTCGCCTCCTCGCAGGAGGGGCGGAACACGGACCCTGACCCCCCACATGCTCCAGATCCTGGCGGTGGTGTTTCCAGACCTGGATGGGCAGCTGAAGGCCAGACAGCAGCAAGGAGGGGGTGAGTCAAAGACTGCACTGTGAACTCTGTATTACATGCTTTGTGCCCTCCTCTGGCCTGGTTCAACTGCCACAGTGCAGCAGTCATGTTGTCCAGGAGCCATGTCCCTCTATTGTGCACTGCCCACTCCTCATCTGATACCCAGGTGTGGCCCTTACATTCAGGGAATTGTGTCACTTGGGACTGTGTCCTTGCAGTTTGCTTCACTAAAGGTGGGG
The DNA here is from genome assembly GCA_963921515.1 of Calotriton arnoldi. NCBI lineage: Eukaryota > Metazoa > Chordata > Amphibia > Caudata > Salamandridae > Calotriton > Calotriton arnoldi. The sequence continues at coordinate 322,887 of CAWUFW010003439.1, read as the reverse complement.
GACAGCATCTGTTTCCCTAACTCTGTTGTGGGCATCATGGGTGGGTTCATGGGTGGGTCCATTGTTCACACAACGCCTGGGTTTGGACATGTGATCTGCGTGTTGCTTTGATATGCGGTCCACTTGCTGAGCTGAGCCACCACATGTGCCTGGGGTATGTGGCACACGCCCATGCAGCGGGTGGGAACAATGTTTGGGTTCCAGGAGTGTGCAGATTACGTGTGTCACACATACATAGCCAGCTATCCACTGTCCAGGGCACATCCCTCATTCATGTGGAGCAGGACAGTCATGCCTACTCCAGGCCATGCAATGCACTCTGTACTCCCACTCCCGTGTATCAGCTGACACATTGTGCACAGTGATTTGACCCCTCCGGTGTCTGCCTCTGTGTCAGTGTGCTGTGGATTAGTTGCCAGGACTGCTGGGGTGTTTCTTGGTAGGGGCTCAGCATGCCCCTGGAGATGTGAACATAGGAGACGATACTTGTGTGTCACATAGGTGTTTGATCAGCTGCCCGTGCAGACTGGGGTATGCGAATGTGATGTTCAGGCAGCTGTTCCCCATTCACAGCAAATTGTGAGGGGCTCAGGTTCAGAGGGTAGTGTCACAGGTCTCCCATATGTCCAATAAGTGTGACCTGGACAGATGAGGGTTGAGATGATGTGTTGTGTGGGGGATGTACATGTGCACTTGTGCAGCTCCAGGACTTGCATTCCCCATGACCTACTATTGTGACACAGTGCATAGTGTTGTTGTCTGGCTGCCAAGTCATACATCACTGAGACAGTGATGTATGACTTAGCAGTCATGCCTCTGCCTTGGCATGTGTCAACTTATTTGTGGTCCTGCAGGGGAGTGACATGTGCTACATGCACACCATAGTGGCGCTGGCTATCAGGACATGGGTGCATCATGGTGTCTGTCGCTGGTATGCATCACATGCATTTCCTATTTGACTCTGGGCATCCCTTTCATCCGGAAACCTGTACTGACTCAGTGGCAAGAGCTGTGATGTGTCCACACCGTGTCCTCTGCACTGTCCAACTACTGTGTACTTGGTGCATGTGTCCACACTGGGGTGTTGCAATCCAACAGACACCAGACAGATGGGTGCAAGGCCATGTGGGATGTGAGTGCCATGCTTGGCATCAGACTGACAATTGGCTTCTCCTGTTCAGTTAGGGCACTTTTAGCAATGTACAACTAATGATGCCAGGGCTTGCTCTGTGATGTGCTGTGCTCACAGTGGTGTGTGCGTTTGGTGCAGGTGACTGATGTCTGTCTGTTTCCCCATTGTTTGCAGATACATCCACGGCCACGGAAGGGGACAGCTCCATGGACCAGGAGGAGCCAGAGAGCCAGACTGGGTCAGCAGCCGAGGAGTGGTCGGAGGGACCCAGTGGCACGGAGGGCGAGGGGAGCCACACCGAGGAGTCCTCAGCACCATCCACCTCAGCTGAGGACCAGAGCAACTCGGAGGATGACTCCCTTGTGGAGGCGGGTGTCAGCAGCCACCACGCCCCAGCTAGTGTTGCTGTCCCCGCCACCACCAGCACCACCACCGCCCTCCCATCGGCTCCCATTCCCAAGGTCCGTGGAGGCTCCCATGTTCGGGAGCGTGTCTCCTTTGGCCCAGGCACCGCACCCCCTGCCCCTGTGTCCCCTGCTGCCCTGAGTGAGGAGTCTGTGTACCTCCTTCGCCAGCTCCATGTAGGGCAGGCAGCCATGCTGAGTGTCCTCCATGCACACACCGCACTGTTGACTCAGCTGGTGTCGTTCATGGAGGGCACCTCATCGGGCATGTCTGACCTACAGAGGGGCAACAGGTCCATGGACTCCTCCCTGACGGCAGCAGTGTCCCTCCTCAGACAGTCCCTCACCCCTCCTGCCCCTGCTCCATCCACACTCCCCAGCACCTTGCCCGTCCCAAGCACACACACACCGGCACAGGCACACACCAGCACACACACATCCAGCACACAGACACACACGCCACAAACTAAACGCACACGCACGCACAGTCAGGGGACTGAAACCAGACTCACAGGGGATGGGGCCCTGGTACACACACACGCATCCACGGGCACTGCACAGTCCTCAGTTGCCTCTCCCTCCAAAGCACCCTCCCTTGCCTCACCTGCAACCCCAAAGACCCAGCGCCTCTTCCTCAGTGACCTCGGCCTCTTACCCTCCGATCCAGCTGCCCCAGCATCCAGGGGGAAGAGGAAGCCCCCCCACACGGAGCAGAGTGCCCCTCGCCCCCGGACACCCTCCCCCAGGCACAGACAGACTGAGGCCCCCACCCGCAAGTCCCCCTGGAGTGCTAAGAGCAAGACCCCGCCGCCGCCCTGCAGCTCAAGCACCAGGTCTCCTTCCTCCATCCCTCAGGCCCCCACTCCACAGGTGCCCCCACCACACCCTGCCCCAGGTTCCCCCACCCTCAGATATACCATCCCCAAGAGGCTCCGGCCTTCTCCCCTGCCACTTGCTCTCCCGGCACCACACCCCCGCTGCGCTTGTCTGTGCCACTGATGTGGTGAGGGTGTCCTCCCCCTCTGTCCAGCCCACCTTGCCTGTTCCCCATTCTCCTCCCCTGGTGGTAGGCACTGCAGTGGAGTCCACTACCACCCTGTCTGACTTGGGCACTGCAGTGGCGGACCTGTCCACTCCATCTGCAGGGTCCACTGCAGTCGTGCCGGCACCCATAACATCTGAGCCATGCCCCCAGTTGTGCCGGCACACACCATGTCAGACACCTCCACTGCAGTTGTCAGTGGCTCTTCAGCACCCACCACCCCTTCCCTGCTTCCTCCTGGTGAGCCCTGATCCTGTCCCTGCGGTGCCTGGCCTACCCCCCGGTTGCCCCTCCTAGTGGATTGTCCCTGGTTTTGTGCAGGCATGTGTAGGGTGGCATCTGCCACTGTCACCCACTTGTGACTTTGTTGATGGACTGGCCATTGGCCTTTGTTTATGTTCTACCGGACTTCTACTTTTAATGCCACATATGCTGAATAAAGCAACTTTCTGTTCTCTAGTGCTTTTGCTTCTGATGTACATGATGTTGATGATGCTAACAATGCCCTTGCTGCAGTGATGGTGATATTTGGTCTCATGATAATGAAGTGTTACTGTGTAGGAACCCATGTGGTCCAGGGGGAATGTGTCCTATCCTGTGGTGTATCCATGTCATCCATAGCAGCATCTGAGGGTGTCATGTGTTCAGTATTTGGCAATGAGATTTCCTACTTAGATTGGCAACTTCACATCTGTGGCTTCCACCCCTGCACATCTGTTGTGCCTGCCATTGTTCTATTTGTCTACTTCCCTGACCGTGTGGCCATCTCCAGTGAACATGCAGGTTTGGGCATCAATGGGGAAGGACTCATCTGTGTTGTCAGTGCAACATTGCTATACAAGTGTGTTGGATCTGTGCTGATGATTCCGTTGGCACTTCCATGACCAGGCTGATGGGACGGGAGCCCTCATTTGGTGCTAATTGTTCATTGTGTGTCCCATTGCTGCCATGGTATGGTATCTGTTCGCCTCACATCTGCAGTCTCCACAGGGTATCTGCATGTGTGTGCCCATTGGTGCAAATATGTGGGTCTGCATTCGGATGGTCACTTCTGTCATTGTGTCATTGATGATTGTTGACGGTGTCAGCCCCCATGGGTGTTGTTTGTCTGCACATGGCCAAAGTTATGTCTTATTTGCACTGCAGGATTTGGCTCCCCCAATTTATGTTGCAATGGGACACATACACTACTTGCCACTGATGTGTTTGTTGTTCTGTGACCAGGAATCATCCATGCAGTTTGGCAGTTGCACCTCTTACTTTGTCAACACTTACCTTTTGGTCACTGTGATGATGGGGGTTTGGACCCCATTGCCACAATGTTCAAAATGTGCTGCAGCTATGGACCCCACACTTGCCTTTTGGTCACTGTGATGATGGGTGTTTGGACCCCATTGCCACAATGTTCAAGATGTGCTGCAGCTATGGACCCCACACTTGCCTTTTGGTCACTGTGATGATGGGGGTTTGGACCCCATTGCCACAATGTTCAAAATGTGCTGCAGCTATGGACCCCACACTTACCTTTTGGTCACTGTGATGATGGGTGTTTGGAGCCCATTGCCACAATGTTCAAAATGTGCTGCAGCTATGGACCCCACACTTGCCTTTTGGTCACTGTGATGATGGGGGTTTGGACCCCATTGCCACAATGTTCAAAATGTGCTGCAGCTATGGACCCCACACTTACCTTTTGGTCACTGTGATGATGGGTGTTTGGACCCCATTGCCACAATGTTCAAAATGTGCTGCAGCTATGGACCCCACACTTGCCTTTTGGTCACTGTGATGATGGGGGTTTGGACCCCATTGCCACAATGTTCAAGATGTGCTGCAGCTATGGACCCCACACTTGCCTTTTGGTCACTGTGATGATGGGGGTTTGGACCCCATTGCCACAATGGTCATGGCCTGCTTGCGTTGTGTGTGCCACACACATATTTGTGTGGCACATGTGCTAGGGGGTCACATTGTATGTTAGAAGTCATGTTCGGTGTTGTAGGCCTTTGACACAGTCTACACACGCTTGTCATGGTGTTGGGGGATGTCTTCTTCTTGCATTCCCTAGGTTGTGGTGTGCTGGTTGTGTCATGCATTGTCCATCCTATGGGTGGGGGTGGTAGTGGTGGTAGGCATCCTGCCCCCCCTGGGTGAGGGTGGTAGTAGTGGTGGGCATCCTGCCCACCCTGGGTGAGGTGGTAGTAGTGGTAGGCATCCTGCCCCCCCTGGCTAAGGGTGGTAGTAGTGGTAGGCATCCTGCCTCCCCTGGGTGAGGGTGGTAGTAGTGGTGGGCATCCTGCCCCCCTGGCTAAGGGTGGTAGTAGTGGTAGGCATCCTGCCCCCCTGGGTGAGGGTGGTACTAGTGGTAGGCATCCAGCCCCCTGGGTGAGGGTGGTAGTAGTGGTAGGCATCCTGCCGCCCCTGGCTAAGGGTGGTAGTAGTGGTAGGCATCCTGCCCCCCTGGCTGAGGGTGGTAGTAGTGGTAGGCATCCTGCCCCCCTGGGTGAGGGTGGTAGTAGTGGTAGGCATCCTGCCCCCTGGCTAATGGTGGTAGTAGTGGTAGGCATCCTGCCCCCCTGGCTGAGGGTGGTAGTAGTGGTAGGCATCCTGCCCCCCTGGGTGAGGGTGGTAGTAGTGGTAGGCATCCTGCCCCCCTGGCTAAGGGTGGTAGTAGTGGTAGGCATCCTGCCCCCCTGGCTGAGGGTGGTAGTAGTGGTAGGCATCCTGCCCCCCTGGCTGAGGGTGGTAGTAGTGGTAGGCATCCTGCCCCCCTGGCTAAGGGTGGTAGTAGTGGTAGGCATCCAGCCCACCCTGGCTGAGATTGGTAGTAGTGGTAGGCATCCTGCCCCCCTGGGTGAGGGTGGTAGTAGTGGTAGGCATCCTGCCCCCTGGGTGAGGGTGGTAGTAGTGGTAGGCATCCTGCCCCCCTGGGTGAGGGTGGTAGTAGTGGTAGGCATCCTGCCCCCCTGGCTAAGGGTGGTAGTAGTGGTAGGCATCCTGCCCCCTGGGTGAGGGTGGTAGTAGTGGTAGGCATCCTGCCCCCTGGCTAAGGGTGGTAGTAGTGGTAGGCATCCTGCCCCCTGGGTGAGGGTGGTAGTAGTGGTAGGCATCCTGCCCCCTGGCTAAGGGTGGTAGTATTGGTAGGCATCCTGCCCCCTGGGTGAGGGTGGTAGTAGTGGTAGGCATCCTGCCCCCCTGGCTAAGGGTGGTAGTAGTGGTAGGCATCCTGCCCCCCTGGCTGAGGGTGGTAGTGGTGGTAGGCATCCTGCCCCCTGGGTGAGGGTGGTAGTAGTGGTGGGCATCCTGCCCACCCTGGGTGAGGTGGTAGTAGTGGTAGGCATCCTGCCCCCCTGGCTAAGGGTGGTAGTAGTGGTAGGCATCCTGCCCCCCTGGGTGAGGGTGGTAGTAGTGGTGGGCATCCTGCCCCCTGGCTAAGGGTGGTAGTAGTGGTAGGCATCCAGCCCACCCTGGGTGAGGGTGGTAGTAGTGGTAGGCATCCTGCCCCCCTGGCTGAGGGTGGTAGTAGTGGTAGGCATCCAGCCCCCTGGGTAAGGGTGGTAGTGGTGGTAGGCATCCTGCCCCCCTGGGTAGGGGTGGTGGTGCGCATTCAGGCCCCTGTGTGCATATGTGGCATTGGTGATGGGCATCCCGCCCCTATGGTGCTGCTGTTGCTGGTGTAAGTATATTCTGCATCCCTGTGTGTGTGTGTGATGTGTCATGTACGTGTTGTATGTGTTTTGTGGTTGGTGTCTGGCTTACCTTCTGCGCCGTACGCGTCCGTGCCTGTTCCGGTAGTATATGTAGAATATTGGTATGATCGGGACGAAGGGATTCATGGTTGGTTCGTGTCGTTCGTCCTTCTCGTTGCTTCGCGTCGTCCTCGTCGCTTCGCCTCGTCCTCGTCGCTTCGCGTCGTCCTCGTCGCTGCCGTGTTCGTCTTGGAGCCGTGGATCGTGTTGTGGCGCGAATCGGAGCTTATGTGCGCCTCTCCCGGATGCTTTGACGTGCCGTGCGTAGCGCGGGTTCGGCGCGTACGGAAAGCGCATCGTACTTGTCCGGCCGGACGGGGCTGCATTTTTCCTTCCGTGCGACTCGATTCGGCGTTTCCGGATTTGCCTCGGTCGGAGAACAGGACCTGGTTTGGGTGAGTACGGCTCGGCCGGATTCTTTGCTGTTGTGCGCATCGTACTTGCTCGTTCGGTGTGCTGTACGGATCGGTCGGGAAACAGGCTTTCGCATGGCTTTTTCCCGACCGAATGGTATTGGGTGCGCCTCCGACCGAGATCGGAATCGGCCCCTTTGTCTCTACTGTGTATTTACATAGTACCATGATGTAGGTATTTCAAAGAGCTGTGAATAACTTGTAGTTTATGTTTACATTAATAAATGGCACTCAAATTTCCCAACTTGGAATGATTGAACTCGTGACTTGTTAGCCACAAATTTCGGTGGCCACTGTTTGACTAACCGAGCAATCAGCCAGTGTTAAAAATATCAATAGTGCTGTGAGACCATACTGCTTTCATCAGCACGCGACACAGGTCTGAGATTCACGACCACCTTCTTTCCTGTGAGTAATGTGCAATCTTTATTTTTAGATCTGTTCAAATGACAGTGTATAGCTGGTCAGGTGACTTATAGGAAAACGCAGGAGCTTGCTTAAACAATTTTGGAAAGATGGTGCTACAGAGTGCGCTGCTGTAAGATTGGTTATTTGTAACTGCCTGGAGGTTCAGAACACTACAAGACTATGTTGGCCTGTGGGGTGAGATTAATAGGTTAATTTTGTTTGCAATTTCAGACCCCAAATGTAAAATAAAGTGATTGCCTTTTAGTTGTTGTCACGTGTGTCTCCTTTGAAAATCAGAAGCCCTTCCTGTGTCATGGCTTTTCATTTAATACATTGATGCAGTTCCAAAATGCATGTATTATTAGTACAAAATGCATGTATTATTGGTACCGATTTTAATAGTACGCAATAGTCATAATTAGTACCCATTTTAATGGTACTAATGTTCCTGGCCTTAGAAGGGTGTGGGTGAGTAAGCGCTGCCCTGGTTTCATACTTGTTGCCCACAGGTTACACCGGATATTAAAAGCGAACAGTCTAACTTGGCAGCGTTGTGGCATTTGAGTGATATGGATTTGTAGTAATTACAGCTAGTTCTGACAATAAAAGCTTGCTCTAAGGGCCAGAACGAGGAGCGTCATCGCAGGGCAGGTGCTTTCACTGCCCAGTGCCCTCTTGTTGCTTTGCTAGAGGGGGCAGAGGCACAGAAACCTTGCTTTATTTGCAGTAAACCTCTTCTCTTGATGCTTTCTGCAGGTTAAGGTCCTTTTAGCTCTGCAGCCTGTTTCGTTGTCTTAAAAGTTGAGCCAGTTCCTTAGCGTCATTAGAACTGGCTTGTGGGTTTCTGTGAACAAAAAGCAGCAGGAAGAACTAACCAACTAATGCTCCAGCAGAGGGCCTGCAATATCAAAACAAGCTGAACAATCACATGTTCTAATTAATGTTAAGGGTGTTATAAGGGAGTTCCTTCACTGTCTGGGCGGCCATGTGCAGTAGATTCAAATACGGTAGTGAGAGACATAGGGACCTGTTCGTACTGTTTGATTTTGTGTGCCACATTGATGAAGAATGTTTTCACTGCCTGTGGGGGCCACGTCTCAGAATACCTTTGCAACTTAGGCAGGCTACTTACATAAATGAAAAGAGAAGGTGGAATTGCTTAAATGAATCTTTAGAAGCCACTTATATCCCGTTGATTTCTTTGACCTTTTTTCCTGCTTCTTTGTGCCATTATATGGAGAATTCTAGAATATACTCATATTGGGCTGGGTTGTCCTTTTTGGGTTGGAAACAATATTGATTTGCATACCTGTGTTAATTTTCTTTAATGGAGCAACAAATTAAAACGTGGTGAAATGTTTTCTACTAAGAACAGTTCCTCGTGGTTATCATCCAGTTCAAGCATTTACATCCATTACTTTTTTGTTTGTTGCTGTTTTGATATCTGCTTTACATTCGTCTGTGTAGAGGTGGCAAGCAGTATAGTTTCAGGGGGTGTCATGAGCAGGGCTGAGTCTCTCAAATGATGCTGCCAGGCATTTAATAAAGGGTAGGAACACAGAATTGTGGGTGGAATTAGGCTATGTAGAAAGCCAGTGAATGTATGCAGTGTTCTGGAATTATACAGATTGGTTTCTGGTTTGCTCTTTTAAGTTTTGCGTGCCTGCAACTGCTAGTATTGTCTTGATGTAGAGAACTACAATGTTTTTCTTCTTCTGTTATTTCGCTTATTAAATGCCTGGATCTTTTAGGAAATGCTTAGGGTGTCTTCTGCGTACACAAGTCCTCCCTCTTTATGCATCTGTGGCCTGCTCTCCCCTCTTTCTCTCTTTTTCACACACTCTTTCTGCTCCTCTGTCTCAAGTTCATTCCCCACTTCCTTCACAAACTACCTATCCATCTCTATCTTCCTTTCTGTCTCTTCTGTGCAGCTCTCACTCCTATTTATTCACCTTGCCACATAATTCCACTACACAAATATTCTCCACACTACACAATTCCACCCCGCACAATTCCAGAACTAACAATTCCAATACAACCCACCTAATTCCACTCCACACTTCATACATACATTACACTCCAAATCAAAACACATAAGTAAAATACATTGTCATTTACAACGCCCATAGCTCTAACTCTTGCAAATGGAGACCTATTGCATTGCAAATGCTTGTATACTTTGAGGTGTCCTCATTCGTACCACTAACCCCATTCCTTTAGTTCGTAAAATGTATGTGCATGCTTGTCGTTCTTCCTCACAGAGTCTGTGAAATTAACAGCAGCAGCCGGCACAGGTAAACGGGCGGGGCGAGGGCGGGGTGGGAGGGGGTTCAGTCGACAGACGACGGAATAGGTATAATTAAATAAATAATACATATTCCGTCGTCTGTCGCCTCCCTGTCGTGCCCTGCCCTGCCTCACCACCTCACCGCATTTACCTGAGCCAGCCGCTGCTGGAAATGAAGCGACACACTTTTGGTAATCCAAATTCAACATAAAATGTCTGAATTCTATATAATATGTCCTTAGCTTTTGGGACCCCAAAAATGTGCACAATGTCCTTAAGAACTGAACACTGTTTTCTTTTAAACGTCTCTTGCTCTGCGCTGTGTGCAAACCTGTAAGAAATAATGTTGAATCTTACTACACTAGCTCCATGGGTTCATGCAGTTGTTGTAGCGGTAACTGTGTATGTAACTTACAAGGCACGTGTTCCGATCTTGGAAAAGTTTCCGGAGGTTATGTGCTATTCCAAAGACCTGCTTGTCATTTGTTTGAATCCTTGCCAGGCTAAACAAAAGTTTCAATCGTAGAGCATTAATACAATAGTTAAGTAGTAACATTATGAAAAGCAATATCATTCAGTTTTTTTTTTTAATGAAAAGAGTCATTACTAATTAGTTATCCATTTACACCTGCATTTGTGATTCGTTATATAGGCATGCTTTTTCACATGCATCTCACCAAGATGAGATATAAAATAGCTACTCTCGCTTTCTTTGTTCTTCTGGTACTGCACATATCTCCATTAACTCTTAGCTATATTATGAAGTCACACAGGGTATAACTGCTCTCTTTCATTGTTCTTCTGGTGTTATAAGGCATGTAGTTATATCTGCTTACATTCCCATTACTAGTCCAAAACATATGTAGCAAAATAGTGGCAAAAGTCACAAATATATTGGCAATAACAAACATAAAGTGAGTTCGTTTATGAAAACTTAGAACTGTATATTTGTATATATTTCCTACTTAGCATAGCATCCTGACTATTGGCAGCGAAACGTTTGTAATAATGCGAAGTGAGATAAGAGAGCTCCATCCATGTTCTAAGGCTGAATGCAGCTAGAGGTACCATCGCCTATGGATACCAGTTAACTATACCTGGGTAAGATGCCAGAAGGCCCTGTAGGTGCAGCACCCTCGATGGTTTGGCCCTTTCTGCCCATGATATGGAGCATCGTGCCATTTGGTAGCGTTACTCACAAAGGGACAGCAGTTTATGAGAAGATATCTTTGTTCTCATGATGTGCATGAAAACATTGGTGTGAGAATTTATGGTAAAAGAATATTCACATCAGTTTCTCAATCTCAGGTCCATGAATGACTAGCTGCTCCGGTGAATGTTTTTTCTTTGCATACTGGAACTTGTAGATGTTACTGTCCCACTATAAACCAGTAATAGAAAGACTGGACTGGAGCAGCTAGTGACAGCGTGGTCCTGGGGAAATGTTGCAATTTTGCGAGATCCTATTGAATGGTCCAAATATAAACGATGCCAAGAGAGAATAATATATTAGGACCTCAGTGAACCGTATAGTTCAAAACCAGACTGATCTTGCGATGCACATATTCTCTGGGACACCATCCCCTTCACTGATATTCATCTGCAATGATTACTGATGTCTGGGACACAATAAAAGCTCACTTGAACCATGATTCACAGTATTTCTTGCAGAGCAGTACTGCAGTGCTTGGGCGGATGGCCCCTAAACATAACAACCCATAGCTGGGAATTGGTTCCCTGACACATATTGTAAGTAAGCATTTTCTTTGTATAAAAAATGATAGAAGAGAGATATACCTAGCTAAGTGAATGCTTATAATACTTTTGCTGTTCATACAAGTAATGATTACTATTTGTTAGTCCACACCTTGATGCCACAATGAAATAGGGGACTTAAAAAAAAAATTTGATTTACATTTTAGACAGAACCACAAAGTACTGTATACAGACCAATACAGTTCAGGATAGCGTAATCAATGTACAAGTTCCAAGAAGTTACTGTTCAAATGCTGTACTTCACTCTAGCATAACAAAGGGGGTAAGGGAATATAAGGGGAAGAAAGGGGAAGAAAGGGGAAATAGCCACTCAGCAGAGAAAATACAAGGGGGAGATCCCTGAAGCCCACGTAGAGACAAGTCTGTGGGCGTACCATATGGCTAATGCAGGCATCCTGACATGTGGCAGTGTGGTCCGTCTGCTAGTCAGCTGCCCTAGTGCCCGGATTGGCTACAATCACCCCCTCCTCACCCCATGCACTCAGAAACATCTCCAAAGGGGTCCAAATATGTTTAGGGCAGAACCTTGAAGGCATTAGCTTCCAGTACGCACACGGACAGCAGCTCGTTAGCTGATAGTATGTAAACGTGTCCAGTAGTGTAACATCAGGACCCTGCAGGGCTTGTTGTGGTGTGATGTAGGTGCTGTTCGGATAGATGTCTCCCATAGTTGTAAGCTGTAAGCAATGCAGCCTGCCGCGGGTTCCGGCAACAAGTGCGATGGGAAAGGAGGGATGAACGAGGAGCAGGACAGGAGGGGCGAAAAAAAAGCTGCTCAGCTGAGCTCAACGCCGCAGCTTGCTCCACGCCCACACCGTGCAACTGACAGTGTAAATTGTCATCCCCTTGCACCGGGGGTCAGGTACAATGCCATTGGGAGGGCCACAGTGCAGCGTGATTATGGTCAGGCGCAGTGTGAGCTTGAAACTGCTTAGGGTAAAGCCAATAATGTACAAACTGCCCTGGGCACTATAATAATATAAATCCACATCCGGTGATCCTAGCCCGCCCTGCTCGAAAAGGAGTGTTAATATCTTCCATGCAATCCTAGGCTGCCTCCTCGCCCACGTGAGGGTCACCAAATGCGACCAGAGCTGTCACTTAAAACACGCCAACAGTGGGAGTGGAAGGTAGAAAAAAATAAAGGAATTTAATGAGAACCACCATCTTAGCTATGGCCAGCCTCCCAGTCCATGATAACGGGAGCATCATCCAAGTCTCCACCCTCTCCTCCAACCAAGTCATATGGCGTTCACGTAATTAGCCCGCAAGAGCTCATCCAGATCTCGACTCAGTCAGACTCCCAAGTAGTGCACAGGCTCACTTGCCCATCACAGTGGAAACTCCAATTTAGCCCAATTTATAGTAATCCCCGTTATGCCACTAAGGGCCGGATGTAGGTGGCCAAATAGCGAGAGCTAACGCTGAAATTCGTTTGCGATCGCTATTTGGCTGCGAGCAATGTAGGTGAGTTTAAACCTACTAGCAAAATAAGGAATCGCAAAATTGCGATTCCTTATTTTGCTCTTGCATTTAAGGAATCGCAAATTGCGATTCCTTAAATGCAATGTAAGTAGCACAAAAGAAAGTGCACTTTAGCCTTAAGGAATCGCTAATTACCACCAACTTCAAGTTGGTGGTAATTAGCGATTTCCTTAAAAGCACTTTTTGCTTTTTGTAAAGTGCCATGTGGCACACATTCATGCCCTTAGGGCATGTATGTGCGCCACATGTGCACACATGCACATTTCAGGGGTGCAACAGGGTGTCCTTTTGACACCCTGGCACCCTTGAAATAGCTCCCGCTATTTGCGATTCTTTAATAGCGAATCGCAAATAGTGAATATCTTCCCATTCATTCCTATGGGCCTCCTAGCCCATAGGAATGAATGGGTAGGTATTCCTTATTAACGAATCTCAATTTGCGATTCGTTATTAAGGAATATTAAGGAATCGCTAATATTTAAGCGATTCCTACCTACATTCAATTTTGCGAGTCCTTAATAGTGAATCAGTAAAATTCGCTATTAAGGACTCGCAAATTTGATTTTACCTACATCTGGCCCTTAATCTGGTGAATTACCTAATCAGTGGGGCCAGGATGGCATGCAAATCGCTCACGTACAATGTAACGTCATCCGCATACATAGGCATGAGAATCCATGGGATGTAATTGCCTCAATGTGAATGATGCTGCCTCAGCCGAGCGCCAGTAGCTCCATAGTGATGGCAAGCAAAATGGAAGATAGGGGGCATCCCTGTTGGGTGCCTCTCGATATTGGGATGGGGTGATTGACCCACTTGCCCTCAGGTGAGCAACTGGCTGGGCATATAGAAGGCCAGTCAGTTGGGCGAACTTGAGGCTGACACCAGGGGGGACTAGTACTGGGAAGAGATAAGGCCATTTGAGTGAATCAAACTCTTTGGTGGCATCCAAAAAAGTCACAGCGGTGCTAAGTGCGGGGTCAATGGTGTGTATCAGTGCAAAAAAGGAGCACAAATTGTGGGCTGTCGATCGTCCTGGTACAAAGTCTGATTGGTCTGGCCGCGCTACAAGCGGCAAATGGGACAGTAATCTGGAGGCTATAAGTTTTGCAAGATTTTGTTATCCATGTTAATCATGGAGAAGGTTCTGTATGACTCACAGCACTGGGGGTCCTTATCCAGCTTAGTATAGTCACGATCAGTGCCTTCGGCAGGCAGGTGCAGAGAACTCCAGCAGCAAGGGACTCCTCATACATGGTGAGGAGGTGTGGTGCTAGAGTCTGAGAAAACTCATTTTAAAAGGTGGCTGTGAGGCTATCCAAACCAGGGGCCTTGTCCCCAGGCATTGCACTTATGACCTGAATAACCTTCTTCACCGTAGAAGGTTCATTATGGAACCTCCGGTGGCCCATTTGATGCCAAAGCTGTCGCACAGAGCCAAAGTAAGAGGCAAGGTCAGGGTGAGTCTCAGACTGTGTGGTCCTATATAGCGTTGAATAGAATGTGGTCATTTCCCTCAGAATGGCGTCCACCCCAACATGCGTGCCATTATTGTCATCACGTAATTTAACAATATAATTGCTTGTCCAAGGTTTGCACAGCAGGTTGGCCAACTTCTTACCCGCCCTATCATATTCACCATAGCGTTGAGTGCAGGGCTTCATTTCCTAGGTAATGGGTTTCTCTGTGTGCCGCCTCATTAAATTCAGTGAGTTTGCTCTGAATGCTTGCCAGTGTGGACGTGCTATAGTTCAAGAAGTACTGGAGTTCCAAAGCACAGATCGCCTCTTCTAGTCATGCAAGCTCTCTATGAAGTGCCCACCGTACGCCTGCCTGTTTCGCTATACATACCCCTTGGATTACGGCCTTAAAGGTCTCCCACAGGGTAGACCGAGATGACAACTTGCCAACATTGTTCTCAGAATATTCTACAACAGCTATTCGAACCTCATCACAGAACACTGGGTTGTGCAGCGCTCCTGCCAGAAGGTGTCACATAATGGTGCGTGTTCTATTATCCGGAGGAGTCTTTTCCAAGAAAACGGGGTCATGATCCAATAATCTACATGGCAGGTGTAAGACAGCGGTAGTCCATGTATCTATAAAGCGTGTTGCCAGCCAGTGTTCAATCCGCAGCCATGAGGTGTGGGTAAGAGCTATGCACATGCCTTCAGTGTTGTCACCATGTTGGGATCACCAGAGATTGATGAGGCCATTGTCGACCATTTTTAATCGCAACTGTGCAGCTGCATTCTGGTGTGGACATCTGGAGTCACTAGATCTATCCACCTTAGGGTCTAAGATAACATTAAAATCGCCTCCCCACAGAAGCGCCGGGTCAGAGCGTGCCTGCCAGCCTCCAAATCTCTGCGAAAAAACAGGGGTTGTCTACATTTTGACCGTATATGGATATGAGCCTGAGCAGGTGGTATTGCAGTGTACCGGGTAGCATCACATACCACTCCTGTTGGTCACAGAGAATCCAACACGTGTGCAGGGGCAAGCCCTTACGAATTAGTATAGTCAGACCACATGCATAGTTAGAATAGTAAGCAACATGTTGCTCACCTATCCACCCTGCCCGCAGGCGGGCCTGAGTGTTCTCCGTAAGGTGAAGCTCTTGTAGCATACAAAAGTCAATACTCTGTCGAAGGAGGTATACCATACTGTGTCACGCTTTGTGCCTATCATTAAAGCCTCGCCTGTTCCAAGTCATGCATTTAAATGACAGCATATAAAGGTATTTCAAGTAGGAACCACCAGGCTTGAATGCGGGGAGCGCCATGTAAGTGGACTGCCAGCTATATGCGAGTGGAAGAAAAGGGGGAAAAACACAAAACATGAAATAAACAAGATACTGTCATCATCAACAAAACCTCAACATTCCACCCACCTCCCACTTCGGCCCACAAATGGGCCAAATACCATCAACCCCTCTAATACAGAACCCCCAAATACAAACAGTGAAACCAACCAGGGAATCATCCCAAAGGGGTGAACCAGAGGTCAGGCACTCTACCAGCCACGGAGTAGCTGGGTGGCTGGAGAGGTACAATGTTAGAGTGGCCGGAGCTCACCCAGGCAGACCCCACAATGCAATCAGAATGCAAATCCTCACTGCCAGGACTGCAGCAGGAACACGGCGCACCAGGGCACTGCTTCAGAGCGAACCCATGGTGCGGATTCAACCACCAAGCATCGGACAGCACAATTTCACTTGTCACGCACAGGAGGCATATCAACTTAGTCATTTTTGCTCAGATGTCCCGAATCGGCTTCACAGGCCGCAGATGACAACCCCACCACAGTTAGTGGAATGCTTTTAACAAATTTGGCAGCCGCCTTTGTATATGTGAAATAGTGAGTCTTTCCGGAGTAGAGTATTCGCAATTTGGTTGGATAAATCAAAGAGTACTTGGCATCAGTTTTTTGTAGCGAATGCTTGATTAGTAGGAAATACCTCCTAGCTGCCTGCACTGTGGTCGTGAAGTCTGGGAAGATGGACACCGAGTTTCCTTGATAGTTAAGTGTCTACTGATCTCTTGCCAGCCTCAGAGCTGTGTTCCTATCTCTATAATTCAATAGCTGGGCTATTAATTGGGCGGACAGGTCCCCCAGGTAGAGCTCTTTCCATGATGAGCATGGCAGAAAGCTTTTCTCCAAACAATGTGTCGAGCATTGCCTCTACATAGTTGTCCATGCGACCAGGGGTGGTTTCTCCATAATGCTGTAGAGGCATTGACCTCTTACCTGTAAGCCATTACATCCCTTGCAAGTGGATTCCTGTTCTCCTTTATGAGGCTGGGCTACCACGGAACCGCCTCTTGCTCTTGGTGTTGTTTACTGCAGGAAACCAGCTGGGGCTGTGTATCCGAACTCCGCTTGTCAGGTTGGCTGGTATTGTGCCCGACATGTGCAGTTTAGCCTTCCCCACTCATTGCTGTAAAGGGAGCTGGGAAGCAGAGACACAGCCCCATCGGTCTCGGATGGAGCGCTGCGTTCACCTGTCCCAGCAAATATTCGCACTGCTCTTATGCTGTTTACTATTATAAACAGCAAGAAAGCAGTGCTTACATTGGCTGAGATGGTGATGCTTCAGTATAGCCAGACAGTGCGGTGCGGGTGGATTTTGAAGAGTCATCCCGTGTGAAACAAAAAAATGTATCCCGAGATAAGATTATTTTTTTTATTAGATTTTGTAAAGTAATGTAACTGGTTCTCGTGTAAAATGCTCCAATTCTGTCCATTCAAGTTCGCGCAATGTAAAAACTGTAAAAAAAATAAACCATGTTAATGCTTGGTTTGAACGCTAAGGGGCACATGCATCAAAGCTTTTTGCGATCGCAAGCGGCGCGATTCGCAAAAATCGGCCGTTTGCGATCGCAAAATTAGCTTTTGCGATACATGAAACAACTTGCCACTCGCAATTTGAGAAATCGAAATTTTTTGCGATTTCTTAAATTGCGATTGCATTTAAGGAATCACAAATTGCGATTCCTTAAATGCAATGCAAGATGCCTTTCAAAATAGCGATTTCGCTATTTGGGCCCGCTATTTACCGTGGAATCATACCACATGGTAAATAGCGAAAACTTTGGAAAATGCACTAAAGTGCATTTTTCAAAGTTGTAGGTTACACACACACATGTCCTTGGGACATGTGTGTGCGCAACATATGTGCACAGATCAATTTCAGGGGTGCAACAGGGTGACCTTTTGACACCCTTGCACCTTGAAATTGCATAGCAATTTGCGAGTACGTATTGGTACTCGCAAATTGCGCTTACTATTCCATTCATTCCTATGGGCCTGTAGGCCCATAGGAATGAATGGGAAGCCATTCCTTATTTGCGACTCGCAATTTGCGAGTCGCAAATAAGGAATGTGTAGGAATAGCTATTTTTATAGCGATTCCTACATGCATAGGCTTTTGCGAGTCCTTAATTGCGATTCCTTAATAATCGCAATTACGGACTCACAAAATCCTACCTTGATGCATGTGTCTGTAAGCCGTTATCTGCATGTTTGTGTGCACTAGTGAGTTTGTGACTTTGGGCCAGATGTACGACCCTTTTTTGCTGCCGCAAACGGAAGGTCCTCCCATTTGCGGCCGCAAAAAAGTGTAATAGCATGTACAAATGCTATTTTGCGAGTCACTGAATCGCAAAATAGCATTTGCGACTCTCGCTATTAGAAAGGGGCGTCCCTTCCTAATAGCGAGTCACCATGCTATGTACTAATGTTTTGCGACCGCATTTGCGGCCGCAAAGCACTCGCAGTTTACCACGTACTTCAAGTTGGTGGTAAACCACTCGCAAAGGGGAAGCGGTCCCCAAGGGACCCCTTCCCCTTTGTGAGTATGTGGGGAAATATTTTTTAAGAGCAGGCAGTGGTCCCAGAGACCACTGCCTGCCCTTAAAAAAATGAAACTGAAAAGTTTCATTTTTCTTTTTTAAATGCATCCCGTTTTCCTTTAAGGAAAACGGGCTGCATTTAAAAAAAAAAGAACTGCTTTATTAAAAAAGCAGCCACAGACATGGTGGTCTGCTGACCCCAGCAGGCCACCATCCCTGTGAGTGCTAGCCATTCCTAATGGGGTCGCAAATTGCGGCTGCCTCATTAATATTAATGAGGCATGCAATTTGCAACCCCATTAGGAATTGCAAACAGTATCTGAGACACTGTTGTGCATTCCAATTAGCGAGTCGCAAATTGCTAGTCGCAAATGCGACGCAATTTGCGACTCGCTAATTGGCGGGTCGTACATCTGGCCCTTGGTGCTGATTAATAACAGAAATGTCAGCAGAATCCCAAAATTCAGAATGCACTTTAATCCCGATATGTGGCTGACTGCCCAGCCCCACCAACTTCTCAGATGAAATGGTGTTTCAGAAACACTGGCGATCTCACAACAGCCCAGCTGCCTCAGCCTTAACCCTCCAGAAACTAACTTCGCAGAGACAAAATCGGCATTTATATAATAAAACTTGACTATTCAGTTATGTTTCTCAAAATGCTCCCTTATTTTTTTGGCGAAGCGCCTTGCAAGTCGATGTGTTGTACATTTAATGGTGCACTTTCTTTTCTTATGTTAATTACTGCTTCTTCTAGGGGAGAAGGTGAAAGAAGATATATCTACTCTCCATATGAGAGACGAGGTGCAGCCTGTAGCCAGGTAACCCCTCAATCTAGGATGTTATCAACACTCTTGCAAGCCACAACTATCACTTTTGATTGTGTTAGGAAATCATCCCTGTCTGTCCCCTGAGTCCAGACAAGAGATACTTTTACCAGGTAACTGGGTGTCACTGAGATCGCAACTGTGTAGCCAGGGCCTTTCACTTTACAATCAGCCACCACTGTCCAAAAAGTGATCCACTGAAATAAAACAAAACTACAACTCCCAGAGTGCATTTGGTTTCTACATTATTTCCATTGCACTTTATTTTGCATATATGCAGTGTATTGCTTCTCTAATGTGGTATCGAAGAGCTGTGCAGATCTTGTCTTTTTTCAAACTGGGACTTGGTTTCATGAAAATCCCCAACATTCTTTCAACAATAATGTGTGAAATGCCGTACGAGCACCCCGTATGTCTCTGTGTGAACTGCAGGAAGCATCGTATGGAGCCCTGGACTGATCATCAAGAACCAGTTCATTAATGGATTGATCCACGATGCAAACATAATGACGATAAACGTGAATAAATATTCTGTTTCGGGGTAGTGGGCTGAAGGAGATTCGACCAAATGGAAAGGGATAAAGCACAATGCAAGAGCAGTGAGTACCCAAATCATTGCCTCACAATTTTTCCAGAGTCACCAGCCGCCACTGCATGCGACCCATCGCTGTCGACTCTGGAATGCCCAGCATTTGCAAGTTGTTCCTCCACGAGGGCTCCTCAAAATCTTCATTCTTGCTCTGGACGACCTCCAGTACCCATTCCATCCTGAGCAGCTTCTCTCCAGTTGCGGAGTTCTCATCTTCTACCACCGACGTTTGGTGCTCAAGTTGGTCTATCCGCTCGTCATGTCTATCTACTCTCTACTTCAGGTGATCGAATCAAACTATGTTTGAGGTCCAGGAACATAGCACAAATGTCCAGCTCCTGAGATGAACCCTCTCCCCCTCCCTGACACAGCTGTTGGCCATCCATTGGCGATTCTGTCATGTGTGGCTGCCTGTGATGTTCAAAGGAGAGCGTGGACTATTTCGCATCAGCCTTCTCCATCTTGCACTAGGTGGAGTCCCACGTAGGTCAAGGACAGTAAGTACGCAAGCACAAGAAGGATCACAGGTGTCATGCACAGCTACATCCTGGGCCCACCTTCACCCCTGGAGTGGCATAGAAGGGGGGCACGAACAGACCACACACATCCCAGCAAGGTACATGGTGAATCAGTGCACTGCACACAGCTTCAGGAGCGTGCACGGCCTCTTCCATGCCAGACACTTAAGTGTCGGGCAGCCCACTGGTTCTCAGGCACTCACCCGGCCAGGTCCCGGTCGCTCTCGAGCCTCGCCTCCAGCAGACGTTGACGTCCTGCTATCAGCAAGCGGCTGCCCCATCTTCGGGACTGCCTCAGCTCCAACGACACCAGGAGCTACTTGTAGGGCTCCCATGCCCTGACAACTCCTAGTACAGGCCACAAGCAGCTTCAAACCACCAATCCTCGGCTAGCAGCCACCGAAAATGGCCGCAGCCTAAGGGAGCTCCGTGATCGGCGAAGTCTCCCCCATCAATCCTGGCACTAATCCGGTGGCGAAACACCAGCAGAACGGCGGGGGTGGCAGCGGAGAGGCCGGTGCATCAATTGAATTGACCCGGAGATTCGGGTAACAAATTGTGGACAACCAGGACGGTGCTATGGCGACGCGGCCTGCAAAGCACGCTGAAGCCTGGGCCTCGCGTGAACTGTGGGCGAAACGGCGCAGAAGACAAGGCGGCCCGGCCCTGGGACCGGGGGCCCCCGGATGGTGCGAACACCACTGAGAGCCACATCGGGACGGGGCCCAAAGTGCGGCCGCGCGCGGTGCACTGACTGCTGGAACACCACTGTATGGACTGCGGAGACGCCATAACCCGGTAGTGTCAGCCGGGAGAGATCCGACGCTGCTGAGTGCAGTGAGGGTGGCGGGCGGTGTGTGACTGCGGCTTGCGGCCTGAGCTGGGGTCCCGACCGCGGTGCTGCGTCGCGGGGCTGCCCCGCAAGCCAGCGGCGACCGGGAGGTCCAGAACTGATCTGCAGAAGGCCCCCTCCCTAGTACCTCGCCCCAAACAGTCTGCTGGGGTGGTGCGGATTGGACGCTTGCCATCAGGAAACACGGTGAGGTAGTGTGTCAAAGAGGCACACGTAGTGACCGCAGCTGGGGCAAAGGCGTCCCCGGGGCTAGTGATATTGCTGCTGCGTGGCCACAATCCCCGTACGGGGCCGCTGCCGCCTCTCCTGACCATCAGCAAGTTGCACCACGCGGTCCGCCTGTGCGCTTGGCTGACCGGCTGTGTGGAACCACCCTCGGCTGGCGCCCATACTGAGATCGTACGACCTGAAACAGAGTAGCACCTGGGGAGGCGAACAATGAACACACAAACTTGTACAGGTCTAGAGCCTTAACCCCGCAGCGGACTGGCCCAATAGCTCCCAGGTGACCAGCAAGCTTAATGGTAAGCTCCAAGTGGAGAACTGCATAGCCCACTGAAAGTCACGCCATATCCAGGACGTGGGCCCCCCCGCGAGGCAGCACCTCTTACAGACAGTGGAAGGGAGGGAGACAGGAGAACCGAAAGGCTGCGCGTGGCAGTCAGTCCCGCAGGCAGGCAGCGGTGATTACTGCCCTCCCCTTCCAGTACGGCTCAGAGGAACATTCGCTGGCCTAGACGAAATAGGGGGCCGGGGCCAACGCACTGTGCAAAGCATCAAGTTGGACAAGTATGCTTATAATAAGGACCAACTGGACAAAACAGCGACAAACTCGGAACAAGGAGAGGCCCCGGTGATCGAGAAAGCTGCACAGGTCACCTTGCAGGACATCATGGCCGCCTTAAACAAGGTTCAGACGTCCATCGGAACGATTTCGACAGACATTTCACTAATACGTGCTGACGTGTCAAAAATGGCCACGAGAATGACCGAAGTTGAAACTACAACAGCAGCTCTCTCCATAGACACGGCTACATTGCAACGTCAAGAGCGGCAACTAGAAATGGACAATAAGCTAATGGCAGCCAAACTTGATGACCAGGAAGGCCGCTCAATACGCAACAATGTTCGCATAGTTGGAGTGCCGGAGGGAATGGGTGGACCGGCCCTGGACCTATTTGTGGAAGACCTCATCCAGAATCAGCTGCAGCCGCGGGGGCTGTCCAGCTTCTTCTCAGTAGAAAGGGCACACGGCGTGCCTGGGGGTAGGCCTCGGCCGGACGCCCCCCCGGCCCAAATTGGCACGTATATTCAATTTCCGGGACCGTGATGTGATCCTGCAAGCAGCACGAATAGCCCCCCAATACGTGTCGACAACTGCAATATAACCCTCTACCCAGACTACACGGCTGCAGTAACCAAACAACGTCGTAGCTTTCTGGATGTCAAGAAAGAACTGCGGACCCGAGAACTCAAATACTCAATGTTGTTCCCGGCGAAGTTGAGGGTAGAAGCAGAAGGGAAAGTCTGGTTCTTCACGACGCCCGAAGAGGCCCACGACTGGCTGGAGGGGTGGCGTCCGGCCGTGGGATCCGGAAGACAGGGACAGAGGCAGCAACAGCAGCTAACGGAAGCAACTTCTTCAAGATCAAAGGAGTCAGATCAAACGGGAGAGAGGCGAAAAAACAGAGATGGTAACTGAGACAACTGCCAAGCCCAATGCTCCCAGAAGAAAATGGAAAAGAACCACAACGGGTCTGACTGGGGGGGCCCCAGAGACCACCAAATTATCTGGAACAGATCGAGGACAATGGTTGAACTGGTCACACCGTACTGAGCCGTCTGGTGCCATTTCTGTAGCGATATTGACACCTTCATATGATTAGCTAGCCGCTATAGAATGCTCGTTTAAGGGGTCGACTTGCGGAGATCATTGGAAGACTCTCCCCCGCAAGCAAGTACAAGTTATGGGAAATAAGCACTCTGCTAAGTTGGGGTGGCGGGTAGTTTCAGGTCCGCCGTGCAGGGAGGCAGGGAGGGGGGTGGGGTCCTGTATTATCTTTTACTGTTTTTGTTCTCATTGGTGAATACATATGGTAAATTTCATGACGACGTACACTATGACAACATGGCACCCATGCTGCACAACGCTCCACGCCTTTTTATAGTTAATGTTACACAGGACACACACGGACACTATGACTGACACTGTGAATGCCCAGTCCCTGAATCCTGATACACTGGGCCCCCTTCTCACTGTGATATCATGGAATGTAAATGGTCTTGGCGACAAAATAAAGAGAGGACTGGTCCTACAATACCTGAAGCGCAAGACGCCGGCGGTGGTACTGATACAAGAATCACACTTGGTGGGTTCGGCCTGTAAGGCCTTAGATAGGTGGGGTTTCAAAATGGTAGCTCATTCTGAATTCACCTCTGGCTCCCGAGGGGTGGGGGTCCTGATTAGTAAACGTTTCCCACTTATTGTAACTGGGTCCTGGACGGATGATAAAGGATGCTTCACAGCGGTGTCGTGCTAATGGTAGGGACGTTCATACAATTTAGTGTCAGTATATATCCCACCGACACTCCATCAGGCGACCTTCCCGGCCCTGGGAAAATTCCTGCTAATGCTTCCGCAGGGCGACCTACTTATGGGAGGTGACTTCAACGCCACGGTGAATGCTACAATAGACCGGAAACCCCCCAGGGACCCCAGTAGCGTAAATTTCAAACTAGCAGAATTCATAGATGCCATTGGGCTGGTCGATATCTGGCGCTCCAGGTTCCCACAAGAACGACAGTACACCTTCCACTCGGGAGCCCACGATAGTCTTTCGAGAATAGACTATATTTTCACACTAGCGACAGGTTTAGAGAGAGTATTAGAGATACAACATCTGCCCAGAGGTATCTCAGACCATTCACCTGTGATACTTAAGTATACATCACATATCATGGGACGACGACGCATTGTCCCACTTCACCCCGGATATCTTAAAAACCCTAAGATAGGAAAAGGACTACTTAAAGCCACAGAGCATTACTTTGTGGAGAACGAGCACTCCGTTGCATCCTCGACGACTCTGTGGGAGGCATATAAAACAGTTCTACGGGGCCATGCAATCTCCTTAACCGCCGGCCATAACCGGGACCAGCGACAACAGATAGAGACCCTGGAACAGGGGGTATCCCGGGCAGAAGGCGCACATGCCGAGGACACCAACGACATCACGGCACATGCGTTGAATATGGCCCAACAAGAATACAGGGCCTATGCATGGGAGGAGGCAAAAACTAGACTTACCAAAACACAACATACCATTTATGAAGTCGGGGATAAGACGGGCAAGCTGCTAGCCTGGCTGGATAGACAGGAGAGGGCTAGTCGATGGGTGGCACAGCTAATATTAGGGGATGGGACTGTTACCACAGACCCGCAACAGATAGCTGACGCGTTAGCGGCCCACTACGAGATGGTATATACACCTACAGCCACAGCCACAATAGACGATAACCTAGCCTTCCTCAAGGATATCCAGATGCCCACACTAACCACTACTGCAACTCAAGAGCTGGAGGCAGACCTGACTTCAGACGAACTCGCATCAGCAATAGGGGCATTGCACACAGGGAAAGCCCTAGGGCCCAATGGTATACCCATTGAATTCTACAAGAAAGCGGCAGCTCAACTTATACTCCACCTGCTTAGCATGTACGGAGAAAGCTTAGAAAGGGGAGAGCTACCCAGGGATCAACTTTTTGCGACGATAGTGGCAATACACAAGCCTGGCAAACCGCCGCAGGAATGTGCATCTTATCGGCCAATCTCATTAATAAACGCAGAAGCCAAAATACTGGCTAAAGCATTGGCAGTCAGACTGCAATCATACCTCACAACACTCATCCACCCGGATCAGTCGGGATTCATGCCGGGACGCAACACGGCACTTAATCTGAGGCGATTGTGTAGCGTTATGGCACGCATACCCACAATTGAGTAGGACACAGTCATTCTCTCCCTAGACGCACGTATGGCATTCGACCTCGTTGAATGGCCATTCCTCTTTGCTACCCTCTGACATCTGGGGTTCGGTCCCAAGTTTTGCGCTTGGATACAGCTGCTGTACGAAAGGCCGTTGGCACAGGTGGTGGTAAATGGTCGTATCTCTGCTGATTTCCCCCTGGGAAGGGGGACAAGACAGGGCTGCCCCCTGTCGCCGCTCCTGTTTGAGCTGGTGCTGGAGCCGCTGGCGGCATGGCTAAGGCAGGACCCGGTGATCCGAGGGTTAAAATGCAAACACAATATACAAACAAAATACTCTACCTAGGTACTTAAGAAATGCTGTGCGTCAACTGTTAATTAACCACTCTGGCTAGACCCAAATGACCATGTTCTTCACAAAAGACAAGTTAATTTGAACATTACTTTATTTTATTTTTTCATCTTAAATAAAATTGATGTATCACAGATAAATATCATATCCTCGAATGGCTAAGGCAGGACCCGGTGATCCGAGGGTTAAAATGGACGATGGGGTGGGAAGATCGTATTTCGCTATATGCGGATGATGTGTTACTGTATATGGCATCCCCAGCGCGTTCCATTAATCGGCTATTAGACATCTGCGCTGCATATGGGAGAGTTTCGGGCTACACCATAAATTGGGCAAAATCCCTCATGTATGTCCTCCATGGTCCCCCTCCACGGCTCCCACGGAACTGTGAAATACAGATCGCCGTCAGTGGATTTAAATACCTGGGCATGTTTGTAACACCCCAGCCCACACAATTTATTGAAGAAAACCTTATGGCACCCCTAAAACGATTTCGCCGTGATGTCAAACATTGGCGGTCACTACCACTATCACTATTAGGGAGAGCAGCCCTCTTCAAAATGATGGCACTCCCCAGGTTCCTGTATGCCCTACAAAACACCCCATTTGCAGTTCCCCGCACATACTTCAAGGCGGTAGACGCCGAAGTGAGCAATCTCCTGTGGGATGGCAAACCCGCCCGTACAGCGATGCACAAACTGGTGAAGGGCTGGTATGACGGTGGAATCGCACTTCCGAATATACAAGTGTACTACTGGGCTTCCCAACTCACTGTAAATAATCAGTGGCTCTACGCCTCGCAGGAGGAACCTGCGTTCCGTATGGATAGGCATATCCTTGAGACAGAGGGCGTTATGGGTGTACTATACAATAAATCAAAGGGAAATACTCTCACAGGTCCAACGGCACACACCGTCCGACTCTGGTTTACAGCACAACGAGCGCTAGGATGGGAAGGGGTTCTCACACAAGCCACGCCACTCTGGGACACCCTACGACTAGGCAAACTACGCACCACCAAGGGGTTTAGACAATGGGACTTAATCGGCATCTCCAAGATAGGGGATCTGTGGAAAAAGGGTGAGGTCATTCCCTTCTCTAAATTACAAGCAACATATGGACTGGCACCAACGGAAACTTTTCGATACACGCAAATCAGACACGCACTCATGGGAGCTGTCCCACCAGGAACGCAGCTACCAGAGGCCTCGCCACTAGAGGATAGACTTTTAACGGACCATCTGAGTAAAAAAGTTACTTCCCTAACCTATCGAAAAATCATCAACAATCAACCAGATCCCACGCTGACCCTTAAGGAGCGTTGGCAGGCGGACATAGGAGAACTGGATGAGGCAGACTGGCAAGAGGCAATCGCGTCCCCGCGAGAGGTCGCGATACCCTCCAAATTAAAATTAGTACAATAGAAAATCCTACACCGCATCTATTTTACACGAATAACAATGCACCGACTAGGCCGGACGGACACACCACTCTGCCTGAGACAATGTGGCCTGCCAGGCACAATCTACCGCACACTCTGGGACTGCCCAGGAATCACACCCTACTGGGAGGCGGTCATGCGCACGATTTCGCAGGTTAGTCGGGCCGCCGTCCCACCTGAACCGAAGAGATGTCTTCCCAATATCTGGAAACCTACAGATCTGAACCACATGGCTCAAGACTGGGCGACACTGGGTATGGCGATAGCGAAGCGCAACATAGCTCAACACTGGGGAACTGGGATAACTCCTGCCCATCGTAAATGGTGTTGTGACATGGATGCCGTAATGGTAGCTGAGAAAGCAGTCTATGTACACAGACGGTGCCCCAGGAAATGGACTCGGATATGGGGAAAGTGGAATACCTATCGGGGTAACATATGCGTGCCTCCACGGGAGGAGTCGCTGTCAGACGTCAGTGAATAAAGGATTGGGGCCAAGAGATACAGTGACGCTTGCACTAACACGCTGTAGCCATGTTGTCCATGAATAAGGGACGTATGCTTGATGAACAGTAAGAAGTGTACACAAATAAGGTATGATTTGTCTATGTACCATATATACGCCTTTCAACTCGAATGGTATGTAGTGAATGTCACCAGTTCTAAAATTTCAACAAAAATGTTTTATAAAAAAAAAAAAGAAGAAAAAAAAAACACCAATCCTTCTTCCGCTGCCTCCCGGCACTCAGAAAAAGGTGCTCCAAGTAAGTAGCAGGGCAAGGCAGATGTGGGCACCCATGGGCAATCCCTGATGCCCCTGTCTGTGAAGAATAAATAAAGGATAACATTTTCCGGTCAGCAGAGCCTCAGAGTGGTGGCCATCTTGCAGCAGGGCTCTTTAGCCCCACCCTCCCATAAAACAGGGGACTTGAAGTCAAAGGACAAGACAATAATTGTTTTAGTCTCATCCTAAGCAGCTCTTAAGGGTTTCTCAAAATTCAGCGATGGGTGCAAAGTATTGTATAGATAAAACTTAAATCTTGTGAATGTGCATATTGTTTTAGAAAATGTTATTGACCGTTAATATGGATTTATAGTGCATGGGAATATCTCAATGTACTATTGTTTATGAAAGAAGGAGTTAAAAAAGTGTTTGGAATGTTCAGATACTTCAGTGTGTGCTTATAATTGTTTGGTAGAGACAAGGGAAAATCAAGAGCGTGTGATGTGAATATTGCAGATATTTGACAAGAAAATGTTTTCTATACTGTTGATCACTGCTTTTACAGCCCTGAAGAAGCAGTTCTCAACCCCGATACACGCGTTGGCTGTACTTTGTAAGAGCCAGCAGCTCTGTATAAAGACAATTCTCCTGGACTGCTAAATAAGGACATAAAAAAGTTAATATTTGTGAACTGATTGGTTTTAAAGCGAAAAAGGATTTAATGATGCAATGGTTTATTACGTGGGAATTAAGATTGTTTTTTATGAACTAAATTAACAGAGGATGTTTTATGATTTTAAATTTTTATACTAAAAACAGCATAAAGTATGTTCTTATGTCTTCTGTTAATCATTAAATCCATATAGCAATGAATAGCTCCCCACAAGGTTCTGCTAAAGTCTGACATTACTCCTAGGGGGGGCGCTGTTGAGCCCACAGGAAGATGGCCGCGTTCTAGCGTTGCTCTGCCGGCTGAGGACAACAATCCGCCCATAATCCGAGCCTCACATAGCCATCAATGGCTTAAACGATAGGAATCGTAAGGCAGTCTATCCCTGTGCCCTCCGATCTGCAAGGAAACTAGCAGAAGTCCAGAGAAACGGTGAAACTTGAGCCGAGGTGCGGCGACTACAGGAATCAACATGGCGGACTCCCGGAGGAGACTGTAAGACAGAACTGTGAGCGCTGCGCTGCAAAGGAGCGGAACGTCTCATAAAACTCCGCTTACTGTTCTTGTGCTGAACGGACGTCCAGAGAAAACGGCAGCCGGGGGGCAGGAGACCGCTTCCGTGAGCTTCCGTGACTGCCGTGGCCGTGTGACGAGACCCTGCAGGTTGGCGCGGTGAGTGTGGCGCGGGCACGGACCTACCGGTCCACAAGGAGAAGAAGCCCTTTGGCTGTCTGCGTGAGGCCCCCTGGGACCCGGGGCTGCGGTGCGGAGTAGCGAGGACCCACGGACTGTGATTCATTGAGGAGGGAGGGCACTGCTGCACTTGCCCCCCTCCCCTCGGTGCCTGACAACGAGACAGGAGCGGTGGAACACGGGCGGACACGGTGCGCGAGTTCGAGTGGCGCTGCTGCTCGCCCAGTCTCCTCGCGTGTCCGGGGTGTTGCTGGGCCGTGCTCCGGCTGCTGGGGCCCGTGGGGACCCTCGGTAAGTGGCAAGCAGAGCAAAAGGAAAGTGGCGATCGCGCTGCTGCAACTCACTCAAGAACACAGCACCATAAGTGCAGGCCAAAAATAGAACTAGGAGAGTTCCCCTTGCATCAAAATACCCACAACCTGACAAGTCAACAAGACTGGGACACGGGAGAGTGACACTTCTGCTAAATCTCAATCTGATGTGGCAGACAAGAGCTTAACAGGGGACAACTATATAAAAGCTGAAGCAGTGCAGAAAGGAACACTAAAGTGTGCATAGTAACGTGCCTGCACACTAACAGACTCATTGAGACAAAGGAATAACTGCTACGCCATTTTGAAGCACTGTGGGGCTGTGGCGCCTGGGACTCCAAAACACGCTGCCAGTGTTACAACAACACGACTGACTCCCCTCGGCACACGGTTTTGATCTTACACTCCCAACCACAACATGGGTAAAACAGATAGGCAGCAATCGCGCCTCACTTTTGAATCTAAAAAGGTGTGCAAGACAACGCAGCATGCTCACTCTGACTCGGAACAAGACCCGCCTTCGCACCTGAGCAACTCATTGGAAATAACCTTGCAAGCCATGCAGCAAAGTCTTGTATCTATAGATGGGAAAATAGATGCCCTAAATGCGCGCATGGACACAATGGCGTCCAAGCTGGAGAAACACGATGGCAGGCTCACTGAGGCGGAAACACGAATTTCAACTACAGAAGATGAGGTGCAACGGGTGTGCAACAAACAACTAAATATGGATAAGGTTCTGGCCCTTATTCAAACCAAAAATGAAGATTTGGAGGCGCGCTCGCGCCGTAACAATCTACGTATACTACGTATCGCGGAATCCACGAACACCGGCCGTATTGAACACTATGTGGAGGAAATGATATAGCGCTAACCCTGGGCAAAGCACTACGCTACGCTCGCGTAGTTTGCGAAGTTTGCGCTACTTCGCACAACGCGAATTGCACGTAGCACAGTGCAAACACGCGTAGCGTAGTGCAGTGGTCATTTTTTGCTTGCTCGCGGTCCTCAACGTCAAGTTGGCGACCGCGAGCAAGCAAAATGACATCCCGGCGAGACTTTTTCCTCGTTCGCGATCAGCAACATCAAGTTGCCGATCGCGAGCGTGGAAAATAAACCTCCCGGCGAGATTCTCAACGCGGGGAGGTCAGGTTTCTCATTGCGAGTGGTCGCGTATGCTCGCGACCGCTCGCGATGAGAAACTACCAGTCCGCGTTGAGAAAGCTGCCGCTCGAGTAAAAATCTACTCGAGCGGCAGTAAAAGACAGCGCGCACTGTGCAAGATGTCGTTTTCAATGATTGCACAGTGCGGACAAGCATCCGGCACTGTGCAAGCATTGCGAACAGTGCACTATGCAGTTCGCGTAGTGCTACGCGTAGCTCGCGTAGTGCGAACTGCACTTTGCGTAGCTTCGCGTAGCGCTACTTCGCGAACTACGCCCAGGCTTATATAGCGCATCTTTGGCAATGAGGAACTCTCGGCGGTGTTCGTGATAGAACGGGCACACAGATCCCTGCAAGCGAGGCCCCCCCCTGGAGCCCCGCCACGTCCCATAATAGCGAAACTTTTAAACTACAGGGACACCATATTACGCTTATCCCGAGAGAAAGGTAACACTCAGTTCGAGGGGAACAACGTTTCTTTTTACCCAGACTTTACAGTGGCGGTGCAAGCGGCACGATGAGAATTTGGACCTGCCAAAAAGAAACTTCAGGAGATAGGTGTAAAGTACGCCATGCTATACCTGGCACGGCTCAGGGTGGAAAGGAACGGTCGCCCCTCGATCTTCAACAGCCCTAAAGATACCATGGACTACGCTAAAAAGGCAAAACAACAAAGAGCCCCCCACACAAGTGCAGATGAAAATGCCGGTGCTTGCCGCTCCCGAGATGAATAAAACTGATACAGCGCTGTATGGACAGATAAGTGTAACCATTGCGAATGTTTATCTTATGTTTGCTGTACACCATATTGTATTATGAGCACTCTGGTCGGAAAAAGGGGTACACGGGGTGGGTGCCGACCACCAAGGCGCAAAAGTCGCCTTCTCATCAAGGCCAACCTAAGCCTGATGCGTGAGGTTATAGAAGTTTCTCCTCAGCCCCCTTTGGTTTCGGAAGGGTAAAGGGTTCTGACACCCCCCAAACGGGTAGACCCCAACTGTGACTGAATGTGTTGGTTTTACTGTACCCTCTGTGTTCAAGAGGGGGTTATTGTTTAGATGGAAATGTTTTCTCAACGCTGGGTATGGCTATGGCACTGTTACTATGCTAGAGTGGGTGGGGGGGTTCTGCTATAGGTTTTTTAATCTCCAACTGCTAATTGTATGCATGATCTTCTCGAGTAATCTCTCCCGTTGGGTGATGTTTACATATGGAAAGCTGACTTACCTGGACAGAGGTAACACAATACTCCAGAATACAATCACTTACATGCACTGAAGTTACTCACATGGAATGTGCGGGGCCTGAATAACCCTAAAAAAGTTAGGCAGGTCTTCGCGTATCTGGGCAGGCACCGAATAAACGTGGCCTTCATACAGGAGACGCATCTCACGGCCCGAGCGGCAACAAGTATCGGGCAGCGCTGGGCACAGGACAAGCGAGCGTCCTCTTACTCCACCTATTCCAGAGGAGTGCTCATACTAATACAGAAAGGGGTTCCGTTCGTCACCACTCACGTAGAATCGGACGATCAAGGATGATATGTTATATGGCAGGGTAACTGCAGGGGCACACACATAACATTCATAAACGTATATGGGTCAAACATTGATGACCCGGAACTATACACCGCTATCTTTGCCAGGCTTTACAGGCTTCAGGCATCCACGGTCATATGGGGAGGGGATTTCAATATACCGTTTGATTTAGCTATGGATAGATACGACTCCCAAGGCTCCCCCACCAACCAGGCACGTAAAGTCCTCACAGATGGCATGGAAACATGGGATCTCATTGACATATGGCGACTTAGACACCCTGACATGAAAGAGGGTACATATGTGTCCACTGCGCATAATATGTGGTCTCGTCTAGACTATTGGTTGGTGACCAGGATGACGAGCACTTGGATAGATGAGGTCACACATTTACCCAAAACACTGTCCGACCATTCCCCTGTGCTGTTGTCTCTCATGCTACCCACTGATACCCCACGCCCTCCGCAATGGAGAATGCAACCCTCTGCGCTCACTGACCCAGTCTTCAAAGATTGGATACGCACTGCAATTATACAATATTTCACTGAAAATGAAGGATCAGTAGAATCTACAGGAACCCTATGGGAGGCATTCAAGGCCACTATTCGGGGCGCCTGCATTAATCTTAGCGCGGGCAATACACTGAAACGGCAGAGCAGGAGGTTCAATACTTATCAAAGCGGTGGGTGGCGAGAACATACGGAGAGGGTGGTAGGCCAGGCCGCAGTCTAGCCACCAAAATCAAGGGCTCAAGAGACCTCCCATTTATCCACACGATCAAGACGCAGTCACATATGAAGGTCCACAACTCCCCAGATATATTGCAGTCCTTTGTGGATTATTATATAAAAATGTAAGAACATAGTCAGCAGAGGTAGAGGAAATAGATGCGTATCTAAATGACATAACATTGGCCTGGTTATCACCAGGTCAGAGAGAGCTTCTAGTTCAACCAATTACAGAGGAAGATGTAAAAGATGCAATCCGTACGCTGCCCAATGGGAAGGTGCCGGGCGGGGATGGTATCCCGGGGGAATTTTATAAGGCCTATTCTGACTTGCTGACACCGCATCTATTGGCTGTGTATCAGGAGGCGTATGATAAAAAAAAACTGCCCCCCTTTATGAGAGAAGCAATATTGATAAACTTATTAAAGCCAGGAAAAGAGCCCGAGCAAGTGGAATCATACCATCCATTGTGTCTCATAAATACAGACGTAAAGATCCTGGCCAAGGTCATTGCCACTAGGCTTCAACTGCTGTTGCCGGCCTTAGTGCTACCTGATCAGGTGGGATTTGTACCCTCCCGCTCCACCACACACAATATGCGCACAGTATTCGCAGTCCTGAAGTGGATAGAACCTACAATGCCAGCGGTGGCCGTTTTTTTTGACGCCGCCAAGGCATTTGGTTCCATCTAATGGACATATATGTTAACAGTAATGGCCTGAATGGGAATGCCATTGGCCTTCCTAAATTGGATTCTCTTGCTATACACGGAGCCCACAGCGCGAATCCGAGTAAATGGATTAACTTCCGAACCCATACACATATATAAGGGTACCCGCCAGGGCTGCCCGTTATCCCCAATATTATTTGCCATTGCGCTGGAACCTCTGGCTTGTGTAATACGCCAAAAAAACTCAGAGGCAGCGCTGAGGTTTCACCTTCGACCCTTGGTGATTTCCTTACACGCCGACGACATGGTAGTCTATCTCAGAGACCCAAACACATACCTGGGGCCCACACTACGGGAATATGGTAAATGTGGCTTGTTCTCAGGACTGACCATAAACTGGAGCAAGTCTGTAGTATTCCCGTTAACTCCAGCGGCTACACCCCACGACACAGAATTTCCACTGGAGTGGTGCACGTCCTCCCTTAAATATCTGGGTGTTTGGGTAGATAGAGACCCTGAAGTGGTCATTAGGATGAATTACGGTACTGCCATCACCAAACTGAAAGACCAAATAGCGCAATGGATACAACTTCCCCTATCGCTAGCCGATAGAATAGCATTAATAAAAATGGTCATTCTTCCTAAATTTTTATACTTCTTTGTCAATATCCCCATACCTCTAACACTGGCATTTTTTAAAACGCTACAATCCTGTTTGGTCACCCTAATCTGGGCAGGCAAACAATTTAGGATTAGTTGGCAGACTCTCACTCGCCCGTATGCCCTCGGAGGTTTTAATGCACTGGACCTATATCTATATTACCTACGTGCACAGGCCCACTTTGCTCACTATTGGTATCAACCACACAACTTCATTGCACATGTGGCGGTAGAGGCCGATGACACCCATCCCGTTCCTATCAATGCGGTGCTTCTCCACGAGCGTAAAGTATCGAATCTCACGGACGCCAGCCCAATGGAGAGCACAATCAGAGCCTGGAATACACTAGCATCACGAGCTGGGAAATTGCCAATATATGCACATAACTTGCCGCTACTGAACCACCCTTCACTATCGGTTACAAGTGAAGCAGGAGCATTAGCGATACTGCAAGAGGCGGGCCTACACACTATAGGAGATGTTTTCCCCACAGGGGAGTTCCTATCCCTAGAGGCATTCACCAAGGGCCGCTTAGGTACCCTGATGCAACGATTTGTATATCATAGATTAAGACTGGCCATGAAAACACTATACCCCAGCTTCCCGCGACAACCACCGGAGTTGCTGTCGCTGAGAACCATGGTGGGGTGTAAAGATAGGAAAAACTTGATAACTAAGCTTTACAAAACTGCACAAAAAGAAACGTATACACCAATAGATAGCGCCAGAGAAAAATGGAATACAATGCTGAACACACAAATCACACCGGAGGACTGGGAAACATGCTGCAAACTACTGGACAAACTTACGTCTAATTGCAATTTAAAGATTATACATTTTAAATACCTGCAGAAAGCGTATTACACGCCAGAACAATTATATAAGTTTGGACTGCAATAAGATGCAAAATGCAAACGCTGTAAAGCGGATGGGGCAGATTTTATTCACCTGGCTTGGTTGTGCAAACCTATAGCAACATACTGGATACAGATAACAGGCCTACTGACCGAGATGATGGGGTGGTGGTTACATGTACACCAGAAATATGTCTATTAGGCCCGCTGAAAACTATACCCGGGGCGTTTCGGAAGTTCGTAGCGGTGACCCTGCTACTGGCTAAACGCCGACTATCAATTTGCTGGGGTGGGAAAATGGTGCCTCAGAAAAAAGATTGGTTGCGTGATGTGGCCTACTGTAAAACACAGCTGGAAACGTATGCAGAAGAACTGCCTGAAACCTTGCGGCCGCGAGACATTTGAACCCCATATGTCATTTACATGATGACTGCAAATTCAGAAACTCTGAGTTAAGATGTAAACTGTGGAGAAATATAATGCACTGTGAATGGTATCGCATGTTTTTTTTTTTTTTTGCCTCTGTTTACGGTTAAATATAATGTCACAATGTTAGCCCATGATAACGAAATGGACTATGCTCCAACCAAGGAGCCATGCAGAATGGAGATTGTTTATGTTTCTTACTTGTTATTACTGTTTATGTTGATGCCAGATATTTGACATTGTAATGTACAACGAAATCATATGCTGTGTATCTAGACATATAAAACTTGGCAATATGGAATTGTACCAAAGATTCTTTGTTTATGGAAATCAATAAAAAGAAATAAATACTGACATTACTCCTAGCACAACACTAAGCCACCTGTCAGCAGTCTCAGCATAAAAGCTAAGGCCTGCCTGGGGATGAAACCTGAACTCCACTTCCATCCTCTTGGGCATTCTGCACTAACTGGCAGCGGTGAAGTGGTTTTAGTAGGGGTAATTAAAATATTTGGTAAAGTTTAAAAAAGTATTTCAGATTTTGGACTGTTAGACCTGGCATTGTTGGCGTGGTTGTCCCCCTAACTTTTTGCCTTCAATCCTCCTGTTTGCTGACATCATTTTTGCTGGGTTTAGGATTCTGTGCACTTTACCACTGCTAACCAGTGCTAAAGTGTTTGTGCTCTCTAATTAAAACATGTTAGAATTGGCATATTTAATTTACTTGTACGTCTCTAGTAAAGGGTCACTACCTCTGCCCAGGACCTGTAAAATAAATGCTACTAGTGGGCTTGCAGCACTGATTGTGCCACCCACTTAATAGCACCTTAAACATGTCTCTGGCATGCAATGTGCAGCCTGTGTGTGCTGTTTTGAATTGCCATGTTGACCTTCCTTTTTGATACATATTAGTCTCCTTAGGGTATACCCCGTTAGCCCAGAGGGCAAGGTGCAGTGTATTCAATCAGCTGGACATGCACTTTTAGGTTTTACAAGTCCTGATAGTGAAAAACCCTTAAATTCATTTTTCACTATTGCAAGACCCTCATCTCCCATAGGATGGGATAACATAGGAGTTACCTTATCATTAAATGTTACCTTATTACATTTAATAAGCTGTAATTTACAAATGGGAGCAGGTAACTGGTTCATGATTGGTGTCTTTGGAACTGTAATGAGAAATCCTAACTCATGATAAAGTTGAATTTAAATTACAATTTTGAAAATGTCACTTTTAGAAAGTTGGCATGTTCTTGTCTTAGCCCTTTGGTGACTGCATCCTGTCTCTGGATCACGTGACTGGGTGCAGTTGACAGTTGGCTATGTGTATTTCTCCTAGACAGCCACACACAATAGGGAGTTTAGGTGTGCCTGGTTGGGCCATCACTGCAGGATGGAAGGGAGGAGCTGGGCACAGCCTCACTTACACTTGAAAAGGCGGTATCCTGCCTCCACACAAAGAGCTGCATACCCCCTATAGTTAGTCTGGAACATGGCCAGGAAGGCAGGGCACCACCTGTGAACTTCAAAGACATGTCTCTAGAAGCTTCTCCCCACTTCAAAGGCAAACTGGGTAGAAATACTGGACCTCAGACATCAACTCCTTAGTACACTTCTGGACCTGTGGCTACTCTGTCAGTAAGAATGGCTGCTGTGCTACTGAAAGGACTGCCACTCAAAAGGATTGCTGCTCTGAAGGAATGCTGCCCTCTTGCCTGGGTGAGAAGGACTGGACCTGCATCTTCTTGAACTCAGAACCCCAGAGTGACTCCAAATGCTAGTTCGCTGGCCTCCTGATCTGAACCCTCAGGGAAGTTTCCAAAAACCCTGCACCTGGGCTCTGTGATCAGAGTGTCTACTCTGCTAAGTGGTGCCACCCCAGTCCTGGATCCTTGCATGTGGGCTTAAAGTGCTCTGCTAGCCTCTGTGGATCCAGCAGAACCAACACATCTCCTCTGCTATGTGGGGCACCGCAAGCAGAACTGATGCATCTCCGCTGCTGAATGGATTGGATCTGTCGCAAAGACCCGCATCACCTCCACAGCGCAAAACCTCTTCGGAACAGCTGCTGCATGGTGCATCTTCAGTGCAGGCCCTCGCATCCCGCGTCAGCCACAGCCTCGTCAATGACAATGGACTCCGCATCTCAGTCTTGCAGGTCCTCAGAACCTATGCATCGCCTCAAATGCATGACACATCCTCGACACCAGACTTCATATCGCAAACCCTCATTAATGGGATCTTTGATAATGCAGGACCTCACATTGCAGCCTGGCCACATCTCGGAACTGACACATTGCTTCGATTGCGTGACACATTTTCAACGCGGATCCACGCAACGCTCTGCAAACCAGGATTTAAGGTACTTTGTTCAGTGGGCCTAACTGGATCCCTGAGGCCGGCCTGCACTCCCTCCCGGTTGGCCTGAACTTATGACTTTGTATCTGTCTGACGCAACCCGATACCCACAGTTGCCGCTTTGTGCTTTTTGGTGCTATTTTCACTAAAATCTTTAAAATTACATATTTCTGGTTCTACTGATTGGATTTCTGTCATTTTGATCTTGTTTTATTTCCAAGAAATAACTATATTTTTCTAAGTTGATGTGGTATCCTTTTTCTGTGGTGTCATTCACTTTATTACTGTTTGAAGTGTTGCACAAATACATTACACTTTGCCTCTAAGTTAAGCCTGACTTCTCTGTGCCAAGCTACCCAAGGGTTGATGACAGTTTAATTTAGGGTTGGCTTGTGCCCTACCTTGAGAAACATTGTGGTTGCTGCTTGACCAGAGCTCACACCCCAGTGAACCAACAACCCAATTTCTCTTAGGAACCATATATTCTTATTATTTTTAAATGTAAGCGTCCAAAGTATTCTAATATTTTGGTCACTGAGTGAAAGATGTTTTCTGTATGATTAATGTTTCAGAATGTACAACTCTAGCCTGCTCCTTTCTGTGGATTACCTTACCACCATTTGCAGTGTACTTTGTATTGCAATAGTGTTTGTATAGTCTCTCATGTCTGTGACGAAACCCTGATGTGTTTCTTGCTGGCCAGTAGCATGTGACTGATTAGTAATCTTGATTGGTAGAGTGTGGATTTATACTCTGGCCGTCTGGGTGATCCTATTGAGTTGCGATGAACTTAAAACTGTGCTTAAGCATGGAATGAACCTAAGAAGAACAAGAGTTACAGTTGCATATGCTGATACCTACCAAGTATGCATGGCTGAATATTTCTTCCCTCATGGACTTAGGGTCAGGCACTGGTCTGGTGGTTAATGAATGGACTGTTTAACATTCCGAATGATGGGATGGAATGTCCCCTGCATGGTACAGCATACACCCAGTTTTTGTATTTCTTTTTTAATATCATCATCTAGTGTATGCACAGAGGTGCAGGTATGTCCCTGGACATAATTGAGGTTTTGAACCTGTCTGGTGACAGTTCCAAAACCTGTCTGGTTACAAGAGAGACATCACATGTGCCTTCATTGCACCAACCCTGGACTGTTGTCAGTGTCATGGATTTAGTATCTAGAATGGTGGTGGCAGCGTTTAGTGTTTTGAGAATCAGCAGTTGTGAACAGACCATTTTATATGTGTCATTGGAATGGAGGCTTACTGTCCTACTCATGTTAAGTTCTACTTCTAACACAGATCCTAGTGATAACATCCCAAGTGTATGTTGCATGTTTACATACTTAGGCTGCATGCTAAAAGCATTGCATGTGTGAGTGTGTCAGAGTAATGGAGTCCTGTAGGATTCCTTTTGGATGCCTGGCCATGTAAAGGGGATGGATGCAAAGTTGTTTTCCCAGATATTGCTGACATTACTGACGCTGAATTGAACAGACCTACACACTGGAGTGGGGAGAGAGGATTCAAGGCCCCTTTAGTAATTTAATTAGGCTGTTTGCTAATAGTGCTGGCTCTTAATCAGTCTTCCTGTTATTCTGTCGATGGCGAGGGAGTGATTGTAGCCTCTGTTGCTCAATGTAAAAGAGACCCATTCTGTCAGGCCAAAATGTTTTCTTTACTCTAATTACTCTTCAGTGTCAAAAAAGCTCAGACCCCTTAGTGTCTCTGTTGTAGGTGTTCCAGGATGGAGACCACCTTCCTGCAAGGAGCATCACTCTACAGAATGCTGTTTCTCAAGAGCAGCTTGGAAAGGACACCTGAAAAGAGAACCACCCCAAACTGGTTCTGAAAGGGCAGACAGTGGATCTACCTCTCCTATTTACTTTGGCTGTATAAAAGTGGAACACACTAGTGTCCTTGTGGTTTCAGTTCCAAGTTTTCTTAAACCAAGGAAGGGAGTGGTTTGTTTAGTACTTAGAGAATTGCTGTGCCACCAGAGGTGGTGTCTGCCAGACAGCCCACTTTTCAGAGGTGAAGGGACATTACCTGCTTCTTGGCTTGCAGGGAGAAGCTGTTCCTCTTACTTGAAGAGCCTAGAAGCCAGTCTGCCTGCTGAGAGAGGGAGGGAGCCTGGAACCCTGCAGAAGGAGTGTTTTTCTAGGAAAACACTGCAATCTATCACAAGTGTAGCTCTACATTTTAGTTTTTTGGTCAAGGGTGGGGAACATTTTTTCAATAATTACATACAATCCCATTTAACCTCTGTTGCTTCTTAAAAACCTTTTACAGTCTATGGAAAAATAATTTATTCACAATATGTGAACATTTATCATGCATTAAATTATTTTATAATTTTTAAAACTCTTAATATAATCAATCCAATTGCATTGCATAAACCATTGTTCGTTATACAACCTAAACTTTGTATCTCCACATACATCTCATACACATACATTAATTCATTCACAAAAAAAACGATTGTTCTTGGAGAACGTGCTTGGTCCTTGAAACAATGTCCATAATTATTTCCATGATTATATTTTACACTGTTGGTCTACATACAATTAACATAAAATCAAAGGAGGGTCAACTCACAACTATTGAGAATATGACTACCTTCTTTAGGACCAACATCCAAATTGCACACCCTAACCATGGAGAGGTTCAGGTCTTTTCAATCCTAAAACACAATAGAAACCACATTTTACAGCACCATGCTTTTGATTAACTTATAATTTATACATAGGCCACAATCCTATGTATATAAGTGAATAATTATTTAAGAAAATCCATACATGGCTTCCAGTGAAACCACTTCAAAAGACAAACTTGCAAGACAGCATCCGCTGTATGTAAAATATATTCACACACCACAGACAAGTGCCCTCCTACAAGTTATAAAAAGAGAAATTATATGTACAATAAGGGATTCACAGGGTCTAAATACAGTGAGATTATCAGAATAAGTATTGTAGCAAAGGCTCTAGGGTTCTCCTTAGGATGTATCGCTCCTGTGAACAGTGAACTAGATATTGCAGTTTAACACTAACATAAGAATACAAATAGAAAGAAAAGGTAGAGGAGGTTTCACAGGGAATTCAGAAGTCTAAGTGCTTGGTAGATCTTGAATGTATGCAGCAGCCGACATAACATCTAGTGTTGGTTCGAATAAGACAACCCAACCTTGTATTGTGCTTTTGGAGGGTGTCTTATAGTAGGTAGTGTATTTGGGCACTTAATCAAAAGCTTGCTAACATCCCTGTAACAGAATATGCTCTACCAAATTAGGCTATACTTCTCAATAGATACTATTAGACCTGTCAGCCGTAGGGTGGTCTTAACCCAAACGTTTTGCCTTCACCCTCCTATTTTTGCTGAATTTGTTTACGTTGGCCCTAGGACTCTAGGAATTTACCAATGCTAACCAGTGCTAAAGTGTTTGTGCTCACTTCCTAAAACATGGTAAAATTAGTGTACAACTGATCAGTATATTTAATTTACTTATACATCCCTAATAAAGTGGTGTCCTGATAGTGAAATTCTCATAAATAGGTTTTTCACTATTGTGAGGCCTACCTCTACCATAGGATAACATTGGATTGCCTTATTACATTAAATACTTGCTAACGTTGATTGGGAATAGGTAAAACTTTCATGTTTGGAGTCTCAGAAATTTCAAGTTAACACCTTTGCTGCTTGCGTTGGCCAATGGCCGACGCAAGCACTACCTCCCTGGTGCGGCGCACGTCCATTGGCCATCACCAGGGAGGGCCCCCTTTAAACCTCCGGTGCATCGCACCGGAGATTGTTTTTTTATTCCCCCTGGGGAGACGTGGAAGGCTTTCCGCGTCTCCTCCACCCCCTCCCGCCCATCTGTGACGTCAGCGCGCCGCGAGGCGCTCTGACGTCACTGATTTCCCCACCGGAGCCGAGGACAGCAGCAGGTAAGGCCGCGCTCGACTCCGATGGGGAAATCCGGCCGAAAACGGCCTCCCCAGCTTTCAGGGAGGCCTCGTTTGAAAGGAGAGTCTCCCTTTCAAACGAGGCCTTCCTGAAAGGGTTTCCTGGCCGTGGATCGCGGCAGCGCTGTGATCCACGGCCAGGAAACCCCACTAGACACCAGGGATGTCTTTGGGGGGGTCGGCACTCGTGGTAATGGGTCGGCCCCCCCCCCGGGGGCATATTTTTTTTAATTTTTAAACGTTGGCTTTGTTTGGGGTGCGCGATCGCACCCCAAAAAGAAAAAAAAATGAAAAAATAAATAAATAAATGGCGACGATATTGGCAGGGGGTCGGTCCTCCTGCTCAGTGGCCGACCCCTGTGGGGGCATATTTTTATTTAGACATGTTGGCTTTCCTTGGGGGCACGATCGCCCCCAAAAATGCTAAAAATATTTTTTTAAAGTACGATGGTGGCAATATTGGCAGGGGGTCGGTCCTCCTGCTCAGTGGCCGACCCCTGTGGGAGCAATTTTTTTTATAGCTATGTGCTTTCCATGGGGGCCACAATCGGCCCCAGGAAGCCATAGCTATAAAAAAAAATAGAGAAAGAGAGAGATCTTTCTATATATATATATATATATACATATATATATATATATATATATAGAGAGAGTCTCTTTCTCTCTGTAGATGATATATGTATACATATGTATCTATATACATATGTATGTGTATATAGATACATATATATACATAAGTCTAAAGAGTGAATGATATATATATGTATCTATATACATATATATGTATAGATATATGTATATAGATACATATATATAAATATATGTAGAGATAAAATCTATGTATATATATATATATGTGTCCGTGTCCGTGTGTGTGTGTGTGTGTGTGTGTGTATATATATATATATATATATATATATATATATATATGCTCCTTGATGCACAGTGAACGGCGCACTTGCGGACGGGTGCTTCACAAACGCGGTGGTGCGCCCCCGATATTTATCCAGGCTCTGTTTCCTTGTTTCCCAAAAAGAAAAACAGCACTCGCGGGGGCAGTTGCTAGAGTTTATTGGCCCCCGCGAGTGCTGTTTTCGTTTTGGGAAACAAGGAAACGGAGCTTGATATATATATATATATATATATATATATATATATATATATATATATATATATATATATATATATATATATATATATAATGCGACGATATATCTATATATATATATATTCAGAAACACAAAGGATGCCGCACTCAGAGATTGGTTTCAGAGTTGCTTTATTTTCACCACGACTGGTGGTAGTGGTGGTGAAAATAAAGCAACTCTGAAACTGGTCTTGGAGTGCGGCATCCTTTGTGTTTCTGAATTTAAATATCGGGTAAGGATTCTACCCGTTGCTGCCTGCACCAGGTATTGAGCGCTCTGACATTGGGAATTAATTGTTATATATATATATAAATATTTATTTACAGAGATATTTCTCAGTGCTGAAATTATGAGACTGTGAAAGAACTATAATGAGTCTCTTTGAAGTTACCTGAAAGGCAGTAAAGTGTGGTACTGCTGCAGAGTACAAAAATTTTTTTCTGCTAGATAGAGATTTCTGACTTTTGTGTAGTGGCAGTTTTGACACCATAAAGGGTATGCTGAAACGAACAGATCGGTATTATGTAGACAGCTAAGTGGATTAGTAAAGCCACAAAGTAGAAACACTTTGTAACAGACTAAATGTATGTGAGAG
Organism: Calotriton arnoldi; assembly: GCA_963921515.1. NCBI lineage: Eukaryota > Metazoa > Chordata > Amphibia > Caudata > Salamandridae > Calotriton > Calotriton arnoldi. The sequence continues at coordinate 279,764 of CAWUFW010003439.1, read as the reverse complement.
AGGGGCTATGGAGAGATGAGGGGCACGTTTGCAAGGATGGTAGTGGGCGCATCAAAGGAGGTCATAGTGTGCAATTGTAAAGCACACGTTCACCCGTAGGCATCTTGGCGCCAAAATGATGGTCGCACTGGCTCCCACAAGCGCTAAAAGGCTGTGATGATGGGTATGTGGCAAGGTAAAGTAATACTGTGTCTTTTTTCTCTCTTTCTTAGTCTTTTTGGAGAGCGTACAGAGTTTGCAAAGGTAAGGTGACTTCGTCATTATTGACTTAAACACTTCACTCACGCACACACCTCCTACACTTTAAAACCAACAACCTATCTGCCTTCTACGTAGGATTGTGTTTTAAAAGGATAGTTTAGGCACTAGCAGAGATGGCATATCGTTGGATGAATGCTGCCCAGGCCCTAAATCTGGTTCTGGAGTCCAGCTCTGAGGCAGGATCAGAGACTGAGACAGCAGATACTGAGACAGCATCTGAGGGAGAGGACAATGGAGCCGAATCTGGGAGTGACTTTTCAGTCGGCGCAGTTCCATCCGATGAGTCATCGTCCAGCGATTCTGAAGGAGACGATGTCAGTCGTGCTGTGCCTTTGCCAGCACAGTCTGTGCAGCAGGACACCCGTAACAGGTTAGAGCAACCCAGAGTGCAGGCACGTGCGGCCGCAAGCACAGACGGAGTGCTGTCTTGGCAGCCTCCCAATTTAGTTCAGCCCCAAATTTCGCCTTTCACTGGTGACGCTGGATGTAAAGTAGATACGGCAAATTTTTTGCCAATTGACTACTTCCATCTCTTTTTTGGTGTTGACTTCCTAGACGAAATTGTGCAGCAAACAAATTTGCGTGCCGAACAATTTCTGAGGGAGCAAGGATGCACTCTTGGGCCTCATTCTAGGGCGCGCAAGTGGACTCCCACTTCTCTAGGGGAGTTGAAGATATTTTTGGGCCTCACGCTTAAAATGGGGGTAGTGCATAAACCAACCTTGCTATCCTACTGGTCTACTCGCACGGTTTGGTTAACCCCCATCTTCGCACCATACATGAGCAGAGATCGTTTTTTGCTATTGCAGCGCATGCTGCATTTCAATGACAACTCTGCTGCATTGCCCCGGGACCATCCAGACTATGACAGGTTGTTCAAAATTCGGCCTGTCGTGGAAAAATGTCTGCCAGGTTTCCAGAGGTTTATACTCCTGGAAAGAATATAGCCATTGATGAGTCCTTGATCTTGTATAAAGGGCGGCTGCTGTTTAGGCAGTACATTCCGAGCAAACGTGCTCGCTATGGCATCAAGCTGTACATGTTGTGTGAGAGCTCGACTGGCTATGTGTACAGCTTGAGAGTGTATACAGGGAAGGACACAACTCTTAACCCTGTAGGTTGCCCTCCCATGCTAGGGGTCACAGGAAAGATTATATGGGAGCTTGTCCAGCCACTTCTTCACAAAGGTTATAACCTTTATGTGGACAATTTCTATACAGGAGTAGAGCTGTTCAGTGAGCTCTATAAAGCTGGCACCGTGGCTTGAGGTACAATTCGTTGTCGCCGCAAAGGATTCCCGCAGGAGCTTGTTTGCAAGAAGCTCCAGAAATCCCAGAGCACTGCGTTGCGTTCCAATGAACTGCTCGCAGTTAAGTTCTCAGATAGGCGTGATGTGTACATGCTCACTACAATTCATGCTGAGAGCACTTCCCCTGTCACGGTTTGGGGTCAGATGGCCGAAGTCCACAAGCCCACCTGTATACTTGATTACAACAAGTACATGGGTGGAGTGGACAAGAACGACCAGGTTCTTCAGCCATACAATGCGAGTCGTAAAACTCGCACTTGGTATAAGAAACTGTTTACGCACCTGATCCAGATGGCAACATACAATGCGTATGTTGTTTATCGTGAGACCACCAGAGGAAGGCTCATGTCTTTCCTTGACTTTCAGTTGTCTGTGATTGAAAGTCTTACTGCTACAGAAGCAGAAGCCTCCACTTCATGTGTTCTGGAGGACGTGGCAAGGCTGCAGGAGCGACACTTTGCAGATAAAATTCCTGCAACACCCAAAAGGAGCGACCATGTCGTCGTTGTAAAGTGTGCTCGATGCAGGGAAAGAGGCAGGAGACTCGTGTTTACTGTCCCCAGTGCCCAAGTAAGCCTGCCTTCTGTTTTCCTACTTGCTTTATGTTGTATCACACTAAAGCAAAATACTGGGAAATTGACTGAGGTGGAGCTGCCAATAGGATAACCTTTCAATTGGTGTGAATGGATACCTACTGTCTGTGGGCCACTCCTTCACTACGCAAGCAGCTGCAGGATATTTCTTCCTCTACTTCATGAAATCATGGACTTCTCAACACCTTTATCTGCTTTCAGAACGTGGTAGTTGTTCTGTTCGCCAATTGACAAGTGCATTATAGTCCCCATGCTGCACATACTGGTGGACAGAACATATGCCACGTTGTCATGGAGTACCCGTGTTTCACATTCAACCGTTCTTCGTAGTTTATGATGTTCTCTTTAGGAAGTTTTTGAAAATTTCCAGCATGTTTGCCTTAGTTTCAAAGGTAGATATGCTTGCTCAGCTCGAGAAATGTTTTTGCGGCATACTCGGGCACCCCCCAACTTGCATCCACAAACTGGAAGGAGTTGGATAGAGCATTGTGAGAGCATTGATAGCTCGTGACAGAAATGTTCACTCAAGCTTCAAGTAGCTAGAGATGAAAGGCATTAGTATAGGGTCTCTTAACAATTGGACAGGGTTAGTCAGGACTCTGAGGACAGACACAGGAACGGGTTAGAACAGCTTACAGCAGGTACGCTTTCCGAGGAATATTGCAAAGGTAGAAGGCAGATAGTAAAGGTAGTATAGATACACGTCCTGACTTCTTCTTCACCCATGGATTCAAATCCATTGCTGCCACACTCACACTGAATTTACTGTAGTACTTATGGGTCAATGCTGCTTGGCATGTTCATCCTCCGTTAGAACTTAGTAGATGGTCAGTTTGCTGTATGATAAGTGCATTACAGTCACTGCACATAACGGTGGATTGGACATATGCTACATTGTCACGGACTACCCTTGTTTCACATTCATCCGTTCATAGTTTATGATGTTATCTTTTGAAAATTTCCAGCATGTTTGCCTTAGTTTCAAAGGTAGATATGCTTGCTCAGCTCGAGAAATGTTTTTGCGGCATACTCGAGCACCCCCAACTTGCATCCACAAACTGGAAGGAGTTGGATTTAGCATAGTGAGTGCACTAAAGGTGCATGAAAGACATGTCTTCCTGAGCCTCATGTGGCTGTCATGGAAGTCATTAGTATAGGTTCACTGGGCATGAGTTCGGTAACGTTCTGGAAGAAGGAGGTGGAGGCTTGACAGGTGGTAGAATATAGTCAAAGTCATTATGTCTTGTGGCATATGAATGTGATGGGCCCTTGCATGGCGGCAGTATGTTTGTGTGAGTGCAAGTGATATGGTTGTTTGGGCCCATGGCTGGCGGTACGGAAGTCTTGTGTGTGGTGTGTGAATGGCGTGTGAATGGACCATAAAGTGGTTGGTGCCGTGATGTGGCTTTATGGCTCCCCTTCAGAAGGCTTGGCTTCAATATTTATATACTTTGATAAGTATTTGTGCTTTGAAGCCAGCGTTTCTGGAGGTGCTAATACCAACCTGTGTAAGTGGTGGATTAGCTTTATCAAATGAGTGTTAGATTTATATTTGTGTCGGTTTAATGGCCTTTTGTAAGATATTTTTTTTTTCACAATGTGTAGCAGGGGACTTTCTTCCCTAGCTCAGTCGTCACCTAGGCAAACCTTTACATTTTTTGAGTAGTAGACAAAGGGAGAAGTACAAGGGTGAATGACTTGCGTGGTTCTCACTGTTTTTTTACCCAACATGCCCTGCTAGCCTCATATTTTGTTGAAAAAAATCACTATTTCCACACATTTTGTGTGGGAAAGTGTGGCATCGCCGGGCAGACATGCATTTCCTACCACCCAGGTTCCTCAAGGTCTCCCGATAAAAATGGTACCTCACTCGTGTGGGAGGCCCAGTACTCGCGACAGGCTAGGGCCCAAAACGTATTGAGGTGACATTAAATAGCCTATCACAAAACAACTCTGGCTGTGCAAGGGGTCACCTTGGTTTTGGCCCGTGCTCGGCTGCCAGCTAGGAAACCTATCAAACCCACACATTTCTGAAAACTAGACACTGGGGGTTTCAGGGAGGTATGGCTTGCGTGATCCCCAACGTTTTCCTACCAGAATCCCCTGCAAACCTCGAATTTAGCTGAAAAAATCACTTTTTCCACACATTTTGTGTGGGAAAGTTGTGGCATCGCCGGGCAGACATGCATTTCCTGCCACCAGTGTTCCTCAAGGTCTCCCGATAAAATGGTACCTCACTCGTGTGGGAGGCCCAAGTACCCGCGACAGGCTAGGGCCCAAAACATTTTGTGATAGGCAATTTTGATGTTGCCTCAATACGTTTTTGGCCCTTGCCTGTCGCTGGTACTTGGGCCTCCCACACGAGTGAGGCACCATTTTTATTGGGAGACCTTGGGGAACACTGGGTGGTAGAAAATGCATGTCTGCCCGGCGATGCCACAACTTTCCCACACAAAAATATGTGGAAAAAGTGATTTTTTTCAGCTAAATTTGCGGTTTGCAGGGGATTCTGCAAGAAAACGTTGGGGGATCCACGCAAGCCATACCTCCCTGAAACCCCCAGGTGTCTAGTTTTCAGAAATGTATGGGTATGATAGGTTTCCTAGCTGGCCGCCGAGCACGGGGCCAAAACCGAGGTGACCCCCCTTGCAAAACCAGGTTGTTTTGTGATAGGCAATTTTAATGTCACCTCAATACGTTTTGGGCCCTAGCCTGTCGTGGGTAATTGGGCCTCCCACACGAGTGAGGTACCATTTTTATTGGGAGACCTTGGGGAACACTGGGTGGTAGGAAATGCGTGTCTGCCCGGCGATGGCTATCAACTTTCCCACACAAAAATGTGTGGGAAAAGTGATTTTTTCAGCTAAATTTGAGGTTTGCAGGGGATTCTGGGTAAGAAAACGTTGGGGGATCCATGCAAGCCATACCTCCCTGAAACCCCCCGGGTATCTAGTTTTCAGAAATGTGTGGGTTTGATAGGTTTCCCTAGCTGGCCGCCGAGCACGGGGCCAAAAACCGAGGTGACCCCCCTTGCAAAACCAGGTTGTTTTGTGATAGGCAATTTTAATGTCACCTCAATACGTTTTGGGCCCTAGCCTGTCGCGGGTACTTGGGCCTCCCACACGAGTGAGGTACCATTTTTATCGGGAGACCTTGGGGAACGCTGGGTGGTAGGAAATGCGTGTCTGCCCAGCGATGCCACAACTTTCCCACACAAAAATATGTGGAAAAAGTGATTTTTTTCAGCTAAATTCGAGGTTTGCAGGGGATTCTGGGAGGGAAAACGTTGGGGGATCCACGCAAGTCATAGCTCCCTGGAACCCCCTGGGTGTCTAGTTTTCAGAAATGTGTGGGTTTGATAGGTTTCCCTAGCTGGCCGCCGAGCACAGGGTCAAAAACCGAGGTGACCCCCTTAGCAAAACCAGGTTGTTTTGTGATAGGCAATTTTAATGTCACCTCAATACGTTTTGGGCCCTAGCCTGTCGCAGGTACTTGGGCCTCCCACACGAGTGAGGTACCATTTTTATCGGGAGATCTTGGGGAACGCTGGGTGGTAGGAAATGCGTGTCTGCCAGGCGATGCCACAACTTTCCCACACAAAAATGTGTGGACAAAGTGATTTTTTTCAGCAAAATTCTAGGTTTGCAGGGGATTCTGGGAAGGAAAACGTTGGGGGATCCACGCAAGTCATACCTCCCTGGAACCCCCTGGGTGTCTAGTTTTCAGAAATGTGTGGGTTTGATAGGTTTCCTAGCTGGCCGCTGAGCACGGGGCCAAAACCGAGGTGACCCCTTAGCAAAACCAGGTTGTTTTGTGATAGGCAATTTTAATGTCACCTCAATACGTTTTGGGCCCTAGCCTGTCGCGGGTACTTGGGCCTCCCACACGAGTGAGGTACCATTTTTATCGGGAGACCTTGGGGAACGCTGGGTGGTAGGAAATGCGTGTCTGCCCGGCGATGCCACAACTTTCCCACACAAAAATGTGTGGAAAAAGTGATTTTTTCAGCTAAATTCGAGGTTTGCAGGGGATTCTGGGTAGGAAAACGTTGGGGGATCCACGCAAGCCATACCTCCCTGGAACCCCCCGGGTGTCTAGTTTTCAGAAATGTGTGGGTTTGATACGTTTCCCTAGCTGGTTGCCGAGCACGGGGCCAAAAACCAAGGTGACCCTCCTTGCAAAACCAGGTTGTTTTGTGATAGGCAATTTTAATGTCACCTCAATACGTTTTGGGCCCTAGCCTGTCGCGGGTACTTGGGCCTCCCACACGAGTGAGGTACCATTTTTATCGGGAGACCTTGGGGAATGCTGGGTGGTAGGAAATGCATGTCTGCCCGGCGATGCCACAACTTTCCCACACAAAAATATGTGGAAAAAGTGATTTTTTTCAGCTAAATTAGAGGTTTGCAGGGGATTCTGGGTAGGAAAACGTTGGGGGATCCACGCAAGCCATACCTCCCTGGAACCCCCCGGGTGTCTAGTTTTCAGAAATGTGTGGGTTTGATAGGTTTCCCTAGCTGGCCGCCGAGCACGGGGCCAAAACCCGAGGTGACCCCCCTTGCAAAACCAGGTTGTTTTGTGATAGGCAATTTTAATGTCACCTCAATACGTTTTGGGCCCTAGCCTGTCGCGGGTACTTGGGCCTCCCACACGAGTGAGGTACCATTTTTATCGGGAGACCTTGGGGAACACTGGGTGGTAGGAAATGCATGTCTGCCCGGCGATGCCAAAACTTTCCCACACAAAAATGTGTGGAAAAAGTGATTTTGTCAGCAAAATTTGAGGTTTGCAGGGGATTCTGGGTAAGAAAACGTTGGGGGATCCACGCAAGCCATACCTCCCTGGAACCACCTGGGTGTCTAGTTTTCAGAAATGTGTGGGTTTGATAGGTTTCCCTAGCTGGCCGTCGAGCACAGGGCCAAAAACCGAGGTGACCCCCCTTGCAAAACCAGGTTGTTTTGTGATAGGCAATTTTAATGTCACCTCAATATGTTTTGGGCCCTAGCCTGTCGCGGGTACTTAGGCCTCCCACACAAGTGAGGTACCATTTTTATCGGAAGACTTTGGGGAACGCGGGGTGGGTGGAATTTTGTGGATCCACGCAGATTCCAGAACTTTCCACCACAGAAATGTGAGGAAAATTTGTTTTTTTTAAATATTTTAGGTTTGCAAGAGATTCTGGGTAGCATAACCTGGTGAGAGCCAGCCAAGTCACCCCATCCTGGAGTCCCCTGGCTGTCTAGTTTTCAAAAATGTATAGGTTTCCTAGGTTTCCCTAGGTGCCGGCAGAGCTATGGTTCAAAATCTACAGCTAGGCACTTTGTTGAAAAAGGGTCCGTTTTCACTGTGAAAATGTGGTGTGTCCACGTTGCGTTTTGGGCCATTTCCTGTCGCGGGTACTTGGGCCTCCCACACAAGTGAGGTACCATTTTTATCGGAAGACTTTGGGGAACGCGGGGTGGGTGGAAATTTGTGGATCCATCCAGATTCCAGAACTTTCCACCACAGAAATGTGAGGAAAATTAGTTTTTTTGGACAATTTTTTAAGTTTGCAAGGGATTCTGGGTAACAGAACCTGGTGAGAGCCAGTCAAGTCACCCCATCCTGGATTCCCCTGGGTGTCTACTTTTCAAAAATGTATAGGTTTGAAAGGGTTCCTGTTAGACTTGGCATCTTTTGGCGTGTTTCCCCTGACTTTTTGCTTTCTGACCTCCCGGTTTTGACTCTGTTTTTGCTGGTGTAATGATTCTGCACACTTTCCTCACTGCGGTCCAGTGGGAAAGTGCAAGTGCTCCTGTATAAAATGTGTTATGGATTGGTGTTTCCATGATTGGCCTATTTGGTTTATCAGTCAGTCCCTTGTAAAGTGCACTGCGAGTGCCAGGGCCTATAGACCAAATGCTGTTGGTGGGCTGCAGCACTGGATTGTGCCACCCACGCAAACAGCCCGTAAAATATAACTCGGGCCTGCCATCGCAGAGCCTGTGCGCAGCCTGGGGCTGCCATGTCGACTCTGGCAAGTGCACACACTTGCAAGTCCCTAAACCTTCCCTTTGCTACCTGTTAGTCACCCCTAAGGTAGGCCCAAGGTACCCCTGTGGGCAGGGTGCGTTGTATGCGAAAGGTAGGACATGCCCTGGTGTGTGCGGCATGTCCTGATAGTGAATTACAGCCTAGTTCGTTTTTCACTATTGCAAGGCTACCTGTTCCCCTAGGCCAGAACGGGCAGTTTCGATTATTACAGTTTATAATCCTAACTGACCCCGGGAACATGGGAGAAATTCGAGTTTAGTATGCCTGGACTCAGAATGATAAAATGCATCTTTTAGTGAAGTTGGTTTTAACATTCTGTGTTTGAAAATACCACTTTTAGAAAGTGGGTATTTTCTTGTCTAACCATCCAAGCCTGCCTCTGCGAGGTTGTGTATTCCTTGTCTGGAGTGTGAGTGACAGGGGCTGGGGGATGCCAGGAGACAGGGTGAGTCAGCACAGGGCTGAATAGCAAGATCTACATGTAGATGGGTGGGAGGGGTCGCACCTGGGCCCTGAATAGGACAGTGCCTTCCCTCCACAATGCTGGCTCCACCTCCTGTGGTGCGTCTGATGTCCCTGGCCTACTCACTGAAAGAAGGGACGGAGACTTGTCAACAAAGTGCTCCAGAACTGGTTTGGACTACGCAAAGGCCTCTCTGCCTTCAGAGAACAAAGGAATTTGGGATATAAATATTGGGGCCCTGACCCCATGAATTTAGATCTCACTGGAATCAAGGAACCTGCCAAGACGTAGAGCTGGAAGAGCTGCCAGGAGGAGTACTGCCCCTTTGCTGTGTTGTTGCTTTGTTGGGTTGGCCTGCAGCTGCTGCTTCTGCCTTGGGCAGTGAAAGGACTGGACTGAACTTTCTACAAACTTGTGCTGAGTATCTCCAAGGGCCTGAAACCGAGCTGGCCTCCTGTTAAGAAGTCTCAGGGACTACAAAGACTTCACAAGCCTCTGGGTACCGCTTCTGGAACGCTGTTTCAGTTGCCACAGAGGAAGGGGAACTGCAACCGACTCCGTCAACCGAATCCATCCCTGGCCGGTGACCTGTTTGCACCGCAGACCGCATCGCCCCGCTTCGCATCGCAACCCTGGTCTCACCGTGGGCGACGTCCGACGCCGCCAACATCGAGCCGCTGCTTGCACCGTGACCTGTGGGCACCGCAGTTCGCATCGCATCACTTCACTGAACCAACCGGACCCGACCGACGCGGTCGCTGCAACTGGCTCAAGAGTCGAGACCGCACCGCATTTGGGGCACCGCTCGCACGTCTGCGACGCACCGCTCCGACTCGCACCGCTATCCGACGCCAGCTCCCGCACTCCGGCTTGGTCGCCTGCATCGCAACCTGTCAGCACCGCATCGAGCATCGTCTCACCCTGCATCGCACGCCTTGGACTCACCGACTTCGCCTGCACGACGCTCATCGAGCCGCTGCCTGCACCGCATCGAGGGACACCGCACCTTGCATCGCTCCGTCTTGCACCGCAACCGCGACGAACGCCGACCGGCTCGTACACTCCGTACCAGCCACAACGAGAAAGGTACTGTAACCGAGTCTGTTCACGACTCTGCTGGCCCGTATCGACGCGGTCGGCTGGAACTGTTAGACTCTGTGGTTTTCAGCATCACGGTAGGCTCGGACGGAGCTACCGACTCGTACGAACTTTGCTTTTGTGCTATTCCTGCAAAGAAGAAGTTAACGTATCAAGTATTCATTCGTAAAGTACAGTATTGTGGATTTTTGTCGTAATTGGTCTTGTCTTGAGTATATAAAATATTGGTTATTTTTCTAAACTGGTGTGGTGTCCGTTTGTAGTGCTTACACTGTATTACTGTTGGTTATGTGCAAATGCTTTACACACTGCCTCTGAATTAAGCCTGACTGCTCGTGCCAAGCTACCACGAGGGTGAGCAGGGGTTACTTCACGAGTGTAACAACCCTTACCCTGACTAGGAAGAAGGGTCCCTACTTGGAGGTGCAAGCCCTTGCCAACTAGAGATCCCATTTCTAACATTGGTTGTCAGCGGTGAGGATAGGACTTGTGTTTGCACTTGACTTACAGTGATTGGTGTGCACTACTACCATATCGCAGACCATTACGTACCACATACTGGTTCTTTTTCTTTGGCCTATTTTTGATCTTGCCAGTTTTCAACTCACGACTTTTGTCATGCCTGAATCAATTGCATCATCCGTTGCATCTCTGGAAGTTATCTTTGAGGAGGACAGGTTGGAATCCTACGCCGTAAAGGAGTTACGAGCGATTTGTAAAAACCTGAAAGTCCAAATTAAAGGCCTCACAAGGAAGGAGGAGCTACAGAAGGCGCTGAGGGCCTGGGTAGTATCCAGTCATGCCAATGGGCAGCCTGGTGATCTCAGTGAGGAGGTGGAGGAGCCTATTTCCAGGGTGGATGTGCTTTTGGGTAGGGGGGAACCCGCCAGGTCAGGCAGCAGCAGTCTGTCCCCAGAGGAGCTGGAGGACAGGCGGGGAGGCAAGGCAGTTTGAGCTGCAGAAGCTCAGGCTGGAGAGTGAGCGGGAGGAGAAGAGATTGGCCATAGAGGAGAGGAAGATGCTCTTAGAGCATGAGAGAGAACTGAAGGAGCTAGAACTTAGGAGTAAGTCAGGCTCAGATGGTGGCAGCAATTCGTCCAGAAAGGCAGACAGGATTGTGCACATTCCCAAGAACGTAGGCAAGGAATTCAAGAAGGGGGATGACATACAAAGGTGGTTTCAGGGTTATGAGGCAGCCATACACATGAATGGGGTCCCTGAGGAGAATTGGGGAGCAGGATTGTGGCCACTTTTCCCTGAAGAAGCGAGGGATGCTCTGATAGCTTTGGGTAAAGGGTATCACCTCACCTATGCTGACATGAAGGATGCCCTTCTCACGAAGTATGGTCTTACTCCTGAAAAGTACAGGGATCAGTTCAGGTCCAGTAAGAAGTCTGATGCCAACACTTGGTTGGAATGTGTGGATGTGTTCTGCAGGTCTCTGGATGGTTGGGTGAAGGGCAGTAGCGTAACAGATTTTCAGGGGCTCTACAACTTGATTGCATGGGAGCACTTGTCTAGTCTATGTTTTGCAGATCTGCGCCAGCACCTAGTTGATAGTAAGCTAACTGACCCCAGGAAGCTTGCTATGGAAGCGGACCGCTGGGTGAGTACCAGGGTCCACAAGAAAGCGTTTGGGGGAGACTCAGCCAAAGGTGGGCAGGGTCCCCAGCAGAAAGGTGGGGGGACAAGGGTAAAGCACAGGAGTTCTCTAAAGGGCCCCAAACTAGTACCCAGGGTAAAGGTTCCCAGCCCCCCGGTGATAAGAAGAAAGGGGTCTCTACAGGGAAGCCTGTTGAGACCGGCCCCGCAAGTGTTATGCATGTGACCAGGTAGGTCACTTTAAGGGGGACCCCAAGTGCCCGAAGGGGACACAGCCGCCCACCGGTGGACAGTCCAAAGTGTTGGCTAGTGTAGCGCTTGGGGAGGAGGGGTGCCCACAGGAGGGTGGGGATCCCGCAGAAATGACCCTTGTCTCACTAGGGGACAGTGAGATGGTCCCAGGAAACCAGGTGCCCCCTAACACAAAGAAATATAGCACCTGGGTGACCATTAATGGGAACAGGGTAGAGGCTCTCAGAGATACTGGAGCCAGTGTGACCTCAGTCCGGTGTCACCTGGTGTCTGAGAAGCAAGTAGTCCCAGGAGCATTCCACCAAGTAGTTGCTGTAGACAACTCAGAGCGCCAATGTATGGTGGCGCAGGTTCCCTTTGAATGGGGGGGGGGTCTCAGGTCCCTTGAGGGTGGTTGTGAGCCCTACCATGCCTGTAGATTGTCTGCTAGGAAACGACCTGGAGCAGTCCTCATGGAAGGAGGTTGAGCTCAGGTCTCACTTGGAGATGCTTGGGTTGCCAGAGTGGGCATGCGTGTCTACTCGGTCAATGGCAGCCAGAAAGGGTGATCAAGAGGACTTGGAGCCTGAAACAGTGGCCCAAGTCCCTGCCAAGAGAAAGGGCAGGGGGCGCGGGAAACCGGCCCCCGAAGTTCCCACGGACCGGGAGGAGGCGGACCTCGAGGGGACGCCCGGTGCCTACAGGGGAGCAGGTAGCCGAACTGGGAGACATCTCTGAGCTGACCCATTGGCAGCAAGAAGGGGGTCCCACCAGGGAGGAGTTCTGCAGGGAGCAGAACGAGTGCCCTACTCTGGAGGGTCTGCGGCGGCAGGCTGCAGACCAGGCAGCTGGTAATCAGTCCGGGTCACATCTGATCTACTGGGAGAGTGGTCTCCTATACAGTGAGCCTAAGGTTGCTGAGCCTGGGTCAGCCCGTGTGCTGGTGGTACCCCAGCGCTTCAGGACCTTCCTACTGGGTCTGGCTCATGACGTGCCTTTGGCAGGACATTTGGGGCAGGACAAGACCTTTGACAGGCTTGTCACCCACTTCTTTTGGCCCCAAATGCGAAGGCAGTCAGATGCACACTGTAGGTCTTGCCAAACTTGCCAGGCAAGTGGTAAGAGTGGGAGGAAGGTCAAAGCTCCTCTCCAACCTTTTCCTGTCGTTGGAACACCCTTTGAAAGGGTAGGGATGGATATTGTGGGGCCACTGGATCCCAAGACAGCCATGGGCAACAGGTACATCCTGGTCTTGGTGGACCATGCCACCCGGTACCCGGAGGCAATCCCTCTCAGGACAACGACGGCGCCAGTGGTGGGCCGGGCGTTAATGGGGATCTTTTCCCGTGTGGGATTCCCCAGAGAGGTGGTTTCTGATAGGGGGACCAATTTCATATCGAAGTATATGACATCCCTGTGGAAGGAGTGTGGTGTAACCTACAAGTTCACCACTCCTTACCACCCACAAGGAAACGGTCTGGTGGAGAGATTCAACCAGACCTTGAAAGGCATGATCAAGGGTCTAACAGAACCCATGAGGCGTAAGTGGGACGTACTCTTGCCATGCCTACTCTTTGCATACAGGGAGGTGCCTCAGAAGACTCTTGAGTACAGCCCCTTTGAGCTCCTGTATGGCCACCCTGTCAGAGGACCTCTGAGTTTGGTAAAGGAAGGCGGGAGGCGGCTCCCAGGAAAACTCCCCAGGATGTATTTAGCTACATGCTGGCCTTTAGAAACCAAACTGCCCGCTTCAGAAAACTCGCTCAGGCGAACCTAGAAGCAAGCCAGGAAGAAATGAAGAGATGGTATGACCAGAATGCCACTCTGGTCGAATTTCAACCTGGGCAGAAAGTGTGGGTCATGGCCCCAGTGGCACCTTGTGCCTTGCAGGACAAGTGGACTGGGCCATATGAGGTAAAGGAGCGCAAAAGTGACGTCACCTACCTGGTGGATTTGCAGGCTCCAAGGAACCCTTTGAGGGTCCTTCACGTGAACCGCCTCAAGCCCCACTTCGAGAGGTCCGAAGTGAGTATGCTCTTGGCGACAGATGATGGGGTGGAAGAGGAGAGCGAGCCTCTCCCTGACCTCCTGTCTACCAAGGAGCATGATGGGTCAGTAGAGGGTGTGATCCTCTCCCCTACTCTGACTCAGGAGCAGCAGGGGGACTGTCGCCAGTTGTTGGGACAGTTCGCCCCGCTGTTCTCTCTGACCCCCGGTGTTACTCACTGGTGTACCCATGACGTGGACACCGGTGACAGCCATCCTGTGAAGCACAAAATTTACAGGTTGACTGACCGGGTCAGAGCCAGCATCAAGGAGGAGGTCTCTAAGATGTTGGCGTTAGGGGTGATTGAGCCCTCCCACAGTCCTTGGGCCAGCCCAGTGGTCTTGGTCCCAAAGGCTGCGGCGCCCGGTGCCACTCCAGAACTCCGGTTTTGTGTGGACTACCGTGGACTCAATGCCGTCACCAGGACTGACGCGCACCCCATCCCCAGAGCTGATGAGCTCATTGATCGGTTGGGAGCTGCCCGGTTCCTCAGCACGTTTGATTTGACATCTGGGTACTGGCAGATTGCCTTAACCGATGGGGCCAAGGAGAGATCAGCATTCTCAACCCCAGAAGGTCATTACCAATTCCGGGTGATGCCCTTTGGGTTGAAGAATGCCCCTGCCACCTTTCAGAGGTTGGTCAATCAGGTGTTGGCTGGGCTGGAGGATTTCAGTGCCGCCTACCTGGATGACATTGCTGTGTTCAGTTCCAGCTGGGAAGAACATTTACAGCACCTTGAGAAAGTGTTGAGGGCTCTGCAAGGTGCAGGCCTCACGATCAAGGCCAGTAAGTGCCAGATCGGGCAGGGTTCGGTGGTGTACTTGGGACACCGGGTAGGAAGCGGCCAGGTGGCGCCCCTACAACCCAAGATTGACACCATTCTGGCTTGGGAGCCCCCCAAGACCCAGATAGAGGTGAGAGCCTTCTTAGGTCTCACCGGATACTATAGGAGATTTGTTAAGGGCTATGGCACCATCGTTGCCCCCTTAACAGAGCTGACCTCTAAGAGGCAGCCCAAGAAAGTGATCTGGACTGAGTCCTGCCAGAAAGCTTTTGATGCCCTGAAGGCAGCCATGTGCACGGCGCCCGTGCTCAAGGCACCTGACTTCTCCAAGGAATTCGTCGTGCAGACTGACGCTTCAGAGCATGGTGTGGGAGCGGTGCTCTCACAACTGAACGAAGAGGGCCTGGATCAGCCTGTAGTCTTCCTTAGCAGGAGACTACTTCCCAGGGAACAGAGGTGGAGTGCCATAGAAAGGGAAGCTTTTGCTGTGGTCTGGGCGCTGAAGAAGTTGAGACCATACCTGTTTGGGACTCACTTCCGGGTTCAGACAGACCACAGGCCCCTCAGATGGTTGATGCAAATGAGGGGTGAGAATCCAAAACTGCTGAGGTGGTCCATCTCCCTACAGGGAATGGACTTTACGGTGGAACACCGTCCTGGTACAGAACACGCCAACGCAGATGGTCTGTCCAGGTTCTTCCGCCTTAGTGAAGAGAACTCCAATGGGGTTGGGTAGTTCTCCCTACTTTCAGCTGGAGGGGACATGTGTTAGACTTGGCATCTTTTGGCGTGTTTCCCCTGACTTTTTGCTTTCTGACCTCCCGGTTTTGACTCTGTTTTTGCTGGTGTAATGATTCTGCGCACTTTCCTCACTGCGGTCCAGTGGGAAAGTGCAAGTGCTCCTGTATAAAATGTGTTATGGATTGGTGTTTCCATGATTGGCCTATTTGGTTTATCAGTCAGTCCCTTGTAAAGTGCACTGCGAGTGCCAGGGCCTATAGACCAAATGCTGTTGGTGGGCTGCAGCACTGGATTGTGCCACCCACGCAAACAGCCCGTAAAATATAACTCGGGCCTGCCATCGCAGAGCCTGTGCGCAGCCTGGGGCTGCCATGTTGACTTGGCAAGTGCACACACTTGCAAGTCCCTAAACCTTCCCTTTGCTACCTGTTAGTCACCCCTAAGGTAGGCCCAAGGTACCCCTGTGGGCAGGGTGCGTTGTATGCGAAAGGTAGGACATGCCCTGGTGTGTGCGGCATGTCCTGATAGTGAATTACAGCCTAGTTCGTTTTTCACTATTGCAAGGCTACCTGTTCCCCCTAGGCCAGAACGGGCAGTTTCGATTATTACAGTTTATAATCCTAACTGACCCCGGGAACATGGGAGAAATTCGAGTTTAGTATGCCTGGACTCAGAATGATAAAATGCATCTTTTAGTGAAGTTGGTTTTAACATTCTGTGTTTGAAAATACCACTTTTAGAAAGTGGGTATTTTCTTGTCTAACCATCCAAGCCTGCCTCTGCGAGGTTGTGTATTCCTTGTCTGGAGTGTGAGTGACAGGGGCTGGGGGATGCCAGGAGACAGGGTGAGTCAGCACAGGGCTGAATAGCAAGATCTACATGTAGATGGGTGGGAGGGGTCGCACCTGGGCCCTGAATAGGACAGTGCCTTCCCTCCACAATGCTGGCTCCACCTCCTGTGGTGCGTCTGATGTCCCTGGCCTACTCACTGAAAGAAGGGACGGAGACTTGTCAACAAAGTGCTCCAGAACTGGTTTGGACTAGGCAAAGGCCTCTCTGCCTTCAGAGAACAAAGGAATTTGGGATATAAATATTGGGGCCCTGACCCCATGAATTTAGATCTCACTGGAATCAAGGAACCTGCCAAGACGTAGAGCTGGAAGCGCTGCCAGGAGGAGTACTGCCCCTTTGCTGTGTTGTTGCTTTGTTGGGTTGGCCTGCAGCTGCTGCTTCTGCCTTGGGCAGTGAAAGGACTGGACTGAACTTTCTACAAACTTGTGCTGAGTATCTCCAAGGGCCTGAAACCGAGCTGGCCTCCTGTTAAGAAGTCTCAGGGACTACAAAGACTTCACAAGCCTCTGGGTACCGCTTCTGGAACGCTGTTTCAGTTGCCACAGAGGAAGGGAACTGCAACCGACTCCGTCAACCGAATCCATCCCTGGCCGGTGACCTGTTTGCACCGCAGACCGCATCGCCCCGCTTCGCATCGCAACCCTGGTCTCACCGTGGGCGACGTCCGACGCCGCCAACATCGAGCCGCTGCTTGCACCGTGACCTGTGGGCACCGCAGTTCGCATCGCATCGCTTCACTGAACCAACCGGACCCGACCGACGCGGTCGCTGCAACTGGCTCAAGAGTCGAGACCGCACCGCATTTGGGGCACCGCTCGCACGTCTGCGACGCACCGCTCCGACTCGCACCGCTGTCCGACGCCAGCTCCCGCACTCCGGCTTGGTTGCCTGCATCGCAACCTGTCAGCACCGCATCGAGCATCGTCTCACCCTGCATCGCATGCCTTGGACTCACCGACTCCGTCTGCACGACGCTCATCGAGCCGCTGCCTGCACCGCATCGAGGGACACCGCACCTTGCATCGCTCCGTCTTGCACCGCAACCGCGACGAACGCCGACCGGCTCGTACACTCCGTACCAGCCACAACGAGAAAGGTACTGTAACCGAGTCTGTTCACGACTCTGCTGGCCCGTATCGACGCGGTCGGCTGGAACTGTTAGACTCTGTGGTTTTCAGCATCACGGTAGGCTCGGACGGAGCTACCGACTCGTACGAACTTTGCTTTTGTGCTATTCCTGCAAAGAAGAAGTTAACGTATCAAGTATTCATTCGTAAAGTACAGTATTGTGGATTTTTGTCGTAATTGGTCTTGTCTTGAGTATATAAAATATTGGTTATTTTTCTAAACTGGTGTGGTGTCCGTTTGTAGTGCTTACACTGTATTACTGTTGGTTATGTGCAAATGCTTTACACACTGCCTCTGAATTAAGCCTGACTGCTCGTGCCAAGCTACCACGAGGGTGAGCAGGGGTTACTTCACGAGTGTAACAACCCTTACCCTGACTAGGAAGAAGGGTCCCTACTTGGACAAAGGTGCAAGCCCTTGCCAACTAGAGATCCCATTTCTAACATTGGGTCCCTAGGTGCCGGCAGAGCTA
This sequence comes from Calotriton arnoldi, assembly GCA_963921515.1. Lineage (NCBI taxonomy): Eukaryota > Metazoa > Chordata > Amphibia > Caudata > Salamandridae > Calotriton > Calotriton arnoldi. The sequence goes on along the minus strand of CAWUFW010003439.1, from coordinate 262,147 downwards.
GGGTTCAAAATCTACAGCTAGCCACTTTGTTGAAAAAGGGTCCGTTTTCACTGCGAAAATGTGGTGTGTCCACGTTGCGTTTTGGGCCGTTTCCTGTCGCGGGTACTTGGGCCTCCCACACAAGTGAGGTACCATTTTTATCGGAAGACTTTGGGGAACGCGGGGTGGGTGGAATTTTGTGGATCCACGCAGATTCCAGAACTTTCCACCATAGAAATGTGAGGAAAATTTGTTTTTTTGGACAATTTGTTAGGTTTGCAAGGGATTCTGGGTAACAGAACCTGGTGAGAGGCAGTCAAGTCACCCCATCCTGGATTCCCCTGGGTGTCTAGTTTTCAAAAATGTATAGGTTTGCTAGGTTTCCCTAGATGCAGGCAGAGCTAGGATTCAAAAACTACAGCTAGGCACTTTGCCAAAAAAGGGTCATTTTTCACTGTGAAATTGTGGTGTGTCCACGTTGCGTTTTACGCCATTTCCTGTCGCAGGCTCTAGGCCTACCCACACAAGTGAGGTACCATTTTTCTCGGAAGACTTTGGGGAACGCAGGGTGGGCTGAAATTTGGGTATCCACGCAGATTCCAGAATTTTCCACCACAGAAATGTAGTGAAAATGTGTTTTTATTTACCATTTTTTAGGTTTGCAAGGGATTCTGGGTAACAGAACCTGGTGAGAAGCAGTCAAGTCACCCCATCCTGGATTCCCCTGGGTGTCTAGTTTTCAAAAATTTATAGGTTTGATAGGTTTCCCTAGGTGCCGGCAGAGCTAGGGTTCAAAAACTACAGCTAGGCACTTTGCCAAAAAGGGTCGTTTTTCACTGTGAAATTGTGGTGTGTCCACGTTGCGTTTTGCACCGTTTCCTGTCGCGGGCACTAGGCCTACCCACACAAGTGAGGTACCATTTTCTCGGAGGACTTTGGGGAACGAGGGGTGGGTAGAAATTTGTGGATCCGCGCAGATTACAGACCTTTCCACCACAGAAATGTGAGGAAAATGTGTTTTTTGACAATTTTAGGTTTGCAAGGGATTCTGGGTAACAGAACCTGGTGAGAGGCAGTAAAGTCACCCCATCCTGGATTCCCCTGGGTGTCTAGTTTTCAAAAATGTATAGGTTTGCTAGGTTTCCCTAGATGCAGGCAGAGCTAGGATTCAAAAACTACAGCTAGGCACTTTGCCAAAAAGGGTCATTTTTCACTGTGAAATTGGGGTGTGTCCACGTTGCGTTTTGCGCCATTTCCTGTCGCAGGCTCTAGGCCTACCCACACAAGTGAGGTACCATTTTTCTCTGAAGACTTTGGGGAACGCAGGGTGGGTTGAAATTTGTGTATCCACACAGATTCCAGAACTTTCCACCACAGAAATGTAGGGAAAATGTGTTTTTATTTACCATTTTTTAGGTTTGCAAGGGATTCTGGGTAACAGAACCTAGTGAGAAGCAGTCAAGTCACCCTATCCTGGATTCCCCTGGGTGTCTAGTTTTCAAAAATGTATAGGTTTGCCAGGTTTCCCTAGGTGCCGGCAGAGCTAGGGTTCAAAAACTACAGCTAGGCACTTTGCCAAAAAGGGTCGTTTTTCACTGTGAAATTGTGGTGTGTCCACGTTGCGTTTTGCACCGTTTCCTGTCGCGGGCACTAGGCCTACCCACACAAGTGAGGTACCATTTTTCTCGGAAGACTTTGGGAACGTGGGGTGGGTAGAAATTTGTGGATCCGCGCAGATTACAGACCTTTACACCACAGAAATGTGAGGAAAATGTGTTTTTTTTGACAATGTTTTAGATTTGCAAGGGATTCTGGGTAACAGAACCTGGTGGGAGCCAGTCAAGTCACCCCATCCTGGATTCCCCTGGGTGTCTAGTTTTCAAAAACGTATAGGTTTGCTAGGTTTCCCTAGATGCTGGCAGAGCTAGGGTTAAAAAACTACAGCTAGGCACTTTGCCAAAAAAAGGGTCATTTTTCACTGTGAAATTGGAGTGTGTCCACGTTGCGTTTTGTGCCATTTCCTGTCGTGGGCACTAGGCCTACCCACACAAGTGAGGTACCATTTTACTCGGAAGACTTTGGGGAACGCGGGGTGGGTGGAAATTTGTGGATCCATGCAGATTCCAGAACTTTCCATCACAGAAATGTGAGGAAAATGTGTTTTTTTGGACAATATTTTAGGTTTGCAAGGGATTCTGGGTAACAGAACCTGGTGAAAGCCAGTCAAGTCACCCCATCCTGGATTCCCCTGGGTGTCTAGTTTTCAAAAATGTATAGGTTTGCTAGGTTTCCCTGGGTGCCGGCAGAGCAAGGGTTCAAAAACTACAGCTAGGCACTTTGCAAAAAAAGGGTAATTTTTCATTGTGAAAATGAGGTGTGTTCACGTTGCGTTTTGAGCCGTTTCCTGTCGTGGGCACTATGCCTACCCACACAAGTGAGGTACCATTTTTATCGGGACACTTACGGTAATTCAGATTTGTAAAGCAACTGTTATTACCTATTGACTTTCGATGCATTTCTGCCTTCCAAATGAAAGACAATGTGTAAAAGAAGTTATTTTGAAAAATGACCTATGATTCTCATGCTAGTATGAGTATTACCAATTTCAGAAATGTGCAAATATCTACTGTTTCTAAACTCTATATTGTGTTCCCATTTCAGAAATACATAGGAGTCTTTCATACCGAATATTCCATGTATACATTTTCCCAGAATAATTGCTATATACCCGGTACATAATAAAAAACCATTGCAAGACGCTGCTCAGTTTTTGGCTCTGGGTTCGTCGGGTTCTTGGTGAACCTACAAGTCCTATATATCCCCACAACCAGTAAGGTCCAGTGGATGTAACTGTATATTGCTTTCAAAGAGCAGTCATAATTAGAAGAAGTTACAAGTGGAAACGTTGACACAAAAGGCTGTTTTTTTAACTAATTTTCCATTTTTCCTATATTTAACTGTTAGTTTCTATAAAGAAATCTTGATGGATTTACACAAATGACCCCTTGCTGAATTCAGCATTTTGTCTACTTTTCTAAAATGTATAGATTTCCAGGATCCCTTATTGCTTTCATACCCATTTCTACCATTAACTGGAAGGAGGTTGAAAGCACAAAAAATAGCAAAAATAGGCTATGTCCCAGAAAAATGCCAAAACTGTGTAAAATGTTTTGGTTTTCTGACAAAAGTCTGTCATTCCCTAAAAGCTGGGAAAATGGAGATTTCAGCCCCACAAACCCTTTTTTGATACCATTTGCAGGGAAAATCCCAGACGCTTTCATATGCGGGACTTTTTTCCCATTTTTCCCCAAAAAACCAATATTTAGCGGTATTTTGGCTAAAATCTGGGACCCCTCCAGGGGAATCCACAAACCCTGGGTACCTTTAGAATCCCCATGATGTTGGAAGAAAAGGACGCAAATTTGGCGTGGATACCTTATGTGGTCAAAAAGTTACAGAGGCCTAATCGCGAACTACTACAATTAGCCAAAAAAGGGCTCAGCACTGGGGGGGAAAAGGCCCAGCAGTTAAGGGGTTAAAAACCTCCTTAATGGTAAAGTCGTATTTCAGGACACAAGTTTGAAAATGCCACTTTTAGAATGTTCCCAGGATGCTTGTTTCCGGTCCAGGGAGGACCTGGCCTGGCAGTTCGGTCTGGACTGTTCCCATGGGGCACAGGGTCAAGACTGATTTGCATATGGTTGGGTCCAAACTGGGGTGGCGTAGTGGGCAAAAGAACGATGGATTTAACCCAGATCTTTTGACTGGGGGAGAATGTTTGCATTGTCAGCATTCCGTCCATCATTTGTTTGCTGTAACACTTTTAGAATGTTAGCATTTTCCTGCCCTAACTATTTGGTGCCTGCAGACTGTTAATGACTCACATGACTGGGTGTAGTTGGCAGCTGGACTTTGTTAATTCCTCCCAAACAGCCACACATTGCAGGGGTTAAGTGTGCCTGGATGGGCAATCACTGGCAGGATGGGGGGTCAGAGCTGGGCACAGCTCCACTTGCAAATCAATAGGGTGTGTCTTGCCTTCACACAAAAGACATCAGGTATAAAAATACGACCTACAGACAGCAGCGGCCCATGCAGGTAAGAGCGGTGCGGCGGTGGGGCCAGGTGGGGGGGGGAGGGGGGAAATTTCGACAGACGACGATGAGGTAAAATTCATTATTTATTTAATTTTCCCTTGTGGCCATCAGTCGAATCCACCACCAACCCGGCCCCACTGCCCCCCGCTCTTACCTGCATGGGCCGCTGCTGCCTACAGACCCACTCTTCAGGTCACTTTTTGGACCTGCAGAAAGACTTTCAGAGGACTGTCTGCTGCTGTGGCCTGCTGTGTACTTCAGAGGACTGCTTTGCTGCACCTGGAAGGGCTGCTTTTCTGTCTGAAGCCTGCCCTGAACCCTGAGAAGCATGCCTTGATGCTTGAGCCAGGTTCCACCTCTTGAACCCAGGACTACCAGAGTGGCTCCAAAGGCTAGTTGGCTGGCATCCTGATCAGCGCCTCAGAGACAGAAAAGTCTCCAACCATCCTGAACCCGCACCTGGATCCAGTCTGAATGAATCCTAAACCCCTGAGTGGTGTCACTCCAGTCCTGGACCATTGGTGGTGGGGTTGAAGGGGCCTAGATAGCTAAAAATCAAAACATGGGACTTACGAACATTTTTGGCTAAAAACTGCTTTGAATACCGAGAGAAGACTGGGAACAACCTGCGCGTCTATCCAGTCAAGGTGCATCGCCGGTCAGCCTGACTTTTCGACAGCTCCCACTGCCTTCTTCTCCGCAGCAGCCAACCCTTTCCTTTCCAGAAAGGGTATCCAGCCTTGTAGAGCCCTTGTTGGCTATAGTCTCTAGCATTGTCCCATTGGGGATTTGACTTCCAAAAAAGAGACTGAGCCTGAACGTGTAAATCTTCCCCGATGACGATGCCTCCCCCACGGACACCGACTGCAGCCTTGCTCCGCTGAAATTTACCTTCTCCAGAGACCTTTTGCTGAAATTTTTTCCAAGTCTGAAGGTAAGCGCCGACCGGGCCCGATCCAGTTTTTGAATGTGACCCGCGCTCCATAGTGGTCGGCCGTAGTTTTTAACTTTGACCCAGACCGACTAGATGCCTGCGGTTGATGCTTTGATCTTTTAGACACTAGTTTTTACCCTAAAATTAAAAAATTCATAACTCTGGCTCTATTGATTGAATTGTTGTCATTTTGGTGTCAAATAGTTTATTAAAATGTTCTCTATTTTCCTAAATTGGTGTGGGATTTTCTTGTGTATTGTTTTCACTTTATTACTGTTTGTGTGCTGCATAAATGTTTTACACATTGCCTCTAAATTAAGACTGTCTGACTTTGTGCCAAGCTACCAGAGGGTTAAGCACAGGTTAAATTAGTGACCTTTGTGGTTCGCCCTGACAGGAATTGTGGTTGTTGTTAGAGCAGGGTTAACACCTTATTGAACTAAAAACCCAACTTCTAACAGATACGTATGTACATACTGTCATCACCTCTGAGCAAGACTGATGGAATATGTATGCATATTATGTTTGTAGTTTATAACTATACTCTTATAAGTTTGAGGTAATGCTGTATAACAATCCAGCTCTACTCATCATAAGTCTTTGTCTGGGAAAGTTATTGGACCTGGAATGGAAAGAGTTCACGAAACAGAGCAATACAAGGTTCTCAGGGTAATGGACCCACCATCTCTCAGTATCCATATCAGTAAGATTCAGAAAAGGTCCATAAATTTGTGTAAAGACGGCTAGCTGACCATTGACTTTATATATGCTATATTCCTGAGATGCTACTCAGAGCAGTTATGTCCACCATTGTTCAAGGTGGGGACTCTGGGCTCTCTCCAGTATAAAATTAATTCTGTATCTTTGACTAAGTTGTGGGGGAGTCAAGACAAATATTTTTTAAGTTTAATAATTTTATTTGAATTAGAAGCAAATAGGAACATGAAGAAGAATGAAATAATACATAAAATATTACACAAATGCAAATAATGATTTAAATAGCAAACGTCAACAGATAATAATAATGTGCACTGAACACAAAATCCATATGACTACTTTCATTCTCTAATGATAACATTTGGGGGTTGAAATCTATGTAACTTGCTTTTGGATGATTACGAAAATTTCAGCAAAATTATGTGTAATTACACAATCCAAAACCAAACTTTTAATCTATATTGTAGCCTGAAATATGTCCTTAAGTAACATTTTAACATAAAGTCATGTTTCGCTTAAATAAAGTGCATTTTTACAAGCATCCGCTTATGTTCTATTGTTCCCCTGCATTCTCAGTAATTCTTTTGGCACATAGTTACGCAAGGTGGTGTAATAACAAAATTGCAGGAATTTCATGTACCAAGCTAGTGAAAAATTCCTAAAATTACGTGAATTATACCAGCTTAATTTAAATTTTGTGCATGCCTAAATAAAATAGAAAAATATACTTTGTTATTGAATACAGAGCCAAGTTGTTTTAAAAATTAATTGGATTTAAGATATTCAGGTTCATTTAGATATTGGAAAAATTGATTTATCCTCACTGCAAAGCAACATCTTCCCGCCTCATTGAGAGTTGCTGGAATTGCCAGATTTTCAGTGGTAGAGCCTTGGCTGGCTCCAACGTTTGAAACCACTTCCCGAGTGCCATCTACCACAGGGTAGCTGGGGCAGGCTATCCGAGGCATACTTTTCAGCCCGGGTCCACCCTGCCATTTTCTAGAGGGTATGTTGGAGTGAGGCAGCACAGTGCTGTTGAGATAAAAGCACTCTGTCAACTACATGGCTTTGGTGCTGTATTGTGGGCATTACAGTGAGTTCTAGTGTACGCTATGTGAGTATGACCATTTGTAGGTATGACTGGAACAATGGTGTGTCTGATATAGAATGTAATTGGGTGTCCAATGAAAGGCCAGGTATGGATTACCAGAGGTATATTATTATGTGTGTTGTCAGGGCTGTCTGTACTACATTCATCGCAAGATTGTGTATCAGTTTGGGATAAAAAGAGTGGTACAAAATATATTAGTTATTCTCCAAAACCTGTTGTGTGGTGTCTCCTGAGGGTGAGCAACCAATATTAGGGTGAATTTGTCCCGTGGGAAGAAAGCATATGGAGGAAACTACAAGAGGCAAAGTTATCTTCACAATCACTAATAAATTCTACAGTGGTCATATGGTTAGGATCAAGCCTTTAATAAATAGAGAGTGATTAAACATTGAGGCATAAGTTGTTCTCCTATTGACCATGGTATATTCAAAGTATGAAAACTTGAAATTCGGATTATCCTGCAGATACATGTTATCAATGTTTTTATTGTGTCCTCTCCCATCAGTAGGCAGTGAAGCACTTTCTTAACCTGAGTGCCCTTTTTGCATGGTCACCATGCTGCTGTTTAAACATTGAATGGTAGAGAGAGGAGTATGATAAAGAGAGAAATGGAATTAGTGTGTGCATGTGTGTAAGAGAGGGAGTGTGTGAATGTCTGTCTGGTGACAGAAATTAGCCTGACAGGGGATTAAAATTAAAGATGACTTACTACTGGTGTATAGGGTCAGGAGAGTCCCAGAGGTGTAAGAGTCAACGCCTCCTCCTCCACTTGTACTATTGCACTCATGCCTCAGTGGTATAATACTTTAATTTGGTATTTTTCATTATGCAATTTGTCATCTGTGGCATAAAATGGAGATCTGTAGCATGACACAGTTCCATGCAGTATTTGCAGTCAATTGTAGCTCTATAAGTTTTATTTCACAGCTGTGTCCTAGAGATTATTTGCTTACCAAGACGTCCTTCACAGCTCTATATGTATTTATATCTGAGTTACAGAGGGATAGATATGCATATCAGGGTGATGGGCAGTCTGAATGTTAAGGGGAAATTGGCAGCTTAGTTTTAATCTTCGAAAGAATATGTAAAGTGAACTCTGTTTGAAACACTGCAATTGTTGGAAAGTGGATTATTGGTAGGGGTAATTATGCACCTCGCATTAGCAAAAAGGCCACTAACACGGTATGGGTTCCTGTAAAGGTCTCAGTAAATTAGCACCCTGCTCAACCCTTGGTAGCTGACAATGAGCAGTCAGGCCTAACTTTAAGGACAGGCATGTAAAGCATTTGTAAACAACAATACCTCAAATAAGTAAGACATTACACACAATAAAAATCCCACACCAATTTATAAAAATAGGAAATATTTTTATGAATAAACAGACACCAAAATGACAAACATCCATTGCAGGAAACCAGAGATATGAATTTTTAAAGACTAATCACTTTATAGTGCTTAAAAACCTATAGCACCACTCTGGGACATCTGGTCACGCTTGACCAGGAGAAAGTCAAAGTTTGAGGCGGACCATGAAGGAGCCCTGGTCAGATACACTATGCAAAAGAAACAGTTGATGGACGGAATGCTGGACAATGCAAACATTCACCCCCAGTCACAAGGATCTGGGTTTAATCCATCTTTCTTTTGCTCACAACACCACCCCAGTTTGGACCCAGCCATATGCAAATCAGTCTTGACCCTGTTCTTTATGGGAACAGTCCAGCCCGAACTGCCAAGCCAGGTCCTCCCTGGACCAGAAACAAGCATTCTGGGACTGGTTTCAGGGCATCACCCTTCATCTGCCAGGCTAGCTTTAATCCAGTGGTGTAGTGAGCACGGGACCCACGTCTGGGCATACCCTTCCCACTTAGGGCGACATATGCAAAAGAAACAGTTGATGGACAGAATGCTGGACAATGCAAACATTCACCCCCAGTCACAAAGATCTAGGTTTAATCCATCATTCTTTTGCTCACCACACCACCCCAGTTTGGACCCAGCCATATGCAAATCAGTCTTGACCCTGTTCCTTATGGGAACAGTCCAGCCCGAACTGCCAAGCCAGGTCCTCCCTGGACCAGAAACAAGCATCCTGGGACCGGTTTCAGGGCATCACCCTTCATCAGTCAGGCTAGCGTGAACCCAGTGGTGTAGTGAGCACAGGACCCACATCTGAGCATACCCTTCCCACTTAGGGCGACATATGCAAAAGAAACAGTTGATGGACGGAATGCTGGACAATGCAAACATTTACCCTCAGTCACAGGATCTGGGTTTAATCCATCATTCTTTTGCTCACCACACCACCCCAGTTTGGACCCAGCCGTATGCAAATCAGTCTTGACCCTGTTCCTTATGGACGGGTATGCCCAGACGTGGGTCCTGTGCTCTCCATGCCACTGGAGTCAAGCTATCCTGGCTATCCTGGCTGATACTGGGGGCAAAAGTGCTTCCCATTGAAGTTCCATGTTTCTGCAAGTGTGGCTGGTCTTCAAAACGAAAGACATTTTCTGTTAGTGCCAGCTTCATCAAGGTCATTATTCACTCGATTGGTGCCTCCCAGGTCCATTCTTAAGCCTTTAAGATGTTCTCGATGACATGTAGACTCTCATCCTGGGGAATGCTGGTGTACAGTGCTTCAACATCAAAGCAAACCAATATCTCATGTGAGGGATCATACTCCAACTCTGCAAGAATGTTAAGAAGATGTTTAGTATCTATAACATAGTACTTGATTCCAGTGACTAAAGGGCGTAAAAACCAGTCCGTGTACTGAGAAAGGGGCTCTAATATAGAGCCTATTCCCGACACTATCGGTCTCCCTGGCGGGGGGTTACGTCCTTTATGGATTTTGGGCAGTGTGTAGAATAATGGAGTTCTGGGCTCCGTAGTGCGTAGGAACTCCATTTCTTTACTGGTAATCCATCCGTTCTCAAATGCTCTTTTGGTAAGTTCCAAAATCTCTTTCTGCAGACGTGGTGTAGGGTCACAGGATAGTCTTTCATAATGTCTCTCATCCCGCAGAAGGCTCAGGCAGGCTTCTCTGTAGTCTTCCCGGTACTGTATCACCGTTGCACCCCCTTTGTCTGCTGGCTTTATAATGATGTATGATCTTTGCTCAAGTCTCTTGAGGGCTTCACGCTCCTGTCTGCTCAAGTTATTAAAGGCAGTGGTATTTGGTTCAAGTAGCTCAATTTCTTTAGAGACTGCCTCCTCAAACGCCAGAACTTCAGGTGGCATGCAACCTGAAGCAGGACAAAAAGTGGATCTGTTCAGTAACAGTGTGGGAGGTATGATTCCAAGCACTGAAAAGGCCCTCCGTTAGGCCCTCAGTGCTCCCGGTACCAGTCTTCTAGACCCGGACAGCACAAAATGGCTGCTGCCGACCAGAGACACGATTCTTCCCTCCTGCTGCTGAGCCAAGCTCGAGCATGTGAAGGCAGTACAATAGGCATCCTGTCACAGGGAGGTGTGACCACCTCCCAGACAGGGTTTAGTGTATTGGAGCAGGGTGGGAGGACTTGCCAGCGCCACATAGTCTGCGTGCAGGGCACATTTGGTGCCCTCCATGCATAGTCCAGTTCAAACCAGTTCAGAGAGCTGTTGGTACCCGCTCTGGAGCGAAACTGGACAAAGGACAGGGGATACTCCCCCTTGTCCAGCCCCTCCTTAGGGAGGGACCCCTGTATCATCCCAACCCTTTCCTTAGGGTATTTAAGGGCTTACTTGTGGGTGGGTCCCTAGATTCGTCGTGGGACACGATACAATTCGGACACCACTTCAATTTCGACCGTCTGGGCACTCTGGACTTTGCTGGACTTCGCTCTGGGCATCAAGGCTGCAACCGGGAAGACTCCTGCTGCTCCTGATCTCTACGCCCTGCTTGTCTGCTGCAACGTCCGTGCCTGTTCTCCATACAGGAACCCGTCTAGGGCCTGAGCACATCCAAGACATGTGAAGGAATCTCCCTTGGAGTGAAGAAGTCACTTCCCTGCATCTGCAGGCACCTCAACAAGCTGACTGGTCTGCTTATCCTGGGCTCCTATGGATTCTGAAAGGTTCAGCAACACAGGTGGTAGTTCTTAATATCCCTCAAGGCCTGCCCTGTCCTCTCACCAAGTTTGAGGCCAGTATCCCTTCTCGGAGCCGCAGGAACCGAACCCCTGTGCACTGCGTTGACTTGTAGTTGCAAATGTTTGTTGGCTTCCTTCCACCAAGATCTTCAGGCTTCAAGTATCCACAACCTCAAGCATCTCCAGCGACCAAGATCTTCATCCTCACCACATCATTTGCACCCTGGGCCCGCATCTTTGGTGAGCTGCTCCATGTCCTCTGTGACTCTAGTGCCTTCGGCCTGTGGGTCCTCTTGAGGGTCACTTTTGAATTCGTTTGGGCTCCCCTGATTGCTCAGAGCCTGCCCTGACTCCCCTGCTTGTAGTGAGTCTCCTGGACCTTGCTGGTCCTTGCTTCTACTTCCACGTTGTTTGCAGTTGCCAAGGCTTTTTGGTGCTCTTGCCGGACACCGACCCCTCTACTCTCGACATCCGATGTGAGACTGCTCATGAACGGCTCCTGGTCTTTCACAGCATCGCCTGGTCCTCCTAGCTGCAGTTCCAAGGGCACCGTCAACTCTTTTACAACACCCGACATTGGTGGGCATTCGTCTTCCGTGCCTCCTGGTCACTTCCAAGTGGATTAGACTCTGTCCCCTCTGCTTTCGCGTACTTATCGACTTGAATCCACCTTTGGGTTCCACTGGACACTTTCCCCTTCTCCAGCAGCAGCATCTTCCTGAAGTCCTTCATTGGGTTCGTCGGCGGTTCCCGATGCCACTTCACACCTATGCGCCCGACTCCCCTGGGGCAGTTATCCTGGTTCCTAAGGTATCCACGGGTGGGGTGGGTCTCCACCCTTCTATCTTCCATGGGGTTTCTTCAGGGTCCACTGGGAAGGGTCCTTCTTCTTTAAAATTGCAACTGCGACTTACACATTGATTTGTACGGAGAACGCGGTCGTGTTCTTACACTGCACATGACCTCCGTGGGGCTCCTAGATACTCACCTTGGGTGGTTCATTGGGTCCCTGGCACTTCTACGTCCTCTAACTATTGTCTTGACTCGAGTCGTGGTTCGCATACCACTATTATAGATATGGTTTGGTCCCCCCCCCAGTGACCACTGCGTATTCTGTGCTACTTACCTGTTTCTATTGCAAAGCAGTGTGTGAATTGTGTATATCTATCTGTATGTGTTAGTGAGTGTCTTATAATAAATGCATATTTTTATAAATACACTGTGTGGTTCTTTTTCACTCAATCTATACCTATAAGATTGTGTTCTGGTAAAACAAGCTGCTTTACACTCCTGCTCTCCACAGCTACCACTTAGAGAGCTTTCTAAGGCTGTATATGACCTCTAAAATCACCATAAGGGTTGTCTGGATCAGTGCAAGGTGTCCACTTACATAAGTGTACATCATATGCTGAGCCAGCCTCTCACAGAATTGTCCTGAGAATGGGGAATCTGCATGTGGGACGAAACCGGGTTATTCAGGTCTGCATATTCTTACCCATTCCTGATTATTACATGGTGCAGGGGTGCAAATACCATCAGGAATAAGTGATACAGGAGCCAGTAATCTCAGCAGCCATAGGCCCAACAATTTGCAGCTGGAGCCTGTGTATTTGAGGTGCAATATTTAAAAGTTCTAGTATTACTGGGGAGCAATTAAAGACAGAATAAAAGGGACAGAGGTACAAAGATGTATAGATGTGAACCTGATACTATATGTATGCTCCCCACAGGGTATTACAGTGTATTGGTGCTATATTTCACTCAATCTCTGTACAAGAGTAATGGCTATTAGATTGTTGTTTTTGACAGTACCCAGATGTATGGTATTGATAAATGTAAATATTTATATATTTTTTCTATTCATGATTATGCACTGTAGCATTTCTTGCTGCGTTCTCACTAAAAGCAAATAAATAAATGTAAGGAGGTATTGCTAGATTCACATTTAGAAGTTTTGAGTATTTCAGAGCTCATATGTATTGATGACTTCCTGCAAAGGGTCTGCATAGTGCATATATATCATTTAGAAGTAGATAATAACTCCAGCCACGTCCAATTAATTAAGTGCTTAGGTGGAACCCCACCGGAGGCAAAGAATCAGTCCCATACCAGCAGGATTTCAATCTCTGCTCTATCATAACTAATCAAAAAGTAACACAGTGTACAGTTTTTAGTAGGCCTGGTATGGAGACATTCCGAAACCACCCTGAATATCTTGTATGTTCTTCTAATGTCTGGTGAAGTAATTGCCCACCCAGTTGGGTTCATCGAACGCAGAGTGCCAAATCTAATTTCTATTCCGCTCTCCCCTCCTCCACCCTCAAATAATTTCCTCAAAAGTATCTGATACCATCAACTTTCTTCTCACTCCTTCAAGTACCATTTCTGTTTCTACCCTGTCTAACATCACTACCAATTAATTTTCTTCCTACTTTTTTACCAAAATCTTTAAAATTAAAAACACACTTAGCACCCTACTCAATGCTCCACCTCCTATATCTTACTTTTTAGCTCATCCCACCTCAAATGATGGCCATCTTGATTTCTTTCCTTCGTTCTTCCAAACCTTCATGTGCCCTCTGTGTTTGTTTCTCCCCATGTGTTCTAATGACTTCCCATATCTAGTTTTCTCTACCGTCTAACTTCACTATTGAACTACTCCATCTATATATTTTCAACCCTGACTTTTTCAATTCTGCAGTGCTTCTGCCCGCTTATTAAAAAAAATCACTAATCTCTAAATTTCCTCCTGCTGTAGCCCTGTATTCCAACTCCCATATTTCTCTAAAACCAACAGATGACTGGCATTCACTACTTGCAATTCAAATACACTAGAATCCATTTCTTGTCAACTCTGTAATGCAGAAATGTATCTCGCACACATCTCCAAATTTTTCACTTCTGCTCAGCACTATATCCGCTATTCAGTAATTATGCTCCTCGATTGCTTAGCAGCTTTCTACACCGTAGAATGCTAATGCCTTCTGTGTTGCTGGACTTCTCCAAAAAGCTTGTAGATTGTTCTTCCTCTCATGTATATAACTGTTCCTTGTCTGTTACTAGGTACTACTGTTGCATGGGGTTTCAGAGATAACAAATCCACTTGTCTGTAAAGAAGACTTCCAGGAAGATGACGAAGGTATGTAGTTTATTTAAACGACATACATAATATACAAGGAGTCCACATGTGTGTAGCACACACCTCCAGTAAGCAGCAGCAACTGACTCAACTGTAAGCGCAACCGTAGAACTTAAAATGCCCTCATGTTCAAAAGGAAACCTATAACTCCGCGTGTATACACTTCAAACAAACACATTCTAAACAATAACAAGAATCACCCCTCTCGAGCACAATCAAAGACACAGAGGTGCACAAGAGTGGCTGGCAAGAAAACATAACTTAAAGATACAGTACAACACCTTCCTCCTTCCAAAAACAAAACAAATAACAAAGGCAAAACAACAGAAATAATAAAATACAATACATTGTCAATTCAAACAAAAAACTCTATATCTCACAGGCATGCCTGCATTGTGATGTACTCTTTGCTGTGAAACAGGACATGTGGCAGAAAGATTAAGATCTGTCTCAAATTTAGAAGGACAAGAGCCCTCTCCTCCAGTGAGATCCTCACAGCCCTCTTTGGTAGCTCTACATACTGATTCCAAAAATTGATCATCGAGAAAATCATACGAATCCACCATTGCTGACTCTCTGATCCGCATCATTTTCTCTGCCTGTTCCTTGGTCACTTTCACCAAATCTCTTTTGCTCCACCAACCTTTCCCTCGCACAAAAGCAGAACCTTTAGACACTTTCTCAACACACGCTGGAACCAACTATTTAGCCAGCCTGTTTTTTTTAACCTTGTGAGAATCCTCACCAAAACTCAATCACCAACCACATCACACACTCGAGCTCTATACTTAAAATCAAACAACTGCTTCGCATGCCACTGTTTTGCAGCAACTTTGTCTGACACATCCTCAGACGACGCCACACACCTTTCTTTATTAAGTGCTCTGACCTAATCAGGACATATTGTGCTCCTGGGTAATCTTTTCCGCATTAAAAGAAAAGGAGAAACACCTGTACTGCTATGCGGAGTAAATAAGTATGCCCATACTTTTTTCTTTAAAGACTCTTTAACTTCAAGCGCCATTGACAAAGCAGTCTGGACCCCTTCTTTCAAAAAGGGATTCATGCGCTCAACTAATCTGTTGGCTGAAGGTGAGTAAAGAGCAACAGTAAAATCTTTAATTTGTTGTTCCTCCAAAAATGAATGCATACTCCTAGAAACAAAATGGGTACCATTGTCAGTAATTAACTCTTTAGGGGCACCTTCCAGAAAAAAATACCCTTTTAAGGAAACTAATGACTGATTCTGTATCCGGATGTGGAGTAAAATCAAAATACACATATTTGCTGAAAAAGTCCACCAAAACCATCAAATAGCATTGGGATTCAGAAAGTAATTCAAAAGGACCCGCAAAGTCTAAAGCTATCTTACACCAAGCTTCTTCAGGATAGGGTACTGTGATAAGAAGCCTTTTCTAATGCTTGTCCAACAGCAAACAAGCAGAACAACCATCAACAAATTTCTCCACCTGGGCTTCTAGAGACAATTGCTTAAGGGCTTTACAAGTGCTTGAAACTCCTAAATGTCCCTCATGACCCTCACTAATGAGTAAAGTTCTAAGCAATGATGGAGGTACATGATGGCCTGATCTCACTCGAACTCCAATAACCCTGGCCAATTCACTTGAAACCTGAACAAAAGGGCTAAGGGGGGCTTCAACACACCTCTCCTTGGGCCACCCATCTCTAATGAAAGTACTGACGTTTTCTAAAGTGGGATCCATAGCTGACACCTGAAGCCACTTCTCATAGTTAAGGGTCCTAAATTACAAACGACCTCATCAACAAAGGCAACAACACACTCTTGCTCACAAACATCCTCATGTGACTACTCCTGAATGGTAGCCTTGACAAACAATTGGCATGTATATTCTTTCCCCCAGGAATATATTTTAAAATAAAATTATGCTCCTGTAACTTTGATAATAACCTCACTAAACGAGAAGATGCTCTACCTGTTCCATTTCCATTTAAAAGATGAAGCAAAGGTTTGTGGTCTGTGTACATTGTAAAATGAGTACACCACAAAAGGTCTTGAAACGTTCTGCTGCCCATGAACATGCTAATGCTTCCCTTTCAATAGTGCTGTACCGAGATTCAGCCAAGGAAAGTGTGTGAGAGGCAAATGCTACAGTGCGGTCCTTGCCTTGAACCACTTGACCAAGCACAGCACCTAATCCCACTTGGCTGGCATTCACAGTCACCACACATTCTTTACCAGCCTGAAATGGTGCAAGAGCAGGAGCAGAAGCAATAAGGTTTTTAACAGCATCAAAAGCATTCTGCACCTCATCATTCCAGATGTACTAAACCCCTTTCTAAAGGAGTTCCCACAGAGGTTGCACAACATAAGCATAACCATTCACAAATCGAGAATAGTACTCACTTAGATCGATAAAAGATCTAAGGGCCTCATTATGATGGCGGTGGGACAGCCACGGTCACCCCATCGGTGGCAGTCCCACCGCCATCGGTGACTGCGTTCCCGCCCGCCTCATCATGATGGTGGGCGGTTCTGAGAGATACAGCCGGTCGGAACAGTTACAGGGAGAGAGATACAGCCAGTCGGAACACTTTAAAAGATATTACTGAAGTGGATGTTGCTGAGGTGATTAGATCTCTACCATCCGGGAAGTCTGATATATGCTGATTTATTCTGCACTGCGAAAAATGTATATGTCTGGTTGCACTTTCGATGAATTGTTCCACAATGCCTGATTAATTCCAAGGCTGGGTTCTTCTTTACTAATTACCGGAGCGACAGCCCCATTGCCTATTTTTTCTCGCTGCTTATCTGGCAGTACGACACTGACGTTGCTCTGTCAATTGTTCTGATGAAGACCCTGTTGTAAGGAATGAATTACCTTCCGCCAATCTCAGGGGTCGAAACGTCGACTTTACCTAGCTGCTGACCTGTACTCATTCATCTAGCCCAGAAGTGTACACTTCAACATTCATTCATTTAATCTCTGTACTTGGGCTCTATAATTTTACTTAGAAACATTGTTAGACAGGTCGTTCTCATCTTTGTAAATATTGTAATTATTTTACTCTCATTGTTACATCCCCATCTCCTCACGAGCACCACCTTGAGCACTGTACTCACCCTTGCACCTTTGAGCAACCGTTGATACTGTAAAACGTTATTTGATTAATTTCTAATACAAGCCTTTTGAATAACCAAGATATCCTGGCCATTGTCTATATCAATGTATGTTGGGGGTTTCATTAATGTTTGATTGCTCCTTGAGAAACTCTCTGGTCAGTTGGACCACTTGTTGTATGCATCATCATGATGGTGGGCGGAGAGACCGACCGCCATGGATCCGACGGGCTCAAGGAGCCCCTTGGGCGGTCGGAGATGCTGTAATACCTACTATGGCGGCGGTGCCTGCTAGGCACCGACATAGGTATTCCCATGTTCCTTTCCGCCAGCTCATTTATGGTGGTGATCCCCTTTGCCCCTGGGCCTCAGCTTTGGTGTTTGGGGGGCTCCTATAGTGCCCCCCTACATATCCCTGCACCATGTGGCAGGTGCCGCATGGTGCCTGCAGCATACTGCAGGGATATGTCTGATGTGTATTATTTGTACTGCCACGTGTGCTGCAGTCCGCAGCACCCGCCGCAATACAAATTATACACATTGTGACCGCCTTAAGGCGGTCGCATTGTAACTCCTATGGGGGACCTCCGACAGCAAGTAGTGTGGTCCCATCCCCGATATGATGGCGGTCGGACTAAAGTCTGACAGCCATTATAATGAGGCCCTAAGTGAGTCCTTATCTCTTGGGGTTTGAGCATCTTGAAAAGCCTTGATGAGCAAAGATTTGGGCAAAACACCTTCAGTAATGATGGAATGACCAAAGTAGTCAAATTTCAGGGCATTACATTTGCATTTGTTAGTCCTTAACCCCTTCGCTGCTAGGCCTTTTCCCCCCCTGTGCTAAGCCTTTTTTTGGCTATTTGGGGTAGTGTGCGCTAAGGCCCCTGTAATGTTTTGACCACATAAGGTATCCACGCCAAATTTGCGTCCTTTTCTTCCAACATCATGGGGATTGTAAAGGTACCCAGGGTTTGTGGATTGCCCTGGAGGGGTCCCAGAAATTAGCTAAAATACAGCTACATTTTTTTTTTTTGGGGAAAAATGGGAAAAAAGGGCTGCAAATGAAAGCGTATGGGTTTTTCCCTGCAAATGGTATCAAAAAAGGGTTTGTGGGGCTGAAATCACCATTTTCCCAGCTTTTAGGGAATGACAGACTTTTGTCAGAAAACCAACATTTTTTACACAGTTTTGGCATTTTTCTGGGACATAGCCTATTTTTGCTATTTTTTGTGCTTTCAACCTCCTTCCAGTTAATGGTAGAAATGGGTATGAAATCAATAATGGATCCTGGAAAGCTATACATTTTAGAAAAGTAGATACAATTCTGAATTCAGCAAGGGGTCATTTGTGTAGATCCATCAAGGTTTCTTTATAGAAACTTACAGTTAAATATAGGAAAAATTGAAAATTAGTTGAAAAAAACAGCCTTTTGTGTCAACGTTTTCACCTGTAACTTCTTCTAATTATGATAGCTTTTTGAAAGCAATATACCGTTACATCCGCTGGACCTTACTGGTTGTGGGGATATATAGGGCTTGTAGGTTCACCAAGAACCCGAAGAACCCAGAGTCAAAAACTGAGCAGCAATTTGCAATGGCTTTTTATTATGTACCGGGTATATAGCAATTATTGTGGGAAAATGTATACATGGAAAAATCGGTATGAAAGACACCTATGTATTTCTGAAATGGGAACAAATTATAGAGTTTAGAAACAGTAGATATTTGCACATTTTCGAAATTGGGAATACTCATACTAGCATGAGAATTATCAGTCATTTTTCAAAATGACTTCTTTTTTACACAATGTCTTTCATTTGGAAGGCAGAAATGCATCGAAAGTCAATAGGTAATAACAGTTGCTTTACAAATCTGAATTACCCTAAGTCTCCCGATAAAAATGGTACCTCACTTGTGTGGGTCGGCCTAGTGCCCGCGACAGGAATCGGCGCAAAACGCTACGTGGACACACCTCAATTTCGCAGTGAAAAATGACCCTTTTTTGGCAAAGTGCCTAGCTGTAGTTTTTGAACCATAGCTCTGCCGGCACCTAGGGAAACCTAGCAAACCTATACATTTTTGAAAACTAGACACCCAGGGGAATCCAGGATGGGGTGACTTGACTGCCTCCCACCAGGTTCTGTTACCCAGAATCCCTTGCAAACCTAAAAAATTGGCAAAAAAACCACATTTTCCCCACATTTCTGTGGTGGAAAGTTCTGAAATCCACGTGGATCCACAAATTTCCACCCACCCCACGTTACCCTAACTCTTCCGAGAAAAGTGGTACCTCACTTGTGTGGGTAGGCCTAGTGCCCGTGACAGGAAACGGCGCAAAACACAACGTGGGGACACCTCAATTTCGCAGTGAAAAATGACCCTTTTTTGGCAAAGTGCCTAGCTGTAGTTTTTGAACCAAAGCTCTGCCGGCACATAGGGAAACCTAGGAAACCTATACATTTTTTAAATCTAGACACCCAGGGGAATCCAGGATGGGGTGACTTGACTGCCTCCCACCAGGTTCTGTTACCCAGAATCCCTTGCAAACCTAATAAATTGGCAAAAAAAACACATTTTACCCATATTTCTGTGGTGGAAAGTTCTGGAATCTGCGTGGATCCACAAATTTCCATGCACCCCGCGTTCCCCAAAGTCTTCCGAGAAAAATGGTACCTCACTTGTGTGGGTCGGCCTAGTGCCCGCAACAGGAAACGGCGCAAAACGCAACGTGGACACACCTCAATTTCGCAGTGAAAAATGACCCTTTTTGGCAAAATGCCTAGCTGTAGTTTTTGAACCATAGCTCTGTCGGCACCTAGGGAAACCTAGCAAACCTATACATTTTTGAAAACTAGACACCCAGGGGAATCCAGAATGGGGTGACTTGACTGCCTCCCACCAGGTTCTGTTACCCAGAATTCCTTGCGAATCTAAAATATTGGCAAAAAAATCACATTTTCCCCACATTTCTGTGGTGGAAAGTTCTGGAATCTGCGTGGATCCACAAATTTCCACCCACCCCGCGTTCCCCAAAGTCTTCCGAGAAAAATGGTACCTCACTTGTGTGGGTCGGCCTAGTGCCCGCGACAGAAAACGGCGCAAAACGCAACATGGACACACCTCAATTTCGCAGTGAAAAATGACCCTTTTTTGGCAAAGTGCCTAGCTGTAGTTTTTGAACCATAGCTCTGCCGGCACCTAGGGAAACCTAGAAAACCTATACATTTTTGAAAACTAGACACCCAGGGGAATCCAGTATGGGGTGACTTGACTGCCTCCCATCAGGTTCTGTTACCTAGAATCCCTTGCAAACCTAACAAATTGTCAAAAAAACCACATTTTCCCCACATTTCTGTGGTGGAAAGTTCTGGAATCTGCGTGGTTCCACAAATTTACACACACCCCGCGTTCCCCAAAGTCTTCCGAGAAAAATGGTACCTCACTTGTGTGGGTCGGCCTAGTGCCCGCGACAGGAATCGGCGCAAAACGCTACGTGGACACACCTCAATTTCGCAGTGAAAAATGACCCTTTTTTGGCAAAGTGCCTAGCTGTAGTTTTTGAACCATAGCTCTGCCGGCACCTAGGGAAACCTAGCAAACCTATACATTTTTGAAAACTAGACACCCAGGGGAATCCAGGATGGGGTGACTTGACTGCCTCGCACCAGGTTCTGTTACCCAGAATCCCTTGCAAACCTAAAAAATTGGCAAAACAAACACATTTTCCCCACATTTCTGTGGTGGAAAGTTCTGAAATCCGCGTGGATCCACAAATTTCCACCCACCCCGCGTTCCCCTAACTCTTCCGAGAAAAGTGGTATCTCACTTGTGTGGGTAGGCCTAGTGCCCGCAACAGGAAACGGCGCAAAACACAACGTGGGGACACCTCAATTTCGCAGTGAAAAATGACCCTTTTTTGGCAAAGTGCCTAGCTGTAGTTTTTGAACCAAAGCTATGCCGGCACATAGGGAAACCTAGGAAACCTATACATTTTTAAATCTAGACACCCAGGGGAATCCAGGATGGGGTGACTTGACTGCCTCCCACCAGGTTCTGTTACCCAGAATCCCTTGCAAACCTAAAAACTTGGCAAAAAAAACACATTTTACCCATATTTCTGTGGTGGAAAGTTCTGGAATCTGCGTGGATCCACAAATTTCCACGCACCCCGCATTCCCCAAAGTCTTCCGAGAAAAATGATACCTCACTTGTGTGGGTCGGCCTAGTGCCCGCAACAGGAAACGGCGCAAAACGCAACGTGGACACACCTCAATTTCACAGTGAAAAATGACCCTTTTTTGGCAAAATGCCTAGCTGTAGTTTTTGAACCATAGCTCTGTCGGCACCTAGGGAAACCTAGCAAACCTATACATTTTTGAAAACTAGACACCCAGGGGAATCCAGAATGGGGTGACTTGACTGCCTCCCACCAGGTTCTGTTACCCAGAATCCCTTGCAAACCTAAAAACTTGGCAAAAAAAACACATTTTCCCCACATTTCTGTGGTGGAAAGTTCTGGAATCTGTGTGGATCCACAAATTTACACCCACCCCGCGTTCCCCAAAGTCTTCCGAGAAAAATGGTACCTCACTTGTGTGGGTCGGCCTAGTTCCCACGACAGAAAACGGCGATAAACGCAACATGGACACACCTCAATTTCGCAGTGAAAAATGACCCTTTTTTGGCAAAGTGCCTAGCTGTAGTTTTTGAACCATAGCTCTGCCGGCACCTAGGGAAACCTAGAAAACCTATACATTTTTGAAAACTAGACACCCAGGGGAATCCAGGATGGGGTGACTTGACTGCCTCCCACCAGGTTCTGTTACCCAGAATCCCTTGCAAACCTAAAAAATTGTCCAAACAAACACATTTTCCCACATTTCTGTGGTGGAAAGTTCTGGAATCCGCGTGGATCCACACATTTCCACCCACCCCGCGTTCCCCAAAGTCTCCCGAGAAAAATTGTACCTCACTTGTGTGGGTAGGCATAGTGCCCACGACAGGAAATGGCTCTAAACCCAACGTGAACACACCACATTTTCTCAATGAAAAATTACTCTTTTTTCCAAAGTGCCTAGCTGTAGTTTTTGAACCATAGCTATGCCGGCACCTAGGGAAACCTAGAAAACCTATACATTTTTGAAAACTAGACACACAGGGGAATCCAGTATGGGGTGACTTGACTGCCTCCCATCAGGTTCTGTTACCCAGAATCCCTTGCAAACCTAACAAATTGTCAAAAAAAACACATTTTCCCCACATTTCTGTGGTGGAAAGTTCTGGAATCTGCGTGGATCCACAAATTTACACACACCCCGCGTTCCCCAAAGTCTTCCGAGAAAAATGGTACCTCACTTGTGTGGGTCGGCCTAGTGCCCGCGACAGGAATCGGCGCAAAACGCTACGTGGACACACCTCAATTTCGCAGTGAAAAATGACCCTTTTTTGGCAAAGTGCCTAGCTGTAGTTTTTGAACCATAGCTCTGCCGGCACCTAGGGAAACCTAGCAAACCTATACATTTTTGAAAACTAGACACCCAGGGGAATCCAGGATGGGGTGACTTGACTGCCTCCCACCAGGTTCTGTTACCCAGAATCCCTTGCAAACCTAAAAAATTGGCAAAAAAAACACATTTTCCCCACAATTCTGTGGTGGAAAGTTCTGAAATCCGCGTGGATCCACAAATTTCCACCCACCCTGCGTTCCCCTAACTCTTCGGAGAAAAGTGGTACCTCACTTGTGTGGGTAGGCCTAGTGCCCGCGACAGGAAACGGCGCAAAACACAACATGGGGACACCTCAATTTCGCAGTGAAAAATGACCCTTTTTTGGCAAAGTGCCTAGCTGTAGTTTT
Organism: Calotriton arnoldi; assembly: GCA_963921515.1. Classification (NCBI taxonomy): domain Eukaryota; kingdom Metazoa; phylum Chordata; class Amphibia; order Caudata; family Salamandridae; genus Calotriton; species Calotriton arnoldi. The sequence continues at coordinate 239,141 of CAWUFW010003439.1, read as the reverse complement.
TGAACCAAAGCTCTGCCAGCACATAGGGAAACCTAGGAAACCTATACAATTTTTAAATCTAGACACCCAGGGGAATCCAGGATGGGGTGACTTGACTGCCTCCCACCAGGTTCTGTTACCCAGAATCCCTTGCAAACCTAAAAATTGGCAACAAAACACATTTTACCCATATTTCTGTGGTGGAAAGTTCTGGAATCTGCGTGGATCCACAAATTTCCACGCACCCCGCGTTCCCCAAAGTCTTCCGAGAAAAATGGTACCTCACTTGTGTGGGTCGGCCTAGTGCCCGCAACAGGAAACGGCGCAAAACACAACGTGGGGACACCTCAATTTCGCAGTGAAAAATGACCCTTTTTTGGCAAAATGCCTAGCTGTAGTTTTTGAACCATAGCTCTGTCGGCACCTAGGGAAACCTAGCAAACCTATACATTTTTGAAAACTAGACACCCAGGGGAATCCAGAATGGGGTGACTTGACTGCCTCCCACCAGGTTCTGTTACCCAGAATCCCTTGCGAACCTAAAATATTGGCAAAATAATCACATTTTCCCCACATTTCTGTGGTGGAAAGTTCTGGAATCTGTGTGGATCCACAAATTTACACCCTCCCCGCGTTCCCCAAAGTCTTCCGAGAAAAATGGTACCTCACTTGTGTGGGTCGGCTAAGTGCCCGCGACAGGAAACGGCGTAAAACGCAACGTGGACACACCTCAATTTCGCAGTGAAAAATGACCCTTTTTTGGCAAAGTGCCTAGCTGTAGTTTTTGAACCATAGCTCTGCCGGCACCTAGGGAAACCTAGAAAACCTATACATTTTTGAAAACTAGACACCCAGGGGAATCCAGGATGGGGTGACTTGACTGCCTCCCACCAGGTTCTGTTATCCAGAATCCCTTGCAAACCTAAAAAATTGTCCAAAAAAACACATTTTCCCACATTTCTGTGGTGGAAAGTTCTGGAATCCGCGTGGATCCACAAATTTCCACCCACCCCGCGTTCCCCAAAGTCTCCCGATAAAAATGGTACCTCACTTGTGTGGGTAGGCATAGTGCCCACGACAGGAAATGGCTCAAAACCCAACGTGAACACACCACATTTTCTCAATGAAAAATTACTCTTTTTTTCCAAAGTGCCTAGCTGTAGTTTTTGAACCATAGCTCTGCCGGCACCTAGGGAAACCTAGAAAACCTATACATTTTTGAAAACTAGACACCCTGGGGAATCCAGTATGGGGTGACTTGACTGCCTCCCATCAAGTTCTGTTACCTAGAATCCCTTGCAAACCTAACAAATTGTCAAAAAAAACACATTTTCCCCACATTTCTGTGGTGGAAAGGTCTGGAATCTGCGTGGTTCCACAAATTTACACACACCCCGCGTTCCCCAAAGTCTTCCGAGAAAAATGGTACCTCACTTGTGTGGGTCGGCCTAGTGCCCGCGACAGGAATCGGCGCAAAACGCTACGTGGACACACCTCAATTTCGCAGTGAAAAATGACCCTTTTTTGGCAAAGTGCCTAGCTGTAGTTTTTGAACCATAGCTCTGCCGGCACCTAGGGAAACCTAGCAAACCTATACATTTTTGAAAACTAGACACCCAGGGGAATCCAGGATGGGGTGACTTGACTGCCTCCCACCAGGTTCTGTTACCCAGAATCCCTTGCAAACCTAAAAAATTGGCAAAAAAAACACATTTTCCCCACATTTCTGTGGTGGAAAGTTCTGAAATCTGCGTGGATCCACAAATTTCCACTCACCCCGCGTTCCCCTAACTCTTCCGAGAAAAGTGGTATCTCACTTGTGTGGGTAGGCCTAGTGCCCGCGACAGGAAACGGCGCAAAACACAACGTGGGGACACCTCAATTTCGCAGTGAAAAATGACCCTTTTTTGGCAAAGTGCCTAGCTGTAGTTTTTGAACCAAAGCTATGCCGGCACATAGGGAAACCTAGGAAACCTATACATTTTTTAAATCTAGACACCCAGGGGAATCCAGGATGGGGTGACTTGACTGCCTCCCACCAGGTTCTGTTACCCAGAATCCCTTGCAAACCTAAAAACTTGGCAAAAAAAACACATTTTACCCATATTTCTGTGGTGGAAAGTTCTGGAATCTGCGTGGATCCACAAATTTCCACGCACCCCGCATTCCCCAAAGTCTTCCGAGAAAAATGATACCTCACTTGTGTGGGTCGGCCTAGTGCCCGCAACAGGAAACGGCGCAAAACGCAACGTGGACACACCTCAATTTCGCAGTGAAAAATGACCCTTTTTTGGCAAAATGCCTAGCTGTAGTTTTTGAACCATAGCTCTGTCGGCACCTAGGGAAACCTAGCAAACCTATACATTTTTGAAAACTAGACACCCAGGGGAATCCAGAATGGGGTGACTTGACTGCCTCCCATCAGGTTCTGTTACCCAGAATTCCTTGCGAACCTAAAATATTGGCAAAAAAATCACATTTTCCCCACATTTCTGTGGTGGAAAGTTCTGGAATCTGTGTGGATCCACAAATTTACACCCACCCCGCGTTCCCCAAAGGCCTCCGAGAAAAATAGTACCTCACTTGTGTGGGTCGGCCTAGTGCCCACGACAGAAAACGGCGATAAACGCAACATGGACACACCTCAATTTCGCAGTGAAAAATGACCCTTTTTTGGCAAAGTGCCTAGCTGTAGTTTTTGAACCATAGCTCTGCCGGCACCTAGGGAAACCTAGAAAACCTATACATTTTTGAAAACTAGACACCCAGGGGAATCCAGGATGGGGTGACTTGACTGCCTCCCACCAGGTTCTGTTACCCAGAATCCCTTGCAAACCTAAAAATTGTCCAAACAAACACATTTTCCCACATTTCTGTGGTGGAAAGTTCTGGAATCCGCGTGGATCCACACATTTCCACCCACCCGCGTTCCCCAAAGTCTCCCGAGAAAAATGGTACCTCACTTGTGTGGGTAGGCATAGTGCCCACGACAGGAAATGGCTCAAAACCCAACGTGAACACACCACATTTTCTCAATGAAAAATTACTATTTTTTTCCAAAGTGCCTAGCTGTAGTTTTTGAACCATAGCTCTGCCGGCACCTAGGGAAACCTAGAAAACCTATACATTTTTGAAAACTAGACACCCAGGGGAATCCAGTATGGGGTGACTTGACTGCCTCCCATCAGGTTCTGTTACCCAGAATCCCTTGCAAACCTAACAAATTGTCAAAAAAAACACATTTTCCCCACATTTCTGTGGTGGAAAGTTCTGGAATCTGCGTGGATCCACAAATTTACACACACCCCGCGTTCCCCAAAGTCTTCCGAGAAAAATGGTACCTCACTTGTGTGGGTCGGCCTAGTGCCCGCGACAGGAATCGGCGCAAAACGCTACGTGGACACACCTCAATTTCGCAGTGAAAAATGACCCTTTTTTGGCAAAGTGCCTAGCTGTAGTTTTTGAACCATAGCTCTGCCGGCACCTAGGGAAACCTAGCAAACCTATACATTTTTGAAAACTAGACACCCAGGGGAATCCAGGATGGGGTGACTTGACTGCCTCCCACCAGGTTCTGTTACCCAGAATCCCTTGCAAACCTAAACAATTGGCAAAAAAACCACATTTTCCCCACAATTCTGTGGTGGAAAGTTCTGAAATCCGCGTGGATCCACAAATTTCCACCCACCCCGCGTTCCCCTAACTCTTCGGAGAAAAGTGGTATCTCACTTATGTGGGTAGGCCTAGTGCCCGCGACAGGAAACGGCGCAAAACACAACATGGGGACACCTCAATTTCGCAGTGAAAAATGACCCTTTTTTGGCAAAGTGCCTAGCTGTAGTTTTTGAACCAAAGCTCTGCCGGCACATAGGGAAACCTAGGAAACCTATACAATTTTTAAATCTAGACACCCAGGGGAATCCAGGATGGGGTGACTTGACTGCCTCCCACCAGGTTCTGTTACCCAGAATCCCTTGCAAACCTAAAAAATTGGCAACAAAAACACATTTTACCCATATTTCTGTGGTGGAAAGTTCTGGAATCTGCGTGGATCCACAAATTTCCACGCACCCCGCGTTCCCCAAAGTCTTCCGAGAAAAATGGTACCTCACTTGTGTGGGTCGGCCTAGTGCCCGCAACAGGAAACGGCGCAAAACACAACGCGGGGACACCTCAATTTCGCAGTGAAAAATGACCCTTTTTTTGCAAAATGCCTAGCTGTAGTTTTTTAACCATAGCTCTGTCGGCACCTAGGGAAACCTAGCAAACCTATACATTTTTGAAAACTAGACACCCAGGGGAATCCAGAATGGGGTGACTTGACTGCCTCCCACCAGGTTCTGTTACCCAGAATCCTTGCGAACCTAAAATATTGGCAAAATAATCACATTTTCCCCACATTTCTGTGGTGGAAAGTTCTGGAATCTGTGTGGATCCACAAATTTACACCCACCCCGCGTTCCCCAAAGTCTTCTGAGAAAAATGGTACCTCACTTGTGTGGGTCGGCCAAGTGCCCGCGACAGGAAACGGCGTAAAACGCAACGTGGACACACCTCAATTTCGCAGTGAAAAATGACCCTTTTTTGGCAAAGTGCCTAGCTGTAGTTTTTGAACCATAGCTCTGCCGGCACCTAGGGAAACCTAGAAAACCTATACATTTTTGAAAACTAGACACCCAGGGGAATCCAGGATGGGGTGACTTGACTGCCTCCCACCAGGTTCTGTTACCCAGAATCCCTTGCAAACCTAAAAAATTGTCCAAAAAGCACATTTTCCCACATTTCTGTGGTGGAAAGTTCTGGAATCCACGTGGATCCACAAATTTCCACCCACCCCGCGTTCCCCAAAGTCTCCAGAGAAAAATGGGACCTCACTTGTGTGGGTCGGCCAAGTGCCCGCGACAGGAAACGGCGTAAAACGCAACGTGGACACATCTCAATTTCGCAGTGAAAAATGACCCTTTTTTGGCAAAGTGCCTAGCTGTAGTTTTTGAACCATAGCTCTGCCGGCACCAAGGGAAACCTAGCAAACCTATACATTTTTTAAATCTAGACACCCAGGGGAATCCAGGATGGGGTGACTTGACTGCCTCCCACCAGGTTCTGTTACCCAGAATCCCTTGCAAACCTAAAAAATTGGCAAAAAAACCACATTTTACCCATATTTCTGTGGTGGAAAGTTCTGGAATCTGCGTGGATCCACAAATTTCCACCCACCCCGCATTCCCCAAAGTCTTCCGAGAAAAATGGTACCTCACTTGTGTGGGTCGGCCTAGTGCCCGCAACAGGAAACGGCGCAAAACGCAACGTGGACACACCTCAATTTCGCAGTGAAAAATGACCCTTTTTTGGCAAAGTGCCTAGCTGTAGTTTTTGAACCATAGCTCTGCCGGCACCTAGGGAAACCTAGCAAACCTATACATTTTTGAAAACTAGACACCCAGGGGAATCCAGAATGGGGTGACTTGACTGCCTCCCACCAGGTACTGTTACCTCCCTTGCAAACCTAAAAATTGGCAAAAAACACATTTTCCCCACATTTCTGTGGTGGGAAGTTCTGGAATCTGCGTGGATCTACAAATTTCCACCCACCCCGCGTTCCCCAAAGTCTTCCGAGAAAAATGGTACCTCACTTGTGTGGGTCGGCCTAGTGCCCGCGACAGGAAACGGCGCAAAACGCAACGTGGACACACCTCAATTTCGCAGTGAAAAATGACCCTTTTTGGCAAAGTGCCTAGCTGTAGTTTTTGAACCATAGCTCTGCCGGCACCTAGGGAAACCTAGCAAACCTATACATTTTTGAAAACTAGACACCCAGGGGAATCCAGGATGGGGTGACTTGACTGCCTCTCACCAGGTTCTGTTACCCAGAATCCCTTGCAACCCTAACAAATTGTCCAAAAAAACACATTTTCCCACATTTCTGTGGTGGATAGTTCTGGAATCCGCGTGGATCCACAAATTTCTACCCACCCCGCGTTCCCCAAAGTCTCCCGAGAAAAATGGTACCTCACTTGTGTGGGTCGGCCTAGAGCCCGCGACAGGAAACGGAGCAAAACGCAACGTGGACACACCTCAATTTCGCAGTGAAAATGACCCTTTTTGGCAAAGTGCCTAGCTGTAGTTTTTGAACCATAGCTCTGCCGGCACCTAGGGAAACCTAGCAAACCTATACATTTTTGAAAACTAGACACCCAGGGGAATCCAGAATGGGGTGACTTGACTGCCTCCCACCAGGTACTGTTACCTCCCTTGCAAACCTAAAAACTTGGCAAAAAAAACACATTTTACCCATATTTCTGTGGTGGAAAGTTCTGGAATCTGCGTGGATCCACAAATTTCCACGCACCCCGCATTCCCCAAAGTCTTCCGAGAAAAATAATACCTCACTTGTGTGGGTCGGCCTAGTGCCCGCAACAGGAAACGGCGCAAAACGCAACGTGGACACACCTCAATTTCGCAGTGAAAAATGACCCTTTTTTGGCAAAATGCCTAGCTGTAGTTTTTGAACCATAGCTCTGTCGGCACCTAGGGAAACCTAGCAAACCTATACATTTTTGAAAACTAGACACCCAGGGGAATCCAGAATGGGGTGACTTGACTGCCTCCCACCAGGTTCTGTTACCCAGAATTCCTTGCGAACCTAAAAAATTGTCCAAACAAACACATTTTCCCACATTTCTGTGGTGGAAAGTTCTGGAATCCGCGTGGATCCACACATTTCCACCCACCCCGCGTTCCCCAAAGTCTCCCGAGAAAAATGGTACCTCACTTGTGTGGGTAGGCATAGTGCCCACGACAGGAAATGGCTCAAAACCCAACGTGAACACACCACATTTTCTCAATGAAAAATTACTCTTTTTTTCCAAAGTGCCTAGCTGTAGTTTTTGAACCATAGCTCTGCCGGCACCTAGGGAAACCTAGAAAACCTATACATTTTTTAAAACTAGACACCCAGGGGAATCCAGTATGGGGTGACTTGACTGCCTCCCATCAGGTTCTGTTACCCAGAATCCCTTGCAAACCTAACAAATTGTCAAAAAAAACACATTTTCCCCACATTTCTGTGGTGGAAAGTTCTGGAATCTGCGTGGATCCACAAATTTACACACACCCCGCGTTCCCCAAAGTCTTCTGAGAAAAATGGTACCTCACTTGTGTGGGTCGGCCTAGTGCCCGCGACAGGAATCGGCGCAAAACGCTACGTGGACACACCTCAATTTCGCAGTGAAAAATGACCCTTTTTTGGCAAAGTGCCTAGCTGTAGTTTTTGAACCATAGCTCTGCCGGCACCTAGGGAAACCTAGCAAACCTATACATTTTTGAAAACTAGACACCCAGGGGAATCCAGGATGGGGTGACTTGACTGCCTCCCACCAGGTTCTGTTACCCAGAATCCCTTGCAAACCTAAAAAATTGGCAAAAAAACCACATTTTCCCCACATTTCTGTGGTGGAAAGTTCTGAAATCCGCGTGGATCCACAAATTTCCACCCACCCCGCGTTCCCCTAACTCTTTGGAGAAAAGTGGTACCTCACTTGTGTGGGTAGGCCTAGTGCCCGCGACAGGAAACGGCGCAAAACACTACATGGGGACACCTCAATTTCGCAGTGAAAAATGACCCTTTTTTGGCAAAGTGCCTAGCTGTAGTTTTTGAACCAAAGCTCTGCCGGCACATAGGGAAACCTAGGAAACCTATACAATTTTTAAATCTAGACACCCAGGGGAATCCAGGATGGGGTGACTTGACTGCCTCCCACCAGGTTCTGTTACCCAGAATCCCTTGCAAACCTAAAAATTGGCAACAAAAACACATTTTACCCATATTTCTGTGGTGGAAAGTTCTGGAATCTGCGTGGATCCACAAATTTCCATGCACCCCGCGTTCCCCAAAGTCTTCCGAGAAAAATGGTACCTCACTTGTGTGGGTCGGCCTAGTGCCCGCAACAGGAAACGGCGCAAAACGCAACATGGACACACCTCAATTTCGCAGTGAAAAATGACCCTTTTTTGGCAAAATGCCTAGCTGTAGTTTTTGAACCATAGCTCTGTCGGCACCTAGGGAAACCTAGCAAACCTATACATTTTTGAAAACTAGACACCCAGGGGAATCCAGAATGGGGTGACTTGACTGCCTCCCACCAGGTTCTGTTACCCAGAATCCCTTGCGAACCTAAAATATTGGCAAAATAATCACATTTTCCCCACATTTCTGTGGTGGAAAGTTCTGGAATCTGTGTGGATCCACAAATTTACACCCACCCCGCGTTCCCCAAAGTCTTCCGAGAAAAATGGTACCTCACTTGTGTGGGTCGGCCAAGTGCCCGCGACAGGAAACGGCGTAAAACGCAACGTGGACACACCTCAATTTCGCAGTGAAAAATGACCCTTTTTTGGCAAAGTGCCTAGCTGTAGTTTTTGAACCATAGCTCTGCCGGCACCTAGGGAAACCTAGAAAACCTATACATTTTTGAAAACTAGACACCCAGGGGAATCCAGGATGGGGTGACTTGACTGCCTCCCACCAGGTTCTGTTACCCAGAATCCCTTGCAAACCTAAAAAATTGTCCAAAAAAACACATTTTCCCACATTTCTGTGGTGGAAAGTTCTGGAATCCACGTGGATCCACAAATTTCCACCCACCCCGCGTTCCCCAAAGTCTCCCGAGAAAAATGGTACCTCACTTGTGTGGGTCGGCCAAGTGCCCGCGACAGGAAACGGCGTAAAACGCAACGTGGACACACCTCAATTTCGCAGTGAAAAATGACCCTTTTTTGGCAAAGTGCCTAGCTGTAGTTTTTGAACCATAGCTCTGCCGGCACCAAGGGAAACCTAGCAAACCTATACATTTTTTAAATCTAGACACCCAGGGGAATCCAGGATGGGGTGACTTGACTGCCTCCCACCAGGTTCTGTTACCCAGAATCCCTTGCAAACCTAAAAAATTGGCAAAAAACCACATTTTACCCATATTTCTGTGGTGGAAAGTTCTGGAATCTGCGTGGATCCACAAATTTCCACCCACCCCGCATTCCCCAAAGTCTTCCGAGAAAAATGGTACCTCACTTGTGTGGGTCGGCCTAGTGCCCGCAACAGGAAACAGCGCAAAACGCAACGTGGACACACCTCAATTTCGCAGTGAAAAATGACCCTTTTTTGGCAAAGTGCCTAGCTGTAGTTTTTGAACCATAGCTCTGCCGGCACCTAGGGAAACCTAGCAAACCTATACATTTTTGAAAACTAGACACCCAGGGAATCCAGAATGGGGTGACTTGACTGCCTCCCACCAGGTACTGTTACCTCCCTTGCAAACCTAATAAATTGGCAAAAAAAACACATTTTCCCCACATTTCTGTGGTGGGAAGTTCTGGAATCTGCGTGGATCTACAAATTTCCACCCACCCCGCGTTCCCCAAAGTCTTCCGAGAAAAATGGTACCTCACTTGTGTGGGTCGGCCTAGTGCCCGCGACAGGAAACGGCGCAAAACGCAACGTGGACACACCTCAATTTCGCAGTGAAAAATGACCCTTTTTTGGCAAAGTGCCTAGCTGTAGTTTTTGAACCATAGCTCTGCCGGCACCTAGGTAAACCTAGCAAACCTATACATTTTTGAAAACTAGACACCCAGGGGAATCCAGGATGGGGTGACTTGACTGCCTCTCACCAGGTTCTGTTACCCAGAATCCCTTGCAAACCTAACAAATTGTCCAAAAAACCACATTTTCCCACATTTCTGTGGTGGATAGTTCTGGAATCCGCGTGGATCCACAAATTTCTACCCACCCCGCGTTCCCCAAAGTCTCCCGAGAAAAATGGTACCTCACTTGTGTGGGTCGGCCTAGAGCCCGCGACAGGAAACGGAGCAAAACGCAACGTGGACACACCTCAATTTCGCAGTGAAAATGACCCTTTTTTGGCAAAGTGCCTAGCTGTAGTTTTTGAACCATAGCTCTGCCGGCACCTAGGGAAACCTAGCAAACCTATACATTTTTGTAAACTAGACACCCAGGGGAATCCAGGATGGGGTGACTTGACTGCCTCCCACCAGGTTCGTTACCCAGAATCCCTTGCAACCCTAAAAAATTGGCAAACAAATCACATTTTCCCCACATTTCTGTGGTGGAAAGTTCTGGAATCTGAGTGGATCCACAAATTTACACCCACCCCGCATTCCCCAAAGTCTTCCGAGAAAAATGGTACCTCACTTGTGAGGGTCGGCCCTAGTGCCCGCAACAGGAAACGGCGCAAAACACAACGTGGACACACCTCAATTTCGCAGTGAAAAATGACCCTTTTTTGGCAAAGTGCCTAGCTGTAGTCTTTGAACCATAGCTCTGCCGGCACCTAGGGAAACCTAGCAAACCTATACATTTTTGAAGACTATACACCCAGGGGAATCCAGGATGGGGTGACTTGACTGCCTCCCACCAGGTTCTGTTACCCAGAATCCCTTGCAAACCTAAAAAATTGTCCCAGAAAAACACATTTTCCCCACATTTCTGTGGTGGAAAGTTCTGGAATCTGCATGGATCCACAAATTTCCACCCACCCCTCGTTCTCCAAAGTCTCCCGAGAAAAATGGAACCTCACTTGTGTGGGTCGGCCTAGTGCCCGCGACAGGAAATGGCGCAAAACGCAACGTGGACACACCTCAATTTCGCAGTGAAAAATGACCCTTTTTTGGCAAAGTGCCTAGCTGTAGTTTTTGAACCATAGCTCTGCCGGCACCTAGGGAAACCTAGAAAACCTGTACATTTTTGAAAGCTAGACACCCAGGGGAATCCAGGATGGGGTGACTTGACTGCCTCCCACCAGGTTCTGTTACCCAGAATCCCTTACAAACCTAAAACATTGGCAAAAAAACACATTTTCCCCACATTTCTGTGGTGGAAAGTTCTGGAATCCACGTGGATCCACAAATTTCCACCCACACCACGTTCCCCAAAGTCTTCCCGAGAAAAATGGTACCTCACTTGTGTGGGTAGGCCTAGTGTTCGCGACAGGAAACGGCGCAAAACGCAACTTGGACACACCTCAATTTCGCAGTCAAAAATGACCCTTTTTTGGCAAAGTGCCTAGCTGTAGTTTTTGAACCATAGCTCTGCCGGCACCTAGGGAAACCTAGCAAACCTATACATTTTTGAAAACTAGACACCCAGGGGAATTCAGGATGGGGTAACTTGACTGCCTCCCACCAGGTTCTGTTACCCAGAATCCCTTGCAAACCTACAAAATTGGCAAAAAAAAACACATTTTCCCCACATTTCTGTGGTGGAAAGTTCTGGAATCTGTGTGGATCCACAAATTTACACGCACCCCGCGTTCCCCAAAGTCTTCCGAGAAAAATGGTTCCTCACTTGTGTGGGTCGGCCTAGTGCCCGCGACAGGAAACGGCACAAAACGCAATGTGGACACACCTCAATTTCGCAGTGAAAAATGACCCTTTTTTGGCAAAGTGCCTAGCTGTAGTTTTTGAACCATAGCTCTGCCGGCACCTAGGGAAACCTAGCAAACCCACACATTTCTGAAAACTAGACACCCAGGAGATTCCAGGGAGGTATGGCTTGCGTGGATCCCCCAACGTTTCCTTACCCAGAATCCCCTACAAACCTCAAATTTAGCTGAAAAAAATCACTTTTTTCACACATTTTTGTGTGGGAAAGTTGTGGCATCACCGGGCTGACACAAATTTCCTACCACCCAGCGTTCCCCCGGGTCTCCCGATAAAAAACGGTGCCTCACTCGTGTGAGAGGCCCAACTACCCGCGACAGGCAAGGGCCCAAAACGTAGTGAGGCGACATCAAAATTGCCTATCACAAAAGGACCTTGTTTTGCAAGGGGGGTCACCTGGGTTTTTGGCCCCGTGCTTGGCGGCCATCAAGGGAAACCTACCAAACCCACACATTTCTGAAAACTAGACACCCGGGGGATTCCAGGGAGGTATGGCTTGCGTGGATCCCCCAACGTTTCCTTACCCAGAATCCCCTGCAAACCTCAATTTTAGCTGAAAAATTCACTTTTTCCACACATTTTTGTGTGGGAAAGTTGTGGCATCACCGGGCTGACACAAATTTCCTACCACCCAGCGTTCCCCTGGGTCTCCCGATAAAAATGGTGCCTCACTGGTGTGGGAGGCCCAAGTACCTGCGACAGGCTAGGGCCCAAAACGTAGTGAGGCGACATCAAAATTGCCTATTTCAAAACCACCTGGTTTTGCAAGGGGGGTCACCTGGGTTTTTGGCCCCGTGCTCGGCGGCCATCTAGGAAAACCTACCAAACCCACATATTTCTGAAAACTAGACACCCGGGGGCTTCCAGGGAGGTATGGCTTGCGTGGATCCCCCAACGTTTCCTTACACAGAATCCCCTGCAAACCTCAATTTTAGCTGAAAAATTCACTTTTTCCACACATTTTTGTGTGGGAAAGTTGTGGCATCACCGGGCTGACACAAATTTCCTACCACCCAGCGGTCCCCTGGGTCTCCCTATAAAAATGGTGCCTCACTCGTGTGAGAGGCCCAACTACCCGCGAAAGGCAAGGGCCCAAAACGTAGTGAGGCGACATCAAAATTGCCTATCTCAAAACCACCTGGTTTTGCAAGGGGGGTCACCTGGGTTTTTGGCCCCGTGCTCGGCAGCCATCTAGGGAAACCTACCAAACCCACACATTTATAAAAACTAGACACTCAGGGGCTTCCAGGGAGGTATGGCTTGCGTGGATCCCCCAACGTTTCCTTACCCAGAATCCCCTGCAAACCTCAATTTTAGCTGAAAAAAATCACTTTTTTCACACATTTTTGTGTGGGAAAGTTGTGGCATCCCCAGGCTGACACAAATTTCCTACCACCCAGCGTTCCCCTGGGTCTCCCAATAAAAATGGTGCCTCACTCGTGTGAGAGGCCCAACTACCCGCGACAGGCAAGGGCCCAAAACGTAGTGACGCGAAATCAAAATTGCCTATCACAAAAGGACCTTGTTTTGCAAGGGGGGTCACCTGGGTTTTTGGCCCTGTGCTCGGCGGCCATCTAGGGAAACCTACCAAACCCACACATTTCTGAAAACTAGACACCCAGGGGCTTCCAGGGAGGTATGACTTGCATGGATCCCCCAACGTTTCCTTACCCAGAATCCCCTGCAAACCTCAATTTTAGCAGAAAAAATCACTTTTTTCACACATTTTGGTGTGGGAAAGTTGTGGCATCCCCGGGCTCACACAAATTTCCTACCACCCAGCGTTCCCCCAGGTCTCCCGATAAAAATGGTGCCTCACTTGTGTGGGAGGCCCAAGTACCCGCGACAGGCAAGGGCCCAAAACATTCTTTGATAGGCAATTTTTGTTAACCTTCACTCACCTGAAATCCAGGTCGTTCCAGTTGAGAGATGTGATGACTGTTTTCCCAATGCCCCCTAGCACCTAGTTCCTCCTAAACCGTTTGTATAGATACAGCTTGGATTCGTAGGTTCTTGGGGGAAGGGGAAAAATGGGACAAAATAACCAAAAGACAAAATAAAAGGACACACACGCCACTCTCTTCACTTCTGTCAAAGAGCGTCTGTTTGCAAATCCTTTAGTGGATCATTCCCTACAAAAAATAAACAACAATGAGTGCAGTACTGCTTCTCTAAACATGACTGTTAATAAGTTGCATTACATTAATACTGTTCCTTGCACCCTTAGTACCTTTGCTTTTATTGTAAGGCTCTCATGGTATGTAAGAGATGACTTATGGTGCCACTCCCTTTTTGCTGTAAAAACAAGAACACATTAGCCCACAAAGAGTCGTAATGTACATAAACAAATGAGCCTCTTATTTTGGGCCACTTACTTAACGTCAGGTCCTTGTGACACTTCACAATAATGTCCCAAACTAAATAAAAGAAATGAAATAGGTCTTTCGCAATGATGGCAATGATTGAAAGCACAGAGTCTTCTTTTCACCAACCCTGTTGTAATCTATGCGTTCTTTCTCTTTGGTATTTGTCTAGCTCTGGACAGAAGATTATGGCAGGAAGACGTATTCAGCCAGAGAGTTCAACGATAAGTTTTTCTTTACCTTAATTGTTCTGCATGCATGCGTGCGCGCGCGCTCCGCAAGCGGAACGTTCTTACTTGTCTAACGATTCTTTTCTTCTTGTTTCTTGTTGCAGGTTGGATGAAGAAAACTGGACCAGGAAGTACACGCCGGACGGATAATGGGGACGGAAGAGGAACCGAGTCTTCGATGTAGAGAAGAGCAGCGGAAGCAGGAAGAAAACCGGAAGTCAAAAGACGGGACCAGAGAGCTGCTGCTTCGTCGGAAGATTTCAGGTAAGTGGAGATGCTGGATAGCGGTAACGAACACAAGTGCGAGTAAGTGGGAGCGGCAGTCTTTTATAGCCGAGGAAGGGTGGGGTTGCTTTTCACGTTGCTGAGACACGTTTAGTCAGTTAACAGAAAGCAACGTGCGCACGAGGTCTTGCACCTGTTCTTGTTGCTCGAGTCTGGTGAACACTCTACCGATGTGAAATGCAAAATAGGCAAACATAAATAATATAACAATCTAAAGCCTATGAATACTAGGAAGAGTTTCTAAAGGCGAACTGAAATAACCATAATGTATTGCACAAACAAATAGGGTTGGTATTACCTCAGAATAAACCTGACCTGTTAATCACAGTTTGGTCAAGATTATCTTACTGTGTTTAACACCTGGTCAAACATTACCTTACTTACTGATTTGTTCACGGAGGGCGATTATGATGGCTGTGCCCTACAAACCCCAACAATTTTGATGTTGCCTCAAAACGTTTTGGGCCCTTGCCTGTCGCGGGTACTTGGGCCTCCCACACAAGTGAGGCACCATTTTTATCGGGAGACCTGGGGGAACGCTGGGTGGTAGGAAATTTGTGTGAGCCCGGGGATGCCACAACTTTCCCACACAAAAATGTGTGAAAAAAGTGATTTTTTCAGCTAAAATTGAGGTTTGCAGGGGATTCTGGGTAAGGAAACGTTGGGGGATCCACGCAAGCCATACCTCCCTGGAAGCCAACGGGTGTCTAGGTTTCAGAAATGTGTGGGTTTGGTAGGTTTCCCTAGATGGCCGCCGAGCACGGGGCCAAAAACCCAGGTGACCCCCCTTGCAAAACCAGGTGGTTTTGAGATAGGCAATTTTGATGTCGCCTCACTACGTTTTGGGCCCTTGCCTGTCGCGGGTACTTGGGCCTCCCACACCAGTGAGGCACCATTTTTATCGGGAGACCTGGGGGAACGCTGGGTGGTAGGAAATTTGTGTGAGCCTGGGGATGCCACAACTTTCCCACACAAAAATGTGTGAAAAAAGTGATTTTTTCAGCTAAAATTGAAGTTTGCAGGGGATTCTGGGTAAGGAAACGTTGGGGGATTCATGCAAGCCATACCTCCCTTGAAGCCCCCGGGTGTCTAGTTTTCAGAAATGTGTGGGTTTGGTAAGTTTCCCTAGATGGCTGCCGAGCACAGGGCCAAAAACCCAGGTGACCCCCCTTGCAAAACCAGGTGGTTTTGAGATAGGCAATTTTGATGTCGCCTCACTATGTTTTGGGCCCTTGCCTGTCGCGGGTACTCGGGCCTCCCACACAAGTGAGGCACCATTTTTTTCGGGAGACCTGGCGAAACGCTGGGTGGTAGGAAATTTGTGTGAGCCCGGGGATGCCACAACTTTCCCACACAAAAATGTGTGAAAAAAGTGATTTTTTCAGCTAAAATTGAGGTTTGCAGGGGATTCTGGGTAAGGAAACGTTAGGGGATCCACGCAAGCCATACCTCCCTGGAAGCCCCCGGGTGTCTAGTTTTCAGAAATGTGTGGGTTTGGTAGGTTTCCCTAGATGGCCGCCGAGCACGGGGCCAAAAATCCAGGTGGCCCCCCTTGCAAAACCAGGTCGTTTTGAGATAATTAGTTGTTTATTTCTGCAGCGTGAACATTTTGGCACAATATTGCAAGGAAAATGTGACAGACATTTTGAGGTTTGCAGGACATTGTGGATAAAATAACTTGTTGGGATTCACAAGAGAGACATCACCATGTACTCCCATGGGTTTACGACAATATCTACAGTTGGTAGGTTATTCTTAGATGGAATGTACACCTTGGCAGAGAGACTAAAATGACAAAGATTACTGCACAGCCATCTATTCCTCAAGCACACACACATACTGGTTGGATTTGGCACGAGGGCGAGTGATGGTTCAGTATATAAAATTTTATTAACAAGAGATTTCACAAAAATGAAATGCACTGTCAATAATTAAATGGACAAAAAACTGAACCAGTGACTCGCAGCTCGTGAGCTGTAAAGCCACGGCAAGGCACCAACCGCTTTACAGGCCATTCACACACCTTTCATACGTGATACACACAAGACCATTCACACCACCAGGCACGACACCAACGCATTACAACATTCACAAAAAGGGACAAGGTACACCCTGCTTCAGAAAGACAAAAAAGACAAATATTACTGCACAGCCATCTAATCCTCAAGCACACACACATACTGGTTGGATTTGGCACGAGGGTGAGTGATGGTTCAGTATGTACAATTGTATCAGCAAGTGATTTCACAAAAATGAAATTCACTGTTAATAATTGAAAGGACGAGAAACTGAACCATTGACTCACAGCTCGTGAGCTGTAAAGCCATGACAAGGCACCAACCTCTTTACAGGCCATTCATACACCTTTCATACGTGTGACACATACAAAACCATTTACACCACCAGCCGCGGGCCCATCACATTACAACACTCACACCAGCAGACAGCGCCATTCAAGGGCCCATCACTTTCACAAGCCCACATTCCTGACACAGCAACCACACAAGCTGATGGATTGCGTGGAGTGGCGCTCAGCTAGCAGTGTGTGTAGTGACCAGCAGCAAGTCACTACTCACACACCGCCAGCCGAGCGCCAGTCCACGCACACCACCAGCCAAGCACCAGTCCAGTCCACGCACACCGCCAGCCAAGCACCAGTCCACGCACACCGCCAGCCAAGCGCCAGTCCACGCACACCGCCAGCCAAGCGACAGTCCACGCACACCGCCAGCCAAGCGCCAGTTCACGCACACAGCCAGCCAAGAGCCAGTCCACGCACACCGCCAGCCAAGCGCCAATCCACGCACACCACCAGCCAAGCGCCAATCCACGCAACCCGCCAGCCAAGCGCCAATCCACGCACACTGCCAGCCAAGCGCCAATCCACGCACACCGCCAGCCAAGCGCCAGTCCACGCACACCGCCAGCCAAGCGCCAGCCTACACACACTGCCATCACATTTAGGATTTTTTTATACAAAAAAGAAAACACAAACAAATTGCAAATAGATACAAATCTACTAACACAAAATCTGAAACTAAATACATTGCACTAATGCCAACCTTGAAACAGAATAAAAAAATTTAAACAATACAGACCAGGCAGTTCACTTTACCACTCATGGATGCTCCCAAAAATTATTTTGCGTGTGGTACGCTCTAAAACAAGCAGGCACACACAGCCCAGGGTTAGAAGGACACTCGGGGCAGTACATACGAGTCTCCTTCCGCGTACCTCTTCGCCAACAGCTCTACATCTCCTAGTGGGAAAGTCTTTCGAGGGTGTGGGAGAAATGTAATCAGGAAAGTGGCAATCTTTCAATCGAGCCACATCCTCCACCACTCCAACTCTAGGAACACTTGCCTGTTCCACAACAACAAGGCTGCCTATCACAGACTGCTGAAACTGAACAAAAGTCAACTTTGACGCAGGAGAACACTCCTTGAACACAACAAAAGCATTGAAAGTTGCTAAATTGAAGAGATGGATGGCCAACTTCTTATACCAAACGTAAGCCTTACGAATAGTAGTGTAAGGTTCCAACCTCTGATCTACTCTGTCAACACCACCCATGTGCTTATTGTAGTCTAAAATGCACACAGGTTTGCGCACTTCAGCAGTCTGACCCCAAACAGCCACAGGTGAAGTACTCTCATCATGGATGGTAGTCAGCATGTACACATCCCTCCTGTCCACAAATTTCACAGCTAGTAGTTCATCACTACGCAAGGAACTGCACTGTCCCCTCTGAATTCTTTTGCAAACAAGCTCTTTTGGATAACCTTTACGGTTAGAGCGGATTGTGCCACAAGCAAAAGTGTCCACTTTGAACAATTCCTTAAACAATTGCACATCAGTGTAGAAGTTATCAATGTACAAATGGTGGCCTCTGTTAAACAGTCCTCTAGCAAGTTCCCACACAATTTTCTCTGAAACTCCTACTAAAGTGGACGGACAACCAGGGGGTCAATAGTGGAATCCCTACCAGTGTACACACGGAAATTATAAACATATCCTGTCCTACTCTCAGACAACATATACAGCTTAATTCCATAGCGTGCCCTCTTGCTAGGGATGTACTGCCTAAAAACCAAACGGCCCTTGAACAAGACCAAAGACTCATCAATAGATATTTCTTTCCCTGGAGTATAGATCTCTGAAAAACGATCTACAAAGTGATCAAGAACAGGCCGAATCTTAAAAAGACAGTCACAGTCAGGGTGATCTCGTGACAACGCCAAAGAATTATCAACAAAATGCAGCATCCGTAGCAAAAGTAAATACCGCTCACGAGTCATAACTGCAGGAAATATGGCCGTTGCCATCAAGGGACTGGTAGACCAATATGAAGCCATGGACGGCTTCCTTATCAAACCCATCAATAAAGTCAAACCCAAAAACTTCTTCATCTCTTCCAGATTTGTGGGAGTCCACCGGGTAGCTCTAGAGTGGGGCCTAAGTTTGTCACTGTTGTCCCTCAAAAACTGTTCAGCATACAAATTAGTCTGCTCAACAATCTCACCCAAAAATACATCATCCATAAACAACTGAAAAAACTGTATAGGCAAAAAATGTTCACAATCCACTCTACACCCTGCATCACCACTAAAGGCAGGCAACACCGGCTGCACCATGTTTGGATCAACCCAGAGTCCAGCACTTCCAGTAGGAAGCCTAGCAGCCTCAGGCTGCAATCCAGATGCCTCTTGCACCATCGGCACAGCAGTATCCTCCTCTAAAACAGGCACTTCATCCGCACTGATAGTACCTTCATCATCCGATGATTCCATCTGGAGAGAAAACTCACTGCCTGAATCTTCCCTCCCTCCTCTCCCTCAGACGCACTGTCAGTCTCATAATCCTGCTCAGAGGAAGATTCAAGAAGCATACCAACCACCTGCTGAGCAGTCATTCTACGGCTAGCCATAATGCTTACTAATAAAGGTAACTTGTCAAACAAGTCAACAACAACAAACACTTTGTAAAATAAGTAATAAACAAAATGCACCTTTATCAGAAATACCTATATACTACAAAACGATACCACTCACTTGCCAGAAGCAGCTAAAGTCACCACCACCTACTCTGCACAGACACAGTATGGATCAACAATATCCCACTAAAAAAGAAAGAGAAAAGAAAATTACACATAAGACAATGCAAAACACATCGCAAAGATTTTCATGCTCAAAACACTAAGTAAATATGCTGCCATTATGACACCACTTACAAAATAATTCATTCATACATGACAATAATACTCATTTGGAGTAAATACAACAAAAATGTTTTTCTTACCAAAAAAAATGCAACTACGCAAAAGTGCAGAACAACCACTGTCGAAACCGCAAACAGGAATTAAAAGCTTTACACTAGAATAAAAAGGAGAAAAAAACATTACAATCACATATGCAAATAATGCACCAGTCCACACACAATCCACCAGCCAAGCTATGGGGTAGGTGGGCCTAAGAGTATAAATAAAATATTCACCCCCGTAAAAGGGGAGCAACCCTTGAGGCCACTCCCCAACACAAAAATTTAAAAAACCCTGGTGTCTAGTGGCTTCTGGGCAGATGGGCCTAAAAACATACTGCTATTCTGCCACCCAAAGAGGGCAGAAATGGCCACAATCATCCTCCCATAAAGGGGAGCGACCCTTGTCCATGGGGCCGCTCCCCAACATAAAAAAAAAACCCTGGTGGCCTAGTGGCCATACAAAAAAAAGAAAATCAGCCGATCTGCCCACCCAGGGGGGCAGAAACGGCCAAATTAATGCTCCCCAAAGGGGAGCGACCCTTGCCCAAGGAGCCACTCCTCACAAACAAATCCCTGGTGGTCTAGTGCGCCAGTAATTGTTGTTGTCGGCTGACAACACTAGAACTCTCCTTCAACACGTGATCTGAGTCGGGGAGAGGCTGAGCAGGTGGTGTTTAGGGCAGGCCCACCTCTCACATTAGCCGAGCAGTGCCACTATGACCTGTTCTGCATCATCGAGAGCTCCTCACCACAAGCATCATGACTGTGGACGGACTGACTGACTTGGCTACTGTACATCAGCTGAGTGTATGCAGTTGGCTGAGCCAGTGAGTGTAACAGACACAGAGACACTTCTCAAGGACATCGGCAGCTGCATTACTTTTTCTTCCCCACCTAGGAGCAGCAGTGTAGTGTTGTGACTTTACTAGACACAAGGCCTTCTAGGATGGTGGTTCTCTGACTGTTGTTAAACAATTATGGACGAACCCAATCTATGTGTGGCACAATCACTAGTAGGCAGTGTTTGGAACCCACTGGGTTTGTTAAAAGACCCCTCACACACCAACCTGGTTGGTGTCATGCTTCATCATTGGGGTCCCAACCGGGTGGCCGAATGCCCCCCGGTTGTGCTGCAACGCCTGATTACAGCGGAGCTGGTGTGGTGCAAAAATGTGATGTGAAGTCAATTAAAAATATCTCTGAGAATCCTTGCCTCTCTATTTTTATTACTGGCGGCTCAGGATATGATTAAAAATTATGTGTGATGCAACTAAAAAAGAAGTAATTATCTTGTAGTTGACTATGTGATGGGTCTACATGTTTCAGCCCGCAGGAGAATGTAGGAGGGGCTTTCTTCAGGACCGTGAGAAGTGGTGAGTAGCAAAAAATGTAGTGCCACGTGAGAAGTGAAAACAATAAAAATTAGTACCTACACACGTGCTAAGGTGTGTGGACTTCGTGTCTACGTGCTTGCGGACACGTATGATAAAGGACACTGTGGTCGAGTTTAAATAGCTGATCGGGGCTCGGGAGGAGTTCGCTCCTCTGTCAGACTTTGGTATGAGAGCGTAACCCGCCAAGAACCTGTTGTGGTCTCCAGTCGTCCCGGATGACTGTGTCAGCCACCTGAGTCCCTGTCCCCTCTCTGGATACATAAGTTCTTTGCTTTTGTTTTTATGCATCCTCATGTACAGCGATGTTTTGTAATTCCTTTTCTTCTCCTTTGTGTATGTAAAGCGCTCTGATACCCGCAGGTCTAGCTAGCGCTATATAAAACTTTATAAAAAGGTATTATTAAATTAAGGCTACCACAATAATGTCACACTGAGGAGGGGTTAAATATCCCTGTTGAAAGCACTCGACTGTACCAATGATGGTACAAGGGCACTAGATTTCTGGTGATATGCAGCAGGTTTAAGATTTTCTTAGAGTTTCTTGTTGCTCAAATGGGTTTCATTTCTGATATTTATTTAGGTTTTCCTCGTCTTTACTGCTTGATTTTGCTCGCAAAAAAGTGTCACTCATAGTGGTTGAAATGTCACTCATAATTACACTGATTATATGCAATGAACACACATTGCAACCTGAAACCTTAGCAGCTGTGTCCAGTAAGCGAAAATCATTGCCCCAAAAGGGCAAAACTGTTGTCCATTTTAAAAAAAACAAAAAAAAACACTGGCGTCTAGTGGGCATTCCTGCTGCACGATCGCACGATCATGCAGCAGGAATGCACAATAGAGGCATTGGGGGAAAGGAAAACCCTTTCCTTTCCCCCGATGCCTCTTTCATTTGAATGCCCCCCTCCCCAGAGCCAAAACTTACCTCTTTCTTCCGCGACGCGCTGAAAGCAAATGGCTTCCAGCGCGTCGTGGAAGAAAGGGAAACCCCCAATGACGTGTGCGGGGGGCCGGGGGGAGGCAGGGGAAGGGCTTCCCCTGCCTTCCCCGGTGAAAACAGCCAGATCGGCGTCCCACGGGGGATCGCCAGCGCTTCCCCCGTGGGTGGGTGCCATGACGAGCTGGACTCGTCATGAGCACACGCCCACTGTGTGCCATGACGAGTCCAGCTCGTCATGAGCACTGAAGGGGTTAACATGATGACATATTCTCTGAATTTACTTAAAGCTTCTTAAAGAATACCATCATGTTCAGCCAGTGTCTTTGCAAAAATCAGTACATACCAAAGGGGAAACCCAGTAATCCGCCGAACCTGTGTCAGGTAAGGTACAAAAGAATTGGTCCAAATGGAAAGAGAAGACTTATAAAATCTACAACACCCAAAATAAACACATTTTCCAAAACAATTGTTTTGAAAATCAATTTCGCAAATTTATTATATCATATTTATCACACCAAAATCAATTTGTAGAACATATTGTTAATAGGTGCTCCTATAAGTGAGGAAAAGCAAGTGCTCAAGGAAGTGCTCGTGCGAGGTCAGGGATGAGGGTAAAAATTATCACAATATTTACATTGGGAGGCCGATTCCGATCTCGGCCGGTAGGGCTCCGAATCGGATTTACCGGATCCGATTCGGAGCCCTGTTTCCCGACCGAATCGTACGCGGGTCCGGCCGAGCGAGTACGATGCAGGCACCCGCGAAAACTCCGACCGACTCGAACGCGGCTTCAACACGCTCCGACCGACTCGCATGGACACGACTCGCACCGCGCTATGGAGACGTTTCCCGGCCGGGTAAGTACGATGCGCGCCGCGAGCAGTCCGATCGACTCGCGCCGTCCGGCTCGAAAAAGCTGTCGGAGCCGGACTTTGGGGGTCCGCGTCGGACCCCCTGTACGCGTAGGCGCGCGAGTCGCACACAGGGGGACCCATGGGTCCCCCTACCTGTGCGTGTACGGCGCGAATCGCTTCGCCGCGTACACGCTGTAGGGGGCGCCCTTGTCCGCCTCGCACCCATTGAGTCAATGGGAGCCCGCGTACGCGTTGTACGACATGCTCCCATTGACTTCAATGGGAGTCCGACCGACTCGAGTCCGATGGCATGCGTGCGCATCGTACTCGATCGGTCAGACTGCCAGAGTCCGATTCGGTCGGAAATCTCTCCGGGTCCGGCTCGGTCGGAGAGATTTCCGGCCCGAATCGGAATCGGCCCCTTAGTAGTGAAAAGAACCTGTCTGACAATCAATTATATATATAACTAAAGAGAACCACAGTAAAGAGATACAGTAAATGAATTGCTGTTATATACATGTGGATACAATTGTAGTACAGGTTGGTGTAAGGGAAAGTCGACGTTTTGACCCCAATGAGGATGGGAGGGACAATAATTCCTTAAAAAGGGGTCTTCATCAGGACAAGGGGAGCCACCTGCGGGTTGTTTTAAAGGAAATGGGACGAATTAATATATGGGTGATTTTTAGATGCAATTATACATGCTACGTTAAATGCGTGGCACGTCGCCTCACCTTCCTTCCACTGTGTAGAAACCAGTGGACAAATGAAAGTTGGGCGCATAGGCTCCAATGTCAGAAACACGACAATTTCAAAATATTCGTCAGTGGTCCATACACGATATAAGAACCAATTGTGGTGCTGAAATTAAATGAATGCACATCAACACTAGGAACTATGATTAGGAACTAGGATTAGCAAATCTGAAAGCCGCTGATTGAATTTAATACTTCATTAAGGGGCCACCAGGAAATAGAGCCCCTCAATGGCAAGAACATATGTTTCTTGAAACATTCCACAAAGCGTCATGTGTTGCCATGTACATATAGTCAGATTGAATCTGATTAAAATCTAAAAAACGGGACAAAACAAAAGCATAGCTATTAAGGTCTCAAAAAGAGACTAAAGTATTAAGAGCTAAGGTACAAGGACCGAGCCGGGCAGCAGTAGAGAGAGTTAGTTACCTCGGTTCTCGGGAAGTTCCAGAAACGTCTCACGTATCAGCGAGCCTTCCAGGAAAACTTGTCTAAAAATAGACAATAGAAAGGTCAACGTGCATGCGGCTGTGCTCACGTTGCGAGCACAGTCGCTAACTGCTTGCATGTTTGAATCAGCATTGCGTACGAGGCCACTGCGTGTCAGCGTGAATAAAAACAGCCTCAGATGTACGTCAGGGCAATACCGATGGGAAGAAAGGGGGGGTGAAATCTCTCACCTACTTAATGGAAAACGGAGGGTTTACTAAAGAAAGGGCAATTATCAATTCAAAAGTGCCATTAATGACTGAGTAATACCAATGAATAAATGAATGGACATTACCTAACAGGAATGATTGCATTTCGTATACAGGCGTACAGCTACAAATACATTCTCGATACATGAACTATTTCATGCAAGGATGGATATCCAACATATTCGTAATCAAGTGTAGGTTGTGTAACAGTGTAATGATAGCATATACGGTCATTTAGGGAGTTACAGAAGACAAAGTTAAATACATCAATACAATACCTAACAGTTTAACAATTTAATAACAGATCATAGGAGTTGGTTGAATTGGTAAGCAGTTTGCAAGATGTCCAATTTTATACATCCTGAATGTATATGTCATTTGCCGGTGTAATAGACAAAAAACGGGGGTTTCGTGCAGAACTGATTACACAAGAAGAACGCATAGTGGAATTTAGCCAATGCTAAGGAAGAGTATCTGCCTTATGATCTCATCGTGTTCATTTAAACCATTGGACTGTGCCTTAAATGTGCATGCATTTACACTCGCGTAAATTGAGACTATCAGCTATGTCTCCACCTCTAGGGCCAAGTGTAACCTTCTCAAGGACACAAACAGAATTCCCTTTTCCTTTTGTTCTAAAAAAAGGACATCTAGATCCTATTCATTTCATTAGTCAAGGCCATGCACAGAAATCACATAAACCAAAGCAATTCTTTCCAGGTTGCTAAATATTAGTCATGTGCAAAAAAATCTATAATGAAAATTCAAACATAAAAATGAATATTCGAAGGAATGTATTTTCAATTATCTTTTATTCAAATAGTTGTATAGTTTATGTTATCAAATGTTTATGCAAAATAAATAAAACCATTTTTCATCATTTTTAAAAAAGTACAATGTGTACAATGAAAAGAACAACTGTCGACGCGGCGTTTCGGTGTAAAGGTGGATCATCACCTTCTTCAGGACAATAATTCAATGTTTAAAATCTAAACAAAATATAAAAACTTTATTAGATACGCAGAGGCTTATTTTTAATATCCAAACATTCCTTCGTTACATCGTTCATGATTTTTATTTAGCAACCCAGAAATCAATCCACTATTGCATGAAACATATGTGGGCCTTGAATTTGTTAAACATAGTTTTCGAATCTGTCCATGTTTAAACCTGTGATAGGTATGTTTGTTATCTACCTGTCAGGTTAGATGTCAACTCCTATTTATCTTCAAGGAGGTGTTGAGTCAATTTTTCATCAGGTTCTCGCTCAGGTAATGAGGCGAAATTATACTGTGAGAAAAGGATATTTCATAAGTATAAAACCCCTCTAAGGATATGGTATCATGTGGCAAGATCAGAGACTGCATTGAAAGACCGAATTATTTAACATCACATACAGCTTTACCCCCCTCTATAAACAATATGTATTATCCCTCTCAAAAACAGAATATTGACAGTGGTAAATTCAGCTCTACAATATGGCTGCCACTATCGAGCTATCGTTGATGGGCATATATTCGGCTCTAGCACATTTGGTAAAGTTGCAAATGCCCAATATGCGGTGAAAACTTGAAGGCTTAGAAGTTGTCTCATTCTCTTTTCGATAATATCGGTGAATATTTTAAAATCAAATAAACGATAGTTGCAATATACAAAAAATTTCTTTGAAGTTGTAATATTATCCAAAAATAAGTTCAAAAGGGCTGTTAATGGCTAAATAGAAATACTATGTTGTAGCGAGTTGTATATGCTTTTATAAGATGGTACAAGCAAACAAACACTCGAAATCAGGGTATTTTGCACAATACAAAATGGCTGCCGTTTACAAAAATCACAAAACAATTTTTTTGAAGTTGTAATATTATCCAAAAATAAGTTCAAAAGGGCTGTTAATGTCTAAATAGAATTACTATGTTGTAGCGAGTTGTATATGCTTTTAGAAGATGGTACAAGCAAACAAACACTCAAAATCAGGGTATTTTGCACATTACAAAATGGCCGCCGTAATATCAAGAAAATACTCTGTATTCCACCCTACTCCATGTCATTGGAAAACAGGTGGACCTATTTAGCAAATTAAGACTGATTAAGAGGGAGTATATAAGGAGCCCAAAACACACTGCCTTTAGACTCGAATTGGCAGACCAGCAAGACGGATGCTTGCTTTCCAGCTACAAATCCGGTAAGAGAAATCGCAGGGATAATGCTAGTTCTGAGGCGGGTACCTCATAATGGCCAGGTTTAGGTAGAATTATCTAAACTTTTCAAATCTTTTTTAATAAAGGACTTGTTTCCAAAAGAACAAGGTTCTTTGTAAATAAAATTCCCTTTTGAACTAGCTTTTAATGGGATAAAACCTTGGGAAACTAAATGATAAACTGGCCTATGACTAAGTAGTCACCTTGATGTTATCCCTACAGAAATACTTCTGGACCAGAATTGTATTAACTGGAACCAGTAACCCTAAAGAAAAAGAGGTGTTGGATTCAATCTACAAGGTTTTGCCTTAAAGGTGAGATTATAGACATTTGAGTTTGAAATACAAAGGAGTAAGAGTCTTATAGTATACCAGAGCCATTAATTTAAATAATTCCCAACAGGTAAATACCCGAAACCAAGAGGGATCTTATGATATAAAAATCATTGGTGAATAGTCCTATGGAAGGGTGATTGATGAATCCCTGTGTATATGGACAGAAACAGGCGAGAGACTAAGTAATGAGAAAGCCCTGTTCACAACACGCATATAGTGGTAAGTCTTTCTATGCAGTCTCTGATCTTGCCACATGATACCATATCCTTAGAGGGGTTTTATGCTTATGAAATATCCTTTTCTCACTGTATAATTTCGCCTCATTACCTGAGCGAGAACCTGATGAAAAATTGACTCAACACCTCCTTGAAGATAAATAGGAGTTGACATCTAACCTGACAGGTAGATAACAAACATACCTTTCACAGGTTTAAACATGGACAGATTCGAAAACTATGTTTAACAAATTCAAGGCCCACATATGTTTCATGCAATAGTGGATTGATTTCTGGGTTGCTAAATAAAAAATCATGAACGATGTAACGAAGGAATGTTTGGATATTAAAAATAAGCCTCTGCGTATCTAATAAAGTTTTTATATTTTGTTTAGATTTTAAACATTGAATTATTGTCCTGAAGAAGGTGATGATCCACCTTTACACCGAAACGCTGCGTCGACAGTTGTTCTTTTCATTGTACACATTGTACTTTTTTTAAAATGATGAATGTATGTTTTTAAATATAAATGGTTTTATTTATTTTGCATAAACATTTGATAACATAAACTATACAACTATTTGAATAAAAGATAATTGAAAATACATTCCTTCGAATATTCATTTTTATGTTTGAATTTTCATTATAGATTTTTTTTGCACATGACTAATATTTAGCAACCTGGAAAAAATTGCTTTGGTTTATGTGATTTCTGTGTATGGCCTTGACTAATGAAATGAATAGGATCTAGATGTCTTTTTTTTAGAACAAAAGGAAAAGGGAATTCTGTTTGTGTTTTTACATATATACCCATCCCTTTTCTAAGTACTAGGGTATCTCCCAAAAACCTTTGTGATACCTTCTCAAGGACCACCCATTTGAGACTCTCTGCTGGGTGGTTGAGTGTTTGAAAATGTTCTACTAGCGGGACCCCTGGAACGTTACATCTCACCCTGCTACAATGTTGCAATATTCGTGGTTTCACTTTCTGGCGTTTCTGCCCATTGTACAATAAATCACACGGACAGAGGATAACATAAATTACGTCAGTCCTATTGCAATTGGTATGGGTCTTTAGTTCAAAGGTGTGTTCTTTATGAATGAATTGTTTGGCCTCAATGATGATGTTACAGGCCTTACAGCGACCACATTTGTATTGTCCCACAATCTCAGGTAAATTCCACATTGAACAGATTGAGGGCTGTGTAGGAGTTCCCAGGAAGGAGTAGACCACATGGTCCTTAACGCATTTATTCTTTTTGAAGGAGTGTATCGGTGGTTCGCTGAGCTCATAGTCATACTTAACCCCTTTCTTAAGGAGTTCCCACAGAGGTTGTACAACATAGGCATAACCATTCACAAATTGAGAATAGTACTTACTTAGATTGAGAAAAGATCTAAGGGCTTCATTGTGATGGTGGTAAGACCGCCACCGTTACCCCGTCGGTTACAGTACCACCGCCATCGGTGACTGCGTTCCCGCCCGCCTCATCATGATGGTGGATGGTTCTTTGGTGGTCGGAGAGACCGACAGCCACGGATCCGATGGTCTCAAAGAGCCCATCGGGCGGTCGGAGGTGCTGTAATACCTACAATATGGCGGTGCCAGCTAGGCACCGCCATAGGTATTACATTGTTCCTTTCCGCCGCCCCATTCATGGCGGTGAAACCGCCATAGAAAGGCTGGCGGAAAGGGACATTGGGGGCCCGTAGCTGGCCCCCCCTTTGCCCCTGGGACTCAGCTTTGGTGTTTGGGGGGCTCCTATGGTGCCCCTGTACATATCCCTGCACCATGATGCGGTGCCTACCACATAGTGCAGGGATACCTCTGATGTGTATTATTTGTACTGTGGCGTGTGCTCCAGCCCACAGCACCCGCCGCAAACAAATTATACACATTGCGACCGACCTTGAAGCCGGTCGCATTGTAATTCCTATGGTGGGACCGCCGACAGCAAGTCGCGTGGTCCCATCCCTGATAGGATTGCGGTTGGACTAAAGTCCGACCGCTATTATAATGAGGCCCTAAGTGAGTCCTTATCTCTTGGGTTTTGAGCATCTTGAATAGCCTTGATGAGCAAAAATTTGGGCAAAATACCATCAGGACTGATGGAATGACCCAAGTAGTCAAATTTCTGGGCATTAAATTTGCATTTGTTAGTCCTTGAATTGATGCTATATTCTCTGAATTTACTTAAAACCTCATCAAGAATACCATCATGTTCAGCCAGTGTCTTTGCAAAAATCAGAACATCATCCTGGAAGACCTGGACTCCTTTGATGCCCTTCAAAATGGTGTCCATCAACCTTTGAAAGATACTGGCGGATGATGCCAGCCCAAAAGGCAGCCTTACAAATTTAAATGCCCCAAATGGTGTAACAAAGGTAGTGAGCATTTGGGAAGCAGCAATTTGATGATACGCTGATTTCAAATTCAGTAACGAAAAATAAGAGGCATCACAAATATTGGTTAAAAGCTCATGCACTTTGGGTAAAGGATGGCTTTCAAGCATAATACTGTTGTTTAAACTGAGCAAGTCAGAACAAAAACAGAGACTTCCATCCTTCTTGCGGACTATTACCACTGGACTAACCCATTCCAATGCCTCTGCCTTTTTAATAATACCCTCAGACATCATTTGACTCAGAAGGGTCCTAAGCTCCTTTCTCATGTTCAAAGGCACAGGATGCACTTTGCGTGCAACTGGTATTGATTTTTTTTTTTAAAACAATGGAATGGACATAATTTTTAACACACCCTACAGTATTGCTGAAGACATCAAGATATTTCTTACAAAACAAATCCGAGATTGCAGGAGGCACCGACTAAATGCAAGCAACAGGTACATTAGAGATTCTAACAGGAGGGTAGGCTCCAGGCACCAAAATAATTTCCAGTTTGGCCAAATCTTGCCAATCCACTATGCACCTGCCTTTTCTTGCTTTATAAATCTTAGTTAAAACTGTTCTCCCTAAGCACGTAACAAAATAATTAAAGAACCCCAACATATCAATGTCCTGGTCCCCATAAGCCTTGGCCAGACATTAGGTTTCCGCAAATCCACAAAATCTTTCCAGCTAGAATTAAACAGACATCAGAAATAATGGTGATGGGAGCCCCAGAATCACACATCATGTCTAAAGTGAGCTTTTTACCTAAATAACTTGACAAATAGGGTATTTAACCTTTTTTTCTGTTACTTGAACAAAATCCAAGTTAAGAAACAAGTTGGATAATTCCAAAGATTCTACATCACCAGGCACCTCAAGGCTATTAACGTTTGAAGCATTTTTGATAATTTTGCATACATTATGGAAATGTCCTTGTTGTTTACATTTCACTCAACGTTTACCAATAGCTGGACAATGTGAAGAATTACGTAGGTAAGATCTAGACCCACATCTGTAACAAAAAACGTTAGACTTAAATGAACTCTTTGCAATCTTATCCTTAGCTTTAAAAAAATTAACTTGTTCAGGTTCATTCACTACATTTACAGCCAGAGATGAAGAGGAAGAAACAGACTCTTGTCCCATAGCACGAGAAGATTCTACTGATCATTCAATTCTCTTTGCTACCAACAAAACTTCAGCTAAGGATGGGTCTCTATAGCATAAAAGTTTCTCTTGGATTTGTCTAGAATAACAACCATATGCATATTGATCTCATAGATATGTATCTAAAGACGCTCCAAAATTGCAATTTGTTGCTACCTCCTCAACAATGGATCGACAACTGCGCCAACACCCTTGCCCCCCTCCAGAACACCACGAGACGACACAACAGAAAGCCAACTGGTTCACCATGGATCTCCATGAATCCAAGCGCTCCTGCCGACAACTGGAGAAGAAGTGGAGAAACAGCACACTCTGACTACAAAGTGGCCATCACAGCACATCACCAACTCATCAAATCAACAAAGAAAAACTTCATCCAAGACAGAATCCTCTTCGGTGGCCACAACTCCAAGGAACTCTTCGAATTCATACAGGAATTCGCCAAACCCACCAGCGAAACAACCAACGTCCCTCCCTCCCAAGACTTGTGCAACAAACTCAGCTCCTTCTTTCACCTCAAAATCAAGACGCTCTACGACAACTTCGATGACCTCAACCGCGATACCACATCAACCACCATCCCCACCGACGCCATCCAACAGACCCTTCTCACCTGGAACCCTCTCACCACAGAAGACACCTTAAAGACAATGAAGAGCATTCACTCCGGAGCACCTTCGGACCCCTGCCCGCCACACATCTTCCACAGGGCCGCCACAGCCATCGCACCCGAGCTACGCCGAACTATCAACTGCTCCCTCGAGACCGCCACATTCCTCAATGACTGGAAACACAACAAATTCACCCCCTCCTAAAAAAGTCCTCCGCATACCCAATGGATCTCAAGAACTTCAGGCCCATCTCTCTGCTCCCTTTTGCCGCCAAAGTCATCGAAAGGGCCGCCAACACCCAGCCAGCACTCTTCATTAAAACCAACAGCATCCTAGACACCTCTCAATCCGGATTCCGCAGCAATCACAGCACCGAGACCGCCCTCATCGCCATCACCGATGACATCTGCGCCCTCCTTGACCAAGGTCACACGGCAGACCTCATCCTCCTGGACCTACAGCAGCCTTCGACACCGTCTCCCACCGCACACTAGCCACTGAGCTCCACGATGCCGGCATCCGAGGAATAGCATTAGACTGGATACGATCTTTCCTCTCAGGCAGAACACAAAGAATATAGCTCCCGCCCTTCCTCTCATAACTGACAGAAATCAGATGCAGAGTACCCCAAGGATCCTCCCTCAGCCCCACGCTCTTCTACATCTACATGGCCCCCCTCGCCACCATCCTCAGAAACCACGGGCTCAACATCATCTCCTACGCCGGTGACTCCCAGCTCATCCTCTCCCTCACCAAGGAACCCGACATCAGCAGACGCAATTTCCAAGAAGGGATGAAAGCTGTTGTGACTTGGGTGAGCAACAGCTGCGTGAAGCTCAATGTGGAGATAAAGGAAGTCCTCATCCTCGGCTCCACCCCCTCTGCATGGGACAACACCTGGTGGCCCCCCGCCCTCGGAAACCCACCCACCCAACGAACCACGCACACAACCTCGGCATCATACTCGACTCCTCACTTTCCATGAATCGCCAGATCAACGCCGTATCCTCCACATGCTTCAACACCCTCTGCATACTTCGCAAGATGTTCAAGTGGATCCCCCCCTACTCCAGGAAAATTGTCACCCACGTACTCATCACCAGCTGACTGGACTACGGAAACGCTCTCTACGCCGCAAACTCCAGACCATCCAGAACGCCGCAGCCAGACTCATCCTCGACATCCCACGACATGACCACATCACCCAACACCTCCGCGACCACCACTGGCTCCCCGTCAAAAGAAGAATAACCTTCAAACTGCTCACACACGCCTACAAAGCCCTCCACAACACCGGACCCCAATACCTCAATGACCAAATCTCCTTCCATGCCCCCCAAAAGAAACCTACGCTCGGCCGACCTCGGCATAGCCACAATCCCTCGTTTCTACAGGACCAGAGCAGCCAAGAACTGGAACGAACTTCCCCTTCCCCTCCGACGAAGCCAGACACTGCACCAATTCAGAAAGGACCTCAAGTCCTGGCTTTTCGGTTGACCCCAACGGAGCTGATCAACCCCCTCCTTCAGTGCCTTGAGACCATCACGGGTGAGTATTACGCTCTACCAAATCCTGATTGATTGTTGCTAGAAACCTTAAGGCCAAGATATTCTTCCATGGACTCATCCACAGCTTGTTTCCTCTTTACAAAATTGAACCTTTCCAGTAGAATGCTAAGTCCTTCACAAAACTTATTTTGTAACCATGCATTTGCTTCCAGGAACACATCCCATTCACTTTCTATGTATATAGGAGCAGATACTCTAGGTAAATTGTCAAAAACTTGCTGCCCTTCTTTCCCCAGGTGGCTAAATAAGATAGCAGCTTTGTGTTTAGAAATGTACTCATCTACTCCAACAGCAATCAAATAGTTTCCAAATGACCTTTCCCATATCGCCCACTTGACAGATGGTTTACCTGGACGCTCTAAGTTAAATTAATTGGGACGAAGAATTAGCTGACACAGATGCCATGCTAAAAACAGTACCAGAAAACAAATCATTTAAAAAATACATAACTAGCAAGTAAAAGAAAATAGAACACGCTGGACCGTTATAAAAGTACCTGTAGATTTGCCAAAGGTGTGCCTGCCACACCGTAAAACAGAATACTGGAAAACCAAGGTGTGCCTGTCACAGTGTAACAGGCTGAAGAACAAATGGTAGGTGTGCCTGTAACCGTTGACTGCTAATTCAAAGATGTGCCTGTCACCGTGTAACAGACGAAATAAATGATAGCTGGGAAACAAGACCAGAACTCTCCCTGTGGCGCCTCGGCAGCTTCACCAAGCAATTTTATGCAACGGCGAGCACCAAAAGGTGAACTGGAAGAACAAACACTTCAGGAAGATAAGCACCTAATCCTCTTCGCCGAATCACCCTCAGCAAAGTAAGTACCCAATCCCAGGGCTGTAGTCACGGGGGGCCGGGCCCCTCTTCATTTCAGTGTTGCCCCCCCTAAAAACGACAGGCTACCTGTTGCTTAACAACAGGACCGGCTGCCCGTTTTCAGATCCAATAAATCCTTACCTGGCATGCAGGCCGGTTTCAGACTTACTCGTCCACAAGGTATTTAATACACGCAATTGAAATGTTGCAGCAGCAGTCTATTTTCACCAATAGCTGGCTGCTGTTACATTTCAAATGTATGCCAGTTCCTCCTTTCTCCGGGGCTTCAGCTGCGCATGTCTAGCATGCGTAGTGTAAGCCCCGAGCCCGGTAATATAAACATGCGTGTGCCCTAGTTAATGCGCGTTACACACCAAGCGGAGCAGGGCCTTCCCAAACCAAAGAGGAGAGCTGGGGAGCTGCTTGCGGACACCGAGACGATTTGGAAATTGGAATTGCACCTGCCTTGTGCTTTAACTGCAAGTCTTGGTGGGCCCCACAGAGATTTTCTCTAACTGCGGCATCATGCAGTGAGTTAGTTAGTTTACTTTTTGTGCTAATTTAGAGGGTTGGAGAGGCCTTGCAGAGAGTAGAGATGAATGGCCCCAAATCAGTGTCAGATAAATGAATTACATAATACTTAATAGATTTAAATACTGCTGCAGAAACACAAAATTGAGGGGATTCTTTTTTGGGGAGATGAATAAGATTTTTTTTCCAGCTGTGCATGGGGTGATGTTGAGTGAAGAACTCTGTGTTGTTTTGCAGAGTTCTGTTTTGCCAGCATTTCCACATATAATTAAACTGTTCTTGGTGTATATCAGCACTGTAATACAGTTTGCTTTCACTGGCATTTTCAAAAGTTTTCCATCATTATGTTTCATGACAGAAATGGTGTAGAGCTGAAGTTTGTTTAAAGGAAGCATTATTTGTTTTCCCCATCATGCTTTTAAAGTAACCACACTTACACGATTTCTGACATGAATCTAGAGAATGGTAAGGTTCTGAAAAATTCCACAATCAAAGCAAAAGGTAAAATAGTGTTGACAGGCATCAGACGGACAGTTTCATTACATGTAGAAATGCTGGAAAGATTGCTCAGTGAGTTGTACACTAGCCGTAACACATTTGTGAGCCCTCCAAGTCATAAGCTGGAATCTCGGTATACTACCTCGGACTTCTATCATCCAGAGGTTGATACATTTAGTCCTGATATAGTTGGTAGCCATGCCATCTGGTTTGTATAGAGTTAGAGATGGCAAAATTGCACTACTTAGCTCTGTACCAAAACAAGCTTTTTATTGTCAGAAGAAAAAACCCTCTTTAAAATTTGAACACGTGTGAGAGGGTTATGGGCTCACTAACACTGCCCAACACCTGTATAGCATTGGCCATGAAATAATGTTGGTCATTTTTGGGATATTGTGCGCTTCTATGACTGCAGTGGTGATACATGGGCATGCAAGGTAGAAGAATCTTTCCATGTGTGGCAGTAGTAAATAATGATACATTTTAATAAAAATTAAAAGCTTGTATTTCATAGAATAATTGTATTTTGCTTTATGAAAGCATTCACCTTGTGATTTTCAGAATTGAATTTATTACTCTAAAATTAATTATAAGGCTGTATTGAGTAGCAATATTCATGTATTTTCATAAACTGAAAAACTTATGTCTGGGGAAAAAATGGAAAGTTACACAAATATATATCATAACAGTGTTTGTTTGATAATCACTATTGCTGTCTGCAGCTCTATTCTTTCTGGACCAAGAAATTTGGTTTTTTTTAAATTTTCTACCTTACACCCTCAAAGAATATTTTGAATCATACAATGTGACTAGGAGGATCAGTCGGGAAGTACAAATGCAGAAGTAAAGAAAGATACTAAGACAATGGTTGGCCATGGTAAAGTCAAGTTCTTAGACTGGCTGTATTATATACGGCATTTTAGACCTCAGACACATTGTGCTAAACATGTATCACTTTGCCCCAAGTTTTTGGTGCGAGTAAACACCGAACACAACTATGGTGGGTCAGTTACACCAATTGCTTGTCACCCTGAAACTGCTGGTATATTTTGGGAGTCTAGCTTTGTTGCACATTTTGTAAGAACAGTGCTGTACAAAACGCCATTTGGTTTGTGTTTTGTGAAAACGTACTGGGGGAAATATCCTCATAAGCTCTACAGGATGTCAGGCTTGTTTGCTATATTTGCTCCATCCAATTCAGGGTCAATATTTTATCTCCCATCACTTTCAAAGATTACTAGCCACCATTACTTAGAGATGACCTTCCTATTGCACTGGAAACCATATGGTTCACTTGCAGAGCTCACTTGTGCAGTGCAGGGCTTGTTTAAGAATTCTTATCAGGGCTGCCTTTAGTGCCCAGCACCACCATGCCTGCACCTGCAGGAGGTTGCATTGTAATCTGGTCAAGGCATGATGTTATGAGTGTCATGTAAGCCTGCCTGCAGAGCTGGTATCTTTTAGTTATGTAAAGAGTAACAAAAGACGGGCTGAGCCTGAGTGCCAAGGCAAGGGTGTGTGCGAACATGCACCTCCTCAACTCTGCCTATGTAGACTGTTATCAAAGAATACTGAAGAGGCCAACCCATCCAGTGTCACCGGGCCCTGTTGCCGACAACTGACATTAGCCCTGAGCAGAGTATGTGTGCTCTGCTCTATTTCTGTGGTGAGTCAAGTCCACCAGTGACAACCGAATGCCTTCTTACTCTGCCTGTGAGCTGTCTAGGCCACCAGGAAAACAGGAGATACACATGGGTATGCAGTCAGGCAACTCACGTATCTTGATCATAACCTCACCCAGCAAGGGTGTGTCCACTCCCAAAACTTGACTACCTAGTTTTCAGCTGTGTCCGTGCATCTTGGACTGGAGCTTGATGGACACCACTACCAACATGTCTGGACCAGATCCAGGACCACCTTATTATGAGTGAAATGCCCTGCTGCCCACAACCAGCCGAAGTGAGAGGGAAGAATAAATGCTTATGAAGTAATGCCTGATGGGTTTCCCATTCCTACTCTGGGCCTGTTTGTGTTCGGTTATGATAAGTTTTATCCTCCACCCAATGCCTCTCTTGAGTCTACCTTTGATTTAACCTGCTAATAAGCATTGCAAACTAGCAAGGATTGCATTGTTTGTATGTGTCACACATGATTGACTTTTTACACTAGCAGCACTAACACTCATTTTTGGGGCGTGGTGCGCATTATTCATCATTAGATTTTAACCCAGATCAAGAAAGAGAAAGGCAGAATTGGGAGAATGAAGCAGGAAGACAAATATAGGATGCCAGGACAAAAAAAGAAGGCAGGAATACCAAAGAACCAGTAACACTGAGATAAAGAGGCGCAAAGTGAATAATGGTGGAGGAAGAGGCATGAACTATAATCACAACTAGGCAACCTTGGTATTCAGCAGCCCCGGCTTTCAGCAGCACAGATGGCTGTATTCCAAGAAAAATTTGGGCCCACTGCACTTATTTTGTTAACAAATTACTCAGCTGATAAGGAATACTAACTGAAACACTTTCACAAAATGTGTCCAGTCTCTCACATGGAGACCTTTTAATGAATCCATTTTGAGTTTCAGTGTTGTTCTTTGATATCGTTGGTGGAAGGTGGTAATCTGGCCCTACAGGCTATAGACGAGCTATGTTATGCAAAACAGATCCACTTGATGAAAAAAGAGAGCCTTCTCGGACACCACCTCTTCCCAGCCACCGACCGCTTTTTCATGGACAAGCAATAACACTTGTGTTAGGATTACTTCTTGAATAACAATAACATGAAGAAGACATTGCTTGGTAGTAGTTAATGGCCAGTGGGATTCACATTGAAGTCAATGTTTCTGTGAGTGAACATCTTCCCAGATTGGCGCATACATGATGAATTATGTTAATGCCATTTGGGTAGCACACGATCTGCATCAGCATGGCCTTGTAGCACTGTCATTTGCCCTGCTTGGTTAAACAGCATGCTGCTGTGGAATACTAACGACAGTATATCGAAAGAAAAATGCTAGAAAATGTACCATTTAGCTCCATTTAGTAACCCTTTTATTATTAACACTTTTTCATGGTGGAACTCCCAACAACCGACAGTCATCTCCTGAGGTCTATGCTCACTTACTATTGTCACCAAAACCAGGCAAATCTTATAATGCTTCTAAATGTATGTCCTCTTTAATGTCACCTGGCAGAGGGGTCTCCTCTGTGTTTTTCTCTGTTTTAGCCCCCCTGCCTTTGAATGGCATTACGGCTTTTGGTACTTATGAGGGTCTCTGTTTCTTGGACCTGTAAATCAGGGCAGATGCTTTTTATAATCGATTGGTGAGAAGCACAGTGAAACAAGGTAAGTTAAATGAGAAAGACAAGAGGTGTCATTAACCTTGACAAGCGCGTGGGAGCTACTCAACATAAGGGATGGAAGGCTATGTGTTAACAAGAAAGAAAATAGGGAGAAACAAGTGAAGGGGAGATAGATGCAAAGAAGCTGAGAGAGAGTAACATTCTTTCATTGGTCAATGGGGACAGTGTTTGTGCCAAGTTGTTGTATTAATCACATTATATTTGAGCAGACAATCCCCTTAGGTAGGCAGTCTTCTGACTTTATCATTTTTTGTGTAAGGAGGTATTCCTAGAGCCAATGAGAGCCTGCTAAGATCTTTCATGAGTTTGAATCCCTAGCTGGGCCACCTCAGCCTCTTATCCTTCTCAGACCAATAGATTGACTACCATTAATGTGAATACAATTAATGTCTGTTATTTACAATTATTTGGCACTGTACAACTGTGGTACTAGTAGCTATGTGAAAAGTAAGGTATTATTACAATCAAGTATTACTGTGCTAGCTATGTCATTCAACTTTGTTCATCCCTAAAATGGCTTGCCAGACTGGTAGCCCAGTACTCTAACACATCCACAGCAGGTACCTGTGTTTAATTACTGTCTCACAGACTCAAATCTCACGGTCCACCAAGCCATTTATCCTTCCCCTGTCTATAAAAGGAGCACCGATGAGATGAGTAACAATACATAGGGGCCGATTCCGATCTCGGCCGGTAGTGCTCCGAATCGGATTTACCGGATCCGATTCGGAGCCCTGTTTCCCGACCGAATCGTACGCGGGTCCGGCCGAGCAAGTACGATGCAAGCTCCCTCGAAATCGCCGACCGACTCGTATGCGGCTTCAACACGCTCCGACCGACTCGCACGGACATGACTCGCACCGCGCTATGGAGACGTTTCCCGGCCGGGTAAGTACGATGCGCGCCGCGAGCAGTCCGACCGACTCGCGCCGTCCGGCTCAAAAGAGCTGTCGGAGCCGGACTTTGGGGGACCGCGTCGGACCCCCCTGTATGCGTAGGCGCGTGAGTCGCACACACATGGGTCCCCCCTACCTGTGCATGTACGCCGTGATACGCATGGACGCGTACCCGCTGTAGGGGGCGCCCTTGTTCGCCTCGCACCCATTGAGTCAATGGGAGCCCGCGTACGCGTTGTACGACCGGCTCCCATTGACTTCAATGGGAGTCCGACCGAATCGAGTCCGATAGCATGCGAATGCATCGTACTCGTCTGGTCGGACTGCTAGGGTCCTATTCGGTCGGAATTCTCTCCGGGTCCGGCTCGGTCGGAGAGATTTCCGGCCGGAATCGGAATCGGCCCCATAGTTTCCATCATTGCCAGTACACCACACCACAGGCAGTGTTCAAGCGCTTTAAAAAATAAACATGTTGTTCTATTAAATATTTTTATCTGCCCTATCCTGTTTTTTATTCCTGTTTTTTTAAGATACCAGAGTGTCCTTCTAGATCACAGTGGACATTCGTTTTTATAGTGCCCTTTCTGCATTTTTCTCTCATCACTCCAAAGGTGTGACATTGTGCAGAACCGCCTCGGCTGTGCAGGTCCACGTCCTCGGAGTGACATTGAAAACAACTGCACATCTGATGGGCTAGCGGTCCAGGTTCGAACTGTCACACTTGAACCATTTGTGTTCTTTGGTCTGTAAAAGAGAAGACTCCAGAAAACATGTCACACAGCTCTCCACAGCACTCTAAAGCCAAAGAGAGGACTTGTGCCACACCAGTGTGACTGAAAAGGCAGAGCCTATAAAAAAATCTAATTATGGGATTCAAGCCATGTGGGGAAAGGCTGTATTACAGGCATTGAGCTGTCAGGTGCAGTATAATTGCGAGGAAGGGCCTACCAGGCAGTGGGAGACAAGTGGAGGAACGTAATCCAGAAGGCAGCTACAGGGAGACATGGTGGCAAAGTGAGTATATAAACAAGGTTGAATGCTGTTTGTGTGTGTGCTTGTGTTTGTGAGAAAGTGCATAAGTGTGTGTTTGCTTATGTGTACATGTTTGAGGAAGATTGTGTAATTTGTCCACCCCTCACAACCAGATGGTTTCACTTCTGTTATAATGGTGACTCTAATATACAGGTGGTGATTCTTGGCTTATTGTGGGAATCCATGGCATGATGATGCCTACCCATTTTATTATGCTGACCCTGGCCGTAGTGTAGTGAAGGTAATGTTTGCCATATTATGGGCACTGTTGGAAAACGAGGCAGCATCTGTGAGGCCTACACAAATAACATGACTACATTTGTCCTTCACTGGGAACCAAACACCCAATTGTAGCGCCTGACTCTCAGAGGGTAGCGTTGCAGAGCAGTCTGAGGCTTACTCAAGGGAGGTGGTGTGGGCTAGTAATCGCCATATGCAGGTGCGCAGAAATAACACTCAATAATTGATTGTCCAGCCTGTACTTTGCTTTATAAAAGTAATAGTACATTTATTAAACGCACACACTACTCAATACTATGCACCAATTTACAAATATACATAAGCTGTTGGAATTACTTTGTGACATTGCGTAACATCTCCACCCCTCCCAAAAGGGGGGGTGGGTCTAGTACCACCACTCCCATGTATGCACATCATCTTGCCCCCTAATGCAGTTAGTTGAACATAACCTGGAGCGAGGGCCTTGCGCACTGGCACCATCCTAGTGGCGACCCACCCCATTACCTCAACACGCATTAAAAGTAGGTTCACCTGCCCTAGTGACACATAACCCTGACTGAGCATCTTATATTGACCATACAGTATGCACCCCTACATATTAAGGGCTAACAGTCTGGGTTGTTCCTCACTTAAGCGCAGCAGCAAGAATACATGTTTACGCATTACCTTAGAATGAAGGTACTCATCACATTTGTTGGACATTAGAATGCGTTGCAATTACAGCCCCTAAAAGCATCACAGTTGAAATCACCAAGTTACACTTATACAGCCAGACACCCTAGCAGGAATGTCTGGCAACATAACCCCACTTTGCTTATGACATCACCTGACATAGGTACTTCACATTACACATGTGACTTTCAGTCCCTCTAAAAAGGAATAACCGTTAGTAAATGCAGTTCTGGTGCAATTACACCTCTTCACCTCCAGAGGATGCTCTTCTCCAGACATCCCCCCACTCAGCCCTTCACTCCCTGATGCACTTCACAATACACCCTCAGCTGTAGAACAAAAGTTCCAGCCTAGAAGATGTTAAATGCACGCTGAGCCCTTGAGGGGTTATCCTTTTAAAATCCCTATGAGACTTAGGGTGGGACTTATCTTCGTGCTGGGGGGAGACTGCGCTTCTCCAGCAGCTCCCCCAGCACCCTTGCACAAAGTTGGCGGTGACCCCGTTCTCCTGGGGCCACCACAAGCACCAAAACGATGTTTTCCCCATGCCTTGCAAGGCATTATGGGGCGCTTCAGGCTCCTCTTCGTGAATATTTTATTAGCGGTTCTCCCGCTGTGCTGGGGAGAGCCGCGATGCCGCCGCCGGCCTTCCGCCGCTTCTGCTGCATCGGTGGGGGGCCCGGTCCCACCCGGACCCCCAGGTAAGGGCGCGGCTCGGGGAGCCCATCCCCGGCCGACCCGCTTATTTTTCGGGGGCCCGGTCCCACCCGGGCCCCGAGGTGCTCCTCTGTGGTTTCCGGGGTCCCGGTCCCACCCGGGACCCCCGCCTTCCTTCGTTGCTGGAGGGCAGCCCGGGGAGCCCACCCCTGGCTGCCCCTGCATTCTGGTCGGCGGGCGGAGACTGCTCCCTCGCTGGCGGTTCTTCGGGGGAGTGCGACGGCACTCCCCCCACCTCCTCCTCACTTC
The DNA here is from genome assembly GCA_963921515.1 of Calotriton arnoldi. Taxonomy (NCBI): domain Eukaryota; kingdom Metazoa; phylum Chordata; class Amphibia; order Caudata; family Salamandridae; genus Calotriton; species Calotriton arnoldi. The sequence continues at coordinate 197,422 of CAWUFW010003439.1, read as the reverse complement.
GGGGCCCGGAAATGGGGTCCCGGGCCCCTCCTCCCCTCTTCACGGGGAGCGCGCCGGCGCTCCCCGACGACAGCTTCTTGCCGGGGGCCAGGGTGGGCTCCTGGCACTCCGTGGCCAAATCTTCACGGGGAGCGCGACGGCGCTCCCCGGCTGTGCTTCGGGGCCCGGGGATGGGGTCCCGGGGCCCCAGAGACCTCTATGCGGGGGGGGCGCGATGGCGCTCCCCCACCTCCACCTTCGGCTGGGGCCAGGGTGGGCTCCTGGCCGCCTTTCAGGGCATTTTTTACAGGGAGCGCGACGGCGCTCCCCGGCTTTACTTCTCTGTGGGGGGCAGCCCCCGGGACCCGACCCACCCCGGGGGCATCTCTGAGACCGGCGGTGGAGCCCCACGTGCTTCGTCGTTGGTCTTCTTGGGGGTCAAAGGTTGCCTACCTTCTGGGGGCCATATCTCAGCCCCTGGGGGTCCGATCGGCCCCATTTTCACGTCTTCTTGCTCCTGGTGGCGCCCCCCAGCCACTGGGAGCACTCTCCTTCGCCCTACGGTTCTCCAAGAGGGTGCATTCTGCAGGGAGCGGTCTTCACTGGCTCCCTGCGCCAGCCTTTCGCCTGGCTCTCCTCCTGGGCCTCTCTTCTCCCTGCGCAGAGGCCCCTGCTTCTGCGCACCGGTCCTGGGCTCTTCTTCTGGCGCTGTTAGGGGCCTGGGGGGCAGTCAGGGGGTACCTCCTTCCAACTGCCCATTGCCAGGCTCCAGCACCTTCCGCCTCAGCAGACCACACCCCAGAGAGAGCTTCTCTTCCTGTTCAAGCACTTTTTAAAAGTTGAGTAGGGGGCTGGCAGGAAGTCTCTATTTGTCCTATCAAACAGCGACACATCACTTCCCTGCCCCTGCTCCCTCCTTCTTGTCCAGCCTCTGGGCTGGTTCAAAATGGCGTCGTCCAGGGTCTCTGGCCACATGGTCTCTGAAACAAGAGCCCTTCCCTTCTTGGTGCAGCCTGGTGCCTGGCACCAGTGATAGCTGCTGATGGATGGGCCTGTAGCCCCACCCATCTTCTCTTCGTGGAGAGGAGGCCTTAGCTTGTGGAAAAAAAAGGTTATCAATCCAGCCAGCTGAGGTCAGCCCTCAGCCTGGCCCTGGTTATGACTGACTCAGAGAAATGTGACATTTCTGGATGACCCAAAAGCAGTACAAATATGACTTTGGACTCTGCAGAATACGTCTTCTCACACCCGTTACAGTAGTCTTTAGTGCATGTCTGGAATCTGTAGGCCTTAGGAAAGTGACACTAGCCCATGGGCTCCACTTCCCCATAGGGGAATAATGAAGTGAAAAACACAGTAAAGCACACTGACTTTCCCTGGCATGTTTCTTCCCAGTGTATAAAGCCTATTCCATGTCACCACCCAAATCTGCATAAGTCCTGCCACACCATTCACTCTGTAGCTGCTCCTGGACTGCGCACGCCAGGAATCTCCCCTGCGCAGCCCCTACACGTGTGCACACGCATGTACACAGGTGTCTGCATGTAACCAGCCCGGTGCCCCTTACTTCAGCTGCTGCGCAGCGGCCTAGTCAAGCTAGGGGGACACCAGTAAAATCCACATGCAGTCTCTTTCATCATGAGTTCACTGTGGGGGAGTCCCAACTTATGAGGCTCTCCCACAGTAAAAGCTCAACAAATAGGTGCTCAAAAAGCGAAAAAATCCGGGCGGCCCAGAGTGTCAGAACCACCTTCTAACAGGCACACAATGCATGACGATTTTATAACATGGGCCCAGATATATTATGACCATCCTTTGCATGACATACTGACAAATGGACACGTTAGGTACAATCTATCCATTTGTTGTACTAGTACTTGAACATGCTTGATGAAATTCACACCAAACACACATTTCCTGAAAATGAAAAACGTGAACGATGTTAATTATTTTTTTATCTGCTGATAACTTGTTTGGGGGAAATGAGAATATTTTTCTAAAACTAAAAGCTTGCATTTGATAGTAAACTCGGTGAATTTTTATTAATTGAAAATCTGATTGATTATTGCATTTTCAAATATATATTGTAAATACCATTTTATTAATTATTGGTGTCACCTTTCTTCAGAATAATCATTGAGGTTGCTAAAGGGTACCAGCATGGAATTATAAAGTTGTTTGAGGACTTGTAATATTTGATCAGTTTGGGATTTTTACAGACCTGTTTATTGATGCTCACTGATAAGGTACTATCACATACACTGGAACCCACAGGAGCTGGCACTGATGTGTACCAAATCCAAACACTTTTGTCTATTATGGTTAAGTCATCTATAGAACTGATATTGAACTAAACCAAGTGTACACTGATGCTTTTGGCTAAAATTGTTTTAAAACATATATTTTACTCTTGGATTCCTTAAAGTACTAACACCTGGCCTATAAACTTGTCTGTTAATTCTATCCTGTTGTCATCAAAGTTACTCGCTGATTGTGCTTCTGAATGTGTCACTGCCCTCAATTTTTTCAAACAATAATTAGGTTAGAGGGTATATCACCAAATCACCTGTAAATCTGTATTTAAGTTGTATACCATTTTAACTAATGTGCTTGAATCCTATATGCTTTGTGATTTTCCATATGCTTCAGTTTATTACAAAAGTGCATTGAAGAAAAACCTCCAAACCTATTGTAAAGTTGTCTGTAAAGCTGTTCATATTTTGACTAATTTTACTGGCAAAATGTGGGATGTGCACAACTTGGGACAGTCATCATAACCTATTCCTTCCGGAATTTAATACCGCTATCTTTGAACTGTGTTCAGTTTTGACCAACATGCTTTAAACCATTTCCCACCCTCTTTCCCCTCAAAACAAAACGAACTGCAAATTTCAAAATATCACTGATAGTACCAACACCACCTCCTCTGAACACTTCCTCGCCCTTACTGGGGGCCGTTCCCCCTTAAAACATATACTCCTGGCTACGGCCCAGCCCAAGCCTCTTCGCCGCTGACAGCTTATACCGGGAAGAGGAACAGCTCCGGAAACACCCATCCACACAGCGTAGCTCTGTGTAGCCATGCCTGTGCAGACACGGCTCAATCAGGAACACTGCCATGCAGTGAGGAAGAAAGCTGATCGTCTCGCTGCAAGACCAGCCAAATGATATTGCCAAGCTGCGGACTCCCTGAAGCTTGCACACTCCAAATCTGCGCCAAAATGTTACAGGGGGTTTCAGAGATAGCACATCCACTTGTCTGTAAAGACGACTTCTAGGCAGATGATGAATGAATGTGGGCTCCTTGTATATTATGTATGTAGTTTAAATAAACTACATACAGGGCCGGACTGGCTACCGGGCGTTTTGGAATGCTGCCGAGCTGGGGGCTGGGGGCTGATGTCACTGCGGTGGGGGCTAATTTCGTTGATGGAGACCTGCGTGTGCTTCGAAATAAACAAGGCAAAACGAATTTCGTTCAGCACACGCAGGTCCCCATCAACGAAATCAGCCCCCTGCTCGGCAGCATTCCAAAGCGCCCGGTAGCCAGTCCGGCCCTGTATGTAGTTTATTTAAACGACATACATAATATACAAGGAGCCCACATATGTGTAGCACACACCTCCAGTAAGCAATAGCAACTGACTCAACTGTAAGCGCAACCGTACAACTTAACAAGCCCTCATTTTCAAAAGGAAACATGTACCTGTGCGTGTATACACTTCAAACAAACACATTCTAAACAATAACATGAATCACCGCTCTTGAGCACCATCACAGACACAGAGGTGCACAAGAGCGGCTGGCAAGAAAACATCATTTAAAGGTACAGTACAACAACTCCTCACCCTCTTTACTCACCCTCCTAATGTTCTGATGTGCCTCAAGTATCAGTCCTGGGCACACTATTGTTCTCTGTCTTTACCATCTCCATTTGTGACATCATGCATTCTTTTTTGTCTCCACCTATCGTCTATATAATTATGATGCCAAATATTCTAACTAACCTTTGCATTTCAACTCCGATTCAAAATCTCCATCTCTCATGGCAGTAGAAGATAATGGAGTATTCTCCATTTTCTTCAAACTCCTTGAAAACTCGAGTTCTTAATTTCCCCTTTACTTTGACTTCGCCACTTTCCCATTTCCTGTCATATTTCCACCCTGATCCTCCTGATAATGGCCAGACGTTTAAATGTTACATTTAATTTGCAGGTGAGCCTACACTCATTAATGAATTTCACCACCATCACAGGTGCATATTTCCATCTCCTCACATTTCACCATCAGTTTACACGTGTAAAGTTCTTCATCAATGCATTCGGTTTCAGCAAACTTGACTATTGTGATAGCTAGCAGGTGGAATTACCTAGAAATGTTTTTACTCATCATAGGATTATCAGTTTTACCGCAACGATGTTCTTAACCTGGCTAGAAGGTCTAATACAAAGAAAATATTGAAAACCTGATTTTAAAAAAAACAAATCTACTGAATTAAATTAAAATGAAATTTATGAAGTTTACATTTGAAAAAATAAATTGCCACCCAAAGAAAATAAATTATTACATATTAAAATTCATTCAAAGTGAGATATAGAATTCATTTAAATTAATTGTGATATATTACAATAAAAGGTATTGTTAAATTCATTTTTACATTCGAAATAGGGTATTTTAAAATATTTTATAATTAAACAACAAATATGTAGTATTTTTAAATATCTGTAACATGAAATTATATTTTAACTATTTTAAACAAATTAATTTAATTCAATATTTTTTCCTTTGAGGTTTTATTTTACTTCCCTACCTCTATTATTTTCTCTGGGAGGGTCTTGCAGTACCAGTGATTGGCCATGTGTAGCGCTATACTTACTACTTTTTTCAGTAGCAACTGACAATCTGATTTTGGGAGCAAGCAAAACGTGGAAAGCATACTAAAACTGTAAATCACTCAATGTGTAAGTCACCTTTCTGAATCAGGCCCAGATTTTTTATCAGCCACTCTACTCGGCAAAGCTGTTCATGGATCAGGTATTACTCACCTCTCCCACATGGTAGTGCATGACAACCCTTTTCAATTGCAGAGGTCTGCCAACCAACCCCTTTTCACTGTAGGACCCAATGCATTAGTTCAGTCTCTGATACTTCTTCTATGTATGTAACTCTCTCCCAATTCTACTGAGGATCAGCATCTTCATTGGAGAATTTCCTCTTTAGCGAAAGCACCAACTTCTGAATTGCATTGTCTAGCCACTCACTTACTTTTCCAGATTCCCTGCCTGCTTGTCCCCACATAGCACTAGCTAACCTGATATTGAATGGTAATTCATGATTAACCAATGACTCTTGATCTGGTTTCATTGACGCTCCTACCAATTACACAGTTGTTGAGGCTGCAAAGTATGTCACCTGGCATCTTACTTGGCTAGTGATATTCTCCTGTTGGGGCCGATGGACTGGAGGCAAATTCAATTCAGTTCAAACCAAGCATGTCATTTGTCCTAACTAGGTGACTGCAGTGCACTCTTGGAATGTTGACATTTCCATGCTTGAGGCAGACAATTTGTGTACTGGTAAGGTAGGCGGAATCATCTTTGTGCAAGAAGGTGCCCTGTCTGAATTCAAATCTGGTTCTACCCAAAGTTGGGTGATTGTTGGTAGGCTTTGATGTTTCACTCATGCTGACCCCCCACCCCGAGATGAGTGTGCACCCCCACTGAAAGTGAGAGCAACCTCAGAGACATACAAATGAATTGGTCCCCTTGCATTTGTCTGCCCCTCTCGACAACTGAGGGCTGTACATATCAGAATTGTCCCAATACACTGGAGTGAGCGGATCACTCAAGACATCCTGGGTGACCAAGTTAGTACAGCCTGGATATAGAGAACTAGGCTAGTGTGCTTTATAATGACAGTGGTGATTCAAATGGTAATTATGATGATCAGTGAACATCCCTTACTGGAAGAGCTATGATAGGTTAGAGTTATTGTGGCAGGTGTTATCAAGATTCTTTTTATTAGGAAGAGAGGGGAGCTCCCCCAAATTTCAGTAAAATGAAAATGATAACTTGTAAGAAGCGTTCACATTTGATAATACAGAAAGTAAAGAGGCATCATTTAAACATTTCAAATATGCTGCAGAAGATGGCGTCATGAACACAGAACACATACACAACAAAACAAATACTTGAAGAGATAGTATTGCAACCACAATATACAAAATCACAAATAGGCAGTAAATTGCATGTTAGAAAGACTTTAGTTTTCTGAAAATTATGTTTACCAATGCCAGCCTGAACCTTAGGAACACTTTCTTGAAAAAACATAGTCGTGTGGTATTAGATATATTTTGAACAAACTAAGATACAAGACTAGAGGGCAGAGGGCGAAAGCAATGTTTTATAGAAGAGAATGGAGAACCTTCACGATTGTAGGTATATTGAACTGTTTTCTGAACATGAGATTTAAAAGAACAAATACATTATTTTTGGGGATTTCCCATAAAGGTGTTAACATGCCAATGGAGATGAGATTTGTGGAGCAGTGAAACTTAACTGAAAAACATTTTATTATGACACCAAGGAGCCTTCTACTTTACTTTATAACCTCTTGGTATAAGAGGACCAGATTGTTAATGTTAAAATTACCTTGGGTCTGGTTACGAGTCTGGGGGTCCGAGGACCGCCAGACTCACGGGGGGGGGTGCGCACCAGCAGTCAGATGGCCGAATTAGAACTTTGGCTGTCGGACCGCCATTGCACTGCTGCAACAGCCAGGGAACCGCATTCCCTGGCGGACCCGCGGCGGGCAGGGGCTCACAATATGCTGGAGGTGCCACTGCAGCACTGCCATGCACATTACGAGTTTAAGGACGCCAGCGGTGTCATGGAGGTTCTTCCTCCATGAAACTGCTGGGGGCCATGAAACAAAGTCGGCCCTACAGTGCCCCCTCGTGCCCCATGCATGGAGGTTCATGCAGGGGGGCACAAATTGTGCCTCCCTGTGTGCATGAACCTCCGGTTCCAGCACGGCATGGACTTCACAGTCCATGCCGTGCTGGGACACTCCGTGGCAGTCCTGTGGCGGTGCCTTTCTAAGGCATACATAGGTGGCTTTGAAAGGCACTTCTGCAAGACGGCAACACCGCCCACCCGCCAAACTACTAAAAACTCATAATCGGGCAGGCAGCAGCCGTGTTTGGCAGTCGTGGAGCGGGCGGTGGCATGGCGGCCCACTCCAGGACCGCCAAACTTGTAATCAGGCCCATTGCTCTGAGTCCACTCTTCCTTGTTTCAGTCATTATCATGTGAGGTGAGTCCACCTCGCTAGACAGGCACGTCATTGTCCCATCTTTCTATTGAAAAGAAACTGCATCTACTTCCCATACATTAGGTTCGTTCAAAGGACTACCTTAACAGAAGAAATTCTGTGATTTACCCAAGCTACTAAAATGGCATGAACTCAAAACTAGCCAGAAAGGAGTATGGTACCTAATGGCTTGAAAGAAGCAGGAAATATGTGTCATACACATCAAACATTATGTCAGAAATATACCAATCTAATGGTGCAAAGTGTGAAGCTTTAGTTTGAAAACCAACAAACCAAGAACACCAGAAGTCAAACTATTTTATATTAGATAAAACTCTAGTACTAAAGCCACCACAGCCCTTGTCCTCACAAAGGTGTAGATCCTGAATATTTACTCAGAAATATTGGCTGTTTTGAAATTAATTTCAAAGTATCCTGAGAGCAAAAATATTGAGGAAGAGAAAATTCAAGGTAAGTATGTATTTTTTACAATAAAATAGAATTGTTTGTATATTTTATATTGTTGTGTTTTATATTTCAATTATATTATGTTAATAATGTAAATTAATTTTTAATTCGGTTATATGTTTTGGAGCCCTGCGCAGGATCCCAAAGGATCTCCTGCAATCATCTCAGAGAAACTGCCCAGTCAGAGAAAATAATGATTACTGATTCACAGTCTCCAAGCTTAATTCGCTTGTTTCTTAATTTCTGTGGGATTAGGTCCAGAGGGACTGTAGAGGCTTTCCACAATTGCCATGCAGAGGATCGTGACAGTGCATCCAGGCAGGTATTTACATCAAAACAGGAAATCTTGTGAGAACACCTTGGCAGCAGGTGATCTTGCATACTGGTGGCCATCTTGGCTGTGAAAGTACTTAAACCACACCCAGAACTATGCCCAATTTCTTGGCCGATGTCTGAGCAGATCCTGAATTCTGGTTCCCATTATCCAGACATCACTTCCCTTAGGGTAGTGTTCACATCTCAGGGTATAAGACATCACCCTGTGAAAACAAAATTATAACAGGTTGGTAATATTTCAAGAGTGAAATGCAAGTACACTTTCCAGACTAATAAACAAGTGAGCGTTATAAGTAAGTAGATGCTTGCTTTTCAAGGATTTAATTGATCATGGATTTATTAGTTGCCAAGTGGTAAAGTGAAAATTTATGCTGTTTAAAGATCGTGTAGATCAAACAAACCTATCATCGCTTCTACCAAGCAAATCAATCACTGCACATATTATATTAACCAAGAATTTTGGATCATAAGCAAAGTAAAAAGTGATATCAAAGTTTTGATTAAAAGGAAGCTGAGAGAGGCTGTTTACAAGAGAAGTTTGAGACTAAGAATAATTTGAATTAATAACTGTGCAGTAGCAGTTCGTGGAAATGTTTTCGTAGGTATGAGCAATTTAGGTTGTCAAGGAATTCACAATTCTGAATACAGAATATCTGTTTTAAAAGGAAGAAAAAGGAACAATATTAGGATGTAGCAAAATAAAGAGACATTTCAGAAGAAAGCTTCACAGGTATGTAATTGTGAATGTAACAGAAAAGTTGGTTGTGTAATTGTTGTTTGGCTAAAGTTCAGTATTTGATCAGAATATTCTTCTTCTTTTGAACAGTGCGTAAAATATCATATAGGCCCATCTACCTTTCATGAGATACACAATCTCTGGATGATAGGCACAGAAAGGACCCGAAGAGATACTCGTCATAATTTTGTCAGGATTATGCCATCCTGCCAATAGGTCCTGCCATTATACATGACCATGTCAAAACACTCCATAACACAGTCCACATTACATTGCAGTCTTGGTTTACACTTTGCCAACCTGGTGCATTATGATACATGTAGGTTCTTCTGCTGCCAAACCTTGCCCTGAGTATGTCATGGTGGTGGTATTCAGTTTAGCATCATGATTCCTGACTCCTACAGATATACTAATTCATTCAGCCTAGCTTCCTTGACATACAACATTCTCAACTCTATTCCGCACTCCACTTATGGTTTGCCCGATCCCTCTTTATGTCTGCTGGCTTCCATAGTCTCCCGTCTCCAAGTTTCTGTTTAGCCTTCTCTTCTTCGGTGGTTTCTTGATTCCTAGAACCTGGTTAATGACACATTAGCTCACTCTCATCACCTGTGCTCCTCTCCTGAGTTTCCAGCTATGTATTCCCCATGAGCTCAGTGTGCTACAGCTTGCAACAGTATTTTCTACTGAGGCACCACTCGTTTCAGTTTTGATGTGGTTCTCTGATTCTTGAACCTTGATGCTTTGTATCTGGTTTCCTTTATTCTTGCTCTGTACTCATTGCCTTGACTCACCTGTTACTGTTCCTTGTTCTTGTGGTCTGTTTATCCCTCGTTTTTTTCAGTGTCTCTTGTTCAGTCTGCACATTTTTCATCTTGGCCTTGTTGATTTCCAGATTCTTAGTCATGGATGCTTGTCTTTTATCCTGTGTACTTTGCTCAATTGTAGCTTACCTTGCTTGGATTTCAGTGTTCCCGTATTTGCAGAGTTTGAGTTCAGTCCTTTCCATGTTGTTAAAATCCAATCCTTATTTTCCCTTAGCCAAGTTCCTGTTTTCTATGTCCCTTGTACTATTCCCTCCTGTCCTCTCTTGTGGTGGCAGTAAAATCTTGATTACCATTATTGAGGGTGCCATGAGATTCTGAGGCTTGGTGCCTCTTGCTCAGAGACTCACCAAGCGCTCTTCCTCCAGAACTCTTGAGGGTAACTGCTCCTTGCTTGTTGTACAATCTTTTCCTTTCACAGAGAGATCACTTCCAAGGACCATGCAAACTATCATTTATGATAGTTTATATATTGTTCTCCTATTGTGCCGCTAGCTTTCATTCTTATTGCCTATTGTTATTAGAGTTGTAGGTATATCAGTAAGGAGATTACAAGCAGAAACATTTGTATTTTTAAATGTTTTTAAGACTCTAGTTACAATATTTAATATACCCCTCAATATTATGCAATTTCCTCAATGTAATTATGATATTAATTTATTTTAAAATGATAATTTTTTTATTATGAATGTTTTCAGTGTTTATATAAATTTCATTTTTATTTTTTCCATTGTAATTGATTTTATCAGGGTAATAGGGGGTATTATTTTTTATGATATATTGTTACTAATATTTGATTTATAAATAAAAAATATAGATGTATATTGTGATATTTTATTTACTTTTTACATTCAAATACAGGGGCACATTACGATGCCGGTGGGACTACCACCGACAGGCCATCTGTGGTGGTCCCACCGAAATACAGCCCTCTGGGCTGACCGCCGCATTAAGATGCAGATGGTCGGGCCCTTGATTCTCGGGGGACGACTGCTGGCTCCGACAGGGTCTGCTGATCCCATCAGGGTGGCTGACGGAACCGTGTTCCTGAATGGAGGTGGTGCCTGCTCAGGCCCTGCCATCAGGATCACAATGTCCCTTTCCGAATGCCTCTTCATGGCGGTCCGACTGCCATGAAAAGGTAGATGGAAGGGGACTCAAGCATGGCCCCGCCCCTCGTGGGCTACTGCTAAGTGGCCAGGGGGGTACATGTGGTGTCCCCCCGAAAACATCCATGCACCACATGGTGCCTGGCACAAGGTGCCTGGATGTTTTAAAACATGCCTTTTTCTACTGCAGCTTGTGCTCAGCTCTTTTCCGGGCCACAGCACAAGCTGCAGTAGAAAAATGCAGTTTCAGACCACCTACACGGCAGTCTGATAAAAATATAGTGGGTGGGACCGCCGACTACTTGTCAGGCGGACTCAATGCCGCTGCAATGGCTGTCAGATGCACGTCTGAGCACCATCGTAATGAGGCGTATCATTTTTAAATATATTTTAGCAACTGAAATGTATTGAAGAAATAATTTCGTTATTTATCATTAGTGTTAAAAATTTTATTTTAAATTTATTTTCAATTAATTTTGAAATCTTTTACACATTATAGACATGATTCATCTTATGCAGGATCCTAAAGGGTCCCTGTAATCCTCTCTGAGGAAGTTCTCAGTACCAAGTAATAGCATGCCCCAGTCTCAGTGCTCTTGTTTGTTTGTTTCTGTGGCAGTTAGATCCAGTGAGATTATACCATTATCTCCAGATAACAACCCCCACCAACGTTATGTACTTTCCCCAATGTTTGTGGGACTGAAGCTAAAATAATATATCTGACCCCCTAAAGTATATGCAATTTCCCCAATATTAGTGAGATTGGATTTAGAATAGTAAATCTACCCTAACAAATGTTATGCAATTTGACCAATGTCAGTGGTTTGGAGATAGAATAGTACATTTGAACTCCTCAAATTGAGGCACCTTCCACAATGTTAATGGGGCTGGAGGTAGAATAGTGACATTTTATGATGTTTGCCCAAGGTTAGTGGCACTGGTATTAGAATAGCGAATATGACACCCCACCCCCATTTCATTTGTTTTCTTCAATGTTTATAGGACAGGAGGCAGAGTAATAAATCAACGCCCTCACCCCACCAAATATATGCCCTTTTACCAATGTTAATGGGACTGGAGTAAGAATTGTAATTTTGACGCCGCAAAATGTTTGTAGAATTGAATATTAAAAAGTGAATATGCCCTCCCATTCCCATGAAATATATGTATTTTCCTCAATGTTTACAGGACTTGTATTAGAACAGTAAATATGCCCTTCCCGATAGATGCCCTTTCCCTAGTGTTAGTGTGACCGAAGGTAGAATAGTACATTTTACACCTGCAAACATATATAATGCCACCAATGTTTGTAGGTCTGGCGTAAATGTAGTAAATATGAACTCCCAAATTATTTGCACCTTTGCCCAGTGTTTACAGGGTTGACACTAGAATCGTAAACATGCCTTCCCCAAATAGATGCCCTTTCTCCTGGGTTATTGGGATTGAAGTTAGAATGGCAATTCTAACATCCCAAATATATGCACTTTTGAGCAATGTTTGTAGCACTGGAGTAAGAATAGTAAATATGAACACCTCAAAAATATATGCACATTTCTTTCAGTGTTCTTAGGACTGGAGTTAGAATAATAAACTTGTCCTCACCTAAATCTTTGTATTTTCCCAATGTTGTTGAGACAGGAGTTAGAATAGTAGATCTTACCCTAAACACATGGGCTTTTCTCAATGTTTGTAAGGGACTGGATTAAATGCCACCCTACATCAATATATATAATGTTTTAGTGCTTGTCTGACCAATAAGTTATAATTCAAGAATTGTCTGAACTTAATTTGGGGTGTTTTGATGACCTATGACTTTTATTTGTTATTGTTTGTGTTATTTATAGTTTTAGATTTAATAAATCATTATCTTTATTACTTGGATTGGTCAAATAACGAGTAGTTTTTTGGTGACAATATTTAAAAAATTACAAATTTAAAAGCTAGCCTTTATTTGTAAAGGTATTTTGCTGTATTTACATATTTAAATTAATATCCTTAATAAAAACAATGTTCCTATTTAATATTGAATTATGTTTTTAAATTTGATTATGAAAAATGTATAATCTATTTTTTAATTATTTCTGAAAAATATAAATCTTTAATTTTTTTACCTCAATATTTTTGTAGTTGATATTTGCAACTACAAACCTCACACAAAAGGTGATAATTATCTGCAAAACTTAAAGTTACTGCACAAACAGCAGCCTTGCATGCATCCGGGGATTAAATTACAGGGTAATCTCAGAATTTTGAATTATGGATCACCTTTAACACTTTAATTTGAAAGAAATGTAAGCGATGGTTATATTCCCATGTATCATAAGGCAAGAACATCTTCGTCTCCTCCAGCTCCTAAGATGATCACAACAGCTGCAAGCAGGTATCGATGTGGAGCCATTCTAAAGAATAGGACTTTACAGAATCATTGGTCTCTTCAAGACCAGAGACCCTCTTCAAATTAAAAGCAATCAGAAAGGCTATCTGAAATTTAGCTTCCTAGATTTTGAATGCATCAAACACATCTACTACTATGAAATATTGACATTCAAAAAATGTCACATTCACAACAAATATATTGACTACAATAATAAAGAAATTTTACATTAACATTAGAATTAACTAAAATATTGAATATAGAACATTCTATACAAAATATTGCTAACAAAAATTACATTTCTTAATAATTGTAATGGATTTAAAAATTTAATTAAAAGAAATTATCCCAAAAATATTTGTATTTTTATAGACATGATTAAAAATAGAATTATACTTTTTTTAAATGAAATTAAAAAGGCCTACATCAATATTATAAAAGTACTACTATTCTTTGCCAATACTATTTATTTATACATATTATTTCAATTAATTATCTTTTTAATTAAATTACATTTTAATGAAAAAATAATCTTTAATAATATTAGAAAATATACAAAGATTTAATTTTTCATATATTTGAAAAACAAACTTACATATATTGCAAAACAAATACTCCATATTGAACCAATCCAAGTAATTAAAATAATTCATTAAATATCAAAGTTTAATACATTTTATAAACAATAAACAAATCAAGTCATAGACCAACAAAACACTGAAAATAAAGTTTTCAGGCATTCCCAGGGCTGAATTAAAGAATTCTTCTCCGGAGACATTCCTCTTCAAGAGGATTGTGGTAACTCATGCACTGGCTATCTTTATACATAGAAGAGTGTGTGAAACCAAGGGAAGTACTTCATCCCAAGTGTAAGGAGTGATTCACATTATGTTCTTCAGGTTGCAGAACTAGATTTGACTTCTTGCTAAGTCTGTGAGGCTGAAAATGTTTCTTTCTGGATCTGGAAGACTTCTATTTAAAAATTTCTGAGTTCCGGCTTCAGAAGAATAAGAGATTGTCCACTTACTTGGAAGAACACATTTCCTCCTTCTAAGGCTTCAGTTACCATTAGCTCTAACTGTTCTCCAAAAACATGTTTGCAACTTAAGGGATTTTTAAGCATGCTGACTTGTCAGTGGTATCTGACTTCGAATCTTTTAACCACATATGGCGTTGTGCCCCTCCAACTGCTAAGGCCAAAACATGAAGCCCGTTGCATTTCACATATGAGAAAAATCAGGCTTATTGTTCCACTTGGAAAAGAAAATATGAATAATCCTCAGCCAGTTGCATTGCCCAAGCCATGTTCATAAAAATCTTTCACCAGTGATTGAGCAGTATAGGTAACTTTACTTAAAGTTAAATGAATGTCTGCATGGGCCTTCTTTAGAGAACTCTCAACCTTGTTGTCTACTGGATTTGTGGGTATACAGTCCTCTTGTTTCACTGATGTTTTCCAGTTAAAGCAGTGAACAAAGAGTCTATTTTTAATGCTTTTTGCAGTACATTCTCTGCAACTCCCTATATGTAGGGGTAGGTGTAATTTGCTGTAGTGTAATCACATGAAAATATAGCAAAATTTGGGCTAATGCAACTGAACACGAACAGTGGCAGCTAGCTCCTGTTCATGCTCTGTTCCTGTGCTATTGGGTAGGCTTTTTACTCTGGCATTTTTGTGAGTAGGCATAATCCCATCATTTTCAGTAATTTCACATCATAAGTGTCATGTGAAATTGCCAAAATGACTCTGATTACCTATCATAATTAGAATTTCGCCCAGGACTAGTCTAAACCTTGGAATTGACATAAGAGTCAGGTCCTATAATTCTCTAAAAATCCAAGACTTGATCTTCTCATGAAAACTGGACCAGAAGCCCTGGAATACTGTGGGAAATGTTCAGATGGAAGTCTCTATAAATGATCTGATGGATGAAATCTCAACTTTTTACTTAGAAGGTCCAAATTATGCTCCACTTCCTCTCTGCTCATATTACCTCCAAGTCCCTCCCTCCCACTCTTGAATTCAGAACAAACGAGGCTTCCTTGCCTCCACTAGACACTAATCAAAAGTCATGCTTCCAAATAGAAACTCATCTCCTCCGCCAGCTCCTTCTCTACTTTTTTGTCTTGCACTAGATACCTGTTGTCTGCACTGGCCAAGCCGTGGGGGCTGTTGATTTTGCCTAGTGGAGGCATTAAGGAGTCCAGCAAAAGAGGGATTGTTTTCACAGAACTCGGGGCTGCTTTGTATCTGTCTTGTCCATGGTGGAGCTGTAAAGTGTGGATGCGACTGAGGACATGGAGTCCAGCAGTCCTTAGAGGCTGGGGCTGCACTTCCGGCCATGGGTTGCAGGCAGAGCAGCTGGTTCTCGGTAAGCAGGCCTCTTTCTTAAGGGGTCTACGTATGGTAAGTGACCTTTGTTACACACATATTTATGGCTTTTGTGAGCATAGTTTACCTATTTTGTTTTTTGGTTGCTACTTGCCTTTACCAGATTGGTGTTTCCTGCCCTGTCTTTTTTTGATTGATGCAGGTTCAGTATTTTTGACATGTTAGTTAGGTCACCTCTGTGTTTGAGGGCTTTTTGTTTTGAGTTATTAAGGAGGGCTAGAGGTTGTCAAAAAGGAAACATGTTTTTTCTTCTTTAATCTTCCTCGGAGGAGGAAGAAATTATTCGTGCCAGGTGTCCTAGAGTGGAGGAAGGAAGGAAACCTCCACAGAATCTTCTGCCTCTCATGACAATGGATGAGATTCAGGCCATGATTGAGGCAGCTGTCTCGACATCTATGTGGTCACAACAAAAACAGGATTTGAAGGGTTCAAAGGCACCGGTTGCGCTATATGAGAATGATTCTTCAGCTTCTGACTTAGATGTTCCTTCAATGTTATCTGGAAAATACGTGAGGAGGGAGAAGATGTGGGAGATCCTCTCATGTCAGAGATAATCTGGGGTTTCCTCAGTTTCAATCTGAGGAGGGTAACGAGGTTCCATTTCCCCAATATATAAAACCTTTGGCCTTGTCTATGTCTTTTCTTAGGCCGATCAGAGACATTGTGTTGGGCAAATGGAAAGACCTGGATAAGCTTGCAGTTCCTTGATTTCTGCAGAAATTTTATTTGTTAGAAGGGGAATGTTTTACTCCATGCTGTAAAGGTTGACGAAATTCTCGCTACTTTAATTGGGAAGAAATCCGATAATCCTGAGTAACATTTGACTTTGAGAGCAAGTGTGTAAACAGCTTATTCTTCCCAGTATTTGGTACAAGATGTTGATAAATTGGCAGTTGCCATGAATGTTCTGATCTATTGGCTTCAATGGAACAAGTTAGGTTACTTGCTGATATTTCTTTAGATATCATTAGAGCCATATCTACGTCTTCTGGTGCTGTGATCAGAGCAGCGGCGGCCAGCACAGGTAAACGCGTGGGGCAGGGCATGCGGGAGTGGGGGGAAGTCGACAGACGACAGAATAGGTATAATTAAATAAATAAACAACACCTATTCTGTCATCTGTCGGTTTCCCCCCTGGTGTGCCCTGCCCTGCCCCTCCTCCCCACTGCGCTTACCTGTGCCGGCCGCCACTGGATTACAGCCAGGAGAGATCTTTGGATGAGAGAGTGGAAAGTGGATCCGACAGAAAAAGCAACTCTGCTGAAAATCTCTTTTGAATGTCAAACGTTGTTTGGTGATCAGTTGAATAGTATTATCACAAAGGCGGCTAAGGATCGTAAGCATGCCTTCCCTTATAAAGGGAAATCCAGTAACAAGGGGGCTCATTAGGATGGAGTAACGATCGCCACCGCCGGGCCGGCGGTGGTGATTGTTAC
The DNA here is from genome assembly GCA_963921515.1 of Calotriton arnoldi. NCBI lineage: Eukaryota > Metazoa > Chordata > Amphibia > Caudata > Salamandridae > Calotriton > Calotriton arnoldi. Next base: position 180,457 of record CAWUFW010003439.1, on the reverse strand, counting down.
GCCATCCTGAAGTGAAATACCCCCCGCCATCTTATGATGGCAGTGGGTATCGCGGCGGACGCAAAGTCCGCCCCCCGCTTTTCCGCCGGTCGGCAATCGTTATGATTGCGGGCCGGGCAGAGCTGGGCCACTAATATGGTGGCAGTGCCTAGCAGGCACCGCCAGCCACATTAGGATGTGGGAGGTTTAAAGGCCTTTCCATGGCGGCGATGCCGCCATGGAAAGGCTGGCGGGATTGGCTTTGGGGGCCCGTTGCGGGCCCCCAGGGGGGTTGGTGGGGGGGTGCACTTGGGGGGTACCCATGGTACCCCCCTGCAGTTCCCTACACCAAGTGGCAGGCACCGCGTGGTGCCTGCCACGTGGTGCAGGGAAATGCTGTGCATGCCCTTTTACCATTGAGGACGGTGCTGCAGCCAGCAGCACCGTCCGCAATGGTAAAAGGCCAGGATGCGCCCGCCAGTATGGCGTGCGCATCCTAATTGGGCCGGTGGGATTGCCGCACGTCTGGCGGTCGGTCCCATCACCGTTATGATGGCGGGCGGACTAATGTCCGCCCGCCATCATAATGAGCCCCAAAATGTTTTGGGAGAGATCATCAACGTCATCTTTGAAGTGTGAATCAACTGCCTCATCTTTCAGGAAAAGGAGGTTTCAGCCAAGATCTTTCTCCCCCAAAAAAGGATATTGTCAAGCCAAAAGGGCACACTGAGAAGACATCCTGACTATTCAGGTTATTTGATTTACTTCATGTTGGAGGATGAATTCAGCACTTTTGTCGAGGTTGGAGGAACAATGTCAGATCAATGGGCATTGAACATTGTGGACAGAGGCTACACAATCTGTTTTTTGGACTAGCCACCAGAAACAGGAGTTATTCAGACTAAGTTACCAAGGAGTGGTCCAAAACGGTTGGCACTACTAGGGGGAGTCAAACCTTTGCTCATAAAGCAGGTAACATCCAGAGTGCCAGTAGCAGAGTTGGGAAAGGGTGTTTACTCCATACTCTTTCTGGTGAAGAAGGCATCAGGGGCATACCGTCCTATTTTAAACCTCAAGTGGGTGAACTCATGGATCATGTCAACCAATGTACCTTGATGATATATATGTTCATGATCAAATTACATAGAAAAGGAGTTAAGAATAATCAATCCATAATTACTGATATATGCATTTACCTTCACAAATTGTGGCAGTTGACATGGTAACTTTGCAGTCCATCATACCTTTGATTCAACATAGAGATTGTTTGGCATCTAGCAGAGATCTGCTAGACGCCTATCTGCATGTTCTCATCAGGGCTTCTCCTCAAAGATTTCCACTTTTCGCTGAGGGAGACAACCATTCTTAATTCTGCATCCTTCCCTTTGGGATAAAATCCTCACCAAGGGTTTTTATGACGGTGTTGGCACCTCTGGTGGCAAAGCTTCATGCCGAGGGAATTTTTGTCCCTCATTATCTCAACGATTGGCTCCTGCAGTCTTCAAGAAGGGACATGCTGGTTTTTCACATCAACAGGATTTTGGCTGTTCTTCAGGAGCACAGGAACCTTATCAATTGAGAAAAATCCTCTCTAGCCCCTACACAAGATCTAATTTTCGTAGAAGCTCAATTTCAGACACAGCTGGGATTAGTTTCACTTTACAAAAAAAAACTTGTCAAGCTTCATAGTCATATACTACAGCTTCTGAAACACGGATGACCAAAGATTGCAGATTGTCCCCAGGGCCAAGACGATTTAGCCCCAAAATTCCTCGTCCCTTGGGCAACGTTTCACCTGTACAAGTTCATGAGGTGACTTCTGAGCAATTGGTCTCCACCTCCACAAGTGTCAGGAAGCAGAAGCATGGCGCCTGCATTAACTGAGCGAGGACGCTCAACAGGACCTTACACACTCGCGCAGTTCTGGTCTATTTCGTTTTGTCCCCGGAAATACTACATCTCCCATGAGGCAATGGGAGTTTCTGTAGTTTTTGACGCGGCCTATCCGAGGCCCTTAAATATGGACGAAGCACGTCGATGGGCGTGCGTAATTCTGGATTGCTAGTTTGTTTCACTCGAGGTCTCCGGTAATGGTTCCCTACCCGTGGGAGATTTCGCTGTCAGCCCCGCTTTGTTGGCAGGTTGCGGAGGGCAGAGTAGAGGTGTTCGTTTATTTTCTCCCACGCAGGGATCTGTCTGTGTTCCGGAGGAGGCTCGGGGAGAATCCCAGTGCATCGCAACACCGGAGGTGAGCTCGAAGTTACGAGCGGCGGCTTCGGAGTGCAGCCGTACTTGAACTGAGCCAAAGCCTGGATCATCCAAGTTGGATGCTGTGAGGTAACCGCATCCATTTTTCTTTGTCCGTGTCAAGTATTCAGGAGGCAAAGGACTATTCATAAGTGGCTTCCTTATCTGCGAGCTAGGTTATGTGGTAATAACTTGGATTGGGGAGACACTTTCCTTTTTGTTTTTTGCTCATTAAAGAACTTGACATTTCAGTACTTTTCTCATTGCTTGTTTGTGCTTATACGGAAAAGGAAGTGACATTGGAGTTGGTTGTGTTCAAGAAGTCAGATTCACAACCGTTGCAACTCCTATCTAAAGACTACGCCTTTTTTGTTGTTTATTCATTTTTTTGACCTTGAAGGCTTCTGCATATTTTTGGTTTCCATTTCACCATTTTATTTTGGGGTATGTATGATAAGAGGCCTGAGCAAAAGATCTCAATTGTTTGTGGTTATAACATGTGAGGAGGCTAATGATTTTTCTGCTTTCTGGTTTGAAGGATAGAGAACATAGCTTTTGAGGAACAGGCGCTAACTGTATGGAAGAAGTGAGAGAATACAGTATTCTTGTTGGAGGTATGTGTTTTTCTCTTATTAGTGAGACTTATGGAGAGTAGTCTTATTCCATGTGGTTAACCATTTCCTTCTCTTCTTTCAGGTCTCTTTCCTTCTTCCCAGCTGTTTCCTTCCTATCCCTTCCCTCGCTTGATCACCCTAACATTCTGTGTTTAATATCTGAATTGGGGGTATCAAGAGGTGGACCAAATTGAGCATCGTTCGGATCCTGAGGAGTTCTTCCTTCCATCCTTGCCAGGTGGAAGTTGTGACAGAATTATGCACCCACAAATGTAACTCCTCCTGGTCTGTTTGATTCAATTATGGCCACCATGAATAATGTCCTTCAGGCATTAGAAGTGGTTCAACAGGAATTAGTCAATTCCAGGGCAGAAACTGCGGCACTTAAGGATAATGTAGAAAAAATGCAGAGGAACCCATTTGATGCTGCGGCTTCTCAAATACAGGTTCATGTACCCCCGCAGATTCCTTTGGCTTCCCCAGAAAGGTTTTCAGGTGATCCGCATAGGGTACAGGTGTTTTTAACTCAGATCCTGTTACATTTTTCATGTAAACCCACTGCTTTCCCTAACAATCATTCACGTGTAGCGTTTTTCATTTCCTATCTAGCTGGAGATGCGGCCAATTGGGCTGCTCCACTGGTTAAAAACAATGATCCGGTCTTATCAGATTGGAGTGCCTTCCGGTCTGAATTCGAACGCATGTTCGATAGGAGGGCTACCACATTTAGTGCAGACAGGGAATTGTTAGACTTGAGACAAGGCAAGAAATACCTTATCACTTATATGACTTCATTTAATAGGTTAGTTGCCGAGGCAGCCTGGCCGGAGGAAAAGAGGATGTCCTTGTACTATCAAGGACTGAGAGATGACATGAAAGACATCCTGGCCCAAACCACAGCCAACAAATTGTATGGATCTAATGAATTTGACATTGAGACTTGATCATAGATTGACCGAGAGGGCTGGAGAGGAAAGGAAGGGCGAGAGGGCGGGGGGTCAGTACGACAGAACTTACCGCAAGCCTGTAGGGAATAGTGAGACTACTACGGAGCCCATGGAGGTAGGAGCCGTAAGGGCTCCTCTCACTAAGGAAGATAGGGAGTCACGTAGACTCAAAGGCCTATGCATGTATTGTGGTATTAAAGGACATTACATTCGAGATTGTCCCAAGAAACCCAAAAAGCCATTCTCGAAGTATATGAATCAGAACATAGCTGTGTCTGTCCTTCTGTCCTATAGCAGCCTACCTTCTGTACCAGACCTTGAATCAGAATGGAAGGTTCCTTCTTTATCATCCCATCCCCGGGAAGAAACAGAGTCACACATACTAGTTACGGTAGAGATGCAGGTGGAAGATATTCAGCAACAAATAGAAGCCATGATTGATTCAGGGGCCACTGGGAATTTTATAGATGCGGGATTGGTACAGCAATTGTCTCTCCCCAAGGTCACAAGAGCCTTTCCTGAAAAGATCTTAGCGGTGGATGGTGAACCCTTAAAGTCAGGTCCCATAACCGAACAAACCAAACCGGTCACCTTAACTATAAAGGATGGAATGCACAGACATGTAGAAACCATTACATTTAATATCATAGAAGCCCCACAGTACGAAATTATTTTGGGTATGCCTTGGCTTAGACTACATAACCCCTTCATTGATTGGAAAAATAAAACCATGCAATTCCTTTCTGAAGACTGTTAGTTCTCTTGTATACAGGATTCCCCAGTACAGTCATTAGCAGTAGTACAACAGTTTTTGATAGCAACTGCAGCAGAGAAAGAAACATTGTTACCCAGTTGTTATGCAGAATACAGTGATGTTTTCAACAAGATCCAAGCAGAGACCTTGCCCCCTCATAGGGAGTATGATTGCCAAATAGATCTGGTTCCCAGTGCTACTCCACCGTCTTGTAGAGTTTACTTTTTGTCGGAGCCCGAAACACGACATTTGAAAGAGTATCTAGACCACTACACCTCCATAGGATTTATAAGACCTTCCCGTTCTCCTGCTGCTTCACCACTTTTCTTTATTTCTAAGGCTAATGGAGAGTTGCGTACCTGCATAGACTTTCGCATGTTAAACAAAAACACTATCCAAAACAGGTACCCTCTTCCTTTAATCTCAGTTCTTTTGGATCAAGTCAAAGAAGCAAAAATATACACAAAACTGGATCTAAGGGGAGCATATCATCTGGTACGAATGAGAGCTGGGGATGAATGGAAGACTGCGTTCAAAACAAGATATGGATTATTTGAGTGTGCAGTTATGCCGTTCGTGTCGTGCAACGCCCCAGCGGCTTTCCAATAATTTTTGAATGAGGTTTTGATGGAGTATTTGGATAAGTTCGTAGTCGTGTATATAGACGACATCCTGATATACTCAGTGAATGAGGAAGAGCACAAGACACATGTGGTGTTAGTTTTGAAGAAATGAAGACAACACCATCTGTTCTGCAAGTTAAGCAAGTGTGAGTTTCACGTGTCTGAAGTGGAATTCTTGGGGGTCATGTTATGCCCCTCTGGGTTTTGTATGGCAGAAAGAAAGGTACAAGCTGTGCAAGACTGGCCTGAACCACACAGTGTGAAAAATGTGCAATGCTTTTTGGGTTTTGCTAATTACTATCGGAGATTTATTCACCATTTCTTTCAGGTAGTAGCACCAATCACTAGATTGTTAAGGAAAGGGGTCCCTTTCATCTGGTCTGTTGAAGCCACAGAAGGCTTCCTTTTTTAAAGAAGGCATTCACTTCAGCACCTGTATTGAGTCATGCTAATCCTGAAGCCCCTTTCATAGTGGAGGCGGATGCATCCAATGTGGCGGTTGGAGCAATACTGTCACAAAGAAACAAAAGTACAGGTCAACTTCATCCAATAGCCTATCTGTCTAAAAAACTCAATCCCGCAGAAATGAACTATACTATAGCAGAGAAAGAACTATTGGCTATCAAATGAGCATTCAGGAATGGATACAACACTTGTGGGGGGCTCGACACACGGTCACAGTATTCACGGACAGTAGGAACCTCCAATTTAGGAAAAGTGCAAGACAATTGACCCAAAGACAAATGCGATGGATGTTGTTTTCTGCTGATTTTGATTTTGTTGTCACATATCGACCAGGCACTGAGAATAGAAAGGTGGATGCTTTGTCTAGACAATCTGTGGGTAATGATTTGCAAGAAGCAACCATGGAAAAAAATCATCCAACCCTCCAAGGTTCTGTGTGTAATCACCATAGATACTTTCCTGGATGCAGTAAAAAAGGCTAAACCATCTTCCATGTGGGATTTGTGGGTTAATCAAGGTAACCACCGTAGTATCAAACGAGGAGTGCCTTTTTATAAAAAACAACTATTCTTACCCACTAAGGAAACGCAGCTAGAGGCCTTTGGGTGGTGTCGTGAATCAAAGATGGCAGGGCATCCTGGATACATCAAGACATTGGGACTTATTCAGCGTTACTTTTGATGGGAATCCATGGGGGCAGATGTGCAACAATGGATCACAAATTGTGGTGTGTGTGATAGAGCTAAGGTTAGTACTTCTAAACCCACAGGACAATTGATACCTTTGCCCACCCCAGAATAGCCATGGAAGAGCATAAGTCTTGACTTCATTACCGGATTACCAAAGAATCAGGGTCATACAGCCATTGTGGTGGTAGTCGACAGTCTTACGAAAATGGGACATTTTATTCCATATACTACTCTACCCATGGCAGGGAAAACAGCACAGCTATTGTTGAACAATGTGGTTCGTTTACATGGATTACCAGAAGTGATAATTTCGGACAGAGGTCCCCAATTCACAGCACGGTTTTGGCAAACTTGGTGCAAAACATTACAAATCTCTTCAGCTCTGTCCACGAGCTTCCATCCGCCAACGGATGGGCAAACAGAAAGGCTCAATCAAACCCTCAAGAAATATCTAAGATGTTATGCAGACGATGCCGAGGACTCTTGGGTGTCTTTGTTATGGATGGCTGAATTAGCCTACAACAACGCGGTGCATAGTGCTATAGGTGTGTCTCCATTCTTTGCTACCTATGGGTTTCATCCAAGAATTCTTCCTGTCACTCTCCCAGTGACACAAGTAACAGTGCCATCGGTGAGAGCACATGTTCAAAACATTAAAAACATCCATAAAAAGATACAAGTCCACCTAAAGCACGCCAAAGCACAATACAAAAAGTGGACAGATAAACATCTTAAGGAAGGACCTACGTTTCAAATTGGTGACACAGTGTGGTTATCCACGAAAAACATACGTTTTAAATTACGTACTGTTTTCCACCCTAAGTACATTGGTCCTTACTCGGTGATCAAACAAATAAACCCTGTGGTGTACAAGTTAAGACTGCCTATCAATATGAGGATCCACCCTTCCTTTCACTGTAGTCTGTTGAAACCCGCAGGAAAATGCAGATGTAAAGCGGTTCCGCCAGTAATGAAGGATGGTCAGGTGGAATATGAAGTGAAGAGCCTCAAAGACTCCACGTATCGTAAAGGTCTCCTGTGGTATTTGGTGTCTTGGAAGGGTTACACCTCAGAGGATGATTCGTGGGAACCGTGTACCAATATCCATGCTCCGAAACTTGTATGGGCCTTCCATGTGCGACATCCGTCTAAACCAGGATCTAGGAGGCACCTGGGAGGGGGCTGTACTGTCAGGAAGCAGAAGCATGGCGCCTGCATTAACTAAGCGAGGCCGCTCAACAGGACCATACACACTCGCGCAGTTCTGGTCTATTTCGTTTTGTCCCCGGAAATACTACATCTCCCATGAGGCAATGGGAGTTTCTGTAGTTTTTGAAGCGGCCTATCCGAGACCCTTAAATATGGACGAAGCACGTCGGTGGGCGTGCGTAATTCTGGATTGCTAGTTTGTTTCCCTTGAGGTCTCCGGTAATGGTTCCCTACCCGTGGGAGATTTCGCTGTCAGCCCCGCTTTGTTGGCAGGTTGCGGAGGGCTGAGTAGAGGTGTTCGTTTCTTTTCTCCCGCACAGGGATCCGTCTGTGTTCCGGAGGAGGCTCGGGGAGAATCCCAGTGCATTGCAACACCGGAGGTAAGCTCGAAGTTTCGAGCGGCAGCTTCGGAGTGCAGCCGTACTTGAACTGAGCCAAAGGCTGGATTATCCAAGTTAGATGCTGTGAGGTAACCGCATCCGTTTTTCTTTGTCCGTGTCAAGTATTCAGGAGGCAAAGGACTATTCATAAGTGGCTTCCTTATCTGCGAGCTAGGTTATGTGGGAATAACTTGGATTGGGGAGAGACTTTCCTTTTCGTTTTTTGCTCATTAACGAACTTGATATTTAAGTACTTTTCTCATTGCTTGTTTGTGCTGATACGGAAAAGGAAGTGACATTGGAGTGGGTGTGTTCAAGAAGTCAGATTCACAACCGTTGCAACTCCTATCTAAAGACTACGCCTTTTTTGTTGTTTATTCATTTTTTTGACCCTGAAGGCTTCTGCATATTTTTGGTTTCCATTTCACCATTTTATTTTGGGGTATGTATGATAAGAGGCCTGAGCAAAAGAACTCAATTGTTTGTGGTTATAACATGTGAGGAGGCTCATGATTTTTATGCTTTCTTGTTTGAAGGATAGAGAACATAGCTTTTGAGGAACAGGCACTAACTGTATGGAAGAAGTGAGAGAATACAGTATTCTTGTTGGAGGTATGTGGTTTTCTCTTATTAGTGAGACTTATGGAGAGTAGTCTTATTCCATGTGGTTAACCATTTCCTTCTCTTCTTTCAGGTCTCTTTCCTTCTTCCCAGCTGTTCCCTTCCTATCCCTTCCCTCGCTTGATCACCCTAACATTCTGTGTTTAATATCTGAATTGGGGGTGTCAAGAGGTGGACCAAATTGAGCATCGTTCGGATCCTGAGGAGTTCTTTCTTCCATCCTTGCCAGGTGGAAGTTGTGACAACAAGATCTGTCTCTCAGAAACAAATAGACACAACAAATGAGGGAAGACATCAGATTGTGAGTGTGGTGGGATCATCTCTTGAAAGGAATTGCGTTGGCTCCCCCTGTCCCAGTGGTAATTACTACAGATGGCAGCCTGTCGGGTTGAGGGCCTGGCTGGGGAGTCAATAAAGTCATCGTTTTTGGTCTCAAAGAGAGGCTCAGAACTCATCCAGCTGGAGAGAACAAAGCAGTGATACATCCCACCCAGTCGGGCACCGGTACTGGGTTCAGCACAGAACTAGCCCTTCTTGGAGTCACTGAATTTTTCAGAGACAACCTCGACATAGGGCAGAAGGCGGTGGTCATCTTATAAGATCTTTCTGCCACCTTAGACACTGTATTGCACAAGATCCTGCTACATAGGTTGGAACAGGCGGTTATCAAAGGTCGCGTCCTGAAATGGCCCGCTCCTATCGAGCTGATAGACAACAGGCGGTCTTCCAGTCCCCCTTTACCTCCCTGTCTAGGGCCATTGGCTCGTCACTAAGCCCAACTCTTTTTAACATCTATTTCGCCCCTTTAGCTTCAGTTGCGCAAAGTGAGGGTATGAACATCGTCTCCTATGTGGACAATACTCAACTAATGCTCTGTTTCCATCAGCTCAATGACACTGTAATTGGAGACTTCCAGGGCTGTCGTGTGTCTATTGCTCAATGGATGCATAACAGCTGCTTGCAGCTCAACTCTGACAAAATGGAAATTTTTATGTTTGGGTCATCCTCCCCACTTGACACACAGCAGCTCTGGTCTTCTGACTTAGGGCTTGCTCCCACCCCCTCCACAGCTGTCAGGAATCTGGGGTTCATGATGGACACTCATCTTTCTTCAAACCACTGCAGCTGCTTGCGTTGGTCTGTTAAAATCCTTGAAAAAGCTCCTAAAATATCTGCCCCATGACACTTGCGAGGGGATTGTACATGTGCTTATCACCTCCTTGTTGGATTATGCCAACGTACTCTATCTAGGTGCCCCCAGAACCTGCTGCCTCATCTGCAGCATGTTAAAAATGCTGCAGCCAGGCTCCTGCGGAATATAACCTAGTGCCAGTCCATCAGATGAGCCCTCAAAGACCCACACTGGCTACTGATCAATTCTAGGATCACATTCAAGACACTCCTGATCACTCACAGAGCACTCCACCAGAAGGGTCATCCAAGACAAGCTTAAACACTACCTTCCCTTAAGGGCACTTCGCTGCTCAAATCACAACCTTTTGTGCATCCCCAGATTCTGGAAGGCCAGATATGAAGGCAGTTCTTTATTTGTTCTTACTCCAAGTCTCTGGAACACTCTCCCACCCCCCTTCACACCATATCCAGCAAAAGCCTGTTCAAGGCACCATTAAAAACAGCGCTGTTTGGTGAGCTGTAACCCTCTACTGCTTACTTGACCTACGCAAGCACCAGGGTGCTTCTTCTGAAGCGGCAGTTGCGCTCTATAAGTATCTCTTCATTCATTCATTCAATTGGACATTCATACATCAGATTGCTAACAAGGCAGTTATGGTTTGCATGGAAAATATGGTCACTAAAGCTTACATCAAAAAGCAGGGGGAACAAGATTTTGCACATTGAACAACATCACCCATGAAATTTTCAGTTGAGCTCAGGGCTCATTGGTCTCTTTCTTTCGGAGGTCCTTATCCAGGGGGTGTCTAGTGTGAAGGTGTACATCCTCAGCAGGGAGATTCCCTCATTAATGGACTGTTCTCTTGATCCAGACCTGTTATGTCTCCTCATTTGTCATTGGGGGGAGACTACTTTGAGATTTCTGTTTGCTTCTTCAGAAAATACCAAACTTAACCTGCTCGAAGGAGAGGGATGACCGAGCATGGGCAATAGATGGTCTGACTTGTCCTTGGCTTAAGGTCAATTATTCTGTCATAACATTCTGCATAGGAAGGGACCCCGATATCTGGCTCTATTAGTGAAACCATACAACCTGGAAGAAATTTGAGGTCTGCAGGGGCCTCACTATTTGCTATACCCTTGGTCAAGAAAGCATGGATGGGAGGAAGATCCATTAGTTTCCTTGCCTCCAAAATGTGGAACACTTTGCCTCTGGCCTTACAGCAGGAATGCTCAGAACGACTCTTTTGGAAAAGACTCAAAACCTGTTTTTTTAAACAGATCTAATTCCTGAGAAGTTGGCGCAGTTAGGCCTCTACAGCCAGAATAAGAATCCTTAGCCATCTCTTAAGCTTCGTATGTATTGCGGGGCAGGTACACAAGCATTTGAGGTCAGTGAGACCTGGCATGACGTAGTAAAGTTGCAGTTTCTAATGTTCAAGTGCAGTCACATGGTTAGCTGAGCCTTTCTTTAGTTTAGGAGGAAGACGATTAAAAAAAAGAAAGAAAACAGTAAAGAATATTAACTAATTAGAACAGAGAATCTATAGGCTCTTTCTCTTTGGCTAATCAGGTATATTATTTACTGAATGTGGTTAGAGGTTTTCAAGGAATCACTCGGACAAGAGTAGTGCATAACAGGTATTTTAGACGGTGTTTGTTTTGTATTCTTATGTGGCAGCTGTCATCATGGAGTGAAAGAAGTCTTCCAAGCAGAGGTACATTGATACCCTTTGTGAAAGGGAAAGAAATTGGTAGAAGCAGAAAATGACACTCCTGTTCAAATTCTGTTCTATGGAAGGAATTTAGTTGAGTGCCTTGCGGTCCAGAGATTCGGATCATCAGTCATAAAGTTAGTAGCGACCCGTCCCCAGCCAAAGTGGCAGGGCGGGCCAGGCCGGGGAGGGAGGGAGGAGGGTTCAGGGGACGGAGGGGGACACAAAAAAGAAAAGAAAACTTACATTCACAACTCCGCTGCCGTCTCCCACCACATCGTGCTCTGCCTGCTTCTGGGACAGGCTCCCAGAATGCATAGCGGCCAATCGTGACGCTGCACGAAAGCAGCGTTGGGATTGGCCAGAGCGCCGGCAACTTGCTCTCCCAGACAGACTGGGAGCCTGCGTTCTCCAGCCCCAGCAACGCAGCTGGGGCTGGAGAAAGCTTCACTGTGCATGAGGGTTTGGCCGGCCTGCCGGCCAAACCCTCATGCATAGTGAGGGGAGTGCACTACTACAGTGTCATTCCCCTGGACCTGCCCCCAAGACTCGTCAGAGTCCTGGGGGCATGTCCAGGGGATTAAAATAAAACTGGTTTAAAACCTGTTTTATTGTTGTTTTATTTGCTGGTGGTGGTGGGGGTCAGCGCTGCTCCCCTCTAATGGAGCCGCCGCCGCTGCATAAAGTGGTGGCTATGGCTTTAGCTGCTCAAAAACCTGACAAGAAGAGAGCCAAGAAGACATCATAGATTCATCTTCTTCACAATCATTATCTTCAGAGGAAACGGGTCCTTCAAATACGTCAAAATATGCTTCAATTATCTACCGGTAATTGCATTACTCGCTTAAATTCACAACAAATGAGTCTCCCTTGTCTCCCTTGAAACCAATCACGAGCCATCCTTCCAAATAAACACCCCTCCACTCAGTGAACTCCTCCTGTTCGTAAACAAGCTTACTACTAAAACCAGCTCAGTTGCTCTGTACTGGGAGGGCCTCTGAGTTACAGCAAGGTAGTAGGACTAGGAGTAATGAAATGACCAGTAAGTAATTGAAGCATTACCTCCACGTCCCCCCCTCGCTTGAATTCAGAACAAAAAGGATGTAGCAAGCAAGAAAAAAGAAATAGGACAACTAAGTTGCATGCTCAAACAATAGACTTTTATTTTCCATGAATAACCTCTCCCCTATTACGTCATAAAGGATAGAACTTTATAACGAAGAATATTGTCAATGGCTCCACTCTCTGCAGCACTATAATGCTGCACAAAGGTTGAAGGAGCAGCAGTGGGGCCGGCATGATTCGCGGGTGGTGGGACAGGTGCGGGCGCGCGGGGGATGTGGGGGGAGGATGCGCAATTTAAAAAAAATATATTTATTAAAGAACCACTTACCTTGCCGCGCCGAGTCCTGCATCTCTGCTCCTGCTCTCCGTGGGACTGAGGCACAGGAAGCACAGCCAGGCTCCCCTGACCAATCAAAACGCTGCAATGCAGCATAGTGATTGGTAAGCACCCAGGCTCCCCTGACCAATCACAACGCTGCAATTCCGCGTTGTGATTGGTTTTGAGCGTCCTGGTTCAATGCTCAACCAGGGAATGGGAGCCTGGGCTTGTTCTCCACACAAGCTGTAATGCAGCCTGCATGGAGAACAGGGAAAGTGTGCATGACTGGTTTGGGCGGCCCGAAAGGGCCGACTAAACATTCATTGCGCACTTTGGAGTGGGCAAACCACTCCTCCTCTGCACTGCTCCATGAGCAGAGCAGAGCAGCCCCGCCCACCTGCACGCCCACAAAGGAAACATAAAATGATAATAACTGAAAGTTATTATCATCTTATATTTCCTTTCCTTTACGCTGTTCAAAAGCAGTGGCGTGACGCTCCTCCGCCATATCAGAGGAGCCGCCCCTGAGGAGCAACCCATGTAGCTGCTCCACATATCTCTGAGTTTGAAGCACCCTGTAATTCTGTCATTGTACAACACATGTTATGAGTAGACCTATTGTGTAACCCAGGAGGTGGAACTTTACCCATTACTCCATAAACCATAGAAAATAAACCTTATCCATCTATCAGTGTAGAAGTCACTGATTTTTCACCTTTTCTAGCAGGCCCAAATGTAACAAACAAAGCCTTTTCTTAGAGAAGAACAAAAGAATGAGGAAGTGGACAAGGAGGTAATGGTAGAGCAACATGGATACCCTCACGGGTGATAAGCAGTGCTCTACAAATTGTTGATTTATTGAAATCGTTGATTCACATATCATGTTGGAACTTGAATCGAGCTGGCCAATTACAAAATCAGAAAAGGTTGAGAAAGCTTAAGAATCAATGTTGTTCTTTAAACAAGATCATGGAAAACGTTGTTCATAATCATTAGAGGGCTAAATGCATCCTTATTGGAATAAGAGATCGTAAAAGCAAAGGAAATACAATAAGCCTTGGCAAAGCCAATTGGTCTGTTTGTTAACTAAAATTGATACATTTGTGTGGATGTGTGGTATTGTGAATGGATGAATTGGTGTCAGGTTATGGGTGCATGAAATGATGCATGGCTTCAGGATAATGAGCCTTTGCACGGATGGAGTATATTCTCCCACAATATTGCTTATTAAATATTGTGCTACAAAAATATCAACTGCCAAAAATTTGTGAAGGTAAATTTATATTGGTAATTATAGATTGGTTATTCTTAACTTCTTTTCTTTTTTTCAAATTCTTTCTTCTTTTTGCACAAAAAAAGAAAGATAGATATTCGTAAGGCCGGGATCAATAGCCTTCATCTACCACAATCAACCCTTCATGCTGTGAATGAATTACATCCATTGAAGTTTGGACCAGATCTTAACCACTTTTATAGCTCGTCTGGGTCCATGTGCCTTAGCTATTGCCATTTCACACTTGTACGTTTGTCGGAGTAATGACCAAAATTCAGCAACTTTAGGTGGTATTACATCCACCCATACCCTTGCGATGCATAAGCGCGCGCTAGCTGTGATGATTGATGTCAGAGATTTAAGACTATGATTGTCCCAACTCTAAGCCAATTAATATCTCTTTGTTATTTAGGCTAAAGTTCAGGCCCATCTGTGTAGATAACAATCGGAATATACTATCCCAGAATTCCTTTAGGGCTGGGCATTCGATAAACATATGTACAATGCCTGCTGCATAGAGGTTACATTTTGGGCAATATACACTTGATGAATTCATAGAGATGTCCATTTGGAAATACGTTCTGGTGTGTAATAAAGCATATATACCATTTTAAATTGTTGCATTTTGAGATTCACAGATAATATTGCCTGATCAAGTATTTCCTGTCCCTCTTGTATTTCTGATCCTGTTATTGTAGTTGCTAATCGTTGGCTCCATTTTGCCGCTATCTGCGCGCTATCATCTTCACTATGCGACATAAGCTCCGGATAAAATGTACCTATGCCGCATTTTGAAGATTGATAGAGTAATGTATAAACTACAGAGGTCTCCTGGTCGTTGTTAAATTCGCATTTGCGGATGAGATAGTCCCTGACCTGGAGATATTTTAAAAATGATCTTTGCGGCAGACCAAATGTTTCCTGTAATGCAGCAAAGGATCGTTCTCCCTGACTATCATATAAATGGCCCAGATTTTGTAGTCCCCTATCTCCCTAGGCTTGCCCCACATTGTCATGAAATATATTGGGGAAGAGTGGATTACCCCATAATGTAGTAAGCGCATGTATAGTTGGCAGAGAGAACTTAGTACATATTTCACGCCAAACTTGAACCACATTCCGAATCACCTTAAATCTTACCCTTTTGAAATAATTAGGGTCTGTAAGCTTATGCATTGCATATCTGATATGTGGTCCTAATGCAAATTAAAAGCCAACTGTGCACTTCCTCAAATTATCCCCATTCAATAAGTCCCGAATTCGGCCGATGAATGCAGCCCCAAAAAATAATTTGAAATCCAGCAGTTTGAGTCCTCCCTGCTCATATGGCAATTTCAGATACCTAATAGCCCATCTGGCTTTCCTATAACACCATAAAAAACTCCCTATAGCCCCTTCAAGCCGCCTAAAAAACACATCTGGTACCCGCAACGGTATAGAATGAAAAAGATAAAGAAACTTAGGTAGAATATTCATATTTATAATATTACATCTACCCCATATACTCAGAGGAAGTCGGTGCCATTGCCGTAGCTTGGCGCTGACTAACTTTAGTAACGGCTCGTAATTGAGGGCGAGTATGCTTTCCACTTTACTACTTAACCGAACCCTCAAGTAGGTGGCAGTATCAGTAACTCCCATAACTGGCGTAGATGGAGTAGGCGTTTCATAGTTCAGGCTTGTTTGTGTTTTCAGTAGGTTTAACTTGTGTCCGGAGAACACCCCAAATGCTTCTGCTTCCTTAGAGATACAGTTCATAGCGGTACATGGGTTGGTGGCGTATACAGCGATATCATCTGCATATGCAGTTATTTTGAACTCGACCCCATGTAGCATTAATGGCTGTATATCCTGGTTCAGCAGCAGATGTTTAATATAGGGTTCAATATAGAGAGCGAACAATAACTGGGATAGCGGACATCCCTGTCGCGTCCTCCTAAATATAGAAAATAAAGAGGAAACTTTACCACCCAATACAATTTTGGCCCTTGGCTCAGTATATAATTTCTGCACTAGTACTATATACTGGTCACCAATGCCAAAGGCTCCCATGATCACCCAGAGTGCCTCCCAGGTGACTCTATTGAAGGTCTTCTCTGCGTCTAGCATTATCATTCCCATTCGTTCTTGTATTTTACCAGCAACATCAAAGGCAGAGATGGCAGTATTAATATGCGCCGTCGTGTCTCTTCCAAGCACAAACCCATGTTGTTATTTAGAGACTAACTCATGCATGAAAGGGGCCTGACGCAAACCTAACATTTTTGAGAATATGTTTGCGTCTGCGTTTATCAAGGATATTGGACGGTAGGACCCTCTATCTTCCGGTGGCTTACCCTTCTTAAGAAAAACAGCTATATTCATCACTCCCCATGATGCTGGAGCTTCTCCACCACTGTATATGTGTTTTATCAGTTCTAGAAATTCAGCGGCTAGAATATCTATGAATAATTTCTACAATTCCAGGGGGATAGTATCGTTCCCAGCGGCTTTCCCTGATGCTAGATTTCTCAATGCCGCCTCCACTTCTCCTATCTCCACCTTTGCAGCTAGTACCTTCTTTTCTATGTAATTTGAACATATATAATGTCAAGGTACATAGACGTGGAATTAAGAATAGTAAGTCTTTGCAGTATATACTTACCTCCAGAATACTGTGGGTAGCCGATGTTCTGGCTATGCTATTTTTAGGTTTAAATCTTTTTATTGTTTTGAAAGAGAAGAAGGACAAAACAAAATGCATCAGGCAATGATGCCCAATTCATGGCCATAGGCAATTAAAACGCTACATAGTGCATTCCGAACAGTCAAGAAAGAACAACCCAACCTCCCCCCTCCCCCTTGTCCTGCCCTCCCCCCTCTCCCCCTCCCTCCCCTTGCCCCTGTTGTTACCAAGGAAGTATCTGAGGCCGACAGCAAGCAAATTAGTGGCCCTGGGGCTGGGTGGAATCCTGCGATAGTGGGGTAAGTCGCAAGAGGCGCATGAACCTAGGAGGGAACCATGAAAGGGTGCCACAAATCCGGAAAAGAGGCTCTGTCACCCTGGAGAGAAAAGGAGATGCGCTCCATACCCAACAGGTACCATAACCTGTGCAGCCACCCCTGTATCGAAGGTGCCCGATCCGAGCCCCATGTTGACAGTATATTCTGTAGAGCCGCCAACAGGGTGATACCCATCTGCTTCCCTTTGCGTGATTTGAGGGGAAATGTAAGTCTATCAGAGACGCCTAAGATAGTGTATTCCGGAAATTGTAGGATAGTAGTATCGAAGTGGATGTCTATTTCATCCAGGACCTGTGTCCAGTAAGACTTAAGAACGGGACATTCTCACAGTATGTGCAGCAAGGTGCCGACATCTCCACATCCCCTCCAACAGCTCAGGGAGCGACTGGGATCGCTCTTGTGCAGCCTATGAGGGGTGAGGTACCAGTATGTCGCTATCTTGGTAGCAGACTCTACGCTGGAAATGTTGAGAGCTGAGTGTCTGAACCTATAATGGATGCCGCTCCATTCTTTCTGGGTCAATGTCCACCCCAGCTCTGCCTCCCACCTTTTCTGTCCTGCGGACTTGATCTCTTGTTCGGGGGGGGCGTAAGATGTGATAGAGTTCTGTGATGAGTCGTTTGATGGATTGCTTGGATAATAACCATCATTCGTAGGGGGTAAGCCTTCTCTCGGCTCCTTGATGCTCCTGGGGTTGAATCACCCAATGCCGTATCTGTTGGTAATGATACCACTCAGTTTCGGGCATAGCAAAATCAGCTCTAAAGTCTTCAGAAGACACGGGTCCCTTCTCATTAAAAAAGAGTCCTATCATTATGAGTTGATGCGAGGCAAAGATGGCGGTCGCTTGAGACCGTAGGTGCGCACAGAGTGCTGAGAGCTGCAGATGTCGGGAGTGCTGCCCTAATCTTCGTAAGCGGGATTATGAGTGCTGTACTTTGCTGCCTAGAAATACATTGCACCCAAAAGACTGGCAGAAATAAACTACGACTTCTAGGGACGGTAATTGGGCTCTCCGTTTTACGCTATATCACCAGGACTGTGGTAGGGAATTCTGAAGCTCGCCAAAAAGGCCCCTACCTGCAGACGGTGTCGGGGAAGAAGCGGATTTCGTGGAGACGATCGGGTCTGCTGGGGGTGCCGAGATGGGTCCCAAGGCTGCATCGGGGGCCAAGGCTTAGGCGGCTAAACAGACGCCCTGGATTGAGTCAGGGGATGCGGCCACAGAAGCTCCAGCGGGCACACTGGAATCTCCAGCCCAAACTCCGCGGCGAGGAGGACGTCGCGGGACGCTGGCTGACCCGGACCTGGAAAAGAAAGGAAGAGGCGGGACAACACAGAGAGGACGCCCGGCCGGTCCTACGATTGTGGATCTACTGAGAGGTCCTGCCGGGAGACTAGTTCTGGGTTGTGAAGGGAAGCTCCGGGGAAAGGTTTGTCCCGACGTTAGTCCGGATACAGCGGCGAGCACATTACACGGAGTGCTTGCTGGTAGAGACCCACCCCCGCAGGAACTCCAGCAGGAGCTGCCAGAACTGAGAGAGAAAGCTCAGGAAACACAGAGGGAACTGAGCGAGGCGGAGAACGGATTTGACATCGGGACAGCTAATAATGAAGGTAGGCCTGGGGGCACCTCACTTCAACCTTTGATCTTGAACCACGCAGGGGGAGCCCAAAAACCACTGATCTTGATTCCAACAGGGCGATCAGTTGGGGCAGGGGCAGCTAACTTAGAAAAGGTAGGAAATGCAGGAAATATAGGATATACAGTTGCAGATGGAAGGGACTCTGGGGTACAAGCAGATAATCACCATACCTTGAGTATGCAACCCCAGGAGCAACTATCTAATGCCGATCTCAACCCAACTCTGTCAATCGTACACTAGAAGCTAATGCCAGTAGCAACATTGTCTATGAATGCCAAACAGAGCTTGACATGGAATCTAGCAACATTTTTTTTTCTGTGTCTGATGGCGATGAGTGGACAGAGGAGTCATCAGCTGACATTACAGACCTAAGCTACAGTGATGAGGAAGAGGCAGGTGGTCCCAAATGTAAAACTGTTCAGAGGAAAAAGAAAAAGATGCACGGTGGAAAGGAGTTGGCTTGGGATTATACCCCGACGAATCAACTCTCTAATCCTATGCTCATTTCCCAATCTGTTTTTAATCCACCCGAGTCAACCCCTCCAACTCTAGAGACTATCTTTCAGGCTATCTCCATGCACCGCGATGAAACTCGCCAAGACAGTCGCAAGGCTCAGCTTGCCATGCGTAAGATGCAAGGGGTTGTCCGAAAATTAACAAAAACCTGCAGTTCATTTGGGGAACGCCTAACCTACCTCGAGTCTAGGATAGTCACCACGGAAACTGATGTTGCCTCAACCCACGTGGTGGTGGGATCCCATGAGGCACAGCTAGTGGATGTCAGATGGAAGCTGGAGGTGTTTGAGAATCGCCAGCAGAGGAACAATTTGCGGGTCCTCGGGGTTCCCGAGGGGATTGAGGGGGCTGATATACGCTTATTTGTGGTTGATTTGTTCCGAGACTCTTTGCCGGAACTAACTGGCTGGAACTGGGCTCTAGAGATCCAACGTGCTCATCGGGTCCCCTTTGTCCAGAAATTTCCTGTAAGGGCAGGAGCTCTTCCCCGTGCCATCCTGGTCTATTTCGGCAATTTTTTGTTACGTCAGGCCGTGTTTGAAAAAGCTCGGCCCAACGCTAAAAGGTCTAGAAATGAGATTTCTTATTTTGTTCGCCCAGATTTCTGCCACTCCACTGTTGAAAGGCGGTGGCGATTGCGGCAGCTTATCAAACCATTCCAGGACAAAAAGGCTCAAGCCTTTTTAAATAATCCAGCTCGTCTAAAAGTGATTTTTGAGGGGCAAACAACGTTTTTTATGCCTACGTGGAGGCTAACCATCTTCTCCACCCTAGTCAATCTGGCTTTAGAGCCAATTTCAGTACGGAGACTGCCCTTCTAGAAGTTGCAGAAACCATTAAAATTACTTTGGATAGGGGGGGCAGAGCGGCCTTGGTGCTGTTGGATCTCTCTGCGGCCTTCGATACCGTGCCCCACAGTGGACTTGTACGCAGGCTTCAAGAGGGGGGGATTGGAGGCACAGTGCTAAGATGGTTTAACTCTTTTCTGAATGACCGCCAGCAAACCATCTGGTCTCCGCCTTTCGCGGCATCTATTCCCCCTATGAATGTGGGAGTCCCTCAGGGCTCAATTCTCAGCCCCACATTATTCAATGTTTATCTGGCACCTTTGGCTCTGGCTCGCTGAGAGTTACGGGGCAAAGATAGTGTCATATGCTGATGACACACAACTACTGTTTACCTGCGAGAAGAGCTCGGAATTCAACAGTAATGAAATCAATTTTTGCCTATCAGAGGTTTTCCACTGACTCCGGAAACATCAACTGAAGTGCAATACTGAAAAATCTGAGATGATGTTCTTCGGCTCTCGGTCCTATGATTTATGGCACCACTGGTGGCCGCAAGACATGTACCCTCCCACCTCAGCTGTTCAGATTGTAAAAAATCTTGGCGTCAAGTTTGACGACTCTCTCTCAATGAAGGCCCAGATTCAATCAGTGGCTGGGACCTGCTTTGGGATACTGAGGATGTTGAGAAACTTTCTCCCGCTATTACCGGTTTCTCACAGGAAGACGATAGTCCAAGCTCTGGTGGTGTCGAGACTGGATTACGCCAATGCCTTGTATCTCGGCCTCCCTGAATTTTTACTCAGCCGCCTTCAGGTGGTTCAGAATGTGGCGGCCAGAGTTACTCTTTTGGCAGGACCGAGAACTCACTCTACTCCCCTCCTGGCCTCACTGCATTGGCTACCCATTAGGAAACGGATCGCCTTTAAATCATTGGTATTGGTTTTTAAGGCCTTCCACAAAATAGGTGCCCCATATCTTGGGGATAGAATGCAGCACTACAGTCCATGCCGTACTCTGAGGTCATCCGCCAAGTCACTGATCATCACACCCAGAATTCGGCTTTCTCGGAAAGGAGGTAGATCCTTTCAAGTGGTGGCTTCTCGCCTCTGGTACAGCTTGCCCCTCGCGCTGAGGCAATCCCAGGATCTCCTCACATTCAGAAGGAAACTTAAAACTTGGCTTTTCCAACAGCAGTCCTAGGCCGAGGTACTTGAGCTCAGCACTGCGGGTCGTTTTTTTTTTGTTTGTTTTTTTGTCAGCGCCGGGACACTCCTGGGAGTAGCCGTGCGCTTAATAAATACCTGCTAACATAACAACATAACAGAAATAAAGGCTAAGGAATACCTGGACGGGCTACCCAATTAGAGATGAGCTAACAAACAAAATGGAAATGTAACTCGCAATTGTAATATCTCTTTGGGAGTACTATGGTGAGGTATCAATGAGTTGGGAACTCTGGCTGTTGGAAGCAGCGTTTAGTTAAGGTCTTTAGAATTAGGGCTCTCGCACTCAGTATGTGTAGCACATCCATCACGATCAGACTCAAGATTGAGTCTGCATGCCTCATTTGGGGAGGGGGGAGTTGGGGGAGGGGTGGGAAGCAAAGTGGGGGGAGGGAGGGGGAAGGAGAGGGGAAGGTGGAGGGTTAAATACGGGGCGGAAAAAGCACATCCAGAAATTGTAATAAAATAAGGGGACAACCAAGAGGGATAAATCAGTGGTACAAGGAGAGGCAAGTATCTAATAATGGAAAGAGGTTGAGAAGGCTTCAGGGAGGAAGTCAGGACCGTGAGCTTAATCTAAGATGGGGAAGATAACTATTTGCTCATGGAATATCGCGGGGTTGAACGACAGGGCTAAGAGGATAAGATATGCCGAACTCGTTAGACTAAACCCCACTGATATAATATGTCTACAGGAGACACACATTCCGTGGGGGAAAAGGGAAGTATTGAGAATTGCAGGATATAATCTGTTGGCGTGTACTACCCAGACATCTAACATACGGAGTGTGGCTATTTTAGCAAAGACTACCATGGGAATGGCCAAACGGAAATTAGTGGATGCGTTGGGTAGATGGGCAATTATTGAATTGGTCATGGGCGGTACGGTGTGTGCAATATATGGCTCTAACCAGGATGATCCTCAGATATTCGAGGATTTAGAAGTAGAACTTGCCACTTGGCCAACCCCTCTAATTCTTTGTGGGGACCTGAATATTTCTCTGGACCATGGGTCAGGGGTGTATATGGGTCGAAAGCCCAGGGTCTATAGGGCATTTAATTCTTTAAAAACTAGTCATGGCCTGGTAGATATCTGGGCTACAAAGAACTTTGACAATCCCGGATACACGTATTTTTCCTGCCCACATAAAAAATACGTTAGGATTGATTATTTCTTTTGTACAAGTGATCTTGTTGAGCAAGCCGGGATTAAGAAACTCCCCAAAATAATCTCTGACCATAACCTTTTGATTTTAGAACTTGAAATAGCCAGTTTTAAAAGGCCACGGAGTAGATGGACTTTTGACAGGAAACTTCTCGTGAATAGCGCATATATTACACATATGAAAAAATGGGCACAGGAATTTTTGATATAAATAGGTTTAGTGCTAGCAGGGGGTCGTGTGGGACTCATTCAAGGCGGCTCTTCGAGGCGAGACTATTTCTTTTGTTATTAGGTCAAAAAAGCAGCAGGAATTAAAGAACCAACAATTGATGCAAGATCTAGCTAGGGCTGAAGAAGAGCATACCTCGCTGATAGCAGAGGGACTGGAGGGAGATCTAACCCAGTATCGAAAAATTGTACTGAAAGCAGAGCTCACTAACTGGCTAAGTCAGAAATCAGCAGAGGAGTATCAAACGCACCGTAATAGTGTGTATGAAACTGGAGAACAAGTTGGCAGGAGGTTAGCGCTCCGTACTAGGCAGAAGGCAGCGTTAAATGCTATATCTTTGATTAAAATAGATGGGCGAGCCTATACCGATCCGGAGGACATAATCAGAGTGTTTCAAAATTATTACCAGGTCCTATATCAAGACGATATTAATAAAAGTCGAGAAGAGGTCTCTCAAGGTATGGCAGGGCTGTTTGCAGACAACATTATTGGGGATAGGATGGATAGGCTTACAAGAGAGGAATTGGAGGTAGAAATTACATTTGAAGAAGTTCAACAAGCATTGTCAGGGTTGGCGTCAGGAAAGGCGGCGGGCCCGGATCGTATACCTCTCGAGGTTTATAAAATCTTGGGATCAGCCATAATACCTTTGCTTTTAGATCTGTTTAGGGGTGTACAATATAGTGGAACCCCCCCCCCCGAGTCTTGGAAAGAGACCGCCATTGTAATTTTTCCTAAGAAAGGGAAACCGGTTGATAATCCATCTTCCTACCGGCCGATCTCCCTGATCAATTCGGACACAAAAATGTACTCAAAAATTTTGGCTAATCGGCTAGGGAGGGTCATAGAGCATCTGGTTTCCCCATGGCAGCATGGGTTTATCCTGGGCAAAGGAACAACGGACCATACCCATAGAGTTATTTCTCTTTTTGACATTATGTCCGGGGTGGGAGATCAGATGGCTAAGATCCTTCTCGACACAGAAAAAGCCTTTGATCGGGTGTCTTGGGAGTTTTTATGGCTGATATTGGAACAGAACGGTATTGGCCCTCAGTTTGTAAAAGCTATTAAGGCAATGTATTATCAGCCAATAGCCCGACTGCAACTATTGGGGGGGGAATCTGGCAGTATTCAAATATCAAGAGGTACTAGACAGGGCTGTCCCTGCTCCCCAATTCTATTTGCCTTATATATTAACCCCCTAGTTGAGAAGCTGCTACAGACCCGGCGGATTATACCAATAATTACGGGTGGGTTTGAGACAAAAGTATTGGCATACGCCGATGACATTGCGGTCTTAACCTCCAACCCTGCTGAGGCGATTGAAGAAATCGGCAAGATCGCTGAGGCATATGGTCGTTTCTCTGGCTATGCTCTGAATGCTGGGAAAACAATAGTATTATGCACGGATAACCTTGATTTTAATGACCCCAGGAGAGCAACTTCAGCAGTGTACCTCGGGGTCCGAATAAGTGCTAAGGTGGATGAAATCAGTAGAATTAATTTTGAACCTTTGATTAAAAATATAGGGAATGAATTAAGGAGGGTCAACGGGCTGCACTTGTCTATTATTGGGAGGGGGAATTACTTAAAAATGACCATATTACCGAAAATATTGTATTTGTTTCGTTCTATACCACTGGCCGTAGATGATAATTTATTGAGGGCACTGGAAACAATTTTTTCTAATTTCATATGGCAATATGGGAAGGTCAGGAGAGCACTGAAATATTTAGCACTGCCTCAGGACAGGGGAGGTCTTGCAGTCCCTAATATTATGCTGTATTATTGGGCAGCCCTTTTATATCAGATAACTACCCTGCTATCGGTGAATAATACCAAGGAACCAGTGCAGGGCCCAAAAATACCCACAATTTATGAGCTTTCGTTGGGGAAGGAAGCTTCTGGGCTGCTATTGAGGCAATTGGAACCCAGCTACTATAAGAAGGTACGGTTTAAAGTAATCTATGGCTCATGGAGAATTTGGAAGCAGGTCTCCAAGGTTATGGCAATCCCAAGAATCTCTAGATATACCCCTTTATGGCGATCACCACTGTTGCCATACTTGGCCAACGATGATATGGGGAAAAAGTGGGAAAAATATGGGGTAGGAACAATAGGGGATTTTTGTGGGGGAGAACAAGATGCTCAATACTTTAGGCTACAGCGGGTGTTTGGCGTTCTAGACAACCAATATTTTAAATTTGTCCAGATTAAGAATGTCCTCACAACATGGAAGCCTAAGATTAAATTGGATGAGATACCGCTCTTAGAAGCGGTAAACAGGGAAACGAGCAGAATTAGGGACTTTTATAAAATACTTCTTGATAAAAGCCCCGACGATTTGGAAAAAACTGAAGCATCTTGGAGTAATCGAAACTGGGCAACCCCGATGTGGATATTTACATGAGCCTCTCCCTAACTGCAAAAATTTTCTTAGCCTCGAATCTAAAAGCTCAAATTTATAAAACAATATTTAATCTTTACTTTACCCCTGCTAAACTTTATCAGTGGGGGAAGAGGGTTGATGACAAGTGTCCTAGATGTGGGTCTGGACCTGCCACTCTGATACATATGTTGTATGGTTGTGACAAACTGGCCTTACTTAAAAAAGGCCTGTTAGGCTTTTGGGAAGTATTGTTCGGTTTTAGACCAGAATTAACCCCGACCCTGCTGATTCTTGGATATGATAGTACTCTGGGTCTCAACATCGAACAAGAATATGGTCTGTTTCTGGGGGCAGCAGTATTTAGGTTATTATTGGCCACAAGATGGAAAGATACTGAGCCACCAACCTTTCATATGTGGCTTGCTAGGCTCCTCGAGACATACAAACAAGAGATGTCCATATATGCTTGTAGAGGCAGACAGGCCAGGACTCGGGGGAGGAAGATCTGGGCGCATATGGCTGAATGGAGTAGAGACGCGAGGATGAACTAGCCGAGCTTCTCCATGCACTTTAATTGATAATCCTGAGTAAACTGTAATGAAATGTTTGCTGTTTTTCTTGATTTTCCCTGTTCTTTTTTTTTTTTTATCTATAGGTTTTTTATGTGTAAAATTTTCTAAATTCTCAATGATTTTTTCACTCTTTAAATTGTCTCCATTCTATATGAATTTGTATGCATCTGTATTTATATTTTCTGGATATGCCCAATAAAAAAAAAAAGAGTCCTATCGATCTGTGGCCTTCTTTATCCCAATGGCGAAAAGCTGTCTGATCGAGACCCAGGGTAAAGTCTGGGTTGCTAGTGATAGGAGTGAAGGGCGATGGGAATGTGGAGAGGCCATTGCGTGTGGCCGTAGTGTCCCAAGCGTTAAGAGTGGCTCGCACAATCGGGTAGCCATAGAGACCTGAAGGCCTGGAAGCTCTGCAGAGAAACGGGATCCTCCACAGAGGCTGTCCAGCCAGTGCTCGCTCCATAAAAAGCCAATGCTTCTGAGACTCCAGCTGAGCCCTCTCCAACAAGCAACGGATCTGAGTAGCCTTGTAGTAATAGTCTAGATTAGACATTCCCAAACCCCCTTCACCTGGGGATCTAAAACTCATGTCCCTGCTCATCCGTGGTTTCTTGTCTGCCCAAACAAAAGAGGAAAACTCTAACTGGGGCTGCTCCACAGGAAATGTCTGCAAAAAGTAAAGAATTTTAGGGAGTATGTTCATTTTAAGAGCTGCTACCCGGCCCAGCCACGAGAGGCCAAACGGGCGCCAGCGCTGCAAGTCACGCCGTATCTGTGCTAATATACGCGTGTAATTTAAGGAGACTGTCTCAGTGGTTGAAACTGCCAACGTTATACCTAGGTAGCGGATGGTTTTTTGATCCCACCTGATGGGGCATGCCTGGACAAGGGCATCGATAGTTGACGGCTGCAAGGAGAAACCTAAGGCCTGAGATTTAGAGACATTTACACGAAAGCCAGAGGCGGTGGAAAATTCCTCCAGTTACGCGAGGAAGGCCGGGACAGGGGACTCAGGGGACTCAAGCGTGGCGATGATGTCATCTGCATATAGGCTAATGGTGTGCCTCCCTCCCTCCAAAAAGAACCCTGCTAATCCGCTGATTTTCCTGGACCCTCTGGGCCAGCGGCTCCATATAGAGGCAAACAGGAGTGGGGAGAGCGGGCAGCCCTGTCGCGTGCCCCTGGCTATCGGAAAGGGTTCAGCTGTCAGCTATTCACTCGGACAGTGGCCGAGGGTTGGCTATATCCGCTAAGCACCCACCTGCAGAATCAGCTCCCTACCCCAACCTGCTCCAGAGTAGTCTCTGAGAAGGGCCAGTGTACCCTGTTGAACGCTTTTTCGGCATCGACAGATAGTATCACTCGTTCCACTGGTTGGCGTTGCGCCTTGTCTAGGAGGTGGAGCAGCCTCCTGGTGTTATCCCTGCACTGCCTCGTCGCCACAAATCTGACCTGATCTGGTTCTATCAGTCCAGGCATCAACGGACCTAGCCTAGTCGCCAATATCCCAGTAAAGATCTTAAGATCAATGTTCAACAGGGAAATAGGCCTATACGAGGCACAGTACCTACTGTCCTTTCTGAACTTGGGCAAGACTACCACTGATGCCATGAGCATCGTGGGGGGCATCTCTGAGGTGTCACCAATCGCGTTGAATAGCCGTGTCAATAATGGGGCTAGGACTGGGCAGAAAGTTTTATAAAAAATGGTCGTAAACCCATCCGGGCCAGGAGATTTAAGGAGCTTAAGCCTGGCAATGGCTGAAATTACCTTCTCGACTCAGATCGGACTATCTAACGAGGCGGCCTGATCAAGTGACAAGCGAGAATGTGTTATATCCAGAAAGTATGCAGAGGAGTTTTGCTCTGGTATTTGCTGTGCCGAATAGAGATTGGCTTAAAAATCCCTGAAGGCGCGAGAAATGTCCACCTCTTGGGAAAGTTCAGAGCCCCCCTCATCTATGATCAATGGGACTGTCGCAGCCTGACGCTGCACGCGGAGTTTATGCGCTAGGAAGCGACCACATCTGTCTCCTCCTGTGTAGAACATGTGTTTGAGTCAGAGGGCCGTGTATTCAGCTCGGTCCAAGTCCAAGCTAGCTAGTTGAGCTCATGCAGCCTTTGGTTGCCTCCATACCCTCGGAGCACCTATTCTCTTGTGAATCCCTCTAATTTGAAGACCTGCCGGGAGAGCTCCTCCCTTTTCTCCCTACGCAACCTATTGTCCGCGGAGGATGTGGCTATTAAGTCGCCCCTAGCAACCAATTTGAGTGTTTCCCACAGGGACACTATGGATGTTTCAGGATTGTCATTCTCGGCTTGGTAGTCCTTAAGTGCCTTATTGAGGCGGGCAATAACTTCGGGACGGTGGAGGAGTGTGTCTCTAAGCCTCCATGAAAAGGATGGGCGAGAGTTGTGGGGAGACAGCAGGGTCATTGTCAATGCTGCATGGTCAGATAGCGCCTAAGGTTCGATAACTGAGTCCTGTAGAAAGGGAAGGAGAGATCGGGACCCCATGAAATAATCTAAGCGGGCATAAGTCCCACAGGAGTGGGAGTAGAAAGTGTAGTCATTTGAATGGGGGTGAAGGTGGCGCCACTCATCGGATAACCCCAGGTCTTGAAACCACTGCCACGTTCTGTCAGAGAGAGCGCCGGTCTGTCCCTGCCTCTGAGCTGAGCGATCTCGCTGGCCATCGAACACAATATTCAGATCACCCCCCAGAAGTATTTGCCAATCAGAGGAGGACGTCAAGTCAGCCACCGCTTCGTGTAGGAACGCCTCCTGGCCCTCATTGGGAACATAGATGGTGGCTAGCGTGAGCATGTGCGACCCAACAGTCAAAGAGAGCGCCAAAAGTCTCCCTCTGATCTCTAGCACTTTTGCCCCCACCACCCCAGGGAAAGAGCGAGAAATGAGAATGGCAACCCCAGCCCTCTTAGTTGGGAGAGAAGAGAAATATTGCTGGGGAAAGGCCTTAGAGCGTAGCCTATGTGTAACGCTGCGCAATAGGTGGGTCTCTTGTAGCAAGCAAATGTGAGCTTTGGAATTCTCCAAATAAGACAGGATGGCTCTGCGTTTAATAGGGTTGTTAAGCCCTTTCACATTAAGGGTCGAGATTTTAATACTCATCCGAGCAAGTGGAGGGGACGCAGCGCGAAATGATTGCTGTGGGGCAAATCCTGCACTCCCTGATCGGGCCCATGTGGGACAGCATCTATGAGGTCCGAACTAGGCAAGAATTACAGGCATACAAGCAAGTCGAGAAATGCACGTGGGAGAGGGGAGGGAACCCATTACATACAAGAGAAACACCCCAACGTAACAAAAACATTAATGATGAAGAATTGCAAACCGTCAATATCCAGAGCGTACTGCTCCCTGGAGAAATAGTTTAGAGTACCTGTGGCCAACAGCTCCCCGCTCCCCCAGGCAAGGCCCGCATCGATAAGTAGACTATATCCAGCGTCCATCAAGAGTTAGAACTGCAAATTTCAGAGCTTCTGCCTTAGTGTGTCCATTTACTCCGAAGACACCCCTGTGAGGGACGCCAGGACTGCCTGACGTTCTCTGGCCATAGTGTCGGGGTCAGGGCGTGTTGACGGGCTTGGAGGTTTGATAGTGGTCCACCCATGTCCACTGCGGCGACTGCGTGGGAGGTTGTTCTGGAGCGATGTGCCTGCTGTAGGGTCCTCAATGCCTAAAAGATTACACTCAGCAGAAAGGGATCGGATTTGCCTCAGTTCTCCTTTGAATTGAAAAATCCGTCTAAAGGGGTGTCCCCAGGTGTATTTGATACCAGCGTCTCTGAGGTAGGACGTGATTGGGCGGAAAGTTTTGAATTTGAGTAGGGTGGAGGCCGCCAGTGCTGGTATAGTATAGTATAGGCTTTGAACCTTCGTAGGTGAGATCCGCGTGGCGCCGGGCCTCCCTGAGGATCCGCTCCTTTAGCTGAAAATCATGTACGCACGCCAGGATATCCGCTGGTGGGCCTGAGCCGCTCTCCTGGGGCCCACTCTGTGGGTGCGGATGCAACTTGATGGGGAACTTGGGGGTCTCCCCCAGAATGGAGCGGAAGAGGCCCATCACCAGTGCCTCAATATCGCCATCCCCTTAGCCCTGAGCCATTCCGTGAATACGGATATTGTTCTGGCGGGACCTGTTCTCCAGGTCCTCTGTGTGGGCCTGGAGGTCCAGGTTCTGTTCTTGCAGTTTAAGGACTTCTTGCTGGAGGTGCTCAAGTTCTTCGTCCCGCCTGCCTCGTGCTCCTCCAACGTGTTAATCCGTTCCCCCAGAGAGTCCACATCCCGTCGGATTTCCCTCATGTCCGCTGAGAGCTCGCGTTTCATGGTGGACAAATCCTTGTGGAGCGAGGAAAACAGCAACTCCATGAAGGATCGGCTGATTGGGCCCTCCGGGCCCTCACCGCCTTCAGCCTCGTGCAGGGGCTTCGCCTGTGGTGGACCCTCTGCTTGCTGAGCCGCCGACTTGAGGAGCAAATCTTTTACCAATCTGTCTTTCTTGCCTTTTGGGGCCGCCATTTCGAAGTCGCTGTAAGGCCTTTCTGTATGGGTGCCGGCCCAGAGCTGGAGGCCCGACGGTGCAGTGTAGTCTCAGATGTGCTAGGGTGCCGTTGCGGTGAGCTCGCCCCACCCGTCCCTGTACAATTACCAGCGGAGGGGTACTCGCCACGCTGCCAGAGGCCCAGCGACACGGCCTCTCCGCGTCAAGCCTGGTGAAGGCAGCTGCAACAGTGTCCGGCAAGTGATTGACTTAGGGGTCAAGCAGAACCTGCGGGGTCAGGACCTCTGGCTAGGTCGCCTCCGCTGTGGCCTGCATTTTCTCGTGCCTCCCTACGTCCCAGGGGGCAGTTACCTACTTCCCTCAGGGCCCACGGCGCTGGTTCTCCCCCGGCGGGGCCCGTGGAGTTTCACAGATCCCCAAGTCCTACGTAGCCAATATCTGTTGCCCCGCAGGAATCGCCGTACCTATGACCCCGGGGCAGAGTCTGCTCAAGCCAGGTGGTGTAGCAAGCCCTTTGTCTGCTGGGCGCAGGCTTTCGACCCCTCAGTCAAGGTCTGCCGCGGGGAAGGCCCTCCCAGGCCAATCAAACCGGGACCCCACGTGGAACGCGCAGCCCGGGCTCACCTCCAAGGCCTCTGGTTGATGCCTGTGCAGATACTGCTGGAAGCGCTGTCTGGTGCAGGTATTGTGTAGCAGTAGCGGCTGCCTTATATAGCTCCGGGGGACCGCAAGGAAGTCTGTAATGTCTTATGGGGGAGAGTCTATTCAGGCCAGGCGGTACAGCGGGGCCCCCTATCCGCTGGGCGCTGGCGTCCTCTCCCTCAAACAGGTGTTGCCACAATAAAGACCTGACCAGGCCGACCAGGCCGTGGGCCCCAGGTAAAGTGCACAGCCTGGGCTCACCTCCACAGCCTCTGGTGCGTGTCCATGCCAGTGCTGCCGGGGACGTTTTCTGATGGCCAGCGTAGTATAACGGTGGCGGCCCCCCTATACCACTCCGGGGGTCCGCCAGGGAGTCTGCTGTGGCCTCAGGGTGGAGTCCGCTCAGGCCCGACGACAGAGCGAGCCCCCCATCCGCTGGGCGCAGGCGTCCGTTTCCCCAGCAGTGCGCTGTCACAGGAAAGGCCTGACCGGGCTGGCCGAGCCGGGGCCTCGCGTAGATCGCGTCGCCCAGGCCCTTCTCCGCAGCCTCTGGCGTGTGCCTGCACAGTTGCTGCCGGGAGCGCTGACTAGTGGTGGGTGTTGTGTGGCGGTGACGCCCCCTTATACAGCTCCGGGGGACCGCCAGGAACCTGCGTAGGTGCTCTAGGATGAAGACTCACTGGCACGGCCTCTCCTGGGCTTCCGGCGTGTTCCCTGCCACTCCGTCGCAGACTCGCTGCCGCCTCTCTCCCGGGGATCTGGATCACCGCAGCTTCCCAGGATGTGCCGCCACTCTCCCTCGTCCGCTCGGGCAGGCTCCTGCGCACCTACGGCTGCTGGAGGTGCGGTAAAGGGCCCAGCGGGAGTGGAGAGCTAAACGGCTGCGTCCTATCGAGACGCCATCTTGGCCACGCCCCTGGCTATGCTATTTTTGAAGGACTATGGCATACGAACAGGTGTGTGTATCTCAGTATTTCACTTTTGGAATCTAGCCTTTTTTTCATCGACACCAAATTTCAACACTGAAAAAGCCTACATTTCACTTTACCATGGGCAGTCTATCTCATATCGTGACCAGACTGTAATACCTGCCTTATTTTGCCTGTTTCTGGACCACAGATGTTTGCTATGTGTGAGGTTTAATGGGTACCAGTTGAGAACAATGCTTTCCAATGCACAGAAAACGTTCTCACTTTCTTTGTCAAGTAGCGAGGTGTCGTTCACTTCACACTAACTTAGAATCATCTCTTTTTTGCACACTATCTCTTTGTTCCATGTCTTCTTTGTGTTGCACCCCAATTTGTCCTGCCCCCATTTTGTCCGACCCCCATCGTTTTGTGATGTCTAATCTTTTTGTTAGATGAGGTTGGTATGACATTTGTGAAGATCTTAGCACTGAGACTGCAGACTTACTTGTTAGACCAAAATATAATTACTGACAGTGATGAGGGTTTTAGATTTCCTGTAGGTGATGCAGCGTATGGGTTCAGCTTTTTAATGTACTTTGTCGTAAGTGCCTAGTAAAGTGCACCAGGTGTGCCTAGGGCCTGTAAATCAAATGCTACTAGTGGGCCTGCAGCACTGTTTGTGTCACCCACATGAGTAGCCCTGCGAACATGCCTCAGACCTGCCACTGCAGTGTCTCTGAGTGCAGTTTTAAACTGCCATTTCGACCTGGCAAGTGCATTCACTTGCCAGGCCCAAACCTTCCCTTTTAGTACATCTAAGTCACCCCTAAGGTAGGCCCAAGGCAGCCCCATGGGCAAGGTGCAGTGTATTTAAAAGGTAGGGCATGTACTGGTGTGTTTTACATGTCCTAATAGTGGAATACTGCTAACTTCGTTTTTTACAATTGCAAGGACTATCTCTCCCATGGGGTAACATGGGGATTGCCTTGAAATATCTTTTAAGTGTAATTTCACATTGGAAGCAGAGAGCGATTTGGAGAATGGGGTCTCTGAACTCACAATTTAAAAACACATCTTTTGGTGAAGTTGGTTTTAAATTGCATGTTTGAAAATGCCACTTTTAGAAAGTGGGCATTTTCTTGCTTAACCATTCTGTGCCTCTGCCTCTCTGTAGAATCCATATCTCGGTTGGCTGACAGTTGGAGTCTTGTACATTTAGTCGAGACAGTCACACAAAAGGAGCTGAGCTGTGCCTTGCATATCCTGATGGCCCATCATTCGGCTGATGGGTTTTCCTGAGCTAGAGTGGTTGGAGGAGTTGTCACTGACACCAGAATAGGGCTTTGCCTGTCCTCACACAAAGCTGTCTCCACCCCCTGTAGTGTGTCAGGAGCCAGGTCAGGGAAAGGCGGGGTTTTGTGCACTACAAAGACTTTCCTTAGACGTTTGCCTACTTCAAAGGCAGAAAGGGGTATTGGGCATCTGACACCCTGAAACCAGAACACTTCTGGACTGAGGACATTCTACCAGGAAGAAGAGCTGGATGCTGTGGGAGGGACTGCCACTCTGCCTGTTGCTTTGTGATGCTGGCCTGCTGCTTGCTGCTTCTGTCCTCAGAGTGAAAGAACTGGACTTTGCTTTCTAAATCCTGCTTCCAAGGTTCTCCAAAGGCTTGTGTGTTATTGCTTCCTGATAAGAAGTTCAGGGCCATCAAAGACTTCACCTGCTAGGGCCTGGGCTCTTCTGCTGGGAGCATTGACTTGCCAAGTGGTGCCGAATCTAGCTCCTGGGCCCTTGGAAGTGTAACCTGGTGAGAAAGTTGATGCATCGACTTTCAGCGGGTGTTTTCTAGGTTCAGAATGGCTGAAGAATCGACGCAGCACCTACTTTGCAGCTGAAGAATCACCGCAGCCTGAGTCCCGAGCACTGGGTCACTGACGTCTGTGGCACTCGCTCCGACTCAGAGGTAGCACCTGCTTTGCCGCTGAAGAATCGATGCTGCACCTTCTTCAAGGCTGTGAAATCAATGCAGCACCTGCATCACCGCTGTCGCAGCAATGCAGCACGTCTGGATTTTCGGTGCTTTGTCCCATGATGCCGTCTCTTCAACGATGCCGCACCTCAGTAAGGAACCAAGGCCACATGTCTGGAGATCGACGCATCATCTCCCCTTCCAGTAAGGAACTGATGCATCACCTCCCCTGCCTAGCAGTAAGGAATCAGCACATCACATCCCCTGTGGCGCAGGGAACCGAAGCATCGCTTTGCTTTTCCGGCACCTCCCCTCCCCTCCCCTGCGCCTATTTCATCTTTGATTTTTGATGCATCTAAAGTACTTTGTGCTAAAAAGAAAAAGAGCGCATCCATTGATTTCTATGGACTAAACTTATTTAACCTTTTAAAAGTGATATCTTGGATTTTTGTTGTTTTGGTCTTGTTTTATTCATATAAATATTGGCTATTTTTCTAATCTGGTGTGGACTCCTTGTGGAGTGTTTTCACTGTATTACTGTGTGTGTATGTTCAAATACTTTACACATTGCCTCTGAGATGAGCCTGACTTCTCGTGCCAAGCTACCAAGGCGGTGAGTAGGGTTATACTAGCTGTGTGACTCCCTAATAGAGTGAGATTCCTTACTTGGACAGAGTGCAAACCACTGCCAACTAGAGACCCCATGTTTAGCACTGGTTATCTCTGAAACATTTTATGCGAGATGGCTTAGTTGGGGCTGAAAAATATTTAACTACAATCTTCCCTCGGCTCGCTTTGTCTGTGCTGTGGTTACATACCAGACCGAAGGAGGAGAAAGAGTGCTTTAAGCACAACAACACTAGAGTTTCCCCAGATGGCTAATTTATAAGAGATGACGCCATACCTCCAACAACAAGCCCAAAAGTTTATAATCAATAACGTTGGTTCAACAATGCATTCTATAGTCTGGTGTGCCGAGTCTGGTGGCTCAGTGGACTAATGCATCCACTGCAGGGGCATGTGTTTGACCTCATGGTCACAGGTTCGAATCCCAGCGGGTTCATTCAGCCATTCATCCATTTGAGGTCGATAAAATGAGTACCGTTGGGTAACAATAAACATCTGTTATCCAGCGCCAAGATGCCCCGTTGCTGGGGTGAACGTGCGCTTTACAAATACACATGTTATGTTAAAAATGTATGTTGCGGGTAGTCTAGGGACTTTGCATAACTAAACTGCACAGGACGGAGAATGTACTGACTTAAATTATTGCCAGCTGCCAACTACTCGGTCACACAAGCCCTTGAAGACTATAACTGCCCATGGTGAAAAGGGAAGCCATGTGCTGCAGCAAGTTAACAGAACCAAGGGCGGACTGTGGCAATTCATGCAGCAACAATGGCCTAGCAAACTGGAAAAAAATGTCAGTATTTTTGAAAGCAGTGAAAAACCAGAATGCCTTCTAGCATTTATGCTGAAAAAGCAAGTATCCGCACAACAATTAATACATGACAACCGTAGCTTGTTTTTTCAATGCAGCAATCACTCTCTCCCTAATTGCATCACTTCAATGATAATCAGTAACTACTTGGACTACTTAAAATGTCTGTGGATAGATGGGAAGTCAGCAGGCGAGAACGCTGCTGTTGTCATATCCCTCCTTCATACGCAAAACAGCAGCCCTCTAACTACAACAAAAGAAAGAGTCTGAGTTTGATCTCTGGTGACACAAAGACATCGTCACTTGTTTGTGCTTAATATTAAGGTAACTTGCAACATGTTTAACCACTGCTTATATGTGTGCACTTGTTATTTTACACATGTGTTTTCAATTTAGCTATAGTTGGGATATATTTAGCTTAACATTGACATGATTGGTTCCAGGTGCCTGACTCCATTTTAAAGTCAAGGTTGTATTTTGCTTGGTGTGCATACGTTTCTTTCTGTTTCAGCTACCAAAGGCACAGTGTTGTTAATAAAAAAATATTTTCTGTTAGCCTGTTGAGTGAAAGTCATGTTGTTGCGATTAATTGGTTAGACGATGATTCTCAGCACCTACACGTGATGGGAGGCAGAGGAGGTGGATACTCCATTGTGATATATTGTGAAGGCCGCAATGATGGAAGAATCTGGCATTGTATTATCCATGAGAAGGAGCCCAATAACAAGTAGTATGGAATCAGTGACTTTTGTTTGGTTCTTACTTGGTGAGAACCTGTGTAATGTATCTGTCAAACTTAATTTCATGTTTTAACTGTGTGAAACTGATTTTAGATAGTCAGAGCTTTTGCCCCCATCCACCGTTGCATGCAGATATTCCCTCTTTCTCTCTTGAGACCCAATGATCTTATATTTCTGCTACTAGACTTACTTTCTAGAGGAAATACATTTCTCTTTTTCTTGATTGGAACCTTTATTTGGTTCTACTTTTGATTATATATTTGTTGAGACTAACTGCTTCAATATTTTCCGACTTACCCACAACCTTAGCTTAGCGTTAGGGAATTTCCCTTTATGGGAACAGAATTTTGGCTCACTGTTCATGTGCTGTCTTTAATAACGTGTTGTTCCATTTGCTGAATTGAATTACCTGGATTATATTCATACATGTTGTATTCAGGTGATATCTGATTTATGTTTAACTGATTCGATTTGAGATTGTAACTTTACTAATTTGTTAATAATCCTTCATTGTTGCCAAAAGTACTTTTCTCTGCCTATCCTGTGGGGCACATTCTGCTTCACGGTCATTGGTATATTGCTGCATTCATGATTTTAGCCTCTGTTTGAGATGAAGGTCCATCCCAGTTGACATAGCAGAGATTCGAGTTTGCCCAGTGCAAACACCATCCTTACCTCTCCCGCTATCACCTTGTAGTCACAGTTTCTAATCCATATGGATCCACTTAGTCTTTCACCCTCCAAAAGCCAAAAACATGAATACAATAGATGTGGGTAGCAACAACATCTGTGAGTTCCAAGATGCCCCATTGGGGGAATGTGTGCTATCCATATCAGCGTTATGTATGGTAGTTTGTTTTCATGTTTATATCCTGTGAACCTAAAGTAAATGTAAACTGAGTAAAAGGAATGTTGCATCCTGACATTGGGGTAAATAGGAGCACTCACATTTTATAGCATTACAAATAGACATAAACTGTTGTCAGCTTGGGAGTCACTGGAGGAATAGAGGACAGAGGAGAAGGCACTTCAAAAGGAAGCAACCCCTCACATAAACTTCATAGACTCAGTGGTGTTTAGAAATAGACTATAAGAAGTGAAGCTTGAGACTGTCAAGCAGCCAGTCGGGTTGTGCAAGGAGTAGAAGCTCTGCAAGACTTCTCCCTGTGACCAGGACTGGAGGCCAAGGCCAGCTAGCCTCCTGGCTAGGTGAGGGGACACAACCCAGGGAATCAAAGACCACCTGCCTTGGAGCCTGGAGCACCAGGACCTGCCTACGTGCCAAGACCTGTGTGCCCTATAAGAAAGAGGAAAGTGTTGACAGGAGCAAGGTCCAGTGGGGAATCCTGTTGAGTAGATTCCCTTAGTGAGGAGAGAGAAGACGGCTGCTGCACTGATCGGATTGTTGCTGCAGGGAAAGTTGGCGACCTTCGTATGCTGGAGTAGGGCCACCATTAGTGAGCCATGATCATTGCTGTGCCGAACTGGTCATTGTCCATGTGCAGTGAGGAACCGGCATCCCTGTATGCGAAGTGGGGCCCCCCATGAAGAGATTAATGGACTGACTGGGCCGTCACCCATGTAGGATGGAAAGTTGCTGCCCCTGTATGCCAGGAGGAGCCACCATGAAGATAACAGCATTCTGAGTGGGCAGTAGCCCTTGTGCGGTGGTGTACAAGTTCACAGTTCGCAACAAGTGTGTGGGCTACTGGATATGGTGGGGCAATCGCTGACGCATTTTATACATACCCCTCAGGGTGATGCCTTAAATGCCATTATTATTATAAACGATTTGATTTTTCTTGATACCCTGGTTAGCAGTCCCCAAATACGGTACCCTACTTACTTGGGCAGTGGAAGGGAAAGTGTCATTGATTTCATGTTGACATCCAGGAAATTTTCTCTTTGGGTTGATAGCTTTGAGATAGAGCCCCATAATGCTAGTGACCATAATCCCCTTATCACCTCCCTACATGTAACAGCTCAGGAGGAGAAAGGGGATGGCCGCCCTCTCCAGTACACCTCAAACCAAGGGGTGAGATTGAAATGGAGCAGAATAAATCCATCCCAATTCGAGGAGAACATAGTTAAACCAATCTAAGCTCCATCTTGGAATGCCTGGATCAAGACTCTCCCCCAGATACGGTAATAAAGGGCTTCCAATTAATCTGTAGGGATGTATCTACAAACCTGACAAAGATAATGGGAAGAGGGGAAGCCCAGGAAACTAAATGGTTTAATGCCGAATGTTCAAGGGCCAAAAGGACCTCAAGAAGGCGTTACATCCAATTCCCCGAGATAAAACCTTATTCAAAAATGCAAGGCAGGCTTATAAAAACACAGTCAACAAAAGGAAAGAAGAACTGAGAAGGTTAGCCTGGGAAGATCTAGAGAGAGCAAGCACACTTAAAGATTCTAGAGGTTTGTGGGAGGTAATAAACCGCCCTCTATTTTCGAAGGATGTAAGGGGCATGGTCTCAATGATACCGGGGAAAGTTTGGGAATCTCATTTCCATAGTATAATTAACTCGAATGGAATTAAACACCAGGAGACCTGCCCAGATGTCACAATAGACCCAATTACCGCACACCAACTGAGCTCCTCTCTGACAGTGAGTGAGATCGAGGATGCGCTTGCGAAGGGGATATGCCTGAAAGCCTCAGGCCCGGATGGGGTACCTTTGGATTTGTTTAAAAGCAATCCTCAACTTTGGGCACCCCTCTTGACAAGTGTTTTTGGAGCAGTAATAATAGGCCCTATCTCATTGTCTTGGAAAGAGGCAATAGTGGTACCCGTGTAAAAAAAGGGAAACAGGGACGATCAGGCCTGTTATAGGCCTATCTCTTTAATCGACGCCACGGCCAAGGTGTTGGGGAGGGTCGTTCTAGCGCGCCTCGAGACCTGGGCAGAAGCCTCGGCGTTTATGTCCCAAACACAATATGGCTTCAGAAGGGGCATGGGGACGAACGAACATTGCCTTAACCTGTCATTGATTATGGGCAAGTACATGAGGGCAAGGAAGGGGTCAATCCACCTTACCTTCAAGGACTTGTCCAGTGCCTTTGACACGGTTAATAGAGAGAAGTTATGGGACCAGATGGGGAAAATGGGGTTTGAGGAACCCCTAATCACCCTCTTGCGCAGGCTGCATGTGTCCACTACTGTCGCCATACGATTTGGTCCTGGGGGAGAGAAGACTGGGCCTATTGTTTCCACAGAGGGAGTTCGACAGGGGTGCATATTGGCCCCTTTTCTTTTCCTTCTGTATACAAATGGTCTAGAGTCAGCTCTCATAGAACAGGCTCTAGACTTCCCGAAAATCAGAGGCAACCCGGTCCCTTTGTTGGCGTATGTGGATGACACGGTTTTAATGGCCTTAACCGCTAATAGCCTACAGAAATCATTGAATATTTTTACTGATTTTATGTTAGCACTGGACCTAAAAGTAAATTTGAGCAATTCTTATATCATGGTGTGTGGCCCTAAGCAAACTAAAACAAGAACATTTATCGTAAAGGGCAAGACCATTGATAAGGTGTCCAATTTTACTTATTTGGGGAATGTTTTTAACAACAAATTGAACTGGATCACCTTGTAACAGCTAGGGTATAGCATACTAGCCACGTAGTGGAGGGCCTATTCCGCTTCGCTTGTAAGTTGGGCCATAAGCCGGTAGCGGAATTAATTACATTATATAAATCAAAATGTTTGTCTGTTGCAACCTATGGGGCAGGAGTGTGGGGTCATCATAAAAGTACCCAATTACAAATCTTAGAAAATAAGTTCATAAAAAGATTACTGATGATCCCTAAAGGTGCTCCCATAGTCTTTTTGCCACTCTGAGGTAGGGCTCGATTTCATAGAGGACCGAATTAACATTTCCCCATTAGTCCTCTGGGCCAAAATTTGGCTGTCTGAGGACTTAAAGCTCTCAAGGGAAATTATTGAGGATTGCATGACCCTCGATAACACCCTGACTATTCCATGGCTTCGATTTGTTAAAGAAAAATTTCATGAAATAGGTCTGGGGCACTACTATGATAATCCTGCAAGTATCCCAAAAAATATGAAATCTGTCATAAAAGAAGCATATTTTGCAGCATTGACCAATCGTCGCCGGCAAAGAGGATTGCAATATCATTTTGATTGGTTCCCTTTACAACAAGAATTTTATCTGTCTTTTTACTATTAGTGTACAGTACCGATTTTTTATGACCAGGTTTAGACTTTGCACGTTGCACTTTCTTGTGGCCTTCCCTAAGCAGGCTGAATGGTGTGACAATCTCATTCCCTGACCCTGCAATAATTTTGCTCAACAAAGCACCTTGCACTTAATGCTGTTTTGCACACTTTATAAGGAGCCGAGGGCAAGGTTCCTCCTCTCAATCCTAAGAGAAATTCACCCTTGTACTTATCAAGAGGGTTTTAATTTCTTACGTTCTTTATCTACTGTTGTTATTTGTACTTCTGTTTAAAATTTTATCAAAATTGCACTTTCTATAAGAAAACGGTATGAATTGTAATTCAAAATGGTGCTTCTCAATTTTAAGCAGTTTTAAGAAACAATGTTTTTTAAGTGTTGAGTTTTAGAGTTAAGAGCTACATTGCTTTATAAATTGGACATGTCGGTTTTAAGTATCATTTTGGTATGTTAAACTTTTATGGTCCATTTAAACCGAATAAAGTTATTTTGACTTGACCCCGAATGCCAGGAGGGGCTGCTGTGAGGAAATTTGCTGTGCTGATCGGGTCGATGCCTTTGTGCAGTTGAGAGACTGTCACCCCGTATGCCATTGGAGGCCACCAGGACCAAGCAAGAAGTGTGACCTGGTTGGGATCGTCATCTGCAGAGAGGGACTACTGTGGGGAACCCTACTGATACACATAGTGACAGAGGACCAGCATCAGAAATTCACACTACTCCCGCACCCCCACTCACTGTGAGAACAACGAAAACATTTACCCAGATTGAAGGAGCCACGAAGAACCTCCAATTGCATAACAGCATGTAAGGAACTTGAGAAACGCAGCCCACCTGGGACACATGCAGAGAACTTACCATAGAGAACTGGCGCACCCCGTCCATCTACCCCTGAGAAGCCTTGGACTGCTCAACCCATGCTATCACTGAGAGTCAAGTACT
Source organism: Calotriton arnoldi (assembly GCA_963921515.1). Classification (NCBI taxonomy): domain Eukaryota; kingdom Metazoa; phylum Chordata; class Amphibia; order Caudata; family Salamandridae; genus Calotriton; species Calotriton arnoldi. Next base: position 139,522 of record CAWUFW010003439.1, on the reverse strand, counting down.
GAAGGGATACTTGGCCCAGTTGATCATGATCCTTATTAGGTGAGACCCTGGGACATCAGGGGTGAAAGGCCTCAGCCCGCACAGCTGGACACAGTAGCTCTTGCTTGCCCTGTGGCCCTCTAAAAGGGGTTCTGACATACATAAAGCACAATTTATCATTTTTTTAAAACAGATTTCTATTGAAGTTAATTTTACAACACTTGCTGACTTCAACACCTAAAAACAGAAAAGTCAACAGAGGACAGAAACACTTCAGTCAAGCTGCTTTATGATAAAACATACTGTAGCACTCTGCAAATAGATAAACTAGATAAACTCTTTCTGAATATTGCAAAGGGTGATGTCATGAATTGAAGTGATTATTCAGGATGGACAACTAGTTTTGTAGAACAATGTCATTTGTAAGTGACAGTGACTGACTGCAGACAGTTGTACAGTTTGCATATGCCTTTTTAGTGAAGTGCATGTACGATGCAAAATTCTAGAGCCAGGCATTCACTGCTTAAATCTGTGTTTAATCGGCAGTTCACAAGTTTAATATACAGTGAGGCCAGCTCAACATTTGAGTTCTCGCAGTTTAATAAGTTAATTACCATTACATTGAACAATAAAACAACTGTAATTTACTGTGCTTAAAAAAGCAAAAATTATGGTATGAAGTGCAATAAATCAAAAGCACATTATTGGTTATCAAGGGTTTAGCATTGTTCCCATAACGGTCTGCAAGGAGTGGCCTGCCAATATTTGTTTGTGGGAGGAGTGGACCATTTTTTATGGTCTGCCTTGAAAGCGCAGCTGTTGCCAAACAATTATGTGAGAACACCAGGAGAGCAGCTTTAGCTCAGCCTACATGTTGGAAGCTGGGAGTACATTTTTGATTGGACAGACATTGTGTGCTTCCACAAAAAAAGTGCTTGCTCTTCACACAGCTGTGATCATTTTGTTTATTTATCCAGCTGCCTGAGGTTGAACTTTCACGGGCACTCACATGCTATTAATTAAAGATGCAATACGTACAATTAGTTAATGGTTGCACTCTGAAGAATGAAGACATGCATTACAGAGCTCTGTGTTTGGTGTGCTCATTTAGATGCTAACAGGCTGGGGAGGACGTTACAACTGGCGAAGAGTTAGGATATCTGCAACCCGAAGTAACAAGAGTGCTTTCCCTGAGAGATGGCTGAGGTCCAGCAAACTGCTTGTGTGTGCCAAACGTGCTTCAGTCGAAGTGAAGCAGTCGACAGTTGGTGCATATGGAGTCAAGGCACCACTCCAGCCAGTGCAAGATTTTAGAGGAAGACGAAGGCCCTTCGGAAAGTTCCTGCTCAGTCGACCCGGAACCTGCTGGTAAGGCCAAAAGAAGAGATACTGTGCCACAAAATAACACAGATCCAGCATACATACAGTGCGAGAGCGCTAAAGGCAGCGACAACCAGGTGCAAAGAAGCACAAAAGGCTGCGATAGCCAGGTGCAGAAAATGGGCCAAAGCAGAATCATACAGGCGCCATGTAACACTAAAAGTCAGTGAAAACCATATGCGATGCAAATGGTTGAGAACAGAAGTGAACCTATGTAAGACACAAAGCCGTCACTCACCGATAAAGAATAAAAAGGGGCTATACGACATCATGGCGGTCGCATCGATGCTGATGCAAGCACGTGGTTGGGGCTCAGAGATGGTAGGAATGGAGCAGGTCCAAGCGGGTGGCCGACAGCACCAGAGCAAGCCCTGCTCTCAACAGCAGGAGCTCCCACAGGTGGTTATGATGCAGTCATGTTATTGAAACCGCCGCTTCCGTTCAATACTGCCAAAAACCAGAATATTGGCACCAGATGGACTATCTGGATTGAGAAATTCGACAATTTCATCTATGCGCCAGAAGAAACAAATGACAAAGAGATCATTAAATACTTAATGAACTTTCCAGGTGACGGTGGGAAAGAGGCAATACGGAAAATACCATAAGCTGATGAAATATCTTACCGCCAGATTAAAGCAGTATTGGGAATCACGTTCAATCTGATGCCTATTGTCGCCTATGAAAGGTACATCTTCAACCAACTTAGACAGGAAGCTGGAAAAACAATGGATGAGTTTCCTGAAAGACTGGAGGCCAACATTAAACATTGCAAGTTCAATGAAATCAATGATGAAGAAGCCATTTGTCTCAGAGTCATCAATGGTTGCCTTTCCGACTCATTCAGACAAAGTATGCTACGTGAGACACTCAGTCTGAAGAGTGTGCTCATTGCTGCAAGAGCAGAAGAACGTGCAGATAGACAAATCGCTGCTATGGAAGCCAGAGTAGACCACAGTGAATCAGCTTTGAACAGAAACACAGGGTTGAAGGCTATAAAGTGATGTCTCAGAGGAAAAAAGAAATTGTGTTTCCAGTGCGGATTCTCCTTTCCTGATGAAGATAAATGTCCGGCCATTGGATAAAGGCTGTGGGAAAGAAAATCATTTTGTAACGGTGTGCAAAGCAAAAGAGAAAGCGACTGTGTCACATCGAGAAGAGAAAATGGATGCTAGACAGTTCCAGAAATCCTCTGGCCACGCGCACAAGACCCTGCGGCGACATAAATCGAGGCAAGTGGAAACTAAACAAAGTCGATCATCACTGAATTAATCTTCCAGAGGGTCTTCAACGTTACTGTTGAGAGACAGTGAAGAAGATGGTTGCGCGATGATGGTTTCAACTGGTGAGCGTTGGGAGACCGTGGGCTTGGTGCAAGAACCAATTCATGTTCTTAAAGGAACTTTGTCAAGTGCATGCTTACTCAGTTTCAGTACTGATGCAGACATGCTATTAACTACAACATAAACACACATGCAGACATCATAGTCAGTTCCCATCATTGTTTCATGGACTAGGAAAGCTTAAGACCATGAAGGTGCAACTTCACATCAATGATGACATTTGCCCTGTTGCTCAACGGCATCATCAAATTGCCTTTTACTTGCAGGGTGCTGTTAACTGGAAATGCTGTTGAAACATGACACCATTGAACGCTCTACTGGTCCAACACCATGGGATTCACCCATAATGGTAGTGCCGAAAAAGGACAACAGAGGTGCCTTGGACATCTGCGTTGACATGTGCCAAGCTAACAAGGCAAGTGAGAGAGAACGACATCCAAGTCCGCACATTACAGATATGATTAAACAGCTGGATGGTGCCAAAGACTTTTCTCGTCTCGATCTGAATAAGGGGTACCATCAACTCGAATTGGAGGAAAACTGCTAGTACATTACCACCTTTGTAACCTATATTGGTTTGTTCAGATATAAAATACTAAGTTTTGGGGTGTCGTCAGCTGCAGAACTCTTTCAAGATGTAATTTGCTGCATAATACAGCCTGTCACACATGCTTTTAATTACAATGATGATATGCTAATATTTGGGGCCAATTGAAAAGAATATGACAAACCCCTTATCCAAGTATGCTGCTTGTTGGCTGATGCCAGTCTTACATTGAACACAGAAAAGTGTGAGTTTCACCAAACAAAACTCAAGTTCTTTGGGCATATTTTCTCTGAAAAGAAGATGACACCGGATCCGGCTAAAGTGTAAGCCTTGTCGTTCAGTACTCCACCACAAGACGTACTAAGGCTGTGATCCTTCCTTGGCATGGCCTGTTACTGTTCTAGATATATCCGTGATTTTTCCACAGTCAGTGTCCTGTTGAGAGACTTGACAAAAAGAATGCTGTGTTCAAGTGGTCATCTCAATGTGACTGAAGCTTTTAAAAAATAAAACATGCAATTGAGAACGCTACTGAAATGGCCTATTTTTATCTGAAACTTCATACTGAAATTGTAGTAGATGTCAGCCCAGCGAGGTTGGGTGCGATACTTGCCCAGCACAGTGGACACAACAATGCGCAAAGGCACATTGTGGCTTGTGCGAGCCAGTGTATATCACAGACTGAGCTTGCTTATTCACAGCCTGAGAAAGAAAGTCTAGTTGTGGGCTTGTGAACACTTCCAAGTGTTCCTCTGTGAAAAACATTTCACCCTTGTCACTGACCACCAAGCTCTACTCACCATTTTTGGGAACACGAAAGCCAAGATGCCCCTTTGCATCAACAGGTGGGGTTGTGATTGCAAGTGTATGATTATATTATTGTGCACAGGCCAGGGAAAGATAAAAATCCTGCTGACTACTTTTCACAAGTGCCAGTACAGTGTCACAGTACAAAATCTAAGGCGGCTGATGCCTATGTTAACTTCATAGTCAAGTCAAGCATACCTGCAGCTCTTTCAGTGGAGCAAATTCTTGCTGCTACAAGTACTGATTTAGCTCTATGTGTTCTCAAAGATATTATTACTCAGCAGTCCTGAAAGAAACACATTTGACCTGTTACGGTTGACTCTGAATACCAAAAGTTTAAGAATGTGAGTGAGGAACTGTTTGTCACACAAGAAGGCTTTGTATTGCATGATTCTAGAATTGTCATTCCAGAGAGCTTGCGACAAGTCATTGAACTAGCCCATGAGGGTCAACGTGGCATTGTCGCCACCAAGAGAGCTCTTCGAGACTGTGTATGGTTTCCTCGCCTTGACAAAAGACTTGTGAGAGAATTAAAGGTCAGTAATTTGTGCAACTGCTTGTCTCCCAAAGCAATACAGCATACATTAATTATGTCTGAGCTCTCAAAGCAAGTGTGGGAGAGGATTGCAGTTGATTTCTTTGAACCACTTAATAATGGACATCAGCTAATGATAGTTGATGGCAAGTGCTCCCGATTTCCCCTGAGGGAAGACTTATCGTCAACCACACGTGACAAAGTAATCGTGGCCCTAAATCACATTTTTGCAATGTTGGGTGTCCCCTCCATTCTTAAGTCCGACAACAGCCCACCGTTCAACAGCTGAGAGTTTAAAGAGTTTCTCACTAATATGAATGTCAAACATCAGAAAAGCAATACTCTTGGCCACAGTCCAACAGTGTTGTTGAACGCTTCATGGGAACTCTAAAGAGATTAGCCCAGAGTGCTGCACTAGAAGGAAGTGATCTCAAATCGAAGGAGATTGAGTCCTGGTCTATCAGCAACAGAAGTGTAAGTCTGATGTTCCTTTTTGATGCTGAAACCCTGGGAGTTGTGACGAACAAAGAACATATGGTGACCACAAAGCCTCCCGGAAAATCTATAACAAGAGACTCGTCACACTTCAAGCACCTACCTCAATGTTCTTCAGCTCCAGAAGTCAGAAGTGAGACCTGCCTACTTGAAAGTCCAAACAGCCTGCCTCCTGTGCCTACCACTATGTCCCTAATGCCTCAGGCCGACCCTGCTCCTATACTTCGTCAACCTCACATGACTAGGTCTGGAATACTGGTTCAAGTACATCAACGTCTCATGAGGAACTATGATGTAGATTTGCAATATTTGTACTTTTCAATAAACAGAAGGGGAGATGTAGTGTCTTGTGTGTATGGATAACTGGACCCTTCTGGTCCTTGCAGGACTCTGTAGAAATTACATAATCATTTGGGTGTGGTTAATAAAGTTGATGATGCAATGCGCATAGTTAGTTAACGGTTGCACCCTGAAGAATAAAGACGTGCATTACAGAGCTCCGTGTGTGGCCTTGTCATTCACATGCTACCAGGCTACAGAAGATGCTACAATATCAACACCCAGAATCGGAACAAGCCTGGTCAATCTAGCATTTCCCTGGTAGGCTACAGGCTAGGGGCTGCTTTTGCTGTTATAGGAAATGCCATGATCAAACCATGTCCTTGTAGCCCTACTTTAGTTGAGACCTCTTGTAGTCAGGGAACGATTTGCACAGTTTTGTCTGGGACAATTATGATGTCTAGTCTAGCTCTGCCCAGCATGCTCACTGTCTCTTCCCTCACCCTCTCCTTCTATGCATTCCTACCCACTTTCTAACACCATTCTTTCCTTAGTTCCCTCCCTCCTTCTTTCATCTTTTATCTCCCACTTCCCCTTTCTTCCTTCCTCACTTTTTTTTATCATCCATTTCTTTCTTGTGACACTCATTCTGCTCTTCTTTGATCTATCCCTCCTTTCGTCAACCTTTTCCTTTGTATGTTCATTCTTTCCACCTTCCCTTACTTTTTTCTCCATCCCTTCCCCTGTACAATCAGACTCCTTCCTTCGTCTCCCTTTCTTCCTCTTCCTTTCTCTTGATCCATTCCTCATGCTCCCTTCCTCCCCGTCATCTCTTCCTTCCTATCCCTTCTTCCTTACGTTCTGTCTCTTTCCCTTCCTTCAACTCTCTCTATTTCTTCCTGTCCCCTCCTCACTTTCTCTCTCTTACTGCCTCTCTCTCTTATCACCTCCGTCCCTCTTTGTTCCCTCTTTGTTCCCTCTTTCATTCCTTCTCACTTTCCACTCCTTACCTCCCTTATTCCCTTCTTCCCTTTCTTCTTTTCTCTTTCCCTCGTTTTTCTCTCTCCCTTCCTTCATTTTTCTCTTCCCCTTTTCCTCCTTTATATTACATCTATCTCTAACTCCTTTTAACCTCTTGACGTTGTCGCCGGAGCACCATTTTTCTTATGCCTGTATCTTTATTTCTTAAGCCATTGCTTTGTCTCTTTCATATTCTCTGTGAGATGCCACCAGTTCACCCTGCAAAGTCTGTTCTCAGCGTGTCATTCAATCAGCAGCACATCTCACAAAAGCTTTTAGCACTATTATCCTGAATTTCAGAACATGTAACTGCAACGCATCAAAGGCCTCTGTATTCTCTCTTTTTCCTGATCACACATATTTCTGCAATACAAGTTGATAGCGCCTGGGGTTTTACCATCATAAAATGCTCGTGATATTTTTCACAAAGTTTTTGTTCTTGATTTGTACAGGTACTTAATGCCTGCCTTTGGATCATAGCACACAGTGATATATCGCTCCAGATATGATCTGATTGCTTTCAGGTTAAACCCATTGCACCTTCTGAGCAATATTTTAAATCACTTCACAGGAAATTGTAACACAGGTTATGTTCTTAAATCCATCTGTGGTTCAAGGGAAAGACGCAGAATTATAATTAGCAAAACTGTCATGCCATAAATCAACTTCAACTGGCGAAGCCACAACTCTCTTTATTGGGCTGTATTCATGCTGACAGAACACAAACTAACAATGACAAATGTTAGGGGGAGTGTTGGAGGAAACTCCAGCTGTTCAGTTTCACATGGCCTCTACTGGTTCCAGTTGTGACCTGGGGGCATATTAGCAAGACCGGCGATAAAATTATCGCCGTTTTAGCGGCAGGAAACTGCCGCTAAAACGGCGATAATGGGCTTGCTAATATGCGTTATAGAATTCCAATAGAAGCCCAGGTTAGATGTGCAGGACATCTAACCTGGGCTTCTATTGGAATTCTATACGCATATTAGCAAACCCATTATCGCCGTTTTAGCGGCAGTTTCCTGCCGCTAAAACGGCGATAATTTTATCGCCGGTCTTGCTAATATGCCCCCAGTTTTTCTTTCGGCCACTTAACTGTACACAGAAACATGAAAAGGCAACTTCTACTGGTAAGTAAACACTGCAGTAACACACGTCCCAATTAGACACCAGCCATCAGGACAGATAGGAGGGGGTGAGCCAACAAATTAACAGGGTGCGATGAGCCAGGGTGGAGAAACAACTTGGGCTTAGCTCTAAGAGCCAGTGTACGAGCCATGTCATGAAAATATTTGGCATGTAAATCGCGCAATAATTATAATGTAAAAAATGTGATTTCTTTAGCACACTGAAGCATTTCACCTTTGTAAATCAGATTCTATCACTGTATTGAGAAGCATGTGTAGTGTCTTGTGGGTTAGAGACGACAGGACCCTTTTAGTTCCTGACAGACTCTGTAGGACAGTGATGTAAGTGCGTCGGTGCGGGTGGTGGAATTCATGATGTAGAATGGTCAATTAACTGTTACATGCTGAGGAATAAAGATGTGTAATGCCAAGCTGCGTGTATGTCGTGTTAATTTGCATGTACCCGGACTGAGGTAGCATGCTACAACTTTCGATGAGATAGGGGCTAGTGTAAATCCCAGCACCCGAAGAACTGAGAGTGCTCTTTAGGAGAGTTTGTCGTGGTCCAGGAAACTGCTTGTGTGTACCACGTGTGCCTCAGTCAAAGTGAAAATCGACAGTTGGCGTATGTGGAGTCAAAGTGCCACGTCAACCAGTGCAAGGCCTGAGAAGAAAGTGAAGGCCTTACAGAAAGTCTGTTTGTCTTCGGCTAGAAATTTGCTTGATAAAATAGAGACAAGAGGCCGTGAGCCACGAGGTGGCACAGAGCCATCATTCATACAGCATAACAATGCTAAAGACAGCGACAACCAGGTATGGAACAGCCAGGTGCAAGAGAACGCTGTGAACAGAAGCAGGTAAACATAGAGTAACATTAAAAGTAGTGATAACCACACACAGAGAATTCGATCACGCTTACCTGGATCTGAGTGAAGAGAGTCATCTGACCAAACAGAAGCACATTGGACTGATTGAAAGCCCATGAGGGGCAGTCAGAATAGAGACATATTTCAATGGTTGCTGAATGAAGCGCAAAATATGGCGCTGGCACGTTCTTGAAACCACTGCCTCTCTTCAATACCGCCAAAAAGCAAAATATTGGGGACAAATGGACTGCCTGGGTCAAAACTTTTGATGATTTAATGGATGAAGCAAATGATAAAAAGACCATTAAATATTTAAAGAATTTGGCAGGTGACATAATAAAAGAATTGATAAAGAAAATACCATAAGGTGATAAAGTAACGTACCATCAAATCAAAGAGGCTCTAAACACCAAATTCAATCCAATGGCAAATGCCGACTATGAAAGGTACAGCTTCAGTCAGGAAGGACAGAGAGTTGGGGAAATGATGAATGAGGTTGTAGAAAGACTTGATTTGCTCATAAAGCATTGCAAGTTCAATGAATTCAACAATGAAGAGGCCATGCCTCTCAGAGTAATAGATGATTGCCTCTCTTATTCCTTCAGATGACGAATGCTGAAAGAGACACTCAGCTTGGAGCGAGTACTCATGGCTGCCAGAGCGGAGGAGAGAGCTAACAAACAGACAGCTAACATCAGCTCTGAGTGTGAAAAGTAAGTCGTAACACAAGGCAGAAGGCCATAAAGTAATATCTCCAAAGAAAAAGAAGTTGTGTTTCTCATGTGTCTTTTCTTTTCCACATGAGGGTAGATGTCCCACCATGTGGACAGGTGAGCAAAAGTTTTGGGAACGAGAACCATTTTCTATCAATCTGTGAAGCAAGGGAAAGATCAAGTGCGTCACGTCAAAAAAACAAAATGGAGGCAAGATTGAGTGCGTCACATCGAGAAAACAAAATGGATGTCAGAAAATTCCAGACAGGGCATTCTACGCATGCCCACAAGGTCAAGTTGCAACATTAGTTGAGGCAAGTAGAAACTGAAAAATGTCAATTGTCATCAAATTCCTCATATAAACATTTGTCACCATCATTTTCGGGTGACAGTAAAGAAGATGGTTATGTGTAATGTCAATATTGACTACTGGACGACGTGCACATGTAGGATTAGCTTCTTGCAAGGAAGAATGCTGGTCAAAGCTAGGCCAACAAGTGAAAGTGCGATATTCATGTGGACTCTGTCCCAAGATCACAATGAAAGTTAATGAATGCTCCATACCTTTTATGATAGACAGTGGCACGTCGATAAAAATTATGCCAGTGGAAAAGTACAATGAACTTCCTCCAGTGCCCTGTTTAACTCAGTTGAAAATCAGAGTGTATATGTTTGCTGCGTCGACGCCACTGCAAAGTCAAGGTTCATTCATAGCAACTGTGAAGCATAAAAATATGAAAGTACAAGCACCAATTCATGTCTTGCCAAGCACTTCATCGAGCACATGTTTACTCAGTTTCAGTACTTCTGCTGACATGGTGCTGATTTCTGTAAACTACATTGTCAATGCCGCTCATGAGATAGTGTATCAGTTTCCATCTTTGTTTCATGGACTAAGAAGACTTAAAACCATGAGAGTGCAACCTCACATAAATGAGGACATCCATCCTGTTACGCAATGACATCGTTGAATTGCATTCCATTTACAAGAAAGAACTAGATACGCTATTAAAGCATGACATCATTAAGCGATCAACTGGTCCTACACTATGGGTATCACCCATAGTGGTAGTGCTGAAAAAGGATAGTGAAGGAGCCGTGCACATCTGCATTGATATGCGCCATGCAAACAAGGCGATTAAAAGAGAGCAACATCCAGGTCTGCACATTGCTGGCATGATTATGCAGCTGAATGGAGGTAAAGTCTTTCACACCTTGATTTGAACAAAGAGTATCACCAGCTGGAAGAGAATTGCAGGTACATTACTACCTTTTTGACTCATGTTGGTCTATTTCGATATATAAGGCTAAGTTTTAGAGTAGCATCTTTTTCAGGATGTCATTCATCGCATAATACAGCCAGTCACAAATGCTTTCAATTACAGTGATGACATACAAGTTTTTGGGGCCACACGAAAGGAACATGATAAAACACTTTCACAAGTGGGTCTCACTTTAAATGCAGGAAGCGTGAGTTTCATCAAACCAAACTCAAGTTCTTTGGCCATATCTTTTTTGATGAGGGAATGACTCCCGATTCAAATAAAGTGTAGACTTTGTCATCCACTTCTACATCCCAAGATGTAACTATGCTGAAATCCTTCTTTGGTATGGCCAGTTACTGTTCAAGGTATATATGTGACTTTGCAACTGTAAGTCCCCTATTGAGAGACTTAACGAAATGAAATGTCCCATTCAAATGTTCTAGTGAATGTGAACAAAGCTTCAAGAAAATCAAGCATGCAATTGAGAATGCAACTGAAATGGCATACTTTGACCCGAAACTGCAGAGAGAGGTTGTTGTTGATGCAAGCCCCATGGGGTCGGTGCCATCATTGCCCAGCACACAGGACATTCCAATGCCCCAAGACCCATTGTGGCTTATGCTAGCCGAAGTTTGGCAACAACAGAACATGCACATTCACAACCTGAAAAAGAAAGCCCAGATGTAGTGTGGGCTTGTGAGCATTTTCGCGTGTTCCTGTTGGAAAACATTTCACAGTTGTCACTGTCCACCAAGCATTGCTCACAATTTTAGCAATCTTAAAGCGAAGATGCCCCTTTGCATTGAGAGATCAGGGTTGCGATTGCAGGAGTAAGATTACACAGTTGTCCATCTTCCAGGAAAAGATTAAAAACCCTGCTGACTGCTTCTCACGTGTGCCAATACAGTGTCATGGCTCTACTTCTAAAGTGGCTGAAGCCTATGTTAGCTTCATTGTGAAGTCTAGCACTCTGGCTGCCATATTGGTAGAGCAAATCATTGCTGCCACAAGCACTGACAGGGATTTGCTAAAATACTCAAACACATTATTACACACCAGTCGTGGCAAAAACATACTAAACCTCTTCCTGATGACCTTGAATTCAAAAATGTGCAAGAAGAACTGTCAGTTACTCCACAAGTCATCATCTTACGAGGGTCGAGAATTGTCATACCCAAGAGTCTGAGGCAACAAGTTCTTGAACTGGCCCATGAGGGACATCGTGGAGTTGTTGCTACGAAACGAGCCTAAAGGGACCAAGTGTGGTTACCTCGCCTTGATTAAAGAGTTGAAAACAGTTAAAGGCATGTCATTTGTGCAATCGAAAGGTGACGGCGAGAGAGACCATGGCGAGGAGGAGGAAGGCAGCCCGGAGATGCCACAACAGAGGTAAGTGGTTTCTTCTTTTTTAATTTTTTTATTTATATTTTATATTAGTGGGGGTGGAGGCGGGGAGCGGAGGGGAGTTCCACAGAGTTTTTTTCCCAACTCCGTGGAACCCCGCATAGCAGCACTCTGCCAACTCTGCCTGGGGTTATTATTTACTTACTGATTGTGTTTTGTGGTGCTTCTGATATGCACAAACATACACACACATATATTTTATATATTAAAGCATATTGTTGAATAGTTAACTTGTTTCTGCAGATTAAGGAATTCCAAATACATTATGGAAAGGAAGACATAGTCTAATCTTTCCCCGGGGGTATTCGTGCATTGGGGACAGGACATGGTTGGGGGTAGGACTTTCTGGGGGAGAAGGGGCGGGTCATTAGGCACATGTAAGGGTCCGGAGAGGCGTTAAAGGCCTCTTCCGGTCCCTGTGCATCGCCGGGTAGAGTCATCTTAGGGAAGTTTTTTCTTGTGTGATGTAGTTTAGGGATAGTTTTTTGATTGCCAGCGTTTGCGGACTGCTTACCGTGTGTGTAGTGGTCTGTGTTGAGCGCCCGTTTTAGCCTGGATGGCAGAGGTGCAAGCTGTCCTCTTCGGCAGACGAAGTCCAGGCTGCGCTCCATACGCTGGGCGCGGCGGGCCGGCAGGACCTCCTGCGGCCCGGCGTGCTGGAGGAGGGGTGGGTCGGCATGTCACGACACACGCGGTTGGCGGTGAGCGGCGTGGCAGGCATGGTCGTAGCCTGCCTCCCTGAGTGCGAGGGAGGCTGTCCCAAGGTAGGCTCACATGGGAGCGGGAGGGGCGGGAAGCGCAGCGTGAGCAGGGGAGGGAGATGCGCCAGCCTCCCAGCTCGCTTAGAAGGAAATGAGCTACCTGGACCTGGTTGCACAGATGAGGTTTCGGGCGGGGCCGGGGCTCATCAGGGCAGAGCTGCAGGGTGGGAGGCTGGTGCCAAACAAGCACAAGGCAGTGCTACAAGAGAAAAGAAGACTAAAGGGGCTCGTGAGAAACACCCCCCCTGTTAATAAAGGACACAGATAGTGACATCAGAGGGCCGGGGGCCAAGGGCCCCGCCCTTAACAAATTAAAAGGCGCAGGTGGGCCAATCAGGGCAGGGACTCTGGGCCCCAAGGGGAAAAAGGCACTGTACAGACAGGGCTCACAACACCCAAGGACAGGAGGCACCTAAGAGCAGGTGGGCGGATGTAGATATTGAGGCGCAGATCAGGGAGCAGCGCTGCCAGGTCCAGGAAACAGAGGCACACTGGTTGGCATTATGTGAGGCCCATGAGAGGGAAACAATAGCCAGTCAGAAGGTGGAGAAGGCGCAGGTCAGCGAGGGACAGGCAGACAGGCCAGAGCCGGGGACCACAGTCCAGGGCAGTGAGCGATGGGTTTGGGTGCCATCTAGTGGGTGCCAAGGGGAAGACACCGGAGTGGCTAATGTGGCCCAGGGGCAGGGTGATGCACAGGACCCCTTTGGTTGGCGCAGCCAAGGGGGATGGGGTGGGGTCAAGGTCGGCGGCAGACACCGACAGAAGGGGGGCGATGCTGGTGGGGTGCACCACGGCCTCAAGACGCTGGCAAGAAGGCATAGGGGTGCACAGCGGACAACCCTCCACCGAGTGAGTCGGCGCTGAGCAGCATGACTGTTAGAGGAGGTTTTTGGAACGGAAATGATGGTGGGGAGAGTGGAGCACCAGAGGAGCGTGTTGTTGGCAATGAGTATGCATTTGAGGATGAACTGCTGCTTGATTATGAGAGTGATGAGTGGGAAGAGGGAGTTGCATGAGGAGGATGGGGTAGTCTGGCACAGCCACCACGGCACCAGCGAACAGCACACAACACGTTCTCCAGTTCATATTTTGCAGCAATCAAGTGTGGACGCTAAGCAGGTCAAAGGAAAGGAGAGGAGCGACAAAGGGGAACACGGACTGACCAGATGGCGGACTGAGCCATTACCTTCAGGTACAGGTGAATGGTGGTCAGTTTGGGAACGGGGGGATGGGCAGAAGGAGAAACCGGCTAGACAGTCAGTGGGGGTAAGGGATGGTGAGGTTACTGTAAAGAAAGATAAGAAGAAAGAAATAACCGACATCAAGGCATCGCATAAACGTGGGAGTGGGAGGAAGCATAAGGATAAGAAAAGGCAGCAGAGTCGGATAAAGACCGGAGCGATTCGGACTCAGACAAAGCCAAGCATTAAAAGAAGCTGCCTTATATAGGCCTAGCAATGACACTAGGTTCTTATTTGTCTGAGAAGACAAAGAATAGAATATGGAGGCACGAGTACGTAGACATATTCATGCTATTACATAGGGACATACAAGCCAAGGAAGGGTCGAAAGAGGAGGAGTGGGAGCTTACGAGGCGGCCTAGAGTACCAATCAATATGGAGAACTGGACGTCAGCGTTTCTTATATATGCCAGCAATTACTATGAGAGGCACGGGGCAGGGCGATAGCGCTGCTAAAATACATGGATATAATTAGGAAGGCCCAAATGCATTTCGGTGGTTTCGCTTGGCTCAGCTACGATGAGGAGTTCAGGGCACGGGTGAGCCTGAACCCAGACAAACCATGGGGGGAAGTTGACTCTGAGCTGTGGATGCAGTGGATGTCATCCACGCAGTCAATGGCATCCACACATACAGCTAGCAGCCTTCCAGTCACATATCGCCCCTTTCAGCCGAAGTCCGCCCCACAGGGGGCGGGCTATGTCCCGAAGCCAGCTGGAACCAATGTTGGGGCATGCTGGAATTACAATAAAGGCTACTGTTCCAGGCACCCATGTAAATTCAAACATGAGTACTCGAAATGTGGGGGAAGACACCCCATCACCCTGTGTTTCACACTTGCCACCCTGTCTGAACAATGGAGGGGGCACGAGGGAGGGGACAGCAGGGTCGCCCTGGGACAGAAGGCAACTCCTCCCATTAGGCTGGAAGCATTGAGGCCCTGGCTGCTGATGTATCCATAAAGAGGGAAGGCATTGTGGCTAGAATGAGGCTTTAGGGAGTATTTTCACATCGGGTACCAGGGTCCTAGGAAGCAGAGATGGGCTGACAATTTGCGGTCAGCCAAAGAATTTCCAGAAGTAGTCACACAGAAATTGGAGAAGGAAGTGAGGGAGGGGAGAATAGCAGGTCCTAATGCAGTTTGGCCCATGGCAGATTTGACAGTGTCATCCCTGGGGGTGGTACCTAAGAAAACGGAGGGGGAGTTCCTTCTCATTCATCACTTATCATGGCCGGAGGGTGAGTCAGTGAATGATTACATCGCGGAGGTGGATTCCAAGGTTTTGTATGCGTCAGTGGATGACGCAATGGCCCTAGTGAGGAGCTGTGGTCAGGAGGCGGAATCGGCAAAGTGTGACATCAAGTCAGCATTTCGGTTACTCCCCATACATCCCGAAGATTTTCAGTTGTTGGGCATGCAGGTTGATGGGTGCATTAACGTGGACAAGGTGTTGCCGATGGGCTGCGCCATTTCGTGCGCACTGTTTGAGTCGTTTAGCACTTTCTTGCAGTGGGTTGTTACTAGATCCAGTGGCCACAGGCCCTATTTGTGGGTAGGGAGAACTCAGGTCAGTGCCGGTCGGAACTGCAGCATTTTCAGTGAATGGCAGATGCGTTTGGAGTACTGTAGGCACCTGAAAAAAATGGAAGGTCCACAGGTAGTGTTAACATTCCTGGGAATTGAGTTGGACACAGTTTTGATGGTGGCAAGGTTACCTCAGGCCAAGGTGAATGAGATGCAAGCTTTTCTGCTGGAGGTGATAGGCAAAAGAAAGATTGAGCTGAGGAAAGTGCAGAAACTTCTGGGATACCTAAACTTTGCATGCCGAGTGGTGCGAGCGGGGCAAACATTTTGTCGCCAACTGGGCATGGCCAAGTCCGGGGCAACTTTGCCGCACCACAGGGTTAGGATTTCTAGGGCAGTCAGGACAGACCTATGCGTATGGAGGACTTTTTTGGCTGATTTCAATGGGGTGCCCATGAAGTTTTTGGACGACAATGCAGTTTGGCAAATCTAGTTTTTCTCTGATGCGGCGGGTGCACATGGTTTTGGGCTGTTCTGGGATGGCCATTGGTGTGCAGAGTGTTGGACTGAACACTGGGTGCATCAAGGGTGCAGCATCGCTTTTTTGGAATTCTTCCCTTTGATTGTGGCGCTACATCTGTGGGGAGGGGATTTGGCAAACAGATCGGTACTGTTCCACGTAGATAACATGTCTATGGTTGACCTGAATAACAGACAGAGGGCCAGGGATCTGAGAGTGCTGAAGCTGCTGCAATGTTTCATGCTGAGGTGTCTGCAATTGAATATTGTGTTCAGGGCGCGTCATGACCCGGGAGCCCAGAATGACATTACGGATGCTTTATCTCACTCGCAGTGGAAACAATTCCGATCACTGGCACCTGGAGCGGGCGCAGTCAAGACGCCGCTACTGGTCGAGATTTGGCAGCTGGGCGAATGAGGGTCATCAACTTGGTGGAGGGAGCTTTAGTGGCAACCACAAGGAAGAGCTATAGGCTGGCATGGACCGATTTCTGGGCCTTTGAAGGGAATGCGCCACAGGGATGGGATCGTGATCCTGAGGAGATAAAGAGGAGAGTGTTGCGTTTTGTGCTGTTTTGCATTGATAAAGATCTGTCACCCATCACGATTGGGGGGAAGTTGTCTGGAGTCTCGTTTTACGGCAAGCTGCATTGGGGGTTTGACCCCGCCGGGAACGAGATTTTAAATCGAATGCTGAAAGGTTGGGGGAAGCAGAGGAAGGGGAGAAGTTTGGCACCAGGGGAGGCCATTACGTTTGAGTTGTTGGGAGAGTTAATGGCAGTCCTTCCTGGGTGTTGTTATGACAAGTTCGAGTTAACCATTTTCAGGCTCTGCATGGTGTGGATGTTTTTTGGTGCTTTTCTAGTTTCTGATTTGTTTGGGTCGGCAAAGACACCAGGGTTGCAGGTGGGTAATGTACGATTGGATACGGGACGTTTTGGGATATGGTTGAGTTGTTCCAAGACAGATCAACAGGGCAGGGGTAAGTGGGTTTGACTGAATGAAGGAGGGATGGCTTCGGTGTGCCCGGTTCGGGAGCTGCAAAGCTTCACGAGGTGGCCTGGATGCATTTTCAAGGGTATATTTTGTCATCAGAATGGGAGGCCAATGTTCGCATCACAGCTATTGGTGGTAATGCGAATGGGCCTGTGCCGACTGGGCAGGGACGCAATGGCTTTGGGACTCATTCCTTCTGATTAGGGGCAGTGATGGAAGCGGCAGGCCTGGGGTGGGGTTGGGAGAGTATTTGGAGGATTGGTAGGTGGCGGTCTCACTGTTGTGTTATGTGAGAAAACTATTATAAGAAGGGTTATTGTAGAGTAGAGGGATAAAGGGGGAGGAGATCATGGGGGGGCGTAGGGAGCCAGGCCTCAGGATAACGATGTTTCTCTTTTTAACGCAGGATGTGTGAACGGTCCAGGGGCCAAGGCGGTGACCTGGATTCTAGGACATTCTCTGGTTCATTGTGCAGCCAAACATGCAGACCAGCAAATATAAGGCAGGAATCTGAGTCTGCACAGCAGCCGGCATGAGGTGCTTTGGTGGGGGAAAAAGCAGAATGGGTTGGGGAAGCTTACTGTCATGGTTGGCTAAGCTTGTACCACAGAGAGGTTGCCCGGACATGTTGCTGATCCATTTGGGTGAAAATGATTTGGTGAGGTTATCTGGTTTGACTCTTTTACAACATATGCAGTGGGATCTTGAGGCCATCAAAAAGAATGTTTCCGGAACTTGCATCATATGGACAGAATTTGTGCCACGTCGCAGCTGGTGGGGCGCAATTCGACATGGGGCAATGGACAAGGTTCGCAGGAAATTAAACAGAGCGATGAGAGTATTTCGTGAAGGTCTGGGGATTATGGTGATCTCACATGTAGGGATTTGTGAGCAAGAAATGTGCCTGTTTCGGGACGAGCGATGGAGTGCATTTATCTAATGGAGTTGAGGGACACTGTGAGTCGACTGTGGAATGAGAGTATATGGTGGAAGCGAGATCAGCCGTGATTGGAGTGTAGGAGAGGTGGAACTAGAAAAAGGGAGAGTGGGGCAGAAAAACACCCTTCGGGTTTTTTCTGGGTGACAGAACTCTTGGGGGCTGAAAAGTTACATGCGGGCTCTTACACACCCTCGGGGAGGAAGAACAGCGGGGGTGGTACCTTGTCGGGAAAGAATGGAATGAGAAAGGACGGTTGGGGTTTGAAAGTTGCTCTGAGATGTGATTGGATGGGTGTTGATGTTGGGGGATCGTGGTTTTAAGTTATAAGTTGCTGTTTAATGTTCATGAAGTATCAATATGCAACCATGTCCTAATAAAGTTGGCCTTTTACACTACCCATGGGTCACGGAATGTTTATTACTGCACGAACCTGTCTTTTGCATGCATCAGTGAAACCGGCGATAAATTCTAACGGACAAGCCACATTAAAATGGGACTACACAGCTTTCTCTACTAAAAAGACTGCAACTGATTTTACTCGGTAACTACTTTTCAATCCGAATTTTATTTTGCAGGAAATCGTCACATACATAGCTACAATACAAAGGATCATTAAGTAATACGTTTTTCCACTGTATTACATGGCTCTAACAACGGTGGTAACTGCATCTTTAGCTGTGTCTATTTGCATTTTTGGTGAGAGTCTTAAACAGAAATTATGACAAAACCTATATAAGTTACTACACAGCTGCAGACAGTGACAAAAAACATTATTTATGAGTTACAGCGCTAGTGAAACAATAAAAAATAAATGAAAACAGGGGTTACATAAATCATTAGATATTCAAGTGCAGGGAGTGTCCATGATATGCCTTTCCCACCTGCTGTGGGATGGTGGAATTGTTTAGCTTGTTACGGTTGGAGGAGGTATCTGAGAACTATTCTGATGAGCCTGGTGAGGGGATAGATCTACGGTGGCGGGCATGGAGACCTGGTGTTGGCTTATCAGGCATGAATCTAAAGGCAGTGCAGTGATAAGGCTGGTGGTAGTGAGGAAGTGTTTGTGTTGTGATTTAACTAATGCTTACTGGCAGTGGTGGAGGTAGTCTGGAAGATCAAAGATGGTGCACTGGCAAAGATGTGTTTAGGCATGACCAAACTCACTCACAGGATGAAAGCCAACTGTCTCAAACTCAGCATGGACAAGCCCAAAGTTATGATCTTCGGCAACAACATCTGGGCATGGGACTCCACCTGGTGGCCAGCCGAGCTTGAACCCACACTCGACGCCAGGAACCTTAAAATCATCAACAGCAAACTGAACATTACTGCACAAGCCAATGTAGCCACTATATCCTGCTTCCGCACCCTGAAGATACTGAGGAAGATCCTCGAATGGCTCACAAGTAACACCAGAGAAACCATCACTCACACCTTAATCACCAGCAAACTAGACTATCAAAACACCATTTGTACAGGTGTTTCTTCAGAAAGAGGTTGAAGGCCTGGCACTTCGATTAACCTACATGCCCTGGGCTGGGTTAGACACACACACCTGCTCAATGCCAGGATACTCTCACTGGTGAGAGTGTACTCTTCAGCTATGCTGAACTATTCTAGGGGAAGAGGTTTTAACACAGGAGGCCCAAAACAAGGCTGGTGCATTAATCCGAGTCGCCAAATGTTTGCTTGGATCTTTGTCGAGTGCAAGTTATTTGCTTATTCATTTACACATTTATTTATAAGCAGTTTTATATAGTGTGAACAATCCCAACTGGATCAGCACAGCAATATCTAAAAGTAGAAGTAAACATGCATCACAAGTTTTATCTAGTAGAATTAATATTGAATATTCAGTTATAGTGAGTGAGATTAAACAGGGTCCAGCAGTACACATTATACAAAATAATCAAAATACATGGAAAGCAAAACATCCATGTTCGTGCTCTTTTAGAAGGTTCAGTAAACTGTCTTGTTCTGGGCATGGCATTGAAATAATAGGCATTCAAGTTCCTGTTTAAGAGCTCATATTAGAGATTTGTCTTGATAGCAGAATGGATTTAGATTACCATCCTTTAGATGCACTCCCTGAGAATGATTGCCATAAAATCATAGATTGCTCCAGTTTACTGTAGGTTTGTCTAATAACGTGCCCCATTCAAGGCTAAGGGGAATAGAAGTGTGATTGAATGCAATTGTTATGTTATATACAGAATGGAACTGGTATGATGATGAGACATGAGATGTGTTTCCCCCTCATGTTCTTTTCACTGTCATGATTTCTGGGCCATTGTTACCAGTTGCTAGAGTAACTAAATGCTTTGGGACTAGCAAGAATTGGTGGACAGTGACATTCTGCAATTTTAAACTGGAAATGTGTTAGCCATTGTGGGCACAAGTGCCTAGTTTTTGAATGTTGTTTGGCAATGCTTCGTTAATTCTTGTAAATAGATGATTTTATACAACATGTTTGATTTTCTGAAGAACTGAGTTTTCAGTAGAAACACGTTTAAGGCAGGGCATGTTTCAATAACCAGTCAACTGAGACTGAGCAGCACAGGGGTGATGTTTCCAGTCTTCAGGCTCCTGAGACTAGTAGAGCAGTGGCACATATAATTGCCTTTAGAGGGGCATCATTTATTTTTGATAACCCAGTCAGTAAGACGTTGCTATAATAAAGCTCAAGAGCAGTAATTAATTTTTTTTAACTTTTTGATTAATTAAAATCATTACAGTAAAAAGAAGTGGCATCTATTAAAATAAAACAATTCATAAAACAATTTCACCTCAGACCCCTGCCCACACCCCAGTCCTTCAATGCCAAATGTCCTTATGAGGGCTTGCATTCCCCAATTCATTTGTACACATTCTTTTTTTTGTTTTTTTGTTTTTTTGCTTTTTATTGAGCCGATGCATGAAGAGAAAAACAACCATAGATAAAAACAGGGCATTTTAAGACACCAATATTCAAAAACATTTGGATAAAACAGATACTATAAAGTGCAGAATGGCATATTCCAGCAATATCCCGGCTAAATACAAATTTTTATAAAATACAGAGGTTAATATCCCTACTTAATACTAAAGTGCAGTACTAAAGTGCTAAAGTGCTTCCAGTGCAAATTTTCCTTAACCATCCTAGGCTACTCATCCTAATGTGCAATATTAAAGTGCGTTTTTTTTTCTTCTTCTTCCGACGTAATTTCTAACTTCGCCATATATTTCCAAACGGCAGTGAACTTTTAAGTTGCACCCACTTTGTTTGCATACGCTGCTTCAAATTTCCTTGTTCTTTTCACCTTATTTAGCCATCCCACATAAGTAGGTATTTTCGAAGACCTCCAATTCTTTAGTATCAGGGAGCATGCTACAAGGGAGGCAATTGCTATAAATGTCTCCTCACCTCTTGTCATTGCTAGGTTTACCCCTTGTCTAGTAATACCGAAAAGAGCTACATCTACCTCGGGATTTAATCTCTTCTGGATCCCCTGGCTAATGGCCGAGAAAATCCTTTCCCAAAATTGCCCTAGCCTTGGACAAGTAAAAAAAGTATGTAGCCAATCTCCCTCTCCTTCTGCCTGGCAGCGAAAGCATCTATTCTCCAATTCTGGACATATTTTATGGAGTGCTTTAGGTGTATAATATGCCATCCATCGAGACAGAAAGGCCATTCTTTTACAATTGGCAGCTCTTAGGGCCTTACTAACTGAGATATGGCCTGCCAATCCCAATTCGAGAGTATACATTGTGTCTCCTGGGTGACTTTTTCTAGGAATTTCTTGACCCCCCCTGGGAGCATAAAAGGCGGTACCAGTTTCCCACCCCTCTTAACTTTGCTCCCAGTAGGGCAGTCACGAGTTTAGTTGGACCGGCACTTAAAGGGAGATTGTATCTATTTAAAAAATATATGATCTGTATATATTCAAAGAAGCGAGGCTTACTCCGGTCGCCACTTCTGTTTTGGACCTCTTGCCAAGTAATCACTGTATTTCCTAGTAGAAAATGCCCCAGCTCTTTCAGACCACAATTATTCCAGCATCTTAGATGACTAGTCTGAATTTGAAGACCCAGACTTTCACATTCACCTAATTTTAAGTAGGGAAACTATGTAGCACCTGCTTGCTTAAAAAAAAGTCTGCAGTCTATAAGAATAATCCTGCAAAGTCTTGTACCTAGTTTTTTTAGGGAGTTTTGCTGTTTTTAAAAATATCCGAATCTGCGAGCCAGTCTCCTGCACCATTTTATCCAGAAAAAAATTAACTACTGATCCATTCGAGTCCACTAGACGAGCTGTCAAATCTAAAAAAGAGGCTTCATAATATGTACGAATTTGAGGAAGTGCTAGTGGTTAATATCCAATTGGAGCACCGAGAGTTTGACCTTGGGTGGCTTCTTGCTCCAGACAAACTTTCTAAACATTGTTTCAAGCTCTTTAAAATAGATGGTGTTAATTTTTATAGGTATATCTGTGAAGAGAAAAACAAGTAAAGGTAAAATAGACATTTGTATAAGGGCCACACGGCCTATCAAAGTGAGGGTAATAATGACCAGTCATCTAGCAGTTTTTTAATTTTATTCCGCATGGCTTCATAATTCAATTTATACAGTTCCCCATATTGATTGGTGACATATATCCCGAGATAACGAATTGGATCGGCATTACGGGCTTGTTGTTTAAGGATTTTGGGGAGAAAATCACTTTCCGTATTGATGGTTAAAATCTCAGTCTTATTTTGGTTGATTTTATAACCCCCAATCAATTCAAATTGAGAAAATTCTGCTAATACTTGCTCTATATTCTGGCTCTCTGGACTGAGATAAAGGATGATGTCATCCGCAAACAACTTTAATTTTGCCATGCCTAATATTGGTGCTCTAATTGTCATATTATTACAAATTTTAGTGGCGAAGGGCTCGATTAAAAAGGTAAATAAGACGGGTGAAAGCGGACACCCTTGTCTAGTCCCCTGATTCACATTTATTATCCCTGCTAAGTTAGCATTAATAAAGACCTGAGCCTGTGCCCTCGGTAAATATTGCATAGCGTTTTTGTGATCTGAGGGGGAACCTCATACCTGCCCAGACCATAAAAAAGAGCATCCCAATTAACCAGATCGAACGCTTTTTCTTCGTCTATAATCATGACAAGCATAGGGGTTCGATTGCTATTAAAAAAGCCGAGTGCCTGTACTAAAAACCCTGTATTTGCAGACATTAACCTCCCTGCGACAAACCCTGTCTGGTCTCTATTGATCACTTCTTGTGCTAAAGGGGTAAAACGCTGTGCCCAGATTTTCATTAAAATGTTGTAGTCCATGTTAAGTAGACTAATTGGTCTATAGGCATTAATATCCTTAGGATTTTTCCCCTTTTTCACGAAACTAACAATGATGGATTCTTTAAAAGTTCGGGGAACAAAACCACCCACCTTTATATAATTAAAAAGCTTTGTCAAGAAGGGTGTTAATTTCTTAGCAAAGACCTTGTAGAATTCTGTTGGTAGCCCATCATTCCCACAGGCTTTCGCTCCAACCATTGTATCCAGGGCTGCCAGAATTTCTGCTCCTGATATATCAAGTTGAATTTTCTCAGCCTGGGTAATTGACAAATGCGGGAGATTAACGCCCTCAAAATAATGCTGAGTTGACTCTTGCCTAACCATATACTTGGTAGCATATAGCTGCTCATAATGCTCCACGAATACTTGGGCAATCCTGTCTTTATCCGTCACGGTAACTCTGATCCTAGGATCTATAACTTCAGTAATTAAGGCAGCTTCCTGTTTTACCTTGGTTGACCAAGCTAGCAATTTGCCTATCATTTGACTTTCTTCATAGGCTCGCTGTAGGAATGTCCGGGAGCTATTAATTTCTTCTAGCAAAAAAAACTCTTAATTCCTTTTATGCTTTTTCAAGCTGACTTACGGCTAACCCATCACGCCATAAAGAGGCATTCTTCTGCATCAAAGCAATATCGACTGCCCTCTGGAGTTTGGCTATTCGATTGCTTCGATTTTTGGACTCAGCGGCCATAAAAGCAATCATTCGTCCACACACTGCCGCCTAAAAAAACCCCCATACTGAAAAAAGTTCTGCGGTTCCCTCATTGACCCTAAAAAACTCTTGTATCCATTCCCTTATGCCAGCTACCCATTGTTGATTTGAAAGGAGGAGCCGATCCATCTGCCACCTGGTTCTTGTCCTCCTTCCCTCCTCAATTTCTAGGTCTAACTTGACCAAAGAATGGTCTGAGAATGAGTTGGCCCCTATTTCTAAGTCAATATGTTTCAAGGAATGAGATATTACAAAGAAATCAATACGGGATGCTGTTTGGAATTGACGGGAATAGCAAGTATATTCGAGAGCTTCCCAGTGGACTTTACGCCATGGGTCAATTAACTGATGATCTTGTATTATTGCATCTAAAAAGTTTTTAGTCTTTGGTTTTAGTTGTTTCTTATTTTTTTTTTAAGTATCCTTTATCAAGTCTTGGATGTAATTAAATTCCCCTCCAAAAATAATCTGCCCTGAAGCTCCTCTAAGTAATTCGTTAATCTTCGTCACGGATGAGGGATCGTCAGTAATTGGACCATAATAATTGACAAAATTTAACGTAATCCCATTTAAATTCACTGTAACCCATAGCCATCATCCATGAGGATCCCTCTGCACTTGGACAAACTCCCAGTCCAAACTCCTACAAAAATATATAGCTACTCCTCTCATTGCCAGCCCTGCTGAAGCAAAAAACACTTTCGAGAATACTCTTGAGACAAAGAGTTTTGGTGAATTTATTTTCAAATGTGTTTCCTGGAGAAAAAGGACTTGTGGTGCAAAGGAAGCCAGCCATCTTATTAGCCCTCCATACTTTTGTTTGTTTAAAACTCCATTGACATTAACTGAAATAATTTGACATTTAATACCCATCTCTATGATTTATACCCAAAAATATTAATACTTGGTTCAGGACCCTGTTTTCCTTCCACCTCTTCACTATGCTTCTGCTCTTTTTGATACCGTACACCCCCCTGCTCCCTCCCTTATCCCCATCCTTTCCCTCCCTGAGAGATGTGCCAAGACCCGCGGGCCACATCTCAACCTCCCCTACTGCTCTATGGGGTGCCCTGGTATTGCACCCTGGGTGACCCCCCCCTGCCTTAGAGACCCTGCATGACAATCTATAATTCTATTCTATTTTCCAGAAGAAATTTCTCTCAGCAGATCCTGCGCTTCCTCTATATTAGTGAACATATGAAGCTTGCCTCAAACAAGCACTCGTAACTTCGATTGCTGAGCTATTGAAGCCTGCGTGCCTTGAGCCTTAAAAAGATATAGCAATTTAACCAACTCTTTATGCCTGCGTGCAGCTGCTACTGCCATATCAGCAAACATCCGACAGCTAGAGACCTCATTGGTCGGGTCAGGCGAATCGAGGTGGATGGCTACGGCGAGTCCTGCCTACGCGTAGCCACAGGTGATCACTCGCCCCTCCTCCTGCAATGGAGCCTGCACGTACCTGAGCTTCGGTGAAGCGGACTGGAATGAAGGCTGCTGCTGGACTGGCGTGTCTCTTTGTTCGTCATCCTCATTAACGGTGTCCCCGATTAGGGGGGGCTTTGTTTCAAGCCTGACGGCGGCCGTAAACTTTGCCGCATGCTCTGCCCCCCCCTCTGGATTGAGTGAGACCGTGAGCGAGAGCGGAAGGTGGGGGCACCCGGCTGGCTGTGTTGGAGGCATCACGTGTACGCCAAGGCTTTTGCGGAGACATTCACTGGTTGGTCTCCTGCCTTCCTGGAGCTCGTCAGCTCGTCAGCCACAGCTACAGCAGCCATTGAATAGGGCTGAAAACAAATGGTGATGCAGGAATAAGCTGGGCACTGGTCAGCTGATTAAGGCCTCTGTATTGAAATCTTGAATTTTTTCATTATTTTTCATTATTGAGAGGCTAACGAAGATACAACCCTACTGTTAAACGGATGTAATTGCTGTCTGCGGATTTCCTGAATAGCAGCGACAGTGTTGCCCTGACTCATGTTAGTGTACTCCGAGGGCTCCTAGGGAAGTTGCGGTATGATCGCGCACCGCCACCAGTGCTACTTCCCCCTTTCAGCAGCAGGAGAAGCAGTGGCGGCAGGGTCATCCATAGGTGACACAGGGAGAGACGTACCATCTGGGAGCTGCAGGAGCTGAAGGGTTTCATCGGCCGGCGGCTTTGAATCAAGTAAAGCCTTACACAGTTACTTGGACTCATGTTAATGGCATTTGGCTGCAGCTACACTACATCCAGGAAGTCTGTGGGCAGAAGGCGGCTGATGGCTGACGCCCGAGTTTAGAGGAAGAAAGGAAGATGCTCAGCAGTGGCGAGTGTTAATGAGAAGGTGAGCCTGGCAACCCTTGCAATCCTTGTATCTGCGGAGAGAGCAGGAGAGGCGAAGCTAGCAGTGAGAGACGACTGCTTGTTGACTGTGTGGGTGGCTCTGACCCTGGGGGGCCTGGTCACCTCGATATTGATTGTTGGCTTTGGTCCTAGCGGCGCTCTTTCTTTCTTTTTTTTTCTCTTTTAGTCTTAGACGCAATTTAGAGGCCAAGGAGGAGAGAAGCTAGTTCTTTCCCTGCAATATAAGATCGGAGCTGAACTGGGCAAAGGCAATTGAATATAAGGCTGGGCTCTGAAAACTACTTAGCTCAGATCTAAGTACTGTCGCTGGAAGAGATTCCCAGATTTTAAAGATAAAAATGGGACAACATCTAAAGCAGTCAAATCTATTGGCTAAAGTTGACTCTGCAGCAGGTCTTAAAGCTAAAACACGATTAGCCCAATCAAAGGCCGTATCAACCGCGGCTAGACCTGAGTACAATTTAAAGCAACCTGGCATAAACTCAAGCTTTGAGAGCTCGGAAGAAGAGTTGCCAGAATTCCATCAGGAATTGGGAGCGAGAGACCCTGGTGCAGAGAAGGGAAGGGGTGGAGTACCAGAAGAGCAAATAAGACCCGAGGTAGAACAGGCTTCTGATTTAACTGCAGAGGCAAGCGAGGACGGTATGAAGACTTCCCACTATTTTCAAAAGGAAAAGCATCTCAGTCTACACCGGCAAAACTACAAAGACCTTCGGATGGGTCTTTTGAGGATGCATCAGCTAGCCCTTCACAAAATTCTCACGACGAGTAGCTATCTCAGAAGAAAAAGCTTTGAAAAATACCCTTCATAAGGTAAAGAGTACCCTGATGGATTTCCAGCCTCAGGGACAGGCATTACCATCATTGCCACGGGCCCAGGCTCAGCTACAGGCACCTCCACAAGATTCAATATTACCGCAGCAGCCAACTCAACATCAGCCTCAGCCCCAGTCTCCTAGCAAAGGAGGATCGGAAACCTCAGGACAAGAAGCTGGGAACCAGAAGGAAGATGGAAAATTTCAACATAACTCCCCGGAACAGATGCCAGAAAAAGTCACCATTCAACAAATGGACATAAAGACCATGCTGAATCTTATTTTAGAGGAAATAAGAGAAATGAAGATATCTCAAGTGAATGAAATAGCCTCCCTTCACCAACGCCTCGGAAAGATTGAGGAGGCAGTGGTTAGCTTTCCAGCTAGAATACAAGAAGCGGAGTCTAGGATTGCACATCTGGAAGATCAAATGATCACTATGCACCAGAAAGTGAATGAAGCAACAAAGGAAAAAGTTGCCCTGGAGAGTAACCTTGAGGAACTCGAGAAACATTTGCGACGTGCAAATTTACGCATAGTTGCGGTGCCTGAGGGGAGTGAGGGGTCCCAAACACTTCAATGGGTTGAGACTTATATTAAGAAGAATGTCTTGCCTGAATTTACTGGAGACCTCACTATAACAAGGGCACATCGAGTCCCCTCTCACCCGTTGCCAAATTCAAAATTTTCACGTACAATCTTGATTAATTTTGCTGACTACTGTATTAAAGAAAAGATTTTAACTAAGGCAATCCAGCAGAGCCAATTTGCGATCAATGAGGTCTCATTTGTAAACATTCTCTGGGTTTTATTTTAGAAGTAGTTTAAAACTAGGGAGCTAAAAAAAATCTTAAAATTATAAAAAAGGACTTTGGGTTAGGGTATTAACCCTTCTGGTTCCTCACAGGGCCCCCCGGCCGAAATCACCACTTTGTGAAACCCAGATTGCAAGAGGTGGAGGATGGCCATCAGACTAACACAGGAGCTGTCTCTACTTGTGACGCCTCCTTTATGGCACTCCTAATTGTGTGCATGAATTTCCCCAATCTTGCTAAGTTTCTTGCTGTTGAGCCTGAGAAACACAAAGCTGAGGCCTCCCTACAGGTCCTTGCTCCATTTGCAACGAGCAGTGGGCGAAGAAGGCGCCAGCGCTCTTTGTTCAATTTGGGGCAGCAGCAAAAAAGGTGTAGCCAAGATTCTTTAACAAAGGGGCATAGCCTGCACTAGATGCTCACCTCCTTCGAGCCCACGCTGGATTAAAATCTGTGATACCTAGCGTGATAAGTCTCATGCAGATTATTTTCCTGTGAGCGTCCAGTGACAGGGCCTCCCACAGGTAGGGTTGAGCCTTTCCCAAAATTTATGAATTGTCCAGTGGCTCTGTGAGCGGATTAGTGCTGAGGGATTCGATGTCTAGAGCAAATGATGTTTCCAGAACCTGCTTATTCACTGCTTTCTTCCAAGAGGCTTCAAGAATTTCGGATAGTTGTAGGCTTTCTGCCTCTATCCTTAAGGTGGTAATGGCCTGGCCAAGGCTGATTTGCCAGGCTGTACCTGTCTCCTCGAGGACGGACCTTAGCTGATGTCTAAGTGGGTCTTCCGGAGCCCTCAATGTCTTAATGTATAACTTTATCAGGTCCCCCTGGCCTATGAGGTTCGGCCCCCGAAGGCCAAGCTCCAATCTTAGCCTTGATTTCCTTGCTGCTCGTGGAATATGCAGCACTGATTTGTATGCCTTAATTTGAGTTGCATTTCAGAACTTGTTCAGCTCTCCGGGAAAGGGCAGATGACCATCATAACGGATGGCAGGAAGCAGTTTTGCTCTTAAAACTGTCAATATCGGATCAGCTGTTGTACTTAGCAAATGATGGCTAAGTTGTCTTAGCAGATGGGTGACGTTGTTGGCCTTGGTTTTGAGATGTTTTAGATGAATATTTGAGGTGGCCCTTTCTGAGAGTCAGACCCCAAGGTAGCTATAAGCTGCTACTGTGTCAATTTGCAGATCTCCAATGAACCAATGGGCTTGCTTTTTGTGCTGGTGTTTCCCAGACACCATTACCTTGGTCTTCCCCTGATTGATCAGTAAGTGGTTATCTTGGTTGAAACGATCCAGCGCGTTCAAGGCTCTCTGAAGGCCAACTCTAGTGTGGTCCATTATTACAGTATCGTCTGCATATTGTAGTACCAGCAGCCTCATCCTGCCCAACCTTGGAGAGACTAGGCTGGCATCTTGCAGTGCGGGCCCCATATCTGCAGTGTAGAGATTGAACAGAAGAGGTGCCAGTACACAGCCCTGTTTAAGCCTGTTGTCTGTGAGAATTTTTGAGGAAACTGTTTTAGCGCTCGTTTTGATCCACACCCAAGTGTCTTCGTCTAGCGATGTTATTGCTTTTAATAAAGAAGGAGGGATCCCCCAGCTGGATAATTTCCACCAGAGGCTTCTGCTGTCAACTTTATCAAAGGTGGTGCTGTAGTCGATGAAACAACAGAACAGCGAAAGACTCTTCTTCTTAACTGCCTGAGATGATAAGTAGACTAGTGCTATAATGTTATCCATAGTAGAAGAATGTGACCTAAATCCTGATTTATATGGTGGGATGACACCTTTTCCTTATGCCCATAGCTCCAAATCATTCATGAGGATGCGAGCATAGGCCTTTGCTTCTATATCAAGAAGAGCGATTAATCTGTAGTTTGTAAGTTTGGAGTTGTCGCCCTTCTTGAAAATCGGGCAGTGTATGGAGCCCCTCCAGGAATCTGGTACCCTTGCTTTTGAAAAGATGTTATTAAAAAGCGGGGTTAAGGCTGCTGCCCAGACGTCCGGTGCTGATTTAAATATCAGAGCTGGTAATCCGTTCGGTCCTGGTGCTCCGTCATTCCTCATTTTCTTGATTGTCTTGATGATCGCGTTGTCTTTTATTATTGTGCCTGGGGGTCTACAGTGTCTTGGTTCTGGACTATTCAGTGCTATATGGCCTTTATCGAAATTATGGGTCGGGATCTGTTGTTTTACTGTGTTTGGCCTACGGTGCCCTGCTCCCCCCTTGGTTGCTTCTGTACCGACTTCTTTCGGTGAATTGCTCGTGCATAGTTGCTTTACATGGCTTAACCAATCACTCTCGGCCGCCCCATTCTCTCTCAGCCCTCCGTGGTTGCTCAGCTGATTAATGTGCCTCCAGAGCCCGCTGAGATTCTTCTCTTTCATCAGGGAGAATACTTTCAGCCATTCCTTTTCAATATGTTCTCTCTTGTGCGTCCAGACTTTCTTTTTATAAGCTGACCTCAGGTCTGTGATTGAGAGACCCTCGGGTAAAATTCCCCCTCTTTTCCTGACTAGCAGGGCCTTTCGTATGGCTTGTTTGCCTTCGGTTATGTCCTTAGAGAAACATGGATAGCCAGTGATTGGGAGGGGCTTGTTGCCTGAGAGCTGTTGACGTCCGTTTCCCAGATACAATAGTAGATCTCCTACTATATTCTCCCAGCTTTTTTTTGATGAGACATCTTTTAATGATTCAGTGCAATGCTGCTTTGTTTCGATCCATGCTCTCATTTTGTCTCCAATTTTCACAGACCATATGATCCTTTGAGGGACATTATATGCTTCATCTCCTCTCGTCTCCCCTATTGGGTATAGGAGGTAGCTAACGGTGCCTCTAGTTGTAGTGTGGCCCTCAGAGGTCTGTGATCACTTTCAGCCCTACCTACAACTTCAAAATCTATCAGTCCTGCTGAAATGCTTTCGCTAACCAAGATGTAATCGATCGTCGAGATGTTCCTAAAGGTTGGTTTCCGGCTCCATAGTGGAGAGCATGCTTCCTTTAGAGCATGGGTTGTACAAAGCTTATAATTGTTAAGTAAATTGAATAAAGGTTCTCCCCGACCCCTACGCCTCGGAGTGCTAGGTCTTTTGTCTAGGACCCTTAAATTAAAGTCCCCCACAATGATTACTTGCTTGAGATTATATTTAGATAAAAGGTCGTCTAGTGAGCTTGTGAGGTAGCCCATAGATTATTTTGTATTGGTATATACTGGTTTGATGTAACAATTGATTAGCGGGTGACGAAGTGGTAGGGAATTTAAACTCAGACCTGTAATCGGAAGGGCTTGAAGCTCGGGAGTCCTTGTCTGAACTTCTATAGCCACAAATCGGCAGGCATGCTTCAGAAAGATAGAAAGTCCACCTGATGGTTGGCCGAAAATGTTCTGTTTTATTGCTGCAACATAATGTTCGTAGTACCCTGCCAGAGGGGTACTGACCAGGGCCCATGTCTCTTGGAAGCATAATATGTCGCCCCTAGTCAGAAAATCCTGTATATGTTTTCCTTTTACAATTTTGTTGATCCCTGTGATATTCCAGAAAATTATTGTGATTTTTTGCTGGGGCGGATTTGCATCCCTTTCCTCAGTCCAGCTGGGTTGATTTTCATTTTTGTTAGGAAAAGTGCTGCTGCGTTCTTTATATTCCAGTGTGGTATTGGGCGGTAAGACTGGCATATACTGTTCAGCGGTTGATACAACAGGTGACCCTGATGTTAGCTGGGATGTTTAAACTGGACAAATTGCTACAATTGACTGTATTGCTACAAGTCCTATGAAATATGGAGTGTGCCCCGTTTTCCCCTCTGTTTTCTGCGAGAACATGTGGGTATGTCATTTGCCGAGGGAGCTGGACATCTATGCCCCACTCAGCAAATTGCTGAAGTTCACCTAATACCGCTTTTAGGAGATTCTTTTGCCTCAAACCCACCAGGGTTGAATCACCATTAGTGTCCCCCTGGAGTTTCTTGAATGTGACCCATTCTAGATCTTCTGATTGGATTTATTTCAGTGTGGCTAGGTGCTTGAAGAGGCGAAGAATGTTACTCCTGTTTAGGGTATAATGTTGACCCTTGATGTAATATCTGTACATAAATACCACCTCAAAAATGCTTGTACTTGCATCGGTAGGTAGAACTTCTTCTGTTCCCTGCTCCTGAATTTCCGAGCTGTTCGCGAAGCTTGGTCTGACTGAGTGATTCTGCCCGTTGCCTTGTGGGTTGCTGACTTCCTTTCCAAGTGTACCTGTCATTGTTGTCTTCTTCACCGTTATTGGCTGGGGTTGCTGGGATGCATCAGATTCATTTGTAGGAATGACTGCCATAGCTTGGGTACTGGCGTCCGCCTTCACGGGGCATATTCCTGCTTCTGTTATTGAGTCTACGTTAGTTCTTATTGTGATGGAGGGCAAAAAAGCCTCTGCGTGCGTGTGTTTTATGGTTGTTACCTGTTCTATGTTGTGCCCATCGGCCAAGCCCCTTAAGGAGCCCTTCTTAACGCCCCTTTTAACAGTAAATATTGGATAGAACTGCCTGTCTTGAAGTTCCTTTTGTACAGTGGGATGGTTTGTGATTAGAACTGTACTTGTCCCCTTTTTGCTTTAGACTTTTTGAGTTTTCTCATCTTTTTCTTTGCTCTCCTTGATAGGTGAACAAAGCGATACCAAACGGGACGATGGACGGAGCGTTTGAGCAAATCAAACACTGACCCCCAGTTGATAGGTGAGCATCTAGTCTGGCTAAAGGTTTTGGGGATCCACATACTTGGCTGTTTGTTATGGTCTCGGCCATTTCAGTATTATTAGCCCTTATTTTATCCGATGTTGCTTCGACCTCTTGCACGGGACTCCCCAGCCCTAGCCCCTGTTTGTTTTCTGGGTCCCCCTTTACTTTAGGGCTTAGTGGAGCTCCTTCCTTCTCCATTATACCAAGATCATGTATACTTGGTACTGGCGCATTTTTTATTGTACTAGTTGCTGTTACAGCCCCTCTCCCTTTTGCCATCTCCACTATATCCCCTATGATCGTCGGAAGGGATGTCCACTTGTCGATAATCGTTGCAGAGGAGCATGAACACGGTTTAGTCTCAAGATTTCTGTGATCTTACCTTCCAGTGCCTCCACTTTGCTACTTAGGTTGACTAGGCGTATTGCTATTGATTGTAGGAGGTCTATCTGAACCTCCATCTTTGTCGACTGCCATAGCAGCGTTCTACTTACAGTATTGTGTGTTTAGTTTGTGGACAAAAATTGAGGGATTTCTCCATCGTTGTCCTTCGCTGTTTGATATTCACGCTGTATGGCTCCTGCTGCCTCTGAAAGCCCAAGCAACTTTGTGGTCAGCTCTAGGGTTCTCTCTATCTTTTGCCCTAGATTTTGAAGAAAAGAGGCAGCGAAGACTTCTTCCATTGGGGAGTATGGTATAAGATCGATTGCGGGTGAGAGAGGGCTTGAAGTTACATGTGAAGCCTCAGAGTCTGAGGGATCTTCATTTTCATCTCCAGCTTTATTCCGATGAATTTGGGCCACTACCTCAATAATTTGCTCTGTTTTAGGTTGTGTTTCCTTGTTGTACTCTTTGATGGGAGAGTCAGATTTCTTCCCTTCCTGGGTGTGGCTGGTATGCCTGAGATTCCCCCCTGAAGTGACAGGGGAGGTGTGGACATCCCTTTCCCTCCAACTCGCTGGGCCTGAAAGTGTTCTCTTTTTAGGGGTGGATAAACTTTGAGTGACCATCTTATTCAAGCTCGAAGTACTTCAAATACTGTTTGCCTGGGAAAATGGGGTGCCTGCTTCCGTGTTTAGCTCATCTGGTGAGCAATTTGTTTGTTGACCAAGGTTTGCGGTGTATTTTCCATTTGGTTGAAAAAACTGCAGTATTGATTCCCTTGTTCGCCTTGTTCCCTTTGGCAGGTCGTCCTGTAAGATGGGCTTGGAGCATTGTGGTTGAGTGGAGCTCCTTTTGGCTTGTTTTGTGGGTGTCTGTGGGCTTGATCTTTTATCAGGAGCTGTCCTCTTTTTGGGCCCCATTGCACAAGTGAGACACAGGTGTTAAAAGAATGGTCTGAACGGGTGTTATTCGGAACTCCTTATACAAGGCTAGTGATCAAATCATCCAAGGGCCTGGAGCCAGCTATAACAACAGGGGGAGGGGCTTGTTGACTCCTTTAACTTAGTGGGATTTCTGACTTCAGCTGTTCAATGGCCCTGCCCCTACCCCTGCCCTGCTCCTCCCTTGTAACCCTTATAGGCCTGTGTTTGGTTCTGACTAAGGCTTAGTGGGGCTCCTCTATGCAGCTCCGGTTTGGCAATCCTTTGGTCCACTAAGTGAATGCTAAGGCCAGGGCACGCTTGAGTCTGGGGTGAGTTACTGTTCTGCTGTCCACCTGCACCTCTTACCCTAGGAGAGGTTGGAACCCAAAAGATCCCTCGTTGCAGACTGCAGGCCTTAGGGACTGACGCAAGAGGGGGGGGAGATTGCTGCTTGGCCAAGTAATTACCCCCGAGCAAAAATCTGCTGTCACTTACTCTCGTCTTCACCGGCGGCTCAGCTATTGAACTTCACCGGCTGTTCTGCCCCTCTCCTTCCTGCTCTTTGTAGGCAGGTAGCAGGTTGACAGTGTGATACCCAGCTGGACCAGCTGGCTTCCGGGGGCTGGGTGAGATGAAGGGTTGATATGCCACAAAACGGCCCAGCAACAAAAGGGAAGCAGGGCGCGCTGCCTTGACGCTGCTTCTCTCTGGTAGCTAGTGAGTGGGTGCCACCAGGCGCTCCGCAGGCTGCACCCGGAGCTAACCGGGCCGCCTCCGCGGTGCATCTGAGGCACTCTCTTGGTTGCCGCCGACTAACACAGCGGCCGCACTCGCAATCACGCCCGCTCCCGCACCCTGAGTGGTAGGGGCCAAAGCAGCGTGAAGCAGCGCGGTGTCGGGCACAGCAACAGCGTCCAATGCCAGGAGCCGGCGGGAATCCGCCAGAAACACCAGAGGCCGGTAACTGCTTGCTGCGATCGGCAGTCGGCAGCGTATGACGTGAGTACCTTACAGAGAGCAGTAGAAATTGAAACAATAATCTGGATTCCTACCAACGAGTCAGATTTTGTGTTGTGCTTCTTTGGCTAGGAGTTTATGTGAGCATATAGATTAAGATTTTTGTTCAATATGAAGGGGAATAGACAAAAAGTACATGTATCCTGACGACCATCAATCTTCATTCATGTATCATGCACTAAACTACCCCATTGAGCTTAATTCTTGTGTTAGGTTAATTCATTTTAATTAATTAATTTATTTATAAGGATATAAAAAAGCTCAACTAAACACATTACAGGCCTTTTTGAAAAATTAAAATTGTAAACAAAGAACCATTCAAAGCATAATTCCCATATTCACTACCCAAAAATATTTTGGAGTCTACGAAAAAAGTGAAGAGAATGTTAGCCATATGTACTTTATTAACCATGTTCTTAAATATGGCACCTCATAATATGTTAAAATATTTCTACATATATGATGGATGATACCCACCTTGAATTTTAATCATACACATCTTCTGTTGCAATAGGAACTACTAAAAACCTAGGATCCCAAACCTGATACCAAACTACAGCCCCGCACAGTGAGGTTGAAACACAATACTTTAACATTATAGACAGCTCAAGAGTGTTCTTAAAATAATGAGACAGCGATATCCTACAGGAGTTTTAAGGACAATAATCAGTGTTTTAATGTGTCTAGCTGAGCTGTGCTACATAACTTTCAATTGAAAGGAAAGAACACAGCAATTAGGTCCAATGTGTTAGCTTAGTGCATGAAAAAAGATTGAGGATTGATGTTCAAATGGAGTCACATACTTTTGTTTAATTTGTTTGACCCTGCATATAGTGGCTCTTTGAGTCATACCTCTTAGCCTTGCAGCCCAGTAACTTAGAGCTTGCAAGGATATATGGATTGCAGTCTAGTTGATTATATGAATCAAGCCAAGATTGTGCTAGTAAAAAGAAACTGGGAAGGTGGGGGGGAAATTGTTGAAGGAACTGTGTTTTTAGTGGGTTGTAATTTAAAGTGTTGCTGCAACATCCAGGATTGAAGGCCCCTTCGGTCTGTGCAAGTTATACAGTCTCTTTAAAGCTTAGTGTTTTTAGCATAAAGATGATAGGACATGTTGGAGTGACTCAGCAGAGAAGTGATTAGTTTTATGTATAGATTGAATAATGTCAGGGACAACATAGAAACTTGTGAAACTAGACATTTTATTTTGCCGAGAGCAGTTTTCCAGACAAGTTGCAAACCAACTCAGAACTTTATACTTTTTCCACATCCATTAAGTCAGGCTTTTAGATAAAAGGAAGGCATGACTGATGATCAGTAGTGGTCGTTGGTGGGAGTGCTGCCGGGCGCTGACGATGTTAAATGCGGAAAACAATTTTAGTAAAATGAAGGCAGGATTCTGCTTTGCCTAAAACTCACAGAGCATCATCTACTATTTGTAACATAGAGGTCTCAGGGATGCATCCATATCTAAAGCTTCCCTGAAAGTCATTGTAATTGATATATTCTGATGTAACTTGGGGCAGCTCTTTCTCCACACAGATTTCAAGAACTCTTTAAAGGTTTGACACAAGACATAAACTGTCGTTATTTTGGATCCTCGAGTGTTTATTTGGTCATTGATAAACCCACCTGATTTTCAGATAATCAGTAACTCCTCTTTGTACCAGAGGGTTGTTGATGAAGTTTCTCAAGTAAGGAATGAGGGAGGTGCTGATGCATTTCAGAGGATTGGCTGGAATAGAATCTGTAATTTGTGTGAATTGTTAAAACATGTAGCTGTGTAGTGTCTCAAGAGGAATTTTATGCCTGTGGAATATTCCTGCTCTTCATTTAGTTCTTTTAGTTATCTTTGGGCTGATATTTTTCGTTGAGGGTAAGTAAGTTCATCAAGGACCCCCAACATGATTATATGTATAGAGCCATCACCCAGTTTATAGGCAAAAGAGATTCTTATTTTTAAGGAGGTCCTGCTTATGTCTTTGTAAATTTTGACCCACTTCTTGGATTTTTTGGGTTGTTCTAGGAATGAGATTTTGGAGATTGCGAAATAGAAATCCACAAGGAAGTGGTCAGAGTAGTCAAACAGTATCAGCAAATTGACGTTGAGCATGTTTTGTTTGACAGTTATTATATCAAGGATGAAAACCTTTACATATGTGCGTCTCTCCTGTAGAGGTTGAAGTCCCTTAGAAGGAACTTGATGTTTTTTTCATCAATTGCTACAGGTTGCAAAGTGTAAAGGTGATTAATCTTTTGTTTTTTCTTTTTACATTTCATGAAATCTCTGGGAATAATTGCAGCCCCTCCCTCTATTTTACCCTTTTAGTACTGGCAGATGACTAAATACCCAGCAGGGACCCTGAAGTCTCATACTGGCTAAGAGAAGTCAGCCAACCATGTGGAAGCAGTCGGTCCAGACAATTTCAAGTTGATGTTTTACTATTGATCTACAGCAAAAAGGAGTGAATGATGATAGAGGATTATGATGAGGTCAAGTGGGTGGTAGCAGAAATGGTTTGCTCAATATGATACAGATGGAGAGCCTAATTTCATTGTCAATGGCAAATATTACTGATGAAGCTAGATATGGTCACAATTGTTGGGAGATGGAATAAAATGGAGTGCAACAGAAGAGAAGAAAGAAATGATTCATGTTTTGAAGGATTAGTTATTAATCAGCATGTCAAATCTATCTTTTGATGGTAGAGAGCATGTGGGAAAAACTTTGGTCTCTAAGTAAGTGAATGGACAAGAACATCTGTCTATTGCCATGAACCACGATAATATGGCACAGCCAATGCAAATTATGCTCCTATTCAGTGCGCGACCCATAACGTATCTGGTGTGAACGTGAGAGAAGCTTACACCCCTGGAGTGTATGAGGTACTTATTCTGTATGGGAGGGAATCTTGCACTGCTGATGTCCATATGGTAGCTGTCTCTGTCTGTAAGAGTTGCATGCACTGCTATTGCACATGTAGTAATTATTCTCTATGTCTTCTGAAGCTTGATAAGGTATTTAGCTGCACCACGTGTGTCCAACATTGCCTCCGAATTATACATTAATCTATTTCATTTACGTAGTCCGTGATGAATTTGACAATCTAGGCAAGAATCCACGTTTCCTACAATTACATGGCTAGCCAATGCCTTTTAAAACAGCTGAAAGGGAAAAAAAACGATATTGTGTTTTTAAAAAAGTGAGTTCTAGTTAAAGAACAAGCAAAGCAAGGGAAGATGACAGAAATTCTCACGTGGGTGCCCGCAAATAGTAACAATCCAAACATTATATGCGAGATCTGACCGGAAGCAGGTACCAAATTTTAATAAAGGGATCACAAGTTTTTTTCTTAAACATCAATATAGCTCCTTGAATTGCGATAGATGTTTAGTTACCTCCGCCCCCCTAGCTACTTGGAGCCAGCGTCCAAACTATAAATCAGTCCTTAACTTTGTAGGTTGATCTGTAATTGTCACATTTCTGTTGAGGTAATGCTTTCTGCACAGTGTGATTTTGATTCAGTCTTCACAGTAATTTGTAATATTTAGGACTAAAAATTCAAAAGAAAAGGAAATTGTTGTGCTTACATTTGCATAACACCTTCCTGCTAACAGGCATGCTTGTCATGCTGAAAGAAATAAACATACTATAAGTCCCTACATAAGTAACTAGTCTTTTCGTATTTCTACTTACAAGATTTATAGTGTTCCTAGCACAAGAGCACCAGGACTTGAACATCTTAAAAGATACAAGAACAGTCTATGGAACATGAGATTATATTTATACCTCTGGGATGAAAACCATATCTTTAATGCCAAAGTCACTTGAGATGTCACCAATGACAAAACATGTAAGCACCTAGTACTGCAAACATTGTAGACTGTTTCCTTTCAAAGAAACATGAAAGTGGATTGTGCACTCTGAGAAAATAATGTATGATAAATGGCAACTTTCAGAACCCGACCTCTTCAGGTTGACAATTGACGTAGATTTATATGTGTTTTCTATTACATGCCATCATGTTGTCAACAGCATTGAGTCCAGGTGGACATCTCTCCCCAAACACAATCAATAAGGAGCACAGAAAATAATGTAAAATGTAATCATTTCCAGGAAAACATTTATGAGAAAGATATTTACTTCCACTCTTTCTAAACAACATTGTTTCTCAAGAAAATGCAATTTATGGGCCGTTTTACTGATAGAAATGTATGTGAATGAGGAATTTCATTTTTATTCGAATGCACACTTGTCACAGTAATTTCCTGATGATAGTCCTTTGCCAACGAATGCTAGCTGACATTTCTGTAACTCTGATATCACTGCTGAAAATCAATATAGCACCTCAATATGCAAGACAAAAAAGAGTGCTAATTTACAGTACAACTAATTTTAGAAAACACTAGCATTTTTTGGTACAGGTTAATGGGTCAGCTCCCACTTGCCAATCGCTTACTTGGCTATGTCAGCTTTATTTCTGTTTTGTAACAAAATAGTCATTCGGTAATGTCAGCTGAGTTGAGTGACACATTTTGCCTGTTTACTTGTCAGTAATATTTGAATGGTTGTTAATAATGTATTCCTGGCAGTGGGTTGTGAGACAATGTGTGGCTGTTTTTTTGGTTGAATCTTAATTTAAACTTGTATTTAAAACTTTTGGAAAGTAACGATTAATGACATTTTTTTCTGTTAATTTGTTCAGACTGTGTTCTTGTTAACACTTTATTGGTACGTTTGAACGCTTTGCTGTTTTGGTGTTACTAATTACTATTTTTTTACTCTGCTCCTAATCTCCGCTTGCTATGTGAGTCGCTAGATGATTTCACATTTTCAATAAATGGCTTTCTTTTGCTGTAAAATCATTCCACTTCGAGTACTTGTAAAAAGTAGGGGTGGGCGATAAATTCTGCTCTGCCTGCAGAGCTGGCAGATTTTTGGCCACTCCGCTTTATGCATGTAAAGTGACTTTCTGGACAAATTCTGCCAACTGCCGTGTGGTAGAGTTTATTATCGTGCGCGGCTTTGCCAATAGTAAGTTGGCAATCACTAGCGAGATATGGCGTCCCCTAGCGCATTTTTCGGTTGCTAGGAGGGCATGCGGCGAGATTTCCCCAACGCTGACTGTCGCAACTGATGCAGCTCAAACACTGTCAACTAGTTTGTGACAACTAATACTGGATGCGAAATCAAAATCGCACACGAAAACAAATGTGCACCTTGTACATGTTAAGTTTATTTCAATGGTACTGAGTGAAAACGAGAATACCAGCACCGTAAAAGAGTGCTTTGAGCTGTAGAAATAGAAAGAATTCATGTATTGTGTCTTTAGCATGTCTAATAATCATCTTTACTGATGGCTTGACAATGCTGAAATGAAACTTCATAACATTATGCTCTGATACTATGCAAACTAATGTAAACTAAACTTAATAAGTCATATATGTATGTTCACATGAGTCTCAATTGAATTACACAGTGTGTGTAACAAATGTGTAAGTCATCTTTTAATGCTTCCATTGTAATGCACCATATAAATCGAAAAGCTGGTGCAAAAGTGTCATGATACCAATAACATGAATGAAACTTTATATGCAGCTGCTTTACACTTATAAGAACTTAGATTTATACAAACGACAATGATTATATGATTTATATAATTGTTTTACATATAGGTACTTTGTGACTTTTAGTAATAGGCCATACTTAGGAATGAACATTTCTGTGCAAGCACTGATGATGATACTTGCTTATTTAGAAATGAATAATTAATTGAATTTATTATGCTTGGATCTAATTGCACATTTGTTTATTAATAAGAATCACAATACTTTATATGCATTAAGTGATCTTTCCTTTAGGATTGCATTCTACTTCATAGACTGATATCAAAGGAT
Organism: Calotriton arnoldi; assembly: GCA_963921515.1. Classification (NCBI taxonomy): domain Eukaryota; kingdom Metazoa; phylum Chordata; class Amphibia; order Caudata; family Salamandridae; genus Calotriton; species Calotriton arnoldi. The sequence goes on along the minus strand of CAWUFW010003439.1, from coordinate 98,803 downwards.
TCTGCTTGCCTATCCATGTAACTTTTTCTGTCCTTTCACACAACATCCTGATGCCTCAAGGATAATTTTTCAACACTTCGACATGGTCTAATATGTGGGAACATTGGGCCCGATTCACAGAACTAACTTAAGACAAAATTCTAAACTTACTACCATTTTGGTATTCACAGAAGGCACTTACTCATTTTGGTATTCACAGAAGGCACTTACTCATTGATGAGTAAGTGCCTTCTGTGAATATCAAAGTGAGTAAGTTACTCAAAATGAGTAAGTTACTCATTTTGGTATTCACAGAAGGCACTTACTCATTGATGAGTAAGTGCCTTCTGTGAATACCAAAATGAGTAACTTACTCATTTTGAGTAACTTACTCACTTTGATATTCACAGAAGGCACTTAGTCATCAATGAGTAAGTGCCTTCTGTGAATACCAAAATGAGTAAGTGCCTTCTGTGAATACCAAAATGGTAGTAAGTTTAGGATTTTGTCTTAAGTTAGTTCTGTGAATCGGGCCCAATGTTCCCACATATTAGACCATGTCGAAGTGTTGAAAAATTATCCTTGAGGCAAAATGTGTAAGTTACTCAAAATGTGTAAGTTACTCAAAATGTGTAAGTAAGTGCCTTCTGTGAATACCAAAATGGTAGTAAGTTTAGTATTTTGTCTTAAGTTAGTTCTGTGAATCGGGCCCTTAATCTTTTGACACTAGTACATGAAAAGCAACATTCTGAATTGTTCTTTGTGGATTAACTTGTCTGCCCGGAACAAACAATCGATTCCCATGGAAAGCTGGGGAAATTTCTTTAAAGTAACTTCTTTTGCACCTTGTGAGCAGTAGATGGTCACATGGGCAACTGTCCATTGTGGTGTGATGGTTGATATCATCTCTGAATGCAGCAAGTAATATATTATTGAAAGGACTCTTGACAAGAGAGAGCTGTTTCAGACACTCTCCCTTGTTGGACACTTGCAGATGCTGGCTCCCAGAGATATGCTCTCAGACTCTTGGATTGAGACATCTTTTCCTTGACAGCCTTTGTTTTCCTGATGCTGAGGCTGCCGATGCCAACTTTCCTCTCCCTAGCTACCTTTGGAACTGCTGACATGATTGACTTACCGGTCTTTGCCATTTGCCTCTAATCCTAACACTGACCGAACTATATGCCTATGCTAAAGAACTGTCCCGAACTATCCTCCTGCCTTTTTGGTGGAAGGAATCTCCCTTTGACTAGTGAACTTTATGGACGCTGTGGCGAAAATACTAGATTCCAGATTTCCTTGTAAGATTGCCTTTTGATATATCTTTCCTAAATGTGTGGTTTAAAACTGCATTTTGAAATTGCCTGTCGAGATTTATGACTTACTGCCTAATTGTTGATCATTTGCTTTGAATTCTAAACTGTTTAATAGACTAACTAAATTCAACTCACATTGTCTGAGTCTTCTTGAATTTAAACCCGAAATGTTCTTTCCAAAGAGACTGTGCATACTATAACTAAAATTCTAATACATAACGAAGACAGTCATCGATTATTCTCGGAACACTAGATTCTTTTGCTATTATTCCACACTGCTATGGCAGAACTATTGGTCTGTATGATTGTAGCCCGACTTAACTTCTTTAGGAGGTTCAGTACTCCCATTGTCATCCTATTCATTTACAGCAAGATCTTGAGAGTAATATATTTGAATTTGATTTCCAATTTGTGAGTTGGTTACCAATTAATTGGTCCTCATTGGGTAGTCAACGTTAGACACCCTAATTCTTCCATCCCTCAATGCGATGAGCAAGATTCATCGGAGGACCAATGCCTTGAAAGGTGTGAGTAGAGATTAAGAATAAAAATATTGATATAATCAGAAAATAGTTTGATTGTATGTTATGGGTCTAGTGCATAAAAATAATTAAGCTTCTGCTGCAACAGGACTGCTCGTGGTCAGAAAGCCGCCTCATCAGTAGAAAATCTACTTGAGCAGCAGCAAAATCAACTTGAGAAACAGTGCCCTCTGGGGTGTTGCATGGTGCTGTTCGTGCTGATTTTGCGGAACAAGCTCCCATCGCTAAAAATCAGCCTGATGTGTCTAATTCCACCCATTTACGGAACTCCGTGGAATCTTGCAGTGTTTTCATGTAACTCCGCGGAATTCCCTTAAGTGAAAGTCCGCAAGTTTGTTACCTAAATGCTCATCACGTCAATATGCATACCCTACCATGTACTTTAATGTTATAACATCTTCATCTAATTCTTTGCACTTGCGTTCATGATTACTATGTACATTTGTAGGAAGCAGTGCACCTTGTGGGACCTTGTTTTGATCTGTTAGTTGGTGGATCTTAAAACTGCATTAACAATTATGTGCTTTGGTTTATTGTCTTACTTTCCTCTATATAGATGTAGTTTAGACAGTGTCTGTCCTAAGGTTTCAGTATTAGTACAAGCTAGACAAAAGCTCCTTGGTTACATATATTAGGCTCTACATTTTGAACACAGTCCCCATAAGCACATGTGCACTATGTGAATTACTTCACTTTTGCTATGGTAGCATTTGATTTTTTCTTTTAGTTAAATATCACTGCTATTAATTTTTGGTGTCATATTGATGTACACTACGTAAATGGGAAGGCATTTTTGCCCATGGAGTCTATTTGCACATTTCCTTAACTCTTTGAATATTTTCTGGTTGTTGAGGCTATTTCATCCACATTAAACAAGTATATTTGTTATGGGGTATTGCGTGAGTAGGCCACGTTACAACGCATGCGATACATCGCATACCATTACAACGCAAGTCATTACAACGATTTGCTGTAGGGGGCGCGCTGGACTTTGGAATAGTATAATTTACTATTCCAACTCCAGTCGGTGCAACAGTAGGGAAAGATTTCATATCCAACACCTTCTGCCCCCTACAGCAAGTCGTTGTAATGACTTGCGGTGTAATGCATGCGATGTATCGCATGCGATGTAAACGATGTTTCCCTATTGTGTTTAACTTGTAAAGTAAACTTTGGTCTAAGTACTTTACTCAAATAATTAACCCCTTAACTTCTGCCCCTTTCTGCTATTCCGGTAGACCCTTCTGGTTGCGTGACTATATAGGGTTTGTAGGTTCTTCAAGAACCCAATGTACCAAGAGCCTACAACTGAGCTGCACTGTACAATGATTTTTCATTGTGTACCGAGTACAGACCAATTCATATGGTGAAATATGTAGAGTGAAAAATGGGTATCAAGGAAACCTATGTATTTCTGAAATAAGAACAAGATATGGAGTTCAGGAGCAGTGATTATTTGTACATCTCTGAATTTGTGGGCACTCGACTTAGCATATGATCTGGGTGCATTTTTCAAAATGTCTTCTTTCTCTCACACTGGCTTACATTTGTAAGACACAAATGAGGCAAAATCTAATTGGTAATACCAAATGTTGTACTATTCTATGCTCCCGAATGTCTTCTGATAAAAATGGTACCTCACTTGTGTGACTAGGCCTATAGCCCACAACAGGAAACGGCCCAAAAGACAACATGGACTCATTACATTTTTCCACTGAAAACTGATCCTTTTTTGAAAAGTGGGTAGCTGTGGATTTTGGGACTTAGCTTAGCCCAAATCTAGGGAAACGTAGCAAATTTGCACTTTTTTGAGAACTAGTCACTTGGGGAAATCCAAGATGGGGTGACTTGATTGGCTCTCACCGGGTATTTTTTATTCAGAATCCCTTGGAAACCTCAAAGGTTAACTAAAGTTCTGTGATTGAAAGTTCTGGAATCTGGGAGGAGCCACAAACTTCCTTACACCCAGCATTTCCCAAAGTCTCCCGATACAAATGGAAACCTGGATATCTTTGAAAACTAGACAAGCAAGGGAGTCCAGGGGCGCGTGACTTGTATGGCTCTCATCAGGGCATTTTACCCAAAAGCTTTTTCAAATGTCAATCTTTGGTAAGAAACACACATTTTCTTCACATTTATGTGACAGAAAGTTCTGGAATATTCAGGGAGTCACAAATATCCTATCATCCGAGGTTCCCACATGTCTCCCGATAACAAACGGTACCCCAAGGGCCAAGAGACAGCAACACAAAAGGCACTAAATTGCTGATTTGAGAGAGAAGCATTAGGGGTAGCTGATGTATTAGTGCCGTGCTGTGGCACCACCCATGCAAACTTACAAACCACAGACATTTTTAAAAATTAGACAACCAGAGGAGTCCAGGGTGGTGTGCCTTGCATGCATCCCACAAGGTTTTCTTATCCACAATGGTCTTCAAACCTCAAACTCTGCCTACATTTATGCATTTTCCTCACATTGCAGTTATGAAAACTTTTGCAATCCTCAGGAATCTACAATATTCCTATGACCCAGCATTACCCCACTAGTGCCAATAAAAATGCTGCCCACTTGTGTGGCTAGGCCTATTGCCCGCAACAGAAATGAAACAAACCAAGTTTGTTGAGGGCTCCCATTGACCTTGGTTTGAGGCGTTCCTGTAGTGGGCACTAGGCCTAGTCACACAAATGGGGCAACGTTTTCATTGGCATAAGTGGGGTAATACAGAGAGGTCTGTTTTTGCTTAAGATGTGCAGGTCCCCACATAAACTAATTTTACTTGTTCTCTTTGTTACTATAAGCACTGGGCTAACTCACTTGGAAGAGTTGGTAGACTGACTAATGCCTTCCGAACATAACTTGTCCAGATGTTTTTTAAGTTCTGGTCTTACACTAAATGGGACAGCCCTGACTTTGTGCACAACTGAGACAACAGCCGCTTTAAGTTTAATCAAATGTTCACATTTTGAAATGTTGCCTATATTTTCAGAATACATTTCAGGAACATTTCCAATAACTCTTTCCACACTTAGATCATCATCATTCTCAACCCAAGGAATGGGTACATAAGCCACCACAATGGGATTATCTGAACCCGGTACAAGCATTAAACCAAGTCTGGCTAGATCTAGCCTTCCAAAAATATTCCTTCCCTTGATAGCCACATAAATCTTGGTTACATTACTTCTTTCTAAGCAAGTCAGAGAGTCATCAGTATAGCCCAACATGTCAAGATCTTGCTCCCCAAACACCTTGGGATGAATTTCCATTTTGTTGAGAGGAGCTTTATTCCATCTTCCAAAATATAGAGTATCTGAAATAATGGTGATGGGTGCTCCGGAGTCAGTCATCATTAAGAAATGTTCACTACCTATTACTATGTCGTACCAAGGGCCGTTATAGCTTTTCCAAAATAGCTATCATCAGAACTGATAGTGAGCACAACTCACTGATGTATTGATTAGGATCAAGCTAAATACTGCTTACCTTGACCGGCACTCTTGAACTCCTGCAAAAACTCTGAAATTAATGATGAGTTTACCACATTTATTGCAATGTTTGTTTATAGCAGGACAGGCAGGATTGTTACAAACACACACCAGGATACTTCCTTTGCCCAAATTTAGATCCCTTGTCCTTGATGGAAATGGCATCTACAGAAACTGCTTTTGAAATAGAATTAACACCTGGAATCACATGTCCATCAGTTCCTGAAGCCATTAGCTATGTCCACAGAGAGTTTAATCCAGAAGAAATAGCCAAAGAACCCACAGATGCTAAAATATGCAAACAAATAAATCTTACTTCAAATCGTTAATTTCTTATTTCTCTGTGAAGGGTGAGGCAAAGCTTCTTTCCAATGACAAAAAATCAGTGAAAGAATGGCTTACTTCTAAGAAGAGTTCGTACCTGCTTCCACATTTACATGTAACATGAAGAAAATGATCCTGATCCAAGGTGGCCACCCGCAACGTCGAGCAATGCTCCGACATTATGCAATGATATCATACGTGAGGATGGAATTCCAAGGTGCAGTGCGGCATGAAGAATGCACTTTGGAAAGGCTCCTCACGGAAAGAAGAACAGCCTCAGGTGGGCACAGGAGGCCATGTGCCAAGACCGCATCACGTGCCGGAAGCACCACCTGCCAAGGCCACACTCTCCCAGATTTTCAGCAGGTCGGCACAAGAGGATCAAGGGATGGTGCCACTCACAGGATAAGTCTGGCCATTTCCAGAGTCTTGGCTGCAGCACCGGTACAGACGGCCCCTCAGGAAAACAGCAGGTCTAATGTTGTGGGCTCTAGGAGCATTGGCGGGACTGCTCGTCACTTAAATGTGGTATTGAAGAAATGTAGAAGATGAAGTCAAACAAGTAAGGTTAATTGAAAGTGCACCAGAAGGAGTCCACAACTACACCTCCTGCTTTTCCGGTGTCTCTGACCAACTGGCTAACAGTCATTCAGAACCCTAGCAGGGCAGGGAGCAGAACATGGGACCAACAATACAAATAAACGTTCAGCAAGGCATGGAACATACAATTGGAAATTAACTTTCAGTGACGCGTGACAGTACAGTGACATGCAACACAAGAACATAATACTACAGTGACAGACACACCTTTTTAAAGTAAGAATTGCACTGCTATCACAGCACATGGTAATGGGTTCCTACCCAATACAGGGAGAGTAAGTGGCTTTTCTTCCATTCACTGATGTGAGGTAAGGAGGGTCAGGTAGTTTCATCCTTTACTGTGAGCCTCTCACTGAATTACTCAGTGATGTGTAACTAGCTGGGTTGCCACACACAGGTGTGTCCAGATTTTCATTTAAATCCCCAGCCAAAACAAACAAGTGCTCTAAATTTAACAGCCTACATAGGCAGGACTTTTCATTGACTTCTGGTTATTGCAGTTTTTTAATAAATAGTGCATTACAAATACCAGACTGAAACAGAAACAGCCCTGAACAAGCTGTATGACATGGTACAACTCTGGATCAATCCATCTCTGCGTAATGCTGCTGTGGTGGCAGATAATACACTTATCTCATTCAGCTTTAAAATGCCAGACATGTTCTGTACCTTTGGCTCCTCCCACCCATCAATGGTTTGATTGTTTTTATCCCTCATTCTTTTAAACCTAGCTTCCCAATTCTCACCTTAGAGAGTGTACAGAGGTGAGAAGAGTGATGAGACAATAGAGGGCTGACCATATCGTTAAATCCCAAGGTTTGACTTCTCTCCGCCATTTCCATTCCATCCTCTGATTTGTGGGTGTTCCTGTGTGGAATTGGCCTAAAGGTTGTCCACCTGTGTCAGCTAAATAACACACACGCACATATAGATTTAACCAGTGGAGACTAATTTCTGTGCACTCACCTATTCCTTTTTTGAGCCCATCCATCCAAGCTTAGTCAAGGGGGTGGCATCATGCTCAATCTAACGATACGGTCAGCTGGCACATCAAATGATGGTCAATAGATCCATAAAATGAAGGTTCATTTTTATAGAGAAGACAGGTGGTTTTTGCCACTGGGAACTATTTCAACAAACTATAACCTTGTGTACATCAGAAAAACATGAGATGAAGTAATACCTTGAAAGTCGGAATTGTTTATGAGTGCCTATTATTAGCTTTGAAACAGACAGCTATTTGTTTTTTGTTTTGTTTGTGAGAACGTTTGCTAATCATATCTTGTATCAATTTTCTTGTTCACCATATTCTCATCTGATAACTCCAGGGAGGATTGAGGTGCTATTTTAATTCTTCTTGAAGCTTTACCATTTAAAAGTGTTGGAGCAGTAACCCAATTTGAGATGCCTGTCATGCCAACATTTCCATCTGCATCCCTTTTGTGCAAGACTGCATTGTATACCATGGAAATACTGCACAGAAAAGCCTCAAAATATCCCCAACATGGAGGAAAAAATATCCCCTTAAACTAGAGACACACGTTAATGTGAGTATAAGAAACACAGGGGCATATTATCAAAGGCTCGATCGCCGCTTTAGCTGGACTTTTTCCCGCTAAAGCGGCGATATTTCAAACGCCCTATTAGCAAGCTGTCGCTAACTGCTGTTAGCGACAGCTTCTAGGCGATAGCGACCGGGTTGGGTGCCGCTTTGCATGCCAGCGATATTTATCGCTAATGGCATGCAAAGTAGGCGTTCCCAACCTAAAAGCGACTGGAAACAGTCGCTAAGGTCGCTGTCGCCTATTAGCGAGGCAGGGGAGGTGATTAACGAACCAGCGCTAAACACGTTTAGCGCTGGTTTGTTAACGCCTGGTCTCACCCTGACTTAGCCATGTAATCCAATGGGAGGTGGATTACATGGCTAAATCCCCTCGCCCTATCGCCAAGCTAACACTGGTCACAGTTTGAATATCGCTTGTTTTCAAGCGATATTCACACTGTTCTCCAGGGTTTCTATCGCTTTGGAGATAAGCGTTGCTGATAGCACGCTATCTCCGCGTTAGAAACCTGCGATAGCCGGCGATAATTATCCTAGCGCTAACTGCGCTTAGCGATAATTATCGCCGGTTATTGCTCATAGGCCCCACAGTTCCTTTGCGTATATTTGGGGTTTTTTTGCAACATTTTATGAGAAGCTAAAAAAAGAATAAATGTTACAGAGTGCCAAGTACCTCTAGAAAGGAGAGGAGAGCGAGGAACAAATAGGGTTATAGTCATTCATGATTATATGCATGGGGGAAGTTGAGTATGCTCAGTTGCTTTGGGAATGAGTTTGTTTTAGGTTTATTGTGGTGATAAAATGGGAGGCAGTTCCAGAGATAAGTAGCCTTGTTGGTTAAGAGATTTTCTTCCAAACCATTTCACTTTAGATGGGTGTAGTGTGAGATTGATGAGGGCGTCCAGGTTTAGGCATCTGGTCAAGCAATGTGAGATAAATAATTTGGACTGGTGATCCAGGGCTGTGCCATGCCATTTGTGTACCAAATACAGGGGTTTGAAATCAATCCTTAGCCTGAAACGATTGATGACAGTTAACATTGCTGCCATGGTGTGGTGGACCTACTGCCAAGAACATTTGTACCTGCAAAGTGGCTCTTGTCATTCAGGCGAAAGCACTGGCTAAGACATGAGAAATTCGAAATCAGGTGAAACTTCCCCTGTTAATGTAGTGGAGGTGTTTAGCCCATTACACCATTGACTAACAACCTATACATCATTCCCTACCCAGCTTGCTTTTCAAGGTTTTCCACCAGTTTTATATATAGGTGCATAATATTTTGCCCTCAGTTGTGACATTGGCTTTCATTGCACTACACTTGTATCTAGGTACCCTTTTTTCCTTCTAAACGTACTTATATTCAAATAGAAGCAAGAAAAGCAATAACTAATGTAATATGTATTTTTGCAGGTAGTGGCAGGGAAAGTGATTTCTCCACATGAAAACATGTTTTCCATCAGAAGACAAAGGAAGAAGAAAGTGTCAACATACACATTTATCCGGAAATCGAGACTGAACCAGTGTCTTCTCTTCTTCTCCATACTGACTCGAGTAGTACGGCGCACCCGCCCATTTACCTCCTCCAGACACTGGACGGACGAGAATACTAACCCCTAGGTGTCCCACTCTTCCTCGTTTTTATCACCCTCGCATCAACACGTCACACCCAGACGTGTTACAACCATATAGAGGTCCGCTTGTAATTAAGGGCTATACTGCCCTTCTTACAGCCCCATCCATAGGGGTCCACCACCTTGGGCTACCCTCCCAGCAGGAACTGTGACGTGGACCGGTTGGTCCTCTTTGACCCCCTGGCCGGGTTGGAATTATCACCGGCCTCGCGACACTGTGTGGTTACTCTTCATCGCCACGTAGCCCTGAAGAAGTCACGGGATAGTTCCCTTATGTGACGAAACACGTGTTGGCTGGTTGTTTTTCGTTGTTGCATTATTAAATACTTTTGAACAATACCCTGGTGTCGACCACAGAAATTGGTACAATACGAGACATTTCTACCATTGTTTTATCCTCATTTCGTGTGCCCAGGACAGTGTTCTCATTGTTGGTGTGGGTTTTTTGACTCACACATTCACGGGGGTAACAGGGTATTTCCCCCGACCTGGCAGCACCGTTCACACTCTTAGCATAGCAGACACAACGCGAACTAGCCTGAGCGCCAATCTTCCTGTTTTTACTAAAAACCCTACACCGAGATAACATACACATTTATGTTAAGCCTCTGCCTGCAAAACTCTACTAACTGGTTTGAGTGGTTAGACGTAACAAGCATACAGCATGGAAAGTACACTTGCCAGTTTTGTGAACTCCAAAATCTTAGTGAATCTACACAAATCGTAAATATATGCCTACACCAGTAAAGATTTGCACCTTTTTTAAGAGAATATAATGTAACATTTTATATCTGTGCAGGACTCCCACAAATTGTTCTGTGCTGACAGATAGGATGTTAGATCTCTTGTGTTGGAACTTCTGGGGGCACATCACCAAATCTCACAGGGCCAGTTATCATTTTCCAAGAAAGCACCACATCAACCTTCTTTAAATACAATCCCTATACCTTTTCAAATGAGGGTTTCTCATGTTATATGGAATATACGGAATGCTCAATTCTCCTTGGACCTAATTACTGAAAAAAGTAGTAAATCTACACACTCAGATTAATTTGTATATGCTGGTGTAGATTTACTACATTTAATAATTCACCAATTCCTGTATGAATCAGCATGGAAAGCTGTGTGTGGTGCCGGTTTCCATGTGAATTAATTCGAGAGCATGTGATTCCAGTCTTTTGCTTATACTACTTTGTGGCCAAGAAATCTACATAGGGGAAATAGATTCCATATTATATATGGACTTCTTTTATCCTCCATGAAGAACATAATTTTACCCGTGGAGAAAGCCCTTTTCCTGTACTTTCACCAGCCCTGTGCTGTAGTAATTCTCATTTCATTTCCGGGGTGAGAATGAGTCATAGTTTGGGAATCCCAGCAAACGTCCATATTTTTGGGGTGTTCCCGAATGTTCAAGGCAAGCCATGCCTTGACACTCTTATTTGTTCACCTCTTTAGTGGATTTATGGCTGTAGACATATCCATACTAGTGGTGGAGATCATTGCCCTCCTAAATGAGCTTACTGTTGCCAGGAATCCTTCTGTGAAATGCAGGCAGACATAGATAAGGTAAATTTGATCCTTAAATTGAGTACAACCAAATTTATCTTTGCAAATATGGCCCCATATATTTTCCTTTTCAGCATGTTTCAGCAAAGAACTAATTTAAGCAATGATTACGCCAACCTTTACTCCTACTTTTCCCTACTAGATTTAATGCAGATGGTCTTTTATTTGCCTGCTAAAAGTGGTAGAAGGGAGGAAAACAATTCAAGATTATACTTTCGCTTTAGTCATGCTGTAATACACCACAGACTCCGACTTTAAGTTTTGTGAATTTATTATAAGGCCATAAATAATTGAATATAAACACACCTCAATATTAGAGTATAGAGGTACAAGAAAATCAATACAGAGCCGATTTTACGATTATAAGTCATTCGACACAGAAGGCATAATATGATGAACTCCAAAATCAAAATACAGCAAAGAATGGAAGCGGAGTCCAATTCTCTTTTCATTTAAGAAGGAGTAAAATCTTTCCCTACTCTACTCTCAATGAGAATTCTACCTATCTCCCTTGTATCATATCCCAAAGGGGTCAGCACGTGTTGACTTCCTAAGAAGTACTCACGTCAAAATGGGTCTGATAGCTTAAAGCTATGGAGCTCGCTCTAAGATGCTCCTTCTCCTCCGAAAGCTGGTAGAAGTCTCCCAAATCTGTCCCTGCGCATCATACAAAAAGACAATAATCAGCCCACAATACGTCATGTGTTAAACTTTTCCACTTGCAACGGTTTTCAGTAAGTTTCCACAGAAGCTTTAATTAGTTGGCTCTTCTTCCAGTGGCCTTGGTTCCCAGATAGGCTATGCATGAAGGTGTCCTCCTTCTCGCCTTTCAGTCTTCTTCAAAGACATTCCGGGTATCTCCTTAAATCTAAGAATAACGAGGTCGAATTCCTGCACCTGCAGTAGGATGAGAACACACTGACTTTGAGCACACCAGAATTTATTTAATTAATACTTGAGCAGCCAAGGAGAAACGAAACTCAAAACAACCTACAATTTGGGCCTACAAATCGGGTAACTTAAACTCAACATGGTTACATTATATGAATACAACGTCATCCTGCACATTACACATACAGGAATTATATTTCTAATACACACAAGATCCTACTTAAATGTGCTCACTTCACTTTAATACTAATATGACGTGAATAAATGCATCTTAATAATCGTAAAACACTGCACACGACAAAAATATATATGAGTGCGTTTGTATCAGGAGTATAGTGCACCCCTACAATTTAGAGTGCTGTAAGCGCTCTATCAGTTCCCCCCTCTTATGACTAGTTTCATAACACCAACCTTTTTCCCTTCTTATAAGTTTCTCCTTGTAAAAGAGACCGACCTAAACAGAGGTTGTAGCTTGCCGTCCCTGCCTATATCTTTCCAACCCTTTCAGATGCAGATAATGACTGTCCTGCAGTCGTTCTAATTGTTGCTCTCGCTTTTTCAAAGAATTTTCAGTATGTCGTGTCTTTTGCCATTTGTAAGCCTTAATGACTCCCAACAGTACAATTATACAAATGACAGCTATTATAATAGGTTTCAAGATGTATCCTATTATTCCTTGTCCCAAACTTCCAAACCAGCTTCCTATCTTGCCAAATCCCTTGCCAATTTGTTCCCAGAGTCCATCAGCAGCCAGATCACGTAAATCTTGATGTATCTCTGAAATATTGCTAATGTACTTCCTTATATCCCGACTATTGTCAGGAATATAAGTACAGCACTGTTGAACTTTCAATAATTTACAGACTCCTCCAGCCTTTGCTAATGATACATCTAAAGCAAGACGATTTTGAAGAACCATAGCCCTTATCGAAACCATCTCCCCATCAACAAGTAATAGAATTTGGGCTGTATTCACAGAGAGCTTATCTACCAGAGTTGCCAGCTTTCTAATCTTCACATCATTCAAAATCACACCCAAACTAGGTATCATAGCTCCAAATACATCCCCAATAATTTCTCCAGCACTTGCACCACGTTTTCCTCTATGAGATCTCTTCCCTTAAAAAGGCCATAAATCATCCACATGGAAGATCTTGGGAAATACTACAGCCAAATAACATTGGGAAATTTCACATAAGCATTTTTACCACACACAAAGTACACATTTGGCACTATGGTTAATTTATCCAACAGCGCCTTTCTAATGGATTCTTCAATCAAGAAAATGTGTTCACAATCACTTTCACCCACAAATATTTTGTCATAGTATGTGGACGAATGTCTAATGCACAGTCTTCCTTTCTGCTGGAAATCTAAAGCTATTGGACCAGAACTCCCCTTTGCCTTATGATCTAATTCTTCCTTTGTCCATGGGATCACCTTGTGCTTCGGATCTGGTCTAAATAAGGTCTGCATATGTCGATCCTCTATCTGATCCACAAACTTCTTTTCAATGTCAGTTAACATGCAGGTCAAATTGTGTCTATGGGCATAAGATGTATCTAAGGAATTAGTAGGCACAAAATATGCAGACATCCTTTCTACCTGCTTATAGTAATCATATTTATTCATGTATTTAAGAACTGGAACCTCTGAGAGTACCACATCATAATTGGAGAAGTAGTACTCAAAATGTGCCTTGCTATAAAACATACTCAATAACACGCTGCATGTAATGCCATAGGTCACAGGTAAGTGATGGTATCGAATGCCTTCTTCTACGGATGCTGGCAGTTGCATACACACATAGCAATCTTTCGCTTCCATTGTGTCAACATACTCATACAACAAACGAGCGTATGCATTCAACGTGAAATCACCTTTTGACAGATCTACATGTAACATCCGACTAGTTTCCCTAATCATCTCTCTATCTTTTGCGGATGCACCCTCTTCGAACTCTGAAGTAGGTGGGGTAAATGTTGTCTGTTCCCCATTCCTTTCGGCATCGTGTGACTCAACTAAAGATGTAATAATCACCAAAGGTATGACAATAAGTACCACAACAATAAGGGTACCAATTATGCATTTTTGCTTGCGTCTTGGATTTCCAGATTCCATTTTGAACCACTTTCGGTTTCGAAGCGCAAACAAATTAAAGTCTCTTTTCTTTTCTTCTTGCCTTATTTTGGTATTTTCAATGTCTTATTATTGTCTTTTTCCCGTTCGATTATTGCAATGTTCAGTCCAGTATCTATGTCCTATTGAAGAGATGTAGTCAGCCCTAGCCCTCAGTTCTTCTTCTATTGAAAATCCCTAGTCTAAATCTTCTTCCACTCGGGCCTAGGTTATCTTCTTTCTAAAGCCTAATGAGTTCTTCTTTCAAAGTTCAAGCTTCATCATTAATGATATTAGACCCAAGTATAGTAAGAACAAGCTGCAGAATTTCTGCACAAATCTCTCCCAGTTCCTGTGCAGTGGGCTGTCGACCAAATGTGGGGAAAGCAACCTGGTTAAGAATCAAAAAACGCAAACCACTTAGCTTGGTGGATCGGGGACTGTCAAAGTTAGGATTCCAAGGGCTTAACTCCAGGGACCAACAGCTGAATTTCAATCGTGAGGGTGTCCCCTCCATAACTCACGGTACCAGTCCCCAACCTTCCGGAATTCTTCGGTTTCTGCATTTGCAGCCAGGTAGGTCCACTCAGGAGAGGCGTACTTTTGAGACGGTACCCTCTCTCTTCTGGATCTTCTTAGGCCATCCGATCTTTCCTCAGTTTCACTTTGATCTGATTCAGACATTTCAGGAATTGGAGCAAGATTTTTCTCAGATGCAAGCCTTATGTTCAGCCTTTCTTTTCTTGTTGGCCACTTTTCTGCTTCCGCACCTGTTCTCTCTTCCTCTCGATCTGATCCTTCTGCACCAGTCCGTTCACTTCGATCTGGTTCAACGTTCACTTCTGCAATTTCGTCTATCTCCGGATCTAAACTCAACTCTGGAGCAGCTGAATCTCTTTCTTCTTGCTCAGTTGGTTGTTCAGCCCCATCAAGAATCCTTACAACTTGACCTGTTTCTTCATTTTCTGTAGCATTTTCAGCAAGAGGAATCGTTGCCTCCTCAGGTTCTGGAACGCGACGAGTATGCGAAGCGTGGATCCAATTTGGCAATCCTCCGCACTTCACAGCTGTACTGGTAACCAAGATCACCTGGTATGGTCCTCGCCAGCGAGCATCAAGGCAGCTCTTCCTCACGTGCTTTCGAACAAGCACCCAGTCACCAGGATTAAGATCATGCAGCAGGTCTCTCGAGGTGGATGCAGTCGCAGCCTCGACCTGGTGGGACACAGAATTAACCACATCAGCCAGTCCCCTACAATAATCCAAAACCAAATCATCTGTGATGTTTATCAGTGCTGTAGCTGGCACCATAGGCAATCGCATAGCTCTTCCCATCAATATCTCACGAGGGAAGAGTCCTGTCCTCCTATCAGGAGTACTACGCAGACTCATCAATACCAATGGTAGCGCATCTGGCCATTTCAATGAAGTCGACGAACAAACCTTCGACACCCTCATCTTGATTGTGCCATTTATCTGCTCCACAAGGCCAGATGCCTCAGGCCTGTAACTACAGTGCAATCTCTGATCAATGTTTAGAGCTGTACATAACAATTTCATGATTTCACTATGAAAGTGTGTTCCTCTATCTGTCTCAACTGAGGTCGGAAATCTAAAGCGTGGTATCAATTCCCTTAACAACAGTTTGCCACTGTGAGACTGTCACATCATCTAGTTGGATAGGCTTCAACCCAATGCAAAAAGATACATACTACCACCAAAACATATCTCAGCCTATTGCACCTAGGCATCTCAATAAAGTCCAACTGTATCCTATTAAAAGGCCCTCCTGATCTTCCAATATGACTCATTGCGACCACAGTTCTCTTTCCAACATTCATTTGTTGACATATAACACACCTGTGACACACCGCTTCAGCATGCACACGAAATCGTGGGTTGAACCAAGTTTGCCTGAACACTCGCACCATGGCATCTCTCCCAAGATGAACCACTCTGTGAATCTGCCTTGCCATTGGGCTCAATAGACAGTTAGGTAATACTGTTCTCTCATCTGTTGACACCCAAATGCCATCTTCTCTCTTTTCGCAGCCTGCTCAGACCCATGATGCAACTTCCTCCTCTGAGGCTTCATCCTGCAGTCGCTTTACCTCATCCCAGGTGTCGGCTATAGCTAACATCATGCTGAGCTCAGTCTCTTCTGTGCTCACTCCTACATATGTTCCATTGAAAACACAAGCATGTATAGCACAAAAATGTGCTACTTCATCGGCATAGTTATTTCCTTTTGTAACAAAGTCCTCTCCCCTCCCATGGGCTGCACATTTTACTGCAGCTATCTCTTTGGGTTTTTGCAAAGCGTCCAACAATTGGCGCACAAATTCTCCATTACGGATTGGGGATCCTGAAGATGTCAAAAATCCCCTCTGTGACCATAACTGGCCAAAGTCGTGAACCACTCCAAACCCGTATTGGCTGTCCATATAGATAGTCACTCGGACTCCATTTGAAATGATACAGGCACGTGTCAAAGCAATAATTTCAGCTACCTGAGCAGAGTATACTCCTTTCAAACAGGCGGCTTCCACCACCCCAAAGATGGTGCACACAGCAAATGCTGCTCTCAAACACCCTTCATTGTCTCTTAAGCATGAACCATCAACAAAAAGAATCAAATCAGTTTCAGGCAGAGGTTCATCAACAATGTCGAGTCTGGGTTTGGTAGATAGCTCAGTAACATCCAGGCAGTCATGCTCTTCACAATCGTCTTCCTCTTCTTGTGGAAGAGGTAACAATGTAGCAGGATTCAAGGTGGTACAACGTCTCAAAGTGACATTTTCAGAAGCCAATATAACTTGCTCATACTTCGTAAGTCTGTTATTCGTTAAATGATGTGTCTTAGTTCTTGTAATTAGCAACTCTACTGAATGAGGCACGTAAACAGTAAGCAGATGACCCATCACTATGCCTTCACATCTTTCAATGCTGACACCTGTTGCAGCAACGGATTTGAGACATCCGGGCAACGCAGAAGCTACTGGATCTAATGTAGCTGAAAAGTAAGCCACTGGTCTGCGAGCATCTCCATGTGTCTGTACAAGGACCGCTAATGCACATCCTTCCCTTTCACAGCAGAAGAGCGAAAACGCTTTAATATAATCCGGCATTCCCAGAGCTGGAGCGCGACATAGGCTCTCTTTCAGCTCGAGGAAGGCTCTCAGGCAGTCATCATCCCATGGTACCGGATCGCTAATGTCCTTTCGAGTCTATTTCAACAGTGGCTTTGCTTGCAAGGAAAAATTTGGGATCCACTGTCGACAATAGCCGACCATTCCCAAAAACATGCGGACTTCTTTTTGTGTTTTCGGAATTCCCATTTGCAGAATCGCCTCTATGCGATCTGGTGACACCCTCCGTTTCCCTTTCTCAATCTGATGACATAAATAATGTACTTCATTCAGACAATACTGGAGTTTGTTCGGAGACACTTTGTGTCCATTGTCTGCCAAATGATTCAGCAAAGCCACAGTATCAATTCTACAGGCATCCTCAGTCTCTGAAGCGACCAAAAGGTCGTCAATATACTGCACTAGGACTGAGTTCTGGGGCATCATTAGCCCTTCAAGATTCTTCTTCAGACTCTGACTAAAAATAGAGGGGCTTTCTGTATACCCTTGAGGGATTCTACACCATGTTAACACACGATCGTCCATCCTAAATGCAAATAAAAACTGGCTGTCTTCATGCAATGGTATGGAGAAAAATGCCTGACATAAATCTATGACTGTAAACCATTCTGCTTCACATGGTATTTGGAACAGAATAACAGCTGGATTTGGTACCACAGGACAACATGGAATCACAATCTCATTAACTCTGCGCAAATCTTGTACTATTCTATACTTTCCGCTAGGCTTCTGCAGTCCCATAATAGGTGAATTGCAGGGACTTCCTCGTACCTCCTTGAGAATGCCTTGTGCAATCATAGACTCAATTACAGGTCTTATTCCAGCCACAAGTTTCTGGAGTTCATTGATACTGCGGAGTTCGTGGAAATTCTGCATTTGGTTTGACCTGTATCTTAACAGGTTCAACCCCTCGAATTAATCTTATCTCCTCACCTGTAAAATCCCACACCTTTGGAGAAACCGAATCTCTCAAATCATGTGGCAACTCCTCTATTGTAAGAACCACGAACATTTCTGTAC
This sequence comes from Calotriton arnoldi, assembly GCA_963921515.1. Lineage (NCBI taxonomy): Eukaryota > Metazoa > Chordata > Amphibia > Caudata > Salamandridae > Calotriton > Calotriton arnoldi. The sequence continues at coordinate 80,617 of CAWUFW010003439.1, read as the reverse complement.
ACAAGCTCATATTAGCCATTTTAAAATCAGCGTCATCATCACAAATTTGCAACTCCACACCCCTCGGAGTGCAAGAAATGGTACAATTTAGTTTACACAACAGGTCTCGTCCCAACAGACAGACTGGGCTTGAATTGCAAACTACAAATTGATGTTTGTCTCGGAACGGTCCTATCCTCACAGGTAACTCATTTGTCAATGGGTTAGTCATTTTCTGATTGGTAACTCCCACCACTTGGATCGTTTGTCCTGACAGGGACAAATTTGGAACCTCTTCGGTTCTTACTGTGGAGCGCGCAGCTCCAGTATCTAATAAGAAGGTAACAGATTGTCCATTCACTTCTGCATCTACAAACGGTCCATTTTGATCTACTTCCAGGATCGCATCCAAAGGGCATTCTTCCTGCACCCCCCTCTGACACTCATGAAGATCTTGTGGTTGGTCAGATCTGTCTCGTATTTCAAAATAAGGCATCTGATGATACACCTGATTGTGAGTGGGTATTCTTGGAGGCTGAGGAATCTGCATTTGCGGCTCATATCCTGCCCCATACATAGACCTAGGTCTAGTTACAGTATTCAAAGTCTCTGACATCTGTCCCTCTCCCTCGTTTTGCAACTCATTGGCTGGATTCAATCGACACTCGCGCTTCCAATGCCCGATTTTGTGACAATAATGACAAGCAGTGACCTTCTTTTGGTTCGCCACCCAATCACCTCCTGTACCTACATCCATTCCCCTGCCTCTTCCTTGTCCAGGTTGGGTTACCATCTCTTGACCCATTCCTCTACCACTTCCTCTACCTCGACCCATCGCTCCTCCAACCCCTTGCATCTAATCAGGCCTTTCGGCATTCCTCAATTGCACCAACATCAACTTGTCTTTCAATTTCTTTTGTGCCGATTCTACTTGATCACTACAGTATTTTGCATAGCGTAGGATTTCATCCACCATCTTATTCTGCCAACATATCAAATGTGTTTGTATCATTAAGCTAACATCAGATCTTAGTCCTAGCACAAATTTTGAGACAAACTGTCCCATATCTTTCTGCTCAATTGTATCCAATCCACTATGCTGTTTAAAAGCCACTAAAAGTCTCTCATAATAGTCATGTACCGACTCCTTAGAATCTTGAGTAGTACGATCGATTTTAAGCCAATCGACCATTTGCGGAGCTACCTTGGATTGTAACCATGTAATCACTTGCTCATATTTCTTCATTACTTCGAGAGAAGGACCATGATTTTTCGGGTCTCTGGCTGGTTCTACAGCGGGCCAATCAATGGCAATTTTACACGCCGTCCATAAATCTCCTGGGACCACTATATCAAACAAGGTATTCAAATCAATCCAAAGCACCTTCGAGATCTTGACAAACCGGTCTATTTGCTTATACCAATCAGCAGGTTTTTCCCTCAGCCGAGGAAAATCATTGGTGAATGCTGCCAAATCACCCCTGCTCAAAGGCACATGAACGTACCCCCCATTTTGCACTTCTCTCAAAGGCTAATGTCCTGCCGATCCCGTCCCTCCACCCGGAGGCGGAGTGTCTCCTATTCCTTTCTTGACACTTTTCTTTTTGGCCCACCTCTCTTCCCATTTGTCTAATGCTCTCCACGCTCGCATCCCTATCACCAATTCCTTAATCTGTGCTCTTAATCCCACCGCTCGCTTCTCTTCCAATTCCTTATCCGTATAATGCAATCTGCAAGTTCCCTGCATCATTTTAGTCTTTGTTAGATCTACCTCATACTTTAGTGCCAACTGGGACAATGCATCATGAGCTCGCTTTGCCTTCCTGGTAACATCTTTAGCTACAAATAGCAATTCGCTGGAGTCATATGTGTCAATTCTCTCCCATGGCAGATTTCCTTCTATCACTTCATCTATTTCTGCTTTTAATCTTACCACATGTAACAATGGTGCCTTTATTGCAACAAGTAAAACCTTCTGACCTCTTTCACTTCCCAACTCCTCCCTGTCACAACTTTGTGTTCTCCTTGGATTCCCACTCTCCTTCATCCTCACAACTGGGTGACTTTCTCTTTCACAGCTTCGACTTCTCCAATGGTTACCCTCACATACATATTGTGGCCCGAAAGGTACTCTAGGTGCTTCTTGTTTCAACCAAAATTCACCATTCAATATCTGTGACTCCCTCACCGGTGGAACTCACATTCTGATGGCTGACTCAGAATTTGCTAAAGCCCCTGTTCGTCTTCGTTCTGACCCACTGTCCATCCTTGAAGGATCAGCCGTAGCTGGCAGTGGAGTACTGGCTTCCACTGGTACCTGAGCCATGCCCGTCTCACTCATGGTAAGACTCCCTCCAGATATAGTCTCTTCACCTTGTTCTGTCTGTTGTTGACTTTCCCTTGTTCTCTCTCTGGGGTTGTATATTGAAACCACCGGTCCAATAGTAACTGGTACCGAAAGAGCTTCTGGTAATTGCCTGTTACAGGCAGTCTCTCCTGACTCCGAGGTTGCGTACCCTATCCCTCCAGACCCTCCTGGAATTCTTCTCATTTCCACTGAAATCCTCCCCCTGACTCCTGTGGTCTGCTCTTCTGAACCTGTTTGTCTCACCCGTAGGATTTTCTCTGATTGCTGTGTTCTCTCCATCTCCAGTCTAGAGTCATCAGGTGGAGGACGTTCTGCTAGCAGTCTATCTAGAAAACTGTCATCTGTATCACTTTCCTCTTCTGTCTTACTTTGCCCTTTAGACGCTTCTTCTAATAACCGAAATGGATACAATCGTTCTCCCTCTATGGTGTCTATTCTCCATCTCTTCAGCTGTGCATCCCACCTGGCATCCTGATATGCCTTCATTGCCTTTTTCATTCTTCCCTGAGAAGCTTCCCTTCTCTTTGCCATTGTTGCTCCCATCCAAGCATCCAATGCCTCAAATTGAGTTGGTCTAGGTGGAGGATTCAGAGCAGACATCACTCCTCTTAGCTGATACCGCACCTCCATACGAAATGACCCATAATGAGGAACAGCCAATTCCCCTTCTTTTTCTGTAATTTTATGCCAATTTTGAAGCCAAACTATAGTATGGAGTCCTACATTTGTTGCCATATAATGCGCCAGTGTATCCTCAGGCGGAGCTTCTTCTCCTACCCGTGTCACCACTCCTGTATCACCTCTACACAGATCCCGCAACACCCTGAAACATCTCATCATGAAAATCGATTGTTTGCCCTCCAAAATCAATACTCAGCTTCGAACGAACGTCCACCAATCCCAGTGCGGCGTTACACCAACCGACCAATCCCAGCGCGGCGCACACTGACGTCACTACTCGCTCTTTGCAGCGGCTCACCCTCCTTTACAATTTCATTCGCTCACACATTCACACTACAAGTAACTGTATAACCAAAAGCTATTAAACCAAGTAACTGCTCCTAACACAGTCACAATAACTTACAGTTACATAAACAAGTAATTGTCCATCCTCTAGAAGATCGATAGAACACTCTTACAAGAACAGTCATCCGCTGTGACCCCCAACCTGCGTTGGTCACTCAATTGCCATAGTTCACACCCGGTACCTGAGGCTTTCTATCGTGACGTACTTCTTTCACACAAAGTTCCCTTTCACAAGTGGATCATCGATAGCGCTTCACGACGCCCACGATTTTGATAAGACAATTACAAATACAAAACTATCCGGGATCTTGGACTTCTCTTGAGTCCGCTAACCAAACATCCTGATTCGCACGTGTCTGAACCAGTAAACCAATGAACTCACAATCACTCGACATGCATCTCAACTCCGCAAGACATCACACAAATATTTCATCACCGCAATCTAACATACCACACAATTTCATACTCACGCCACCACTGTTTCCGCCGCACCGTCAACGTCCGCCGACTTCCATCAATGTCCGCCGTCGTCTACTCCGTGTCCAGGGCCTTAATATTCTACCGACCCTACTCCTACTCTCTTTCTCCCCTCACTCTTAGAGGCAAACCATCCTCTGCTACCATTTGATTACGCCAACCTTTACTCCTACTTTTCCCTACTAGATTTAATGCAGATGGTCTTTTATTTGCCTACTAAAAGTGGTAGAAGGGAGGAAAACAATTCAAGATTATACTTTCGCTTTAGTCATGCTGTAATAGACCACAGACTCCGACTTTAAGTTTTGTGAATTTATTATAAGGCCAAAAATAATTGAATATAAACACACCTCAATATTAGAGTATAGAGGTACAAGAAAACCAAAACAGAGCCGATTTTACGAATATAAGTCATTCGGCACAGAAGGCATAATATGATGAACACCAAAATCAAAATACAGCAAAGAATGGAAGCGGAGTCCAATTCTCTTTTCATTTAAGAAGGAGTAAAATCTTTCCCTACTCTACTCTCAATGAGAATCCTACCTATCTCCCTTGTATCATATCCCAAAGGGGTCAGCACGTGTTGACTTCCTAAGAAGTACTCACGTCAAAATGGGTCTGATAGCTTAAAGCTATGGAGCTCGCTCTAAGATGCTCCTTCTCCTCCGAAAGCTGGTAGAAGTCTCCCAAATCTGTCCCTGCGCATCATACAAAAAGACAATAATCAGCCCACAATACATCATGTGTTAAACTTTTCCACTTGCAACAGTTTTCAGTAAGTTTCCACAGAAGCTTTAATTAGTTGGCTCTTCTTCCAGTGGCCTTGGTTCCCAGGTAGGCTATGCACGAAGGTGTCCTCCCTTCTCGCCTTTCAGTCTTCTTCAAAGACATTCCGGGTATCTCCTTAAATCTAAGAATAACGAGGTCGAATTCCTGCACCTGCAGTAGGATGAGAGCACACTGTCTTCGAGCACACCAGAATTTATTTAATTAATACTTGAGCAGCCAAGGAGAAACGAAACTCAAAACAACCTACAATTTGGGCCTACAAATCGGGTAACTTAAACTCAACATGGTTACATTATATGAATACAACGTCATCCTGCACATTACACATGCAGGAATTATATTTCAAATACACACAAGATCCTACTTAAATGTGCTCACTTCACTTTAATACTAATATGACGTGAATAAATGCATCTTAATAATCGTAAAACACTGCACACGACAAAAATATATATGAGTGCGTTTGTATCAGGAGTATAGTGCACCCCTACAATTTAGAGTGCTGTAAGCGCTCTATCAGCAACAAAGAACAAAATGAAGCTATGTATGTTGCATAAATGACACTTTCAATTTACAAATAGCATCCACTTTGCAAATCTGTTACCACCCCCTTATGGGTCTCGATAACTGATAAATAGTTTAAGACTACAATTGCAAACCTTTGATACGTTGCATACTGGCTCCTAAATGAAAGGGGGGACAGCCCATTACATGCTAATATTCTTTGTGAGTCGACATGGGTCACAAAAGGCACTGTGCGTGTCAGAAAGACTCTCCATCCTGCAATGCGCCCTGAGTGGTAATGCTTGTGATAATAAGAGGTTTAGCCACTGTAAAACAGTTATGTACAGTAAATCCCACAGTTAGGAAATTCACCTGCAGATAGGTTCATCAGTGAGATGAGATATTAATTAAACTGCATTAATTGAAATTGCCGTTGCAGCATCGTCCCTTAACGCACCATGAAACAAACTCTGTGCTTTGTACCATTTAGTTCTCATGAACAGTGATACTTAAATTTAAGTTTGTCTGCATAACAGACGACCTATAGAAAGTGGGGTATATTAATTTATTTAGGCTATAATTTATTTCATTTATTAAATATATAATTATATTAGATTTTATTAGCCAAAACTCCACAAATGGCACTTTACCGAAAATTATTGGTGGCAGGTTTGGAAGGATAACACAGTTTTAAAATATTGTTGAACATTTGTTCATGCAGTTAGGTCCAGGAAAAAATAGATAATTTTTTTGTGTTTTTAAAATGTCGCAATAGAAAAATGAATAATGCTCCTACTGTAAAAATCGATGAAGATGCTTAGCGCGAGAGTCGCTGATCTCTGACAGCATCAGCTTTTGTTTGCAAATTAAGGTTGTCATTCTGACCTTCTAACCTTGGTTGCCGGCCTGGGGAAGAGAGCGTGGGGTCGATCAAGAGATGCCACCTCATCTCTTCCTTAGTTCCCAGCCCATTTAAGGGCCTCATTTATGAGACTCCTTGCGCCTCCGGAACGTCACTTTTTGTGACGTTCCGTGGCGCAGGAGCCTGCGTGATATTTATCAGGCAGCACAAAGCCACTTTTTTTGGCTTAATTCTGCCTGATAAATATCAGTCCCTTTAACGCAGTGTTCTGCGTTAAAGGGGCGTGCAATGGGTGTTGCTGGGGGCGTTCCCAGCAACATCCGTGGCCTTTTGACACTGCCCCAGATTTACGAGAAATCGTAAATCTGAGGCAGCGCCAAAAGCTTACGCCTCCCCAGGGGAGGCGTAAGGGAGGCACAACGAGGAGAATTATCTTTATTTCTCCTCGTTTTTCCTTTTTCTATGTGTGCTGCATTCTGCAGCACACATAGAAAGAGGAAAACGCCTCTTGTGATTATTTTTGTACAGAAAGGTTTCCCTTCCTGTTCAAAAATAATCATCCCCGCAACGCAGGCACCCTTGCACCATGGTGAAAAGGTGCCTGCGTTGGCGCATCGCAGCCCATTGTGCGCCGGCGCAGGGGAAAAGGACAGGAATGCGCCGTATTTTATAGATACGGGGGCAGATTTACAAGCCCCTTGCGCCACTTTTGCGTCATTTTTCCCATGTTAAAAATGACGCAAAAGTGGCACAAGGGGCTTGTAAATCTGCCCCACGGAGCATTCCTGCCCTTTTCTTTTGCCGTAGGGAATCGCAGCAGGAACGCCTGCGGCGCTGCCATATGGCAAAACCTCATAAATGAGGCCCTAAGTCTATTACATTTGTTTACTTGATTGTATCCCTGCACCTCTCCTGTCTGATACAGGTAATATTTAGAAGCTCAAGGAATAAATCTGAAAATGGTAGGTCGAATGTAAACTTTAGAACTTTAAATGTATGCTGCTCATGCATAATCGTGCCACTGCTTTTGTTGGTGAATCTATCCGATAGAATACATGTATAAAATCATTGTATGAATTCATTGGGCCCTTTTTATGACGAAAACGTAATTGTGTACAGCAGCAGTATACGAATAATGGGACCTATTAACAAATGCATTTTGGAGTATGAAACGTTGTACTGCAGCAATACGTTTTATGAGAATTGGCCCCAAAACATCAAAAATAGGAATAAAATGGGACGTTTCGGGGAATATTTACATACGATTAGTACAAACAGAAAGGACTGTGCCCTGTTTGCACATTTACTAAAAGGGAATTGAGCATGTTGGGGCTTTTTCACAAATGCATTTATGAGTACACAAAGTATTATCACAGGAGTCATCAATACCTATGTGAAAAGGCCCCATAATATCCACACCCATACTAGTCACAGAGTCAGAACTTCTGGGGTTTTAGGTTTGTAAAGTGCACTTAAACAAATGCTGCCAATCTGCCAATATTGCAGAAGTACTAACGTCACATGATTGTGGTGAAGGAGGGCTTATATGGGAGTGCTTCTGGATAGGCTGCAAAGCATGACTAGCAATTCAGGGAAATTTGGTCTTGTGGAAGGTTTTATCATGATAAAAACAATAGTCACTCAAAAGATTGGTGTGTTTAGTGATATAGAATCACCACTCGCAATGTTAGAGGATACATTGAGGACCGATGCTAGTGTTAAGTACACTGAAGCAGTTACCTTATGTCATAACCATAAATGGTCGCAAGATGGTGATAGATTACTATAAAAAGTCACAAAAATATCTGTTACTGGAGGATAGGCTAAGGTCTGAACAGCAAAATATCATTTTGAATGGAGCTCCCAAAATCCTTGCACCTGGATTTAAGAGTAGATGTGATTATATTAAGTAAACATACACCAAATAACATCGTATTACTGGTCAAGATTCCCCAAAAAATGTGGATACAGCACAGACATTCTTGGTACAGAACAAATCATGTTTTCTAAAAGTTGGAGCCATCCAAAATTGCTGAAAATATCAACCTTCTGGATTGGAGAAACCTTAGCGGAGACCATCCTGGGTGACATTACAGATTGTGATGGATGATTTTCTTGTGATTCATGATACTGTCTGGTGAGGGATTTATTCAGTCCATCTAACTAATGTAGGTTGTTCGCTTTTGTCTTGGTTTAGATTTCTGGCTCTGCCTAATAGATGCTGCCATTATTTGAAACCTGGTCATTTACTTGCTTTTTCTAATTCCCTCTCTGCATTTACCTTCGGTTTGCATATGTGGTTTTGTGTGCTGTTCAAGATGGAGCTAGGCTTGCTGGTGATTATTGGCTGCTGATTGGAATAGGGGAGTGGTCGTCTGCTGACAATCTACAAGTATTTAAATGGCTACTTGAAGGGATTGTGAAATATTTCAGATGTGCATCGTAGCAGAGGCTAAATCATCCTTGTAATGGCACTTTTCAGACAGCAACAAAGCTTTTTTTTAAAACCTTGCAAGCAGCATTGAGTTGCATGCCTATAGGCTAACATCGTAACTAAACAAACATTCTAAGCTATAATATTAATTTTCTTCCAGTATTTATATAACACAAACTTTACTGTCTGTACACACTAAAATATAATTGCTATTTCAGGCTGAATCGAGGTATTCACTGGAATAATATCAGAAATGCTGAATTGGCTTTCCAATCCACCTCAACAGCTAATCTGTGTCCAACAATTTTACCAGGATATCTTAACAAATGGATTCTGAAGTTCATGCATCAGTATTAGAAAATATCCCCACAGGTGTGACAATACTCACTCATCACTCGTCCTGAGATTAACCCATTCTGCAGAGCCATATTCGAGATCAATGGAAAAAATACGTGATGAAAATATCTCTGAAAAGCTACATCTAATGGTCTGATTTAAAGTTTGATGGCAACTGAAAATCCTACATTTCCTGGAGGAAACTCTAAATATGGAGGCAAATCCATTGGCTTGATGTCCTCCACCAATGTGATAGTGTAGCAGCAGAAATGTAGCTGATGGGTCTTACCTCAAGTTTACTCAATGAAATGAAATTAAATGAAATCAGGAATGAATGCAGTTTTTCTTAGGGGTGAATTCCATGAGCTGTGGAATTCTGTACGTTGCACTGCTCACACTGATTTTTAGCACTGGGAGCTCACCAGGGTATACGATTAGCACGAACGGCACCACGCGGCACACCAGAGGGTGCTGCTTCTTTCTGCTGCTCGAGTAGATATTTTTCTCAAGCGGCAGCTTTCTCAATGCAAGCGGCAGCTGTCTCAATGTGAGAGGTAGCAGCCTGCTGCGACCGCCCATCTTCCCGGGAGGCAGCCTAGTGCTCAATTTTCTCGCTAGTGATTGCCAAATTAACATTGGCAAGCCACGCACAAGAAAAACTTCACCGCGAGGCTGTTGGCGGAGTTCTTCCACAGCTCCGTACTCCAAGCAGAGGGCTGAGTGGGCAAACTCTGCTGGAGGAGCAGAGTTTAGACCCCTAGTGTTTATAAGTCCCTCACACACACAAAGAACCAGCACACTGTAATTTGTCTATTCACTGATACAGAAAACACTTTTTCAAAATATAAAGGAGAAATAAAAAATGTGATGTGCCACTAAGTCATTTTGAACAGCACTAAAAACAAATGATTCAAAAAAGATAAGAAGAATGGGCACTCCGACGTCCTTATTTTGTAACCTAGAATTTCCAAATAATAAAATTGCTTTTATTCAGTTCTCTCCAAAGTCAACACCCCAACATGTCCAAGTCCACTTAGTCCATTGAAGTAGTTACAATTTGAAAACTATTTCCACAGTGTACTACAATGTATTTACTTATTTATACATATTTTTGATACTTAAAAAGCTATAAGTTACCCAGAGGCATCCTTGAGATGGTGTAAAACAAAACTATATTGGATGATTGTTGGAAGGATTGCAAATTAAAGGGCCTCATTTTTATATTTTTCCCCAGTTGGTTATTGCACGCAGGGCATGGGGAAAAGGATTTAGATGATTGACAACCTGCAAGAAACACGCAGGGGCGGCTCCCCCTTGTGGGCGTTGGAGCGCCGCCCCTCTCTTTATTTTGATGTCCTTTTCTGCCTCAAAGTCACATTAGAAAAATTTAAGATTTAAAACACACACGCACACAAACTTGCAGTAGCACTCACTCGGGGCCTCAGACACACTGATTCACACACAGCACTCACCTCACCTGCTACAGTTGCTTAGCTATGCTGAAGTCCGTGGATTGACGCAGGCGCACTTTGCACAGCCTGGCTGCAATCAGTGAAATTGCCGGGCTGACAATCTCACATCCCTGAGGTCTGTGATGTCATCAGCCAGGCAATTCCATAGCCTCCTGGGATGAGTTCCACCCCTTGATGACGTTTTCTTAAAGTTAGCCTGCGGGCGCTTCTGGCTGAAGCCCTGCAGCATCAGGAGCTTCACGTCAGTCAAGGAGTGAAGCCATGCCACAGTCTACCCTTCCCTTTGTCGTCACAGGGTGGGGTGGGGTCAGAGAGCATCACGGACCCCACCCCACTCTGTGACGACAATGAGAAGGGTGGGTTTAGAGGCTGCAGTTAGGAAGCTGAGCACTAAATTCTGCACAGTGCATCAGCTCGACTTTCAATGCCCATTGCGCAGAATTCAAAATTTGCGAACATACGTGACAAGAATTTTCAATTCTATTAAGGACACGGAGGCGAGGATTATGCTTCTCTTTTCTTTACTAGGAAAAACTCAGCAGCCAATCAGATTACAGTAAGAGAAAATAAACACTACAATACCCATGAATACACTGGGTATCACCTGACAACCATAGAGAGTCCCCCTATAAAAGCTCCATTAGAGAATACCACATCCTCTTTCTTTGGTAAGCAGAACAGTTAAAGGAAGAACAGTCCAACAATTTTGTGAAGAACTTGGAAAAAATTAAAGCAGCTCGATCCTTGGCACAGCAGACCGACGGACTGGAAACAGAAGGCTTGATGCGTGCAGTGTCAGAAAAAACCGGAACCTGCAGGTATCCATAAGACAGTTCTTGGAGACAGAGTCACACGCCTTACTTAGGATCCGAACCTGAAAGGAAATATAGAGTCGTAATACACCATTCCCTCATGATAGAAAAAATCACAGTAAAGGGGAGGGAAAAGAAGGAATGTATCCAAACGAACATGCCGAAAACTGGAGAAGATCTGGCTCCACGAACGGACAGCGGATAGCTACGCCGCCCACAAGAGCGCCACCCGCAGTCACCATCACCTCATCAGATCCGCCAAAAGGGCCTCACTCAAAGACCGCCTAGACAACAACGCACACAACAGCAAAGAGCTCTTCAACATCGTGAAGGAACTCTCCAACCCCAGCTGCAACACCAACGACATCCAGCCGTCGCGAGACCTGTGCGACTCACTGGCCACCTTCTTCCACCGCAAAATCGCTGACATCCACGACAGCTTCAACACCACGACCGCCCCGGCAACCACCGAGACCACTGCCCCCACAACCACCAACCGCCTGCTCTCCTGGACCAACATCAACGACGAGGACACCAGCGAGATCATGAACACCATCCACTCCGGTTCACCGCTAGACCCGTGCCCTCACCACATCTTCAACAAAGCCAGTACAGCCATCGCGCCCCATCTCCGGAAAATAATCAACATCTCCTTCGAGACAGCAACCTTCCCGGAAAGCTGGAAGCACGCCGAGATCACCGCCTTACTCAAGAAACCCAAGGCAGACCCCAAGGACCTCAAGAACTTCCGACCCATCTCTCTGCTCCCGTTCCCCGCGAAGGTCACCGAGAAAATCGTCAACAAACAACTGACCCGCTACCTCGAGGAGAACAACATCCTGGACCCTTCCCAGTCCGGCTTCCGCAGCAACCACAGCACCGAAACCGCCCTCATCGCCGCCACTGATGACATCAGGACCCTGCTAGACAACGGAGAAACAGCAGCCCTCATCCTCCTGGACCTGTCAGCCGCCTTCGACACGGTCTGCCACCACACACTACGAACACGCCTTCACGACGCCGGGATCCAAGAGAAGGCCCTGGACTGGACCACATCCTTCCTTTCCGGCAGAACACAAAGCGTCCGCCTCGCCCCCTTCCGATCCAAGGCCATCAAGATCATCTGCGGCGTACCCCAAGGCTCCTCCCTCAGCCCAACGCTGTTCAACATCTACATGGCACCCCTCGCCCACGTCGCCAAGACAGCACAACCTCAACATCATCTCCTACGCCGACGACACCCAGCTGATCCTCTCCCTCACCAAAGACCCTCACACCGCCAAAGCCCACCTCCACGAAGGAATGAAGGCCGTCGCCGAATGGATGAGGACCAGCCGCCTGAAGCTGAACTCGGACAAGACAGAGGTCCTCATCCTTGGTTCCAACCCTTCAGCCTGGGACGACTCCTGGTGGCCAACATCACTGGGAACAGCCCCGCCACCCACCGACCACGTACGCAACCTAGGGGTCATCCTCGACCCCACCCTCTCCATGACTAAGCAGGTCAACGCTGTTTCCTCATCCTGCTTCAACATCCTCCGAATGCTCCGCAGGATCTTCAAGTGGATCCCCACCGAAACAAGAAAAACAGTCACCCAGGCCCTCGTCACCAGCAGGCTGGACTACGGAAATGCCCTCTACGCAGGAACGACGGCTAAGCTCCTGAGACGGCTGCAACGCATCCAGAACGCCTCTGCACGTCTTATCCTCGACATCCCCCGACGCAGCCACATCACACCCCACCTGAGAGACCTGCACTGGCTCCCTGTCAACAAGAGGATAACCTTCAAGCTCCTCACCCACGCACACAAAGCACTCCACAACTCCGGACCAGCCTACCTCAACAGACGACTCAGCTTCTACACCCCCACCCGCCAGCTCCGCTCGACCAGCCTCGCCCTCGCCACAGTCCCCCGCATCCGGAGAACGACCGCCGGCGGCAGATCCTTCTCCCACCTCGCCGCCAAGACCTGGAACACCCTCCCCACCAACCTCCGACAGACCCAAGACCTACTGGCCTTCAGAAGACTCCTCAAGACCTGGCTCTTCGATCAGTAGCAGCACCACCCCCCTCTTCCCCCAGCGCCTTGAGACCCTCGCGGGTATGTAGTGCGCTTTATAAGTGACATGATTGATTGATTGATTGATTGATTGATATCCATAATATAACTATACATATGCGATAAAAGCAGACAATATAAACAACCATATGAAACAGTACCTGGTGGGATAATCCTCGCCTCCGTGTCCTTAATAGAATTGAAAATTCTTGTCACGTATGTTTGCAAATTTTAAATTCTATGTCAGGACCGGAGGCTCCGATTATGCTTGTTCAAAGCTGTGCCACCACCACCGATGCAATATCCACAATTGGTTTATAATAAAAAGTCTTAAACATAGAATCAGTTGACCAATCAGCGGCTTTCATAATATCCATTAAAATAACTCCCATAGAAAAAGCTTTTGAAGCCATAGCTCCACGAGCTGAATGTGCACCAAATTTTGTAACATCAATTCCTGCCTCACCCATGAGCCATCTCACCCATCTTGCCAATGTAGCCGGGGTCACCGGGCGAAAAGGTTTTGCAAAGCAATCAACAACTGACCATGCATATCCTGTCGAAATTGAGCAGTACTTACCTCATAATCCTTAATACATTGAACTACACAAAGTTTAGGATTATTAGGAAAACTCGGGTAAGTAATAGAGGCAGTATTACACTTAGTGCGTCTGGAGATGGCAAAAGTAACACCTTCTGGTGAAAAATTACGACCTGCAAGATCCAGAGCCCGGACATCCGAAACGCGCTTACAAGAAACCAAACATAACAACATAGTCAATTTTGCTGAAAGCTGTTTGCGGGATAGACTATTATTGGAGGGCCAGGCTTCCAAGAATCGTAAAACAGTAGAAACATCCCATAAAGCAACATATTTAGGGCAAGGCGGTTTTACTAACCTAACACCCCTGAGTAATTTGCAAACTAAGGGATGCTCACCCGCAGGTTTGTCATTGATTGTAATATGGCCAGCCGAAATGGCGGATCGAAAATTATTAACCGTTCTATAAGCAAGACCGGAAGAAGCAATTGATGCAAGAAAATTCACAATCAAAGAGATATCTGCAGAAGCGGGATCCACCTCCCGTTGATCGCACCAACTACACCATCGTTTCCAGGCTGTGGAATAACGTTTGTGTGTGTTGGGAGACCAAGCTTCGCTGATAAATTTGGTAGCGTCTCGCGAAAGGCCTGGGATTTTCCAGCGATCCCCGAAACCCGCCAGGCCACAAGAAGGAGTTGACCCGATTCTATCAGGGGATGCGGGTTGTTGAGAGGGTCCAGCAACAGATTCCAACGCTGGGGAAGAAGGAGCGGCACCGCACAAATCATCTCCAGAAGAACCGGGAACCAAGCCTGAGCCCTCCAAAGAGGAGTGATCAGAATCAATTCTGACTGATAATGTTTCGTGCGAGCCAAGACCCTGGGGATCATCACGAACGGAGGAAAGGCATAACACAGATGGGACGGCCAGTCCTGCAGAAATGCATCCGTGGCCAGAGCTTCCGGATCCGGGCGCCAACTGAAAAACATTGGAAGTTGCCTGTTGAGTCGAGAGGCAAAGAGATCGATCTGACACTGACCCCAAACCCGAGTGAGAGACCTGAAGACACGAGGATGAAGCCTCCAATCGCTGAAATCTCTGAGATGACGAGAATTCCAATCTGCAATCAGATTGTTGCACCCCGGAAGATATTCCGCAATCACTGTGATTTGTCTCTGAAGACAAAAATGCCAGAAATTCTTGGCGATCTCTGCAAGGATCTTGGATCTCGTGCCCCCTAATTTGTTGACATACCGAACCGCTGACACATTGTCCATGCGGAGAAGAATGCAACAATTCGTCATGCGCGGTGAAAGAGAACGAATCGCAAATGATCCTGCCAGAAGTTCCAGACAATTGATATGGAGACATAATTCGTCCTGGTACCACCAGCCCCCCGTGGTTACAGGACCGCAACGGGCTCCCCATCCCCACCGACTGGCGTCGGACTCTATCACCACTTCCGGAGTGGCTCCGAACAGGGCTCGACCATTCCAAGACTCCATGTGCTGTAACCACCACAACATCTCCCACCTCGCCTCCTCCGAAAGAGGGATTTGGTCTGAATACTTGAGGCCTTTCTGGAGATGGCGGATTTTGAGTCTCTGAAGTGCTCGGTAATGGAGAGGACCCGGGAATATTGCTTGAATTGAGGAAGCTAGGAGGCCAACTATCCGGGCTACCGATCTCAATGATACAATCTGTTTGTGTAAAATCCATCGCAATTCCCTCTTGATAGATCTGATCTTTTGATTGGGTAAGAGTAGTTGGCAACTGAGGGAATTGACCAGAAAACCCAGGAACTCTATCGACTGAGACGGGATGAGAATTGACTTCTGTGGATTCACCAGAAACCCGAGCGACTGTAGAAGATGTATTGACCACTCCAAATGAGTCATTAGAAGACGAGGGCAACGAGCCATGATGAGAATGTCGTCTAAATAAATTATCAGACGAACACCCCGGGATCTCAGAGACTCCACGACAGGCCTCAAAAGTTTCGTGAAGCACCAAGGTGCTGACGAGAGGCCGAAAGGGAGAACCTTGTACTCGAACCAGACTCTCTGCCATTGGAACTGCAGAAACCGACGATGAGGACAGTAAATGGGAATTGACAGATACGCATCCTTCAGATCTAGACGGACCATACAGTCCCCTTCCTGAAGAAGATCCTGAAGAAGATGGATGCCCTCCATCTTGAAGTGTCGATAAACGACCCAGCCATTGAAGTCTTTGAGGTTGAGAACCAGTCTGGATCCGCCCCCCCTCTTCTGAACCAGAAAGACGGTGCTGGAAAAACCTTGAGGGTGACGGGAGGTCCGAACAATGGCCCCTTTGTGCAGAAGAGAAGCGACTTCCGCGGAAATGACAGCCTGATCTTGAAGGGAAAAAACTAGAGGCGATGGAGGATGAGTCTGACTGGGACAACTGAAAAACTCTATCTTGTAACCCATCATGATGTCCAACACCCATGCATCGTTGGAGATCTGTCGCCAACTGGGAAGAAAAAATTGAATCCTGCCCCCTAACACAACCTCCGAAGCTGCTATTAAGCTCACCTGAAGCTGAGGAATCCTGATGTCCTCCTTGAGTGCCATCATACCGGCCCTTCCTGAACCTGTTGCGGGCTCTGCGAGTGGGATAGAAGTTGGAGGTGTTATTATATCCAGAGTCTTGATAACCTCCACGATGGGACTGAGAACCACGGTGGGAACCCTGATTATTTCCGCGGCCGAACGATCGTCCTCTATATCGTCCGGCCCGTCCAAAAACCGGATGGAAAGCTCGACGAAGGGAGGACTGAGCCTTATCCAGACCACTGAAAGTGGCAACAAATTTGGTCAGGTCTTTAAGAAAAGGTTGACCAAACAATAAACCCTGAGCTAACGGGCCAGATTCAGAAGACGACAATTCGGCCAATTTTGGGTCTAACTTTAAAAGAATAGAACGTCTACGTTCACAGGACATGGCACAGTTGGCATTACCCAAAATGCAGATGGCTCTCTGAGTCCACCCAATCAAGTCATCAGGGTCGATGGCAGAAGAAGATTGCTTAGCCCGAAAGCCCAATTCCAAAATTTTCGTAAGGGGGCCCAGCAAGTCTAATAACTTGTCTTTGCAAGAATGCCATGCTCTATCAATACCCTTCTTGGGGTCCTTAGCATACTTCTTCAGATAGGTCATCATGGATGGATCTACCTCTGGCGTGTCTGCCAATTTATCGGCAAGATCAGGACGCGGACATTCAGAATGCAGACGCGTCCGTACATCCTTGTCAAAAGGTTGGCGAATATGAGCTTGAATATACTCCGCCACCTCCGCAGACGGGAGCCAAGCAGAAGAATTAGGATGCACAATGTCTTTAGGATCAAAAGTCAGAAGTTGAGGATGCGTGAATGCATCAACAAAATGCTCTTTACGAGCCTTCTTAGCAGGAGGAGGAGAATCATCATGGTCGGAAGACGTGCCAGAAGAAGTATCCTCAGCATCCGCCTGGCGAGAATGAGAACCCGCCGTATCTCTGGACGAAGGAATATAAGAATGCTCATTGGAGAGAGCCTTGGCCAACTTTGCAAAATCAGCTTTATGAGGATTCGTAGCCTGCGCAGCGGTCGTGGAAGAACGACCAGAAGAACCAGGCAGCCAGCCCTGTTGTAGAGCATAAGAACATAAATGGCGCTTCAAAGGCTCAATAGCGTGGACCAGTGCTTTATTTACAGAGTGTTGGACACCTACATCAAGTGCCTCAACCAATTCTTGCTCCATGGACCCAGAGGCCCCTTCATCATAGTAATAGCCTTCCTCATCAAAATAGTCAGCCATAATAACACTGAAAGTGTAATAATGCCCACAAGAGGAAGGAAACACACCAATTAATGTAATGCCAACAGGCAAAAATAAGGGGAGTGGATAACCCCAGGCAAGCCAAAAAACACAGTTATAAAGGCACTGTGAATTAATGCAAATTAAGTGTGGAGGGAGGGCTTGCCAAGAACCACTCTAGGCAGAGCCTATGCACCAATTATACAGCCCAAACTCTATAATTGTAGTCTGGACGTCAAATAGGGGCTGTGACCAGGCTGTGGGCAAACGAGCAAGAAAAACGCTGCTCGCGCGCAACATAAACGGCAATAACTGGCAAAATACGCCGGATAAACAATCAAAATGGCCACCGCGCATGCGCGGTAACGGCCGCCCGGTCGACTGAGAAAGAGGACAACGCGTTAACGAGTCGCGCGTCCTCAAGCCCCACTCTCCCACTCCACAAGCGGATAAGAAGCGCAGGCGCAAAGCGCCCGAACCAGGGAGGTGCCACACGCTCCCAAAGGAAAAGAAAAAATCGGCGAAAATGTCGGAAAAGAAACCAGCGCAAAGCGCGCAAAGCGCCACACGGCGAAGCAATAATCATCAACTGACAAAGCAGGTATGAAAGCGACAGCAGTACAATGTATGTAAGTCATGCAAAAAATGAGGAAAAAAGGTAAAGCACTTAACTGGCTGCGGAGCAGCAAAGAAAGAGGATGTGGTATTCTCTAATGGACCTTTTATAGGAGGACTCTCTATGGTTGTCAGGTGATACCCAGTGTATTCATGGGTATTGTAGTGTTTATTTTCTCTTACTGTAATCTGATTGGCTGCTGAGTTTTTCCTAGTAAAGAAAAGAGAAGCATAATCGGAGCCTCCGGTCCTGACATAGAATTCAATTCACGGCTTCCCGCACTGCTGCTTCATCAAGTGCTCTCACAGAATCCAGCTCCACAGAATCTGCAGAGTATAGGAAAGCCTTTGAGCTTTCAGCCGGCCCCTCCCGTGATCCTTCCCAGGCAGAGGAACAAAGTGCAGTATTAAGGTGGGTGAGCCATTAAACCGAAATGGAGAGCCAAAGGTCGACACTGGCTCAAATTACAGTGCACAGCTGGAGTCCTGGGAATGCTTGTCAAGAAAAGATTGAAAAAAACATTGTTTCAGAGTTCAAGATCGTGTATTGTTTAACACGAAGAAGCGTTTCAGCGTACTGCATCAGATTATTTGGCATGATTGGGCTGACCTAAAGGGCAATCATGCAGTGGCCGATGGGCTGGTCCAACAGATCAGTGTGAGGGCCATTTTTTTTTGTAGTTTGTGGGCTTATTTCATGGGCAAATGGGCCGGTACTTACTGTTGATTTGCTTGCTATTACCACAAGCTGTGTCTGCAGCAAACACAAATGCATGCAGTCTCCAGTACATTGCAAAATACCCACACAGAGTGTCTAGTGTAAAGTGGTTTCCTCCAGCACCTCTTATTTTTCACACATAATGCAGACATAGGACCTCATTGTTTTACTTATTGGATTCTCTGTTGTTTTCGCAGTAAGTGTATGAGTGGACCACCTGCTGGAAGGGACTTTTAAAAGGTGGACTTGCACAATCCGAATTCTTTTTAGGTTTAAATGTTTTTATTCATGCTGTTTTCAGTAACCTTTACTTGTTTACTCGTAAAGCACTTGCTTGCCGCAATCGTGCAGTGTCACAGTGCTGCATATAATGGATGCCACTGTTACAAAATACAGTGGTCCTCTTCCCTGCGGTGAAAGGCTGTACGCCATGCTGCTTTTAAACAATTGATTTAAAGGTAACATCAATACAGAGCCACTGGAATAATGTGGCAGTCTGCTGCAAAGATAGTACCAGTTGATTGCGTTGATTATTATTTTGGTTGTGTCGCTGGTGGAGGCTCCCACAGTGTCCAGGGTGCAGCGCCTGCCTGCTTGGTGATGAGCAGGCCTTGGCTTAAAGATCTGCTTCTGTCACTTCTATCTGATTGGATTACGCCGCTAATTTATGGAGGTGTCTGTGGCGCAGTTCTTCTGGCGGCACATTCCACCACTAACACCTCCTTATCGCCTTCTATTTGTGTAGGCCTTATTTACTCCTGTTGCCTTTCCTGGGGGTCTGCCGCTCAGAAGTAGGCCATTATGGCCTTCCATGTGTGCCGAGAGTGCTGGGGCACGCTTTAAAGACCTGAAGTGCTGTTGTATTCGGGAGCCAGGGAGGCATTTATCACCCTGTGGTACTTTAGGGGAGAGTGGGCACACGACCCCTGCCGAGAGGTAGTCTGTAAACTCTTGTCTGCCTTACCGGCGGATGTTTGTTGTTGTAGTAAGAACATTTGGAAGCGGGATGGGCTTGTGTTAAGGGCTGTGCACTGTGCCAAGCAAACAAACAGTACGATAGATCAGAGGGTTAAACTGCTTGCTGTTAAGATCTGTCTACTGCCTGCAAGCCGCGTGGTTGAGCACGTGGGTATTATGCTTCTTTGTATGCCAAAATATGCTGAGAAGACATATTGCTAGCGTTTAGCGCCAAATATATTTGGGCAGTTTTATATAGCGTGACCTCGACCCGAAGGTATTGGAGCGCTTTACACGCACGCTACATTAAACAAAGACACATTCATTTCTTTTAGGCACCAGGAGATCAAGTGATTTGCCCAGAATCACAGGACATTGAGCTGATGCCAAGACTCAAACCTGGTTCCCTAGTTTCAAAGTAGACCACTCTGGCAGTAATGCCACATCCTCTCCCCTGTATATATATGTATGTCTACATATGTGTATAGTCGTGCGTTTATTTATTCACTCTTCCTCCCCTCGTTCAGGGCTTCCAGCAATGAATTTGGAATATATTAATCCATGTCGTTCTAAACACTTTAAAAAATCGGCTTGCCTGTGGCTTTAAGCGCTATGTACATGCTGTTTCAGGGGTATTGTTCAAGGTCCTTTGAATCTAAATCCTCACACTTGCGTTGGTGCCCCAGCCTGAAGCATGCACCAAAGCCTGTAACTGCTGTGCCCAGGTGCTCATATCTGAGAGAGAGAGGACGCAGTGTTTATGGCCCTTTCTTTCTTTCCTTTTTTTGCAGTTTTATATAGCACAAACTCTCCCTCACACAGCTCCTCTTGGTTTCACTCCATCACACAACTCCCCTTGGCTCTCTCATTCAGAATGTTGTAGTGAAGTCACTGTTGCACTTTTTTTTAAAATGGCGTTTCTTGCATGAAAACAGAAAATTAATTTAAGGAAATAGTGTCATCATATTGATGTACAGCACTGCACAGTCAATGAATGTATTTATTGTATAGTTAAAACCATTACAAGTGTATCAGTGTGTTCAAAAGTTAATATGGGCAAATGATAACATCAGCATACGCAAAGATTATCCTCTATAGCTCATAACAATTGGCAATTTCTTAAATGATAAATAATTCAATCGTATTGCTTTATTAACCTTCCTGCTTCCTCAAATTTGCTTGAAAATGCACCATTTATCCACTCTTTTTCAAAATTTTCACGGGGAGAACCCCCCGAATGCCCCATAGGTTGTTCTGGCTCGCTCGGTACGCTCGCTCGCCGCAGTGCAGTACGGCAATAATTTTACGCCTTACCACTATCAAATGTCACCAGCCGCCACTGAGAAACAGACAGGACGGCCTTCACATCACACCTTGGTCTTTGGTGCCATTAGTAGGTGAGCAAAGGCAGAGCATAGAGGGTGTTTTGGAGTGTACCAATCAAAAAGTAGTTTGATTAAAAAGTAGGAAATTTCTTATGTAGTGCCTTGAAGCATATACAGATGCAAAAGACTTTAAGAGGTAGATGAGCAGCCATGTTCTGAACCAACTGAAGAGGATGCATGGTAGATAAGGAAGGCCCCTGGTAAAGGGCATTAACAGAATTAAGGCATGAGCCCATAACAGGCCAAAGAATGTTAAAATGTGCACATTAAAGGAATCATGGTCAGTACTATCAGATGGGAAAACATGAAGTAGAGGTCTTCTCCGCTTGGGTTCAAATTATAGTTTAGCTTCAAAATAAGCTCTCAATTGTTTTACTGTATAAGGATGTGGGATAGTAATCAATGGTATCTGGCCTCCAGGCAGAAGACCAAGCTGAGGGAGGGACTCTTAGTATAAACACCTATGTCTTGTCTTTGTTAAAATTCAGTCAGTTAAGGCTTATCCATTTAGCAACTGTACTCTGAAAATTACAATGCCCCTTGTCTGTATTTCCATCAAGCCTCAGTAGAAGCTAAGTGTCATTGGCAAAACAGATGCAAGACATGTCAAAAGAATGTATAAGCATTGCTAATGAAGGAACATATAGATTCAACATTGAAAGGATTAAGAGCAGAACCCTGAGGTACACATGAGATAGCTTACTAACAGAGGGATGAAACAGCCACCTGGCTCCTGTCTTATAGGAGCAAGGAAACAGTGCTCTGTATCCTGCTTTTGATCCCAGCCCATTCAGTCTGTCTGTTAGACTGCATGGGACACGGTATAAAAACAGCAGAAAGATCAAGGAGGATCAGTTCAGCCATATCTCTTTGATCCAAAATCATACGCAACCCGTTCTCAACAGTCATAATAGCAACCTCTGTTCTATAACTGGTTCTAGTATTGAGTCCTCTGTGATGAAAGATGAAATTTGTACATTGACTTCTTGTTCTGCTATTTTAGTGATGAAAGAAAATATTGACATAGGCCTATTATTATTCAAAATGAAAGTGTCCAGGAGACTTTCTTCATCAGAGAAATCACACATGCCTTTTTCTCATCTTGAGGAGCAAATGAAGAGATAAATTAAGAGTTTATCAAAGAACAGAACACTGGTGCCACACACTTGTGGCCTTCAGTTAGAAAATTTGAGCAGGACATGGGCAATGTGGGTTTCCCCTTACTGTCTATGGATAAGGAGTCTCATGGAGGGTGCTCATAATACATTCAATATCTTTTTCACCTAAGTAGCTTCTGAGGGACAGTCAACCAGCCCATCCAGTAAGACTTGTTTTTCCAAAGATATATTTGAGAAGCTTCTGCTGGGCACTTAGAAATCAGTATTAATATTTTAAAGACAATTCTTTTACCTACTGGCAACACAGTAGAACCTTTTTAACTTAGAACAAAAGCTGTTGAACTTCCAAGGGTCGAAAATCAATTGAACAGCATCATTCGGGGCTGAAGCACTGGCTGCAAGTGGTCCATCTTGACTTTAGGTAGTGTAGTCATCACTACACTTTGATAATTAAGTCTGACATTAATCAGCGCTCTACCAATCAATTTGATGGGTTTGATTCATAAATGGAAGGGACTATTTAACTTGCTTGGAACAGAAGAATACAGATTGTATGCTGTTCTGTAGGCGTGCCTTGAATCTGAGTTCAGTGTTCCAGATAACTCCCAAATGTTTCAATTTGTTGAGACTGAGGTGTAAATACCAAACAAAGTTTTAGGTTGAGTAATGGTATTAACCAAACACATTCTGTAGGCTGATCCCATCAACAGTGCCTCAGTCTTGGCCCCACTGAGTTCTAGGTCCCTGCACCTGTGACTACAAATTATATTATACTACATCTGAAAGGTGTTAATTACACAATATTGATTTGTTATCATAAACAAGTGTGTGATTTTAGGTTATTTTGTTTAAACACAAAATCAATAAATTCATGAAATCAGAAAAAAGGCAACTTTAATTTTTTTTATTCACACTACTAGCCAGTTTTAGCTTGTCCCCAAATCTATTTCTTATTTGCTCTCAGGTATGCATGGATCAAAAGTCAAAATATAAAAAGCTTTGTCAAATAAATATGTGTGTTAATGGAACTAAGGGGCAGAATTACAAGCCCCATACAACACTTTTGCTCCGCCGTTGCGTCACTTTTTGTGACGCAGAGGCGGCATAAACAATGTGCCACATTGCGGTCAATTTACAACGTGGCGCATCTAGGGAGATGTGTCACCTCGTAAAGCCCTGCGCCACATTATACCTGCGTCAGGTATAATGTATTCAGGGTGGGCGTTCCCACGCAAAAAGCCATGTAGAACTGACGCAGAGTCACTCTACGCCTTTACTGCATCAAAATCCCTACGCCTGCTCAGACCAGGCGTAAGGAATGACGCAGGGCTTTTTCAATGGGACTCACCTATCTGTTGTGGCTCATTGCTGGAGTTGCGTCACTTTCACGAGCAACTCCAGCAAAGCGTCACTTTTGGGTCAACAGATGCGTCAGAATTTCTGACGGATCTGTCAATCCTTGCTCCAACTATTTTCCTGAAATATCCATCTTCCTCTGTTATTTCATATTTATTGTAAAAGTTGGAGCAATTGATATCAGTAAACTTTTATATATTAGTATTTATTTTCCACACTCAAAGCCAAGTTTCTTTATTCCTTGGGTCAAAATTATCTTCTCTAACTTAATTTGCCCTCAGATTTAAATGAAGCGACAATTAGGAGTTTAGTGATGTTATTCCCCTTTCAATAATAATTTCAGTTACTATGGCCCTGATTACAAGTTTGGCAGTCTTCCTGTATGACTGCGACTGTGGCGGTCCCATTAAGACTGCCAAGCCCATTGTGAACCCGCCCATCAGATTCCATGTTGAATCCAAGGCTGGCGGTGCGGCGGTGATGGTGTCACGGCGGTGGGTATGTTTGGCTCATCGGAGAGCCTAAATAGCTTACCACTATGTGACAGTGCCCCCAGCACATTTGTGCATGGTGTAGAATGCACCATGTCATGCATGCTACACAGTGCTCGCACGGACCATTCACTTTTGTGGGGGAGGCTAATGAGCCCTCTGCATGCACCCCCATGGGCATATTTGCCCGGGGGCCCTGTTGGGGACCCTATCCATGCCTTTTTTGCCAAACATTTCCTGGAGGAATACCCGCCATGAAATGCTTGGTGGGAAGGCAGGTTGGAATCTGCTCGGTGGTGCTGGTTTCGGCACCGCCATGATTCCCGTCTGCTTTTCCCACCACCACGAGATCCTGTATCCTGGCGGTGGCGACGGTCTTGTGGCGGTCCCACAGCCGCAAGCTTGCTCACTTTGCCACTGGATTCAAGCAAGCCTGGCTGATGACGGCTGAAATGCCAGAAACCGGTCCTAGGATGCTTGTTTCCGGTCCAGGGAAGACATGGCTTGGCAGTTCGGGCTGGACTGTTCCCATGAGGCACAGGGTCAGACTGATTTGCATATGGCCATGTCTGAACTGGGGTGGTGGAGTGAGCTAAAGAATGATGATGGATTAAACCCAGATCAGTTGACTGGGGGTGAGTGTTTGATTGGCTCAAACATTCCGTCCATCATCCCCTTTTGTATCGCTTTGGTCGCCCTAAGTTGGCGGGGTATGCCCAGACGTGGGTCCCTTGCTCACTTTGCCACTGGATTCAAGCAAGCCTGGCTGATGACGGCTGAAATGCCAGAAACCGGTCCTAGGATGCTTGTTTCCGGTCCAGGGAAGACATGGCTTGGCAGTTCGGGCTGGACTGTTCCC
The DNA here is from genome assembly GCA_963921515.1 of Calotriton arnoldi. Classification (NCBI taxonomy): domain Eukaryota; kingdom Metazoa; phylum Chordata; class Amphibia; order Caudata; family Salamandridae; genus Calotriton; species Calotriton arnoldi. The sequence continues at coordinate 55,630 of CAWUFW010003439.1, read as the reverse complement.
ATGAGGCACAGGGTCAAACTGATTTGCATATGGCCATGTCTGAACTGGGGTGGTGGAGTGAGCTAAAGAATGATGATGGATTAAACCCAGATCAGTTGACTGGGGGTGACTGTTTGATTGGCTCAAGCGTTCCGTCCATCATCCCCTTTTGTATCGCTTTGGTCGCCCTAAGTTGGCGGGGTATGCCCAGACGTGGGTCCCTTGCTCACTTTGCCACTGGATTCAAGCAAGCCTGGCTGATGACGGCTGAAATGCCAGAAACCGGTCCTAGGATGCTTGTTTCCGGTCCAGGGAAGACATGGCTTGGCAGTTCGGGCTGGACTGTTCCCATGAGGCACAGGGTCAGACTGATTTGCATATGGCCATGTCTGAACTGGGGTGGTGGAGTGAGCTAAAGAATGATGATGGATTAAACCCAGATCAGTTGACTGGGGGTGAGTGTTTGATTGGCTCAAACGTTCCGTCCATCATCCCCTTTTGTATCGCTTTGGTCGCCCTAAGTTGGCGGGGGTATGCCCAGACGTGGGTCCCTTGCTCACTTTGCCACTGGATTCAAGCAAGCCTGGCTGATGACGGCTGAAATGCCAGAAACCGGTCCTAGGATGCTTGTTTCCGGTCCAGGGAAGACATGGCTTGGCAGTTCGGGCTGGACTGTTCCCATGAGGCACAGGGTCAGACTGATTTGCATATGGCCATGTCTGAACTGGGGTGGTGGAGTGAGCTAAAGAATGATGATGGATTAAACCCAGATCAGTTGACTGGGGGTGAGTGTTTGATTGGCTCAAACGTTCCGTCCATCATCCCCTTTTGTATCGCTTTGGTCGCCCTAAGTTGGCGGGGTATGCCCAGACGTGGGTCCCTTGCTCACTTTGCCACTGGATTCAAGCAAGCCTGGCTGATGACGGCTGAAATGCCAGAAACCGGTCCTAGGATGCTTGTTTCCGGTCCAGGGAAGACATGGCTTGGCAGTTCGGGCTGGACTGTTCCCATGAGGCACAGGGTCAGACTGATTTGCATATGGCCATGTCTGACCTGGGGTGGTGGAGTGAGCTAAAGAATGATGATGGATTAAACCCAGATCAGTTGACTGGGGGTGAGTGTTTGATTGGCTCAAACGTTCCGTCCATCATCCCCTTTTGTATCGCTTTGGTCGCCCTAAGTTGGCGGGGGTATGCCCAGACGTGGGTCCCTTGCTCACTTTGCCACTGGATTCAAGCAAGCCTGGCTGATGACGGCTGAAATGCCAGAAACCGGTCCTAGGATGCTTGTTTCCGGTCCAGGGAAGACATGGCTTGGCAGTTCGGGCTGGACTGTTCCCATGAGGCACAGGGTCAGACTGATTTGCATATGGCCATGTCTGAACTGGGGTGGTGGAGTGAGCTAAAGAATGATGATGGATTAAACCCAGATCAGTTGACTGGGGGTGAGTGTTTGATTGGCTCAAGCGTTCCGTCCATCATCCCCTTTTGTATCGCTTTGGTCGCCCTAAGTTGGCGGGGTATGCCCAGACGTGGGTCCCTTGCTCACTTTGCCACTGGATTCAAGCAAGCCTGGCTGATGACGGCTGAAATGCCAGAAACCGGTCCTAGGATGCTTGTTTCCGGTCCAGGGAAGACATGGCTTGGCAGTTCGGGCTGGACTGTTCCCATGAGGCACAGGGTCAGGCTGATTTGCATATGGCCATGTCTGAACTGGGGTGGTGGAGTGAGCTAAAGAATGATGATGGATTAAACCCAGATCAGTTGACTGGGGGTGAGTGTTTGATTGGCTCAAACGTTCCGTCCATCATCCCCTTTTGTATCGCTTTGGTCGCCCTAAGTTGGCGGGGGTATGCCCAGACGTGGGTCCCTTGCTCACTTTGCCACTGGATTCAAGCAAGCCTGGCTGATGACGGCTGAAATGCCAGAAACCGGTCCTAGGATGCTTGTTTCCGGTCCAGGGAAGACATGGCTTGGCAGTTCGGGCTGGACTGTTCCCATGAGGCACAGGGTCAGACTGATTTGCATATGGCCATGTCTGAACTGGGGTGGTGGAGTGAGCTAAAGAATGATGATGGATTAAACCCAGATCAGTTGACTGGGGGTGAGTGTTTGATTGGCTCAAACGTTCCGTCCATCATCCCCTTTTGTATCGCTTTGGTCGCCCTAAGTTGGCGGGGGTATGCCCAGACGTGGGTCCCTTGCTCACTTTGCCACTGGATTCAAGCAAGCCTGGCTGATGACGGCTGAAATGCCAGAAACCGGTCCTAGGATGCTTGTTTCCGGTCCAGGGAAGACATGGCTTGGCAGTTCGGGCTGGACTGTTCCCATGAGGCACAGGGTCAGACTGATTTGCATATGGCCATGTCTGAACTGGGGTGGTGGAGTGAGCTAAAGAATGATGATGGATTAAACCCAGATCAGTTGACTGGGGGTGAGTGTTTGATTGGCTCAAGCGTTCCGTCCATCATCCCCTTTTGTATCGCTTTGGTCGCCCTAAGTTGGCGGGGGTATGCCCAGACGTGGGTCCCTTGCTCACTTTGCCACTGGATTCAAGCAAGCCTGGCTGATGACGGCTGAAATGCCAGAAACCGGTCCTAGGATGCTTGTTTCCGGTCCAGGGAAGACATGGCTTGGCAGTTCGGGCTGGACTGTTCCCATGAGGCACAGGGTCAGACTGATTTGCATATGGCCATGTCTGAACTGGGGTGGTGGAGTGAGCTAAAGAATGATGATGGATTAAACCCAGATCAGTTGACTGGGGGTGAGTGTTTAATTGGCTCAAACGTTCCGTCCATCATCCCCTTTTGTATCGCTTTGGTCGCCCTAAGTTGGCGGGGGTATGCCCAGACGTGGGTCCCTTGCTCACTTTGCCACTGGATTCAAGCAAGCCTGGCTGATGACGGCTGAAATGCCAGAAACCGGTCCTAGGATGCTTGTTTCCGGTCCAGGGAAGACATGGCTTGGCAGTTCGGGCTGGACTGTTCCCATGAGGCACAGGGTCAGACTGATTTGCATATGGCCATGTCTGAACTGGGGTGGTGGAGTGAGCTAAAGAATGATGATGGATTAAACCCAGATCAGTTGACTGGGGGTGAGTGTTTGATTGGCTCAAGCGTTCCGTCCATCATCCCCTTTTGTATCGCTTTGGTCGCCCTAAGTTGGCGGGGGTATGCCCAGGCGTGGGTCCCTTGCTCACTTTGCCACTGGATTCAAGCAAGCCTGGCTGATGACGGCTGAAATGCCAGAAACCGGTCCTAGGATGCTTGTTTCCGGTCCAGGGAAGACATGGCTTGGCAGTTCGGGCTGGACTGTTCCCATGAGGCACAGGGTCAGACTGATTTGCATATGGCCATGTCTGAACTGGGGTGGTGGAGTGAGCTAAAGAATGATGATGGATTAAACCCAGATCAGTTGACTGGGGGTGAGTGTTTGATTGGCTCAAGCGTTCCGTCCATCATCCCCTTTTGTATCGCTTTGGTCGCCCTAAGTTGGCGGGGGTATGCCCAGACGTGGGTCCCTTGCTCACTTTGCCACTGGATTCAAGCAAGCCTGGCTGATGACGGCTGAAATGCCAGAAACCGGTCCTAGGATGCTTGTTTCCGGTCCAGGGAAGACATGGCTTGGCAGTTCGGGCTGGACTGTTCCCATGAGGCACAGGGTCAGACTGATTTGCATATGGCCATGTCTGAACTGGGGTGGTGGAGTGAGCTAAAGAATGATGATGGATTAAACCCAGATCAGTTGACTGGGGGTGAGTGTTTGATTGGCTCAAGCGTTCCGTCCATCATCCCCTTTTGTATCGCTTTGGTCGCCCTAAGTTGGCGGGGGTATGCCCAGACGTGGGTCCCTTGCTCACTTTGCCACTGGATTCAAGCAAGCCTGGCTGATGACGGCTGAAATGCCAGAAACCGGTCCTAGGATGCTTGTTTCCGGTCCAGGGAAGACATGGCTTGGCAGTTCGGGCTGGACTGTTCCCATGAGGCACAGGGTCAGACTGATTTGCATATGGCCATGTCTGAACTGGGGTGGTGGAGTGAGCTAAAGAATGATGATGGATTAAACCCAGATCAGTTGACTGGGGGTGAGTGTTTGATTGGCTCAAACGTTCCGTCCATCATCCCCTTTTGTATCGCTTTGGTCTCCCTAAGTTGGCGGGGGTATGCCCAGACGTGGGTCCCTTGCTCACTTTGCCACTGGATTCAAGCAAGCCTGGCTGATGACGGCTGAAATGCCAGAAACCGGTCCTAGGATGCTTGTTTCCGGTCCAGGGAAGACATGGCTTGGCAGTTCGGGCTGGACTGTTCCCATGAGGCACAGGGTCAGACTGATTTGCATATGGCCATGTCTGAACTGGGGTGGTGGAGTGAGCTAAAGAATGATGATGGATTAAACCCAGATCAGTTGACTGGGGGTGAGTGTTTGATTGGCTCAAACGTTCCGTCCATCATCCCCTTTTGTATCGCTAAACGTATTCACAAACAGGTAAGGATATCGATCTTTTAATCCTACCACTACAACTGCAAATGCGGTAAAAGTGACCACAACACCAGTCTCGTGGTTCTATCAAGCATACGCTAATGATATATGATGTATTCAAGAACGCTGTATGGTACAATCACGCAATGGCGACGCGGGAGAATCTAAAATCCTACCTCTCCGTCGGTGCCTCGAGCTCTCCTGAGTCAGTGGGAGGTGCGTCAGTGCTTCTCAATCCTGACTATGTACGTTACGCAGGACTGCCGGCAATTGGAATTGGCATCACTCTGAACTACAGAATGATGTCATGATAACCGGAAACTGTAGTTCTTTGTTAAAAATTAAGAATTAGCGTCAGTGCTTCTCAATCCTGACTATAACGTTACGCAGGACTGCCGGCAATTAGAAATGGCGTCACTCTGAACTACAGAATGACGTCATGATAACCGGAAACTGTAGTTCTTTGTTAAAAAATAGGGAAAATTAAGGAAAATTAAATTCATATCGTTCCCATCCTGTCGTATACACACTTGTTTATGTCTAAATATATGACAGAACGCAAAAACTCCTTAATAAGTATATATAAAATAAGAATATGTACAAAAATTACAAGTACAATCCTTCTTTTAACTCCATGGTATCGTTACAGATAGAGTCTCTAATATTCTTTCATTGTCTGAAATCCAAACGGTCTATTCAGAAGGATACATCTACATATCTCGACATATCCATCACACTGCTAATCAAACTAAATGGTATGGATACATCACAATAAACGATCAAAACTGCTACAGAACCGAAGTAAAATCTATATGATTGATGGTTTCGACTGCCCTACTCTTATCTAAACTAGAATGTTATAAGGCAGTCCAAGGTATACCATCATTCAGGCCTTTGGTGTTACTATGCAGTTTAAACACCCACTTCTGTTCCTTATTAAAGAGAAATCTGGCTTTGTCAGAAACGTGAGATGGTATATATGGTTTTTCCAAGACTGTCCATGTAAATTCATCTGCCTTATGATCAAACTCAGCAAAATGCTTCGTTAATTTAGTGTTAGTTTTTCTACATCTAAATGTGCTTTTATGTTCTAGCATTCTAAGCTTAACTTTGCGAGTTGTCATCCCCACATATTGATATTTACAGGGGCACTGTATCAAATAAATCAAATTGTCGCTGTTACAATTAGAGAAAGTATTTTGCTCCCAAGGTCTCTGAGTCCCAATATCAACTGTTTTTGAATTTCTTGTTTGTGGGCAAATCGCACAGGCTCCGTAAGGAAATGGCCCTGAACCGCCGGTAAGTCCCAGAGTGTGCCTACTTTCTTTGACCCATGCTCCTTCGGTCGTGTATGCACCAATTTATCACAGAGATTATACCCTCTTTTAAAGGCGAACAAAGGCAGTGGTATTTTGTCTTTACAACTATTCAACAGTCGCCAATTTTTGAGAATACTCTTCTGGATACCATTGGTTAATGTGCTGAAAGTATTTACAAAAGTCAGGCGTCCCAAAGGTGGTTTCTTGATCTGGGGTTCCAAAGCGCCTCTCTATGATTATTAGTAGCGCGTTTATATGCCCGTTTAATGAGTTTTTAGGATATTTCTTCTCTATCAATTGGTGGGACAGATTCTGGGCATGTTGCTTATATTGTTCAGAAGAAGAACAATTCCTTCTCAATCTTAAAAATTGGCCAAACGGCAAATTATCCCGCAGGGCCTTCGGATGTTGACTGTCATACCTAAAGAGGGAATTCCGAGCCATTGGTTTCCGATAGAGTTCACTTGCTAAACCTGTTGGCGTGACAAAAATAGATAAATCAAGAAAAGCTATTCTGGTCTTATGAGCCTCAAGTGTAAATCTTAAAAATTGTTCCGTGTATTTAGCCATTGGTGGAACTGTGATAACGATTCAAGATCACCACGCCACACTACAAAGATGTCGTCGATATAACGCTTCCATAGTTTTATCGACTCATGGAAGGGATTATCATCATTTAGTACATGTTGTTGTTCAAAAGTGTGGACGTAAAGATTCGCCAAACTCGGCGCAAAAACACTCCCCATGCTTGTTCCAGAGATTTGGAGGTAAATCGTTTCTTCGAACTTAAAGAAATTATCTTTCATGGCCAAATGGGCCATGGTCATAATAAAATGGATAGGTGTAATAGAGTCCAGGTCAGTATTATTCAAAATTGAGGCAATTGTGTCCAACGTCTCATCTTGAGGAATAGACGTATATAATGATTCGACATCGAAGGAGACTAATAGGTCTCTCTCCAGGTCGAATTCCACCGTAGAGTAAAAGACGCAACACATCTTTCGTATCCTGAAGATACGTCGGCATCTTTTTACTAAAGGCCTCAAGAAAAAATCTACAAAAGTAGACAATGGCTCTAGAATTGAACCTATCCCAGAAATTATGGGTCTGCCTGGCGGTGGTCGTTGGCTCTTATGTACTTTTGGTAAAGTATAAAAGTACGGCATCACAGGGTGAGCAGTTTGAAGAAATGCTGTTTCCTGTGATGTGATCCACCCTTCATTGTATGCTTCTTCCACTACTTCAGTAATGGCTTTCCGGATTCTCTCTGTAGGATCTTCTTTGAGTGGACGATAAAATCTCCTATCACCCAGTTGCCTTAAACATTCGGCTTGATATGCCTCAGTTTCTAGGATCACAATTGCTCCGCCCTTGTCCGCGGGCTTAATTGTTATCTCACGATCTTCTGTGAGTGCTCGTAAGGCCACTTGTTCACCTTTAGGCAAGTTACTGTAATTTCTTCTTTTGTTAGAACATAGGGCAGTAATTTCCTCTTGCACTGTTCTCTCAAATATGAGTACTTGTGGTGGGACACTATGTAGCGGAGGATTGAAAGTGGACCGCTTCTTTAGCCCAGTGTTCATCATCTCTGTCGAGGACTGTGTCGACTCCTTGTCTTTGAAAAAATAGTGCAATCGTATCTTGCGAAAAAATCTAGCAAGTTCGCATTGCAATAAAGAAGTCATCTCCATCTGACGTCACTACAAAGCCAAGACCTTTGTTGAGGACTCCTTCCTCCTCTTGAGTCAAGATCTTATTGCTCAAATTCACTATTAGGTCGCTTCCGCGCTCCTCCCTTGTAGTGGTTGATTCTGCTTGGTTTTGCTGCGCGTGTCCATTTGTTGGAGCCCTGTTGGTGGTTGGTTCCAATGGACTTGTGGTTGCCGGTTCTTTCTTCTGCCTCGATATCTTCCTGGGCCAAACCCTAAAAAGACTGATTATTGAAGTCTTGTGGGTACATCTGAAAAGGAGCTCCTGGTGGTTGGAAATGTTGTGGCGGAAAGCCCCATGGTGTAGGAGGCCACCATTGTTGGAAATGAGGTGCTGTCTGTCCTCTCCAAGTGGCTCTTCTCCCTCGACCTCTGAACTGTTGTCTAGTTGTTTCGGGAAATTCTGAATCACTTGAACTATCTTCGGAGCTACTACCTGAGTATGTAGAACCATATCTTCTACCTTTCCTGTTGAACTCTGGGGGTATAGCTCTCGCTAGTGTAAGGATAAACCACCTCATGTTTAAACTTAGCCAGATCTTTCTTAAATTTCTCTATTTTGGATACAAGTATTGAATCTTTGAATTCTTTATTTAATTTATTCGATTCTTCTTGATTCTTTTTATAGAGGGTAACCGTAATAGTAGTTTTAATTTGTGCCTCCATTACTTGTATCTCAATGAGAATGGCATCAGCTATCCGTTTTGCAGTGCTGATTATCAAGATTAGCCAATCGCGCGTACAGCGCCATGCTATTAAGGACCAATCTTTTAAGAAAACTTTATCCTGAAGAAAAAGGCGGGGAGCATTCGTAACAATCAGGCCCGGAGGCGCACAATTGCCTCGCAAATACTCAGCCATTATTGCGCCATGTATCAAAGTGCGTGAGTGGGATTTCTTCAATATCAAAACCTTACTCCAATCATCAATATTAGAACCACCGGAACTAGAAATGCTATCTAATATGCTTGGTGTATTATCCAGTATAGTTTGATAAGTAGCATCGTCATATGCTAGACCACTGAACTCTGCCATTTCAGGGGAAAAAATATATATAGTGTGTGTCTACTCTTATAAAAACGTCCAAAACCTAAGCTGCAGCATGCAATCACTAACTATCTATCCTACAGGTATAGAAAAAAGTGTCTATAATCTCGGACCCGCAGCCATCAGCTGCACAAGAACATCAATTACAGCTCCACAGGAGAAAGGGTCCTAGGGAAAGTTTAACGACCAGACTACAGATTTAATCCCCAATACAACTAATAACAACAACAAATAAATCTGGTGGTCTATTTAAAAGGAGCCGGTACTGAATCATAAATTAACACAACAGTGCCAACGCCCTAGATACCAAAGTACATGAAATCAAATAAATGACCTTGTCGGTTTCCATCAACTACCAAGAGTGGTCAGTGTCATCATTTAGATACCCTTCCTTCCTACCACTACTCTTCTAGATCACAGAAGAGGATCATGTGGATCGGATTTCGGCCAAGTCACGAAAATCACAAAAGGAGGAAGTAAAGATAGAAAAAGTGAGACCATATATTCATTGAGTAACCGGCCTCACACCAGTGTCTTCATTTATTTAGGGTGATGAAAATCTAAGTGCAGTGCATGTGAGTGAAATTAAAAAGGATTTGGAAGAGAGAAAAAAAAAATCCTTTTAATACAAATATCTCTTCCAATCCTACTTTAAAAATAGTGCAGAAGCAGCTTTGAACACATAGGCCGCTTACAGTGTGGTCAACTAGTTTCAGCCTAATGGGCCAATTGCCCAGGCTTTCTTCAGGACCTAAACAACAACTACTATCGCTACTGCATTCCCAATTGGGTCATAAAACATTTATGTGTATAAAGTTGTCATAAAATACGACCTTCTACATGGTCATTCTTCCGTACAAATGGAGAATTCTTCACACCTGTAACACATAAACACATAAAAACAATTGTGAAATAATAAGACAATAACACGAGCTCCCTTACATTAATTCATCTGCATGGATGACTTCATTGGTTACTTCATATACCAATAAGAAAAATTACACCGCTTTATCCTTTTTGCTATCGGTGCACTCACCTTTCTTGTGTAAAGTCAAAACCTCACCTCACCCGGTAAATACTCAGGTATGGGAGACCCCGCCCTGTAAATAGAGGAAAGGCACTTTTAAGGGGATTTCATTCATCTATCCCTTATTTAGTATACTTTAATTTATACTTCCCAGTTCAGGAACGAACGTTTCTTCTAAAAAAGGACACCTATACTAACAATTTCCAAAATACAAACTACAAACTAAAGGTTCAGAACCACCTTCGCCTGACTTTTATCAACTATCTGAGTGGTACCTCGATTCTAAAATTGTCCGAAAAATGTCAATAAATGCCACTAGTTGTCTCTCGTGTTCCTGAATTCACGAGTGCTCCAAAGCAAATATGGCACCCGGAACCAATCAGGCTATCTCAGTTCATGAGCTCAAAAACTCATCTTGCACACACGAACATACTACGTATGTATATGCATCTGCTCTATACCCAGTGAGGAAAACGCATGGTGTACTAAACGTACTCACAAACAGGTAAGGATATCTACTACGTATGTGTATGCATCTGCTCTATACTCAGTGAGGAAGACGCATGGTGTACTAAACGTATTCACAAACAGGTAAGGATATCGATCTTTTAATCCTACCACTACAACTGCAAATGCGGTAAAAGTGACCACAACACCAGTCTCGTGGTTCTATCAAGCATACTCTAATGATATATGATGTATTCAAGAACGCTGTATGGTACAATCACGCAATGGCGACGCGGGAGAATCTAAAATCCTACCTCTCCGTCGGTGCCTCGAGCTCTCCTGAGTCAGTGGGAGGTGCGTCAGTGCTTCTCAATCCTGACTATGTACGTTACGCAGGACTGCCGGCAATTGGAATTGGCGTCACTCTGAACTACAGAATGATGTCATGATAACCGGAAACTGTAGTTCTTTGTTAAAAATTAAGAATTAAGAATTAGCGTCAGTGCTTCTCAATCCTGACTATAACGTTACGCAGGACTGCCGGCAATTAGAAATGGCGTCACTCTGAACTACAGAATGACGTCATGATAACCGGAAACTGTAGTTCTTTGTTAAAAAATAGGGAAAATTAAGGAAAATTAAATTCATATCGTTCCCATCCTGTCGTATACACACTTGTTTATGTCTAAATATATGACAGAATGCAAAAACTCCTTAATAAGTATATATAAAATAAGAATATGTACAAAAATTACAAGTACAATCCTTCTTTTAACTCCATGGTATCGTTACAGATAGAGTCTCTAATATTCTTTCATTGTCTGAAATTCAAACGGTCTATTCAGAAGGATACATCTACATATCTCGACATATCCATCACACTGCTAATCAAACTAAATGGTATGGATACATCACAATAAACGATCAAAACTGCTACAGAACCGAATGTAAAATCTATATGATTGATGGTTTCGACTGCCCTACTCTTATCTAAACTAGAATGTTATAAGGCAGTCCAAGGTATACCATCATTCAGGCCTTTGGTGTCACTATGCAGTTTAAACACCCACTTCTGTTCCTTATTAAAGAGAAATCTGGCTTTGTCAGAAACGTGAGATGGTATATATGGTTTTTCCAAGACTGTCCATGTAAATTCATCTGCCTTATGATCAAACTCAGCAAAATGCTTCGTTAATTTAGTGTTAGTTTTTCTACATCTAAATGTGCTTTTATGTTCTAGCATTCTAAGCTTAACTTTGCGAGTTGTCATCCCCACATATTGATATTTACAGGGGCACTGTATCAAATAAATCAAATTGTCGCTGTTACAATTAGAGAAAGTATTCTCTAATTGAATAAGTGGGTGTTTAAACTGCATAGTGACACCAAAGGTCTGAATGATGGTATACCTTGGACTGCCTTATAACATTCTAGTTTAGATAAGAGTAGGGCAGTCAAAACCATCAATCATATAGATTTTACATTCGGTTCTGTAGCAATTTTGATCGTTTATTGTGATGTATCCATACCATTTAGTTTGATTAGCAGTGTGATGGATATGTCGAGATATGTAGATGTATCCTTCTGAATAGACCGTTTGAATTTCAGACAATGAAAGAATATTAGAGACTCTATCTGTAACGATACCATGGAGTTAAAAGAAGGATTGTACTTGTAATTTTTGTACATATTCTTATTTTATATATACTTATTAAGGAGTTTTGCGTTCTGTCATATATTTAGACATAAACAAGTGTGTATACGACAGGATGGGAACGATATGAATTTAATTTTCCTTAATTTTCCCTATTTTCTAACAAAGAACTACAGTTTCGGTTATCATGACGTCATTCTGTAGTTCAGAGTGACGCCATTTCTAATTGCCGGCAGTCCTGCGTAACGTTATAGTCAGGATTAGAAGCACTGACGCTAATTCTTAATTCTTAATTTTTAACAAAGAACTACAGTTTCCGGTTATCATGACATCATTCTGTAGTTCAGAGTGACGCCAATTCAATTGCCGGCAGTCCTGCGTAACGACATAGTCAGGATTGAGAAGCACTGACGCACCTCCCACTGACTCAGGAGAGCTTCGAGGCACCGACGGAGAGGTAGGATTTTAGATTCTCCGCGTCGCCATTGCGTGATTGTACCATACAGCGTTCTTGAATACATCATATATCATTAGCGTATGCTTGATAGAACCACGAGACTGGTGTTGTGGTCACTTTTACCGCATTTGCAGTTGTAGTGGTAGGATTAAAAGATCGATATCCTTACCTGTTTGTGAATACGTTTAGTACACCATGCGTCTTCCTCACTGAGTATAGAGCAGATGCATACACATACGTAGTAGATATCCTTACCTGTTTGTGAGTACGTTTAGTACACCATGCGTTTTCCTCACTGGGTATAGAGCAGATGCATATACATGCGTAGTATGTTCGTGTGTGCAAGATGAGTTTTGAGCTCATGAACTGAGATAGCCTGATTGGTTCCGGGTGCCATATTTGCTTTGGAGCGCTCGTGAATTCAGGAACACGAGAGACAACTAGTGGCATTTATTGACATTTTTCGGACAATTTTAGAATCGAGGTACCACTCAGATAGTTGATAAAAGTCAGGCGAAGGTGGTTCTGAACCTTTAGTTTGTAGTTTGTATTTTGGAAATTGTTAGTATAGGTGTCCTTTAGAAGAAACGTTCGTTCCTGAACTGGGAAGTATAAATTAAAGTATACTAAATAAGGGATAGATGAATGAAATCCCCTTAAAAGTGCCTTTCCTCTATTTACAGGGCGGGGTCTCCCATACCTGAGTATTTACCGGGTGAGGTGAGGTTTTGACTTTACACAAGAAAGGTGAGTGCACCGATAGCAAAAAAGGATAAAGCGGTGTAATTTTTCTTATTGGTATATGAAGTAACCAATGAAGTCATCCATGCAGATGAATTAATGTAAGGGAGCTCGTGTTATTGTCTTATTATTTCACAATTGTTTTTATGTGTTTATGTGTTACAGGTGTGAAGAATTCTCCGTTTGTACTGAAGAATGACCATGTAGAAGGTCGTATTTTATGACAACTTTATACACATAAATGTTTTATGACCCAATTGGGAATGCAGTAGCGATAGTAGTTGTTGTTTAGGTCCTGAAGAAGCCTGGGCAATTGGCCCATTAGGCTGAAACTAGTTGACCACACTGTAAGCGGCCTATGTGTTCAAAGCTGCTTCTGCACTATTTTTAAAGTAGGATTGGAAGAGATATTTGTATTAAAAGGATTTTTTCTCTCTTCCAAATCCTTTTAATTTCACTCACATGCACTGCACTTAGATTTTCATCACCTAAATAAATGAGAGACACTGGTGTGAGGCCGGTTACTCAATGAATATATGGTCTCACTTTTTCTATCTTTACTTCCTCCTTTTGTGATTTTCGTGACTTGGCCGAAATCGATCACATGATCCTCTTCTGTGATTTAGAAGAGTAGTGGTAGGAAGGAAGGGTATCCAAATGATGACACTGACCACTCTTGGTAGTTGATGGAAATCGACAAGGTCATTTATTTGATTTCATGTACTTTGGTATCTAGGGTGTTAGCACTGTTGTGTTAATTTATGATTCAGTACGGCTCCTTTTAAATAGACCACCAGATTTATTTGTTGTTGTTATTAGTTGTATTGGGGATTAAATCTGTAGTCTGGTCGTTAAACTTTCCCTAGGACTCTTTCTCCTGTGGAGTTGTAATTGAAGTAGTGACAGGCATCCAGGCCCCCCTGAGTAGGGGTGGTGGTAGTGGTGGGCATCCATCCCCCCATGGGATGGGCCTTACATCGTATGCCGACGACACGCAGTTGGTGTTGACTATTCACAATGATGGTGAAAAGGTAGCAGCCAATTTTCAAAAAGGCATGCTCGCAATCAGTAGCTGGATGTCCAACAATTGCCTCAAATTAAACTCTGATAAAACAGAGGTTATGACATTTGGCAAGTTATCTCCTGTTTGGTCCCCCTCTTGGTGGCCTGTCTCATTGGGTTCCCCCCCACCCCCAGTTACCAGGGTTAGGAACCTGGGTGTCATATATGATGACAAATTGACGTTCTTGCCTCATGCTAACTCTGTGGTCTCGGCTTCATTCCACAAGTTACGTATGATAAAAAAGATTTTACCATTTCTGCCGCTGAATGCAGGGAAAACTTTAGTTAGTACATTGGTTATGTCTACTATTGATTACTGCAATGGGCTTCTTGTAAATGCCCCAATAAAAGTCATTCATAAGTTACAGTCAGTCCAAAACGCAGCCGCCAGGATGCTATCAGGAACCCCTAAATACAAGCCAATCTCTCATGTGATTCGGAAATATCACTGGCTTTCTGTGAAGAACCGTATAAAGTTCAAGGCCTTGTGTATTGCTTATAAGGCCTTTTGTAAAATAGGACCTCAGTTTCTAATCAGGGAGTTAGCAGCTTACATTCCGTGCCGAGCCCTTCGCTCATCCACTGCTTTCCTGCTTAAGGTTCCTCGTACGAAAACTGCATCATGGGGCGATATACGTTTTATAGTCGCCACTGCAAAACTTTGGAATTCTCTTCCACTAAAGATCAGATCCTCCCAATCTTTGTTAACCTTTAGAAAAATGACAAAGACCTGGCTGTTCAACCAGTAAGTCTCTCCGATATTTGGTCTCTGCCTGCTGTCCTCAGCGCCGAGACACCTATGGGTAGTTGTGCGCTTTACAAATCTCAAAAATAAATAAATAAATGGTAGTAGTGGTGGGCATCCATCCCCCCATGAGTGGGGATGGTAGTAGTGGTAGGCATCATCCCCCATGAGTGGGGATGGTAGTAGTGACAGGCATCCAGGCCCCCTGAGTAGGGGTGGTGGTAGTGGTGGGCATCCATCCCCCATGAGTGGGGATGGTAGTAGTGGTAGGCATCCATCCCCCCATGAGTGGGGATGGTAGTAGTGACAGGCATCCAGGCCCCCTGAGTAGGGGTGGTGGTAGTGGTAGGCATCCATACCCCTAAGGGTGGGGATGGTAGTAGTGGCAGGCATCCAGGCCCCCTGAGTAGTGATGGTGGTAGTGGTAGGCATCCATACCCCTAAGGGTGGGGATGGTAGTAGTGGCAGGCATCCAGGCCCCCCTGAGTAGTGATGGTGGTAGTGGTAGGCATCCATACCCCCATGAGTGGGGATGGTAGTAGTGACAGGCATCCAGGCCCCCCTGAGTAGGGGTGGTGGTAGGGTGGTGTTGGTGGTAGGCATCCATCCCCCTATTGGTGTGTATGGCATTGGTATTGGCCATCCCACCCCTATGGTTCTGCTGTTGCTAGTGCACGTTATTTGTGCATCCCTATGTGTGTGTGACATATTTCGGGTACGTGTAGTTTTTTTGTATTGTTGGTGTTTGACTTACCGTCTGCGCTGTACGCGTCCGTGCCGGTCCCGGTAATAGATGTAGAATATAGGTAGGACCTGCGCAATGGGATTCATGCTTGGATCGTCTCGTTCGGGTTTCTCGTGTCTTCGAGTCGTACTCGTAGCCGGCTTGTTCGTTTCGTAGCCGTGGATCGTCTTGTGGCGCGAAACGGAGCTTATGTACGGCTCGCCCGGATGCTCAAACGTGCCGGACGTAGCGACGGGTTCGGCGCGTACGGATTGCGCATCGTACTAGTCCGGCCGGAAGGTGCTGTGTATTTGCTTCCGTGCGGCTAGATTCGGCGTTCACGGATCCGGCTCGGGCGGGGAACAGGAGCTGGATTGGGTGAGTACGGCTCGCTCGGTAAATGAGTTGTTCTACGCATCGTACTTGTTCATCCGGACGAGTGTACGAATCGGTCGGGGAACACGCATTCGGCTGGTATTTTTTCCGGACAAATACTGTTAGGTGCCCTACCGGCCGAGATCGGAATCGACCCCATAGTTGGTAATTAATGTTAAGTAATTGATATGTATTTTGGGTAATTGTTTATTTTTTTGTCTGTTGTTTTTACTGTTAAAGGGTTAAAGGGTGGGTATTAAAAACATTTTAATTACTTTATTATTAGTTGTTAATAGTAATAGTTTTAATTTAGAAATGTTTTAATGGTGTTTTATTATTTTTGAGTTTAATTTAGGTGTGTGTTGTGGGTATCATATTGTTAAAGTGTGTGTATTCAATTAATGTTTATTAGTTTTTTTATTAATAACATTTTTTAAATTGATTAAGTAATTATGTTAATTTTGGAGAAGAAAAATAATAAAAACTGTTGAAGTCTTTTGTTATTGGTGTGGTGTTATAGGGTAGGAAATATAATATAAATACATTTATGTATTAATTAATTTGTTTGTAAATATTTTCTATTTTAAAAGATTTTTATTAATACATGTATTTATTATTTTATATTATATATTTGTAGGTTTTTTATATGTGAATAATATTATAATAAGTTTTCTTTTTATATATATAATATTTTTGATTTGTCATTTCTAAATATTGTTTATTTATTTTTATGATTTTTAAAATGTTTAATGTTTTTTATTTTTGTTTTAACTGTTTGAGTGTGAATAGTAATTTTTGTCTCTTCTCTATCCAACACTTTCCCTAATGTGTCACTCACTGCACTGGGAATAGTTATTTTTACCTCTACGCTATCCAGCACTTTCCCTACTGTTGCACTCACTGGAGTGGGAATAGTCATTTTTACCCATCTGCTATCCAACACTTTCTGTACTCTTGCACTCACTAGAGTGGGAATAGTAATTTTTACCTCTCCGCTATCCAACACTTTCCCTACTGTTGCATTCACTGGAGTGGGAATAAAATGTTTTACTCCTCCGCCATCCAACAGTTATTCTACTGTTGCATTCAGTGGAGTGGGAATAGTAATTTTTACCCCTCCGCTATTCAACACTCTCCCTACTATTGCTCTCACTGGAGTGGGAATAGTAATTTTTTCCCCTCCCCTAGCCAACACTTTCCCTACTGTTGCACTCTTTGGAGTGGGAATTTTAATTTTTACCCCTCCGCTATCCAACACTTTCCCTACTGTTGCACTGACTGGAGTTGGAATAGTAAATTTAATTATTTTGCTATCCAACACTTTCCCTACTGTTGCACTCTTTGGAGTTGGAATAGTAATTTTGACTTCTCTGCTATCCAACACTTTCCCTACTGTTGCATTCTTTGGAGTGGGAATAGTAATTTTTTCCCCTCCGATATCCAACACTTTCCCTACTGTTGCTCTCACTGGAGTGGGAAAAGTAATTTTTACCCCTCCGCTATCCAACACTTTCCCCACTGTTGCTCTCACTGGAGTGGGAATAGTAATTTTTACCCCTTCGCTATCCAACACTTTCCCTACTGTTGCACTGACTGGAGTTGGAATAGTAAATTTAATTATTTTGCTATCCAACACTTTCCCTACTGTTGCACTGATTGTATTGGCAAATTTAAGTTTGAATATTTTTTAATAGTTTAATGTTTTAATGTATTATAGAATTTTTTTATATTTTAAATTATTGATCTATATATTTTATTTTTATATATTTTAAAGCTTTAAAATAAATTGAAGATAATAGTTTATTAATTATTTTAAAGTAAATATATAAATGTATACATTATGTTTGTGTGTCTATCTTTTATTAATTAAGTTTATTTGTTATATTTTGTTAAACTGTATATTATTTTTTTTAAAATTAATATTAATATTTAATATATTTAATATATATTATTTTATTTTATATATACATTTAAATCGATATTTTTTACATCTATATTTTTTACATCAATATATTTGATTCAATATTTTTGTACTTACCTGTTTAGGTATGGGAGTCGATATTTTTGTAGTCTATATATTTTTTAAATATTTTGAACATCAATATTTATGTCATCAATATTCTATCAGTGAACCGCCCACATGGTGGTGGAACTGGATTTCGCAAACCCCACTCATTTGGGTACTGTCCAACTGTTCAAGAAACCCACTCTACATAAAGGTATTCCCACTTTGCACTGTCCTAGCATAGTAAATCCCAAGAAATGGACCAATTCCAAAATACAGTAATAATCAGATGTCCCCTTACCTAAACACCCACAGTTTCCCATATTATCAGAGGACAAGCCGAAATCCCAACTGCACAAGCTGGGAATATCCAAATGAGCAGATTTATACAAGAATAATGCATTTATTTCCTTAGACACATTTGGAGTGCACTCTGAGATTACCATACTCAACACATTCCTTTATCACAGATTCTGGCTTATTAGTAAAGAGATCTCTCAAGACTTCCCTCAAGAACTGGAATATTTGAAACCACTCCAAGTAATAATCAACGCTAAAACCACTAGTAAACTTTTAGCTATGTTGTACAGGAAAATACAGGAACTGAATACCCGCCGAGGTCGCTTTCTAGAGCATGGTGGGAGAGAGATCTAGGGGAACCCCTAATAGATGACACATGGGTATACTGATGTTCCCAGACAGGGGACTCCATCCCCAGCAGCAGATTATGGTTAATATTTTTCCGATACCTACACAATATATAATACACCCCTCTGAGGCTCCTGAAGTGGGCTTCCTGCAACTAGCATGGGAACGCAATGGAGTGGAAATCTTTTGACACACTATAGCATGTGTGCTACTCCAAATCACAGAAGTCCAGATTGAGTTAACCCCAGAGATAGTGCTCCTGGGTTAGGTTAAATCAGTGCCACACACTGACCAGCAATTTATCTCTTTAGTAGCTAAACATTGAAGATTGTGGATGAAACCTAACTCAAAAACAATGGCTGACAGATCTTATTTACTGCAACAAACAGCCAGAACTTCTACAGGACACCTCTCACCCGAAAGACATATGGGCAGCATTTAGAAACTTCTTACAGGGAGATGTACATGATGAAAACTGTTAAACTCTTCGGATTAACAACATAAGCAGAGGAGACTGCTCATGTAGGTGACGTATAGGTATAAGACCAATGTAACTTGTGTTATTTGAAATATATGTTCATATGATATTGCACATTGGCATGGACGTCATTTGGGAGTAATCAGGGGTCACAGCTGTGACCTCCAGCATGCTCCCAGCTACCCCTGGCACTTTCTTTGCAACCTCTGGCCTCAGGGGGTCCAATCCTTTGCTTCCTCTGAGGCCAGGGGTTACAAAGGATGTGACAGGAGTAGCAGGGAGCAAGCTAGGGGTCACAGCTGTGGCCTCTGACTACTCCCAAATGACGTCCATGCACAATGGTGTCTAGATGTTATGCTGTTTAATCCCAAAAAACTGAATAAAGAAATAAAAAAATGGCAACAATATCAAAGGATGGCTCGGATGCTATATTACCGGTGCCAACTTCAACAAGTGAGCCTGATTCTGTAATATAAAAAAATGCAACATCTTCAAGGAAAGCATGGTTTACTATGAATCACCAACAGAACCCATGTCAATTCTAATGATGTCACTGCAAAAAATGATACTAAATGAAAATGACTTTGATTCAGGTTTTGAAGCAAGAGAAATAATCATCCCTCCAGTTCACTGGCACTACAAATGTCTTCTTGCTGATTGTTGGTTCTGTGAAAGATACCTATTCCCACCATGGTCACATATCTAGAATGTTACTGGAGTTCTGTTAATCTTAATGTGGATTATAATGGTAACTATATTTTTGCTAATGGTACACAGCAACTACATTCCTTAGAAAACAGTGCCATCTCCAATGGATTAAGAATTGCAATTGTATTCTTCTTCTCACCGAGCAAAAAGGGATATTCATGCTGTCAACATCACTGCGTATAGTGTGCTGAATGGTGTTGTTTGGGAAAGGATTCCTTACAAATAGCAAGTCTGACGGAGTTGATTCAGACTCCCTATGTTTTTACAATTTCAAAGGATGAAAATGATGGGACATAAATGCTGTTAAACAATAAATGAATGATTTGTGTTCATAATATTTATTGGACGCTATCTCAATGCAGAAACTCATCCAAAGCTGTTTTGTTTTCATCATTTTCAACACCACTACATTCATTGATCCAACAACCTTAGGGAAATATATAACTATACACAGTGGGAGTGTTTCCATAGATAGTCTTAAAACGTTGTCCATATTTAAAAGCAATGACAGATCTGATTTATCTGCATTTTATTATTCTCAAGAACCAGAAAAGGTACCAAAAATAAATTGATTACAGGCTTATGTATTCAACACGGCATTGATACACTGTTCAAGGGATGCACAACTCAGAGGAATCATATTTTTAAATAAGACAGTTCAAGAAACCACAAGCATGAGATTTGCATTCTTTTAAAATGTGAAGACACCATTAAATTAAAAAGTCAAAGTGGCACACTTTGCAGGTTTTTAAATGAAGGGAAGACATTACTGGTAATAACTTACCTTTTATGTTGCAGAATGGAATATACAATTTTACATTGTGTGGCTCACATATAATAGTATTTTACCAAATAGATACTGATGAAGGTATGCATAGGTCTCTAGCAGTTGCCCATCAATACAGAAGCTATATACAGTAATGTTCTAATGCCTCACCTGAATGATCACCTATGACTACCCTGGTAAACATCAGATCACCGAAGGTTTCTGTGTTTTCAGACTCAACTGCTGTTGTTTTGCGAAATATCTCAACTTCATCTTCAGCATTGCCACTGTCGCCATTGGCACCATATTCATCTGTTGTTCTTCATTTTTTGAGAACCTTATGGCATCCCCACCTGCATCTACCCCAGGAAATAAATAATGCATTTTCATTAAAGCCTAAAGCTTTTGGTCTTTCCACTTTAGAAGTAACATTGTTAATCATATCTGAATGTTGTTGTTTCTGACTGTTGCAAATTTGAAAATGTCTATGTGTTTTAGTAACAACATGAACTTGAATGAGACACTTGGAAGATTCTGTTGTATTCTTACAAAATCATTTTCATTTGTAATCAGTTTTTGTGCTTTTACTCATTTTTAGATTAATATTTGGATACTTTGTACAAAGGTCCAATAATTACAATATAAATAAAATATAGGCTATTTTTAAAAAATCTTTGCACATAAATATGCAATATGCATGGACTGTAATATCATACTGAGGATGTTTTAATATTCATGTATGTTTCATTTTTAAGTATCGGCACTTGGATTATATTATTATTATTATTAGCATTATTATTAGCATTATTAAGATTAATAATAACAACAATTTATTTAGGTCTATGTTATAAACGTAAGTGAACAAATGTCAACGTCATTAAAGAATTTATTTCATTACAGCATTATAATTCAACTTGCTCAAATATATTTTTGCTTTATTTTACCGTGGCTTTAATTGTTTTTTTAAGTTTTGATTTTAAAAAATGAATATGGTTTTATATTGACGTCTTGATTTCTCAGTTATTGTTTGTTAACAAAAACAATGTTCCTCAGAATATAAGTTGCTGGAAGACTAGCGAGGCTTCTTAATGTATTTGTTTATTCTGAAGATGTTGAACAATGTGTGGAAAGGGTATTTAAACTGAAACAAAACATATTTATATTAGATAGGTTCTTTGCTTCAGGGAGACTGAGGGTCATCTGGTAACTAATTGTAACTGTTCTTGTCGAAGGCTACAGAGCGGGTATATCAAGTCCTTCATGCAGCTCAGCTTATCCGCTGGCTCGAGCATAGAGCTGATGACATACAGAGACGGGACCAGCAGCTGCTGTTTCTATATGGAACTCTGTTTCTGTTGTTCAACAAAGATATCTTGATGTGGACCATGTATGACACTCCGCTAGATGTTCTTTTGGTGCTAAGTTTAGCTTGGTCAGCTAAGGGAAGGGACAGATTGGGGGTCATCAGTGGAGAAAAACCCTACAATGATGTCATAATGTTGCAATATTTTATTTTGCTTTGCTTGCAGACAAATACTATTGCTGCTATAACCTGTGATGCTAGCCTTGCAGCAAGTGACTAAGCAAAGTGCATGGATACCCTTGCCAGCGCCCTGCTCCCACACTGCCAAAGTCGACCTCCTCCCATCCGCCAGATTACAAGTCATTTCGTGGTCTGGCCGGCGGCTGGCGCAGCGGTCCAGCGGTGGTTCATTTCTAAGGCTCATTTATGAACATTTGAACTACAGCGCCGAAGGAACGTCAAAGTAAGTTTCTGCACGGCATGGACTGTGCAGTCCATGCCGTGCAGGAACTAGGACGCATGCACACAGGGAGGCACACCATGTGCCTCCCTGCATGCACCCCCATGCACAGGGGCACCAGGGGTCCCCCTTACTTTCCTGACCTCCATGGAAAGTGTGGAGGTCAGGAAGCTCGTAATATGCTTGGCGGTGCCGCTCCACCAACAAGGGAGTTGTAACACAGAGGGCAGACCACTGGCATGGCGTTCCCCGACTCCCACCGCTCCTCCATCGAGTGTTTGGCAGTCCGATGGACCACCAAACTCGTATTTAGGCCCTCAGTCATCTGTGTTATAGTTTATGACCCTTCTGATCTCAGATTTTTAATAGAGTACAACCTTAGTTCTTTTTCCAAAATGTCTTGCCTTTTTATTGTCTTAAGGCAACCAAGAACTATGCATGCTGGATTCTCTGACCACTGCACCAAGAGAATATACTCTTGTACTAATCTTCTTCTTGTTTTTTCTCTCCTTACAGGTGGGTCATGGTGACCAGATTGAAGGGATGCAGAATCTTACGCCGAGAATCGGGTGTAAATCCAACTATTCTCAAATTCCTCTGCATTGTCGAATGAAACAACAGATAACTTGCGAGCCAGGAGGCTTCTGCTTTGAATGCCAATTGCCTAGTAAGGGTGTGGTTCTTTGAGAATGGTACTTCTGGTTTCCAAGATAGCTGCAGATATTCCACAAATTGTGTGCAGCTGTGTCCGTAATGTTGTTTTGATTAGAAACATGCCTGTGTCAGTCTGCACTCCTGGTGGCTGTCTCTTAATTAAACCAATGTCACAATTATTACGCTTCTGGAAGCCAGCTCTATAATTATCAGGACTGTGAATATTAATGCATCTTTAGAATAACTTTTCAACAGCATGTCTTGGCACTAAGGGGTCGATTCCGATTCGGGCCGGAAAAAGCACCGACCGACTCGGAGCCGGAAATTATACCGACCGACACGTACCTGTGGCGCCCGACACGCCAAGTACGATGCAAGGCGTGCAAAATCCGACCGACACGTACCGAACCCAAGCCGAGCGACCAAGCCGCACGGAAAACAGCAATCCGGCCGGAAAAACACGCGAATCGAACCGACCGACACGCACCCGGAACAAATCCGACCGAAAGCGTACACGCGAACTCCAAACCGCAAAGTACGATGCAAGGCGCGAAAACCACGACCGAGTCGGACGGAGGACAAGCCGTACGACCGACACGCATACAAAACCGAGCCGAAGCAACACAAAACACTGCGACCGACGCGTACGCAGCATAGAAAACTGCACAAACACAGCGTGAGCGAAGCGGAGAACACCGTACGAGACAAATGCAGGGTCCGACTCGGTCACAAGAACGTTTCCAACATGCGCAGACAGTACAAAGGAAAAATCACACAAAAAAAGGCCAAACAAGCAATTACAAAGCCAATAAATACTGGGGGTGGGGACAGAGAACAAAGACACACCCACAACTCCACCCATATAAAGGACACAAATCACAACCATGATCCTTTGCAAATGCCATTCCACTGCCAGCACCCAAGAGACAGCAACCACACACCCACAGCTCATCCCTCACACAAGCCACACACCATCAGCACACCAACAAATATCTACCTCACATACACCCAGCAAAACACACACTCACACACCCTCACCTGCACACCAACACACACATCACTCACCATCACCACCCATCACCATGCCCCCAAGAAGAATCACAAGTTCCTAGATTGTGAATTGGAAGTCATGGTTGACGAGATCCTCAGGGTAGAGCCACAGCTGTTTGGCACACTGGTCCAACAGACCCCCATCTCCCAGAAAACCAAGATGTGGGAGAGGATCATCAACAGGGTGAACGCACAATCACCATGTCTGCGCACAAAGACCGACATCCAGAACAGGTGGTATGACGTGCGCAGGAGGGTACGGGACCTGCTCAAGAAAGACTACATCATCAGCCAATACACCAGCAGTGGCCCTCCTGCCAAGCCAATATACCTCAGGCCCTGGGAGGAGAAGGTGCGGGCCATCCTTCCGCCAGTGAGCGTATATGGACTAGAGAACATCCCAGAGCCTGGTGAGTACACAACAAATGTACACAATATTCTGCCACAAAACACACACACATCACTGTCAAGGGGAGAGTCAAACCATGCACTCATAGCAATTACACAGCAACCAGAACAGAATCATCCCAAAATGTGTATGTCAGTCAGATAAACACAACACATGCCATCAAAAAAGTTACATCCAACCGTGCCATCACATGTACAAACACAACTACAACTACAGCTAGGCAGTGGCACAAATAGAACTAACAAACTCATCCAGACATGTAGCCACCATAACAACACCAACACACAGTGAAGACCACTCAAAGGAAGGAATTCTGTGTATGCTGGCCAAGTCAGTGTAGCCAATAGCATCATGGGAGTCGCAGTCACACATATTGCCCCCCCCACAACTGTCCCATCAACACCACCCTGAACCTTGCTCACATCACAGGGAGTGGAGAAGGACTCACAAGATGGCTGACACTGGCTACTGCTGTGGGGAGCACAAGGCCCTGCTGGCAACTGTGCACCAACAAACAGCAGGATACCACTGACTGACATCCTGAGAGACAACTTCCACTCCCTGCAATGCAAGCACGTTCCATGGTGGGACATCTGGCTGGCTGGGTGGGTAGGAGGACTCACAGCACTGACCATAGTCACAAGCACCTCCCCTCACACCCCCCCTCAACACAAACTCCACAGAACCCACCTGGTAGAATGCAATGCCTCCCATCCTAACTCAAGATCCCACAAAGAACCACCACCCTGGGTTATGTTGTGTGAAGCACAGGGACACTCTTGGGACTTTTAGCCAAACAACTGCCAGGACAACACTCCCAGCCATCCTGTCAGCACAGCCAGCCCACCCCACAGGGAAGCAGAGTCAAAAGGAAGGAAGCATGGGCATGCTGGGAAGGGGGTGAAGGCAATAGCATGATGGGAGTCGTAGTCACAGCTCTACATCCCCCACCACATGGCCCAGCAAGCTCACACTCACGCATGCACATCCCACAGAGAGTGGAAAGGCCCATCAAAGATGTCTGACACTGTTGCTGTGTCGTGGGGAGCACAAGGGCATGCTGGGAACTGCACACCAACCAACAGCAGGACACCACTGTCAGCCATCTTGCCATTGCTCACACACCCACACATACTGAACTCCCCACAAAAGCAAGTAAGT
Source organism: Calotriton arnoldi (assembly GCA_963921515.1). Taxonomy (NCBI): domain Eukaryota; kingdom Metazoa; phylum Chordata; class Amphibia; order Caudata; family Salamandridae; genus Calotriton; species Calotriton arnoldi. Next base: position 30,224 of record CAWUFW010003439.1, on the reverse strand, counting down.
ATGGGAATGCTGGCAAGTGGGGTGGAGGCAATAGCATGATGGGAGTGGCAGTCACAGATATTGGTCACCCTCACAACTGGCCCATCAACACCACCCTGAACCATGCTCACATCACAGGGAGTGGAGAAGGACTCACAAGATGGCTGACACTGGCTACTGCTGTGGGGAGCACAAGGCCCTGCTGGCAACTGTGCACCAACAAACAGCAGGACACCACTGACTGACATCCTGAGAGACAACTTCCACTCCCTGCAATGCAAGCACGTTCCATGGTGGGATATCTGGCTGGCTGGGTGGGAAGGAGGACTTGCAGCACTGACCATAGTCACAAGCACCTCCCCTCACACCCCCCTCAACACAAACTCCACAGAACCCACCTGGTAGAATGCAATGCCTCCCATCCTAACTCAAGATCCCACAAAGAACCACCACCCTGGGTTATGTTGTGTGAAGCACAGGGACACTCTTGGGACTTTTAGCCAAACAACTGCCAGGACAACACTCCCAGCCATCCTGTCAGCACAGCCAGCCCACCCCACAGGGAAGCAGAGTCAAAAGGAAGGAAGCATGGGCATGCTGGGAAGGGGTGTGGAGGCAATAGCATGATGGGAGTCGTAGTCACAGCTTTACATCCCCCACCACATGGCCCAGCAAGCTCACACTCACGCATGCACATCCCACAGAGAGTGGAAAGGCCCATCAAAGATGTCTGACACTGTTGCTGTGTCGTGGGGAGCACAAGGGCATGCTGGGAACTGCACACCAACCAACAGCAGGACACCACTGTCAGCCATCTTGCCATTGCTCACACACCCACACATACTGAACTCCCCACAAAAGCAAGTAAGTTTGGGAATGCTGGCAAGTGGGGTGGAGGCAATAGCATGATGGGAGTGGCAGTCACAGATATTGGTCACCCTCACAACTGGCCCATCAACACCACCCTGAACCATGCTCACATCACAGGGAGTGGAGAAGGACTCACAAGATGGCTGACACTGGCTACTGCTGTGGGGAGCACAAGGCCCTGCTGGCAACTGTGCACCAACAAACAGCAGGACACCACTGACTGACATCCTGAGAGACAACTTCCACTCCCTGCAATGCAAGCACAGTCCATGGTGGGATAACTGACTGGCTGGGTGGGTGGGAAGGAGGGCCGGCTGTCAACCAAACACAACCAATGCAGACCATGTTCACACCCCAACAAATACATAGAAATGCCCAAATAATGCAGGACAATGTGCCACACCAATATCAACCCCTGACTGTGACGACTTAGGACAATACAATGTACAGGCCCGCACCCAGAGGCACAGTCACAACTGTCAGGTGTGTCAACCATTGATGCCTGCAGAAACATAACATACATTGTGTGTGTCTCCCAAAAACAGGTGATGATGGGGACACAGCAGCAGACGCTGAGGAGTCCCAGTCCCAGGCTCAAGAGGATGCGGAGCTCACTGGTGTCGTACAGCCTCTGCCCTCCTCGGACGAAGAAGACCAACCTGGCACATCCGGTGCAAGTCTACATGCAGCACCAGCAGGACCACCAGCTGCAGCACCAGCAGGACCACCAGCTGCACCCCCTGCACCCACCCCTCCAACGACTGTCAACACAAATACCATCCCTGCCGACATGGACAGAACAAGGAGCAACACCAGCACAGGGACCCTGGACCAACCTGGGGCCATGGACACCACCACCACCACCAACCTCCAAGGTGGACCAGGGTCATCTGTGCGTGCCACTGTACGCACTGCACATGTCAGCAGGGGTGGTGGGAGGGGTGGGAGACAGAGGTCGCTGCTTGCAGAGGTTGCTGGTGTGCATGACGACCCACAACTGGTACGCATAGCTGATGCGTACCAGTCCAGCACCCGGAGACCTCAGCCAGGTAGTGGGGCTCCTCAGAGACATGAAACAGCAGCAGGCTGCCCATCATGCCCGCTTGGACTCTCACATGTCCCACGTGGAGTCACACATGTCCCGCGTGGACTCACACATGTCCCGCGTGGAGTCCAAGTGGGATGCACTGCATGAGATGACGGCGGTGCACAGGGACATTTTACAATGCCTCCGCCAGATGAACAGCAACGAGTCCACACCTCCCTGTGTGCCAACAACATCTGGTGCTGCCCAAACTGCAACTGCCACAGGGAGGGAGGATGACTCTGTACTGCACCGCAGCAGCCTGTACTTGAGGGCCCCCCCCAAGAAGAGGGGTCGTCCGAAGAGGGGCAAGTGAGAGGCCGATGGCCAAGCGCAACTCCCAGGAAGCCTGAACCTGTTCTGGATGTTCACCTTTGTGCACAGACTGTTCACCCTGTTGACGGCAACACTACTCCCACACATTGCATGGGGAGTACAAGTTGGACCAATGTCTCAGACAACTGTGGCCCCGATACTGGGGATTCTGTCTACCAGGACTTTCAATTCACCTAGGAACTTCTGATTGCAAGATTTATGTACACCACTAGCCATCCTATGCACTATTCACACAAATGTATCACAATAAACACACTAATACACCATACTTGCCTCTGTTGTGATTCCAACGTGGGTGCTGTTATGGGGATGATGAACTGCAAAATTACACTGTGTATGCGAACTGCAACAGCAAGTACAACATAGGCATGTGAGTAAAGGCAACGTGACACATATGAGGGAGACACACCACCAGGGCTACACAACACATACACACCTAGGCCATCTGACTCATTGCCTACACTGATGTTGCCAGGGAAGACGGTGCAATGCACAGACACCACACCCATTCCCAGTTGTAGTCAAGTAGCCCACAGGTGCAGTAAGCAAATGGCAGTCAAATGTGTGACCACAGACAACGCACATCACAAAGTGAAGCACAGGTTTATTACACAGTTGCAACATGTCGTAACCACCACAGATGCAAGGTATTCCCACTTGGCAGTGGGCACACAGTCAACAACTGTAGACGGAAGGAAGTCCATGGGTGTGGCGCACATCACCTGTAGGGACACAACAGCTACCACCCTGGAAGTGCAATCACGTCGTCGGTGGACACAGTTGACCTAACGAATCTGAAAGTACCCTGTGAAGGACAGAAATGACACACAGTCAAAAGCAATGGAGTACAGGACAGAACAGCAAAACTCATGCACAATACATGTTACAAGATACCCACCCAGAACCAAGTTAGCATGTCAACACTGTTGGGGAGTACAGCCCACCTGTAAGCACACATCGCAAACACACATCCAGTCAAGTAGCCCATGGACACACTCCAACAGCACCAGAGCACCACATACACATATCATGCCAACTCACATCATTGACATGACACCTCAGGATACTCACATTCAGCTAAAGAAGTTGGTGATGAGCTGTGTGCGGACATCACCCTCATCATCATCACCATCATCATCGTCACTGGCATCGTGGTCCAGGCCAGGATCCTCCACAGGTGGCGGATGTTGGTCATTGTCATCCTGGATGAGAGGCAACTCCTTCCGCACTGCCAGGTTGTGGAGCATGCAGCAGACGATGATAATCTTGCACACTTTCGCAGGGGCATATGTGAGGGACCCTCCGGTCTTGTCCAGGCAGCGGAAGCGGCTCTTCAGGAGACCAAATGTCCGCTCAATCACTCTCCTGGTCCGACCATGTGCCTCATTGTAGCGCATCTGGGCTGGTGTCACAGGGTTCCTGAGGGGTGTCAGCAACCACGGCATGTTGGGGTATCCCGAGTCACCTACGGACAGACAAGTGCACATTAGCTGACTTGGAAAAGTGGGCGGAATACTACAGATCAGATCACACACAATGGCACAAAGTCAGTACACACCGACAAGCCAGGCACGCTGGTTCTGCATCTGTGCCATCATCCTGGGGATGCGACTACTCCTCATCACAAAGGCATCGTGTGCTGAACCAGGGAAACGGGCACACACGTGTGTGATGGTCATGTCTGCAAGACACACCACCAGTGCATTGACCGAGTGGTAGTGCTTGCGGTTCCTGTAGGCCTGCTCCTGGGCCTGTGGTGGTACCAAAGCCACATGTGTCCCATCAATGGAGCCAATGACATGCGGCATCCTCCCCAGGGCATAAAAGTCACTCTTCACATCAGTGAGTCGTCGCAGTCTAGGGAAATAGATGTACCGGTTCAGGAATAGCAACATTGCCGCCAAAACATCGCGGAGCACACGGCTCAACATGGTCTGTGACATCCCACCAGCAGTCGCCATAGTATGTTGGAAGGTACCGGTGGCAAAGAAGTGTAGGGCTGCCATCACCTTCACCTTGGGGGTCAGCGCTGTAGGATACGGCCGGCCAGGCTGCAAATGTGGGGACAACTGCACTGCCAAATCCTCAATCAGCTGCCTGGTGAAGCGGTACCGTCGGATGCTGTCCCGTTCCACCATCGTTGCCAGGTCTGGGAATGGTCGATGGACAGCAGGAGCCCTGCAGTGCAGAGGAGAAGTAAGCAAGATTGTCAGTCAGCCCACATATGCGGCATTGAACACACTCAATATCCCAACATACATCATTATGAGGCACAACTACATGAAGTGTGCAGTTCCGTAAGGACATGTATGGTACATACATGGCCAACATCTGTCAACACGGTCCAACAAGTGGCATCAATTAGTCCCAGGTTGGCCCATTGGATATCATGAGGCCGTGTGACAGTTCCCATCTCCTGCTGCCGTGTCACAATCACCCCCCACAGTGACATGTGAGGACAGATGTGCCCCAGGCACCACAGCTCAATGACAGGTACATTCCCAGGGACCCTGTATTGCCACATGGAAACTGGCATTACATGGAGTATCATGTATACACCACAGCAAAACAACCATGACCCCCACAGGTAGTGGTCCCACTTGCCACGGCAGGACAGACATGGACGTCTGTGACACACACACGCACAACATCAAAGTCCATGCACACACAACGTGGATGTGGAGACTGTCTCCCATTGTGCACATGAAATCAGAGACATTGTAAACACTACATGCACACAGACTGTGGAGGACCATCACTATTGTGCCACTGGGACACCCTGGCTCAAACATACCGTCCCACATGGGACTCACGGGGTATGTGACATGACATACACATACACCACTGTGAAATGTGACCATGGCACATGCACAGATATGAACAGTTGCACATCACAGTGGTCATGTACACGTAACACCCAGGATCCTGTCCCCATGAACACGTGCACAGCCTGGCGGTGGCTGCCCACAGGTGACACCCACAGGACAACATGTACACCAACATACACACAATAGGAAATGCAGCCTTACATGCCTTATGATAAAGTTTGGACAGGCTGTCATGATGTAGGTGTGCCCCTCACTCCCTGGGAGCTATCTGTGGCTGGCATATGTCCATCTGAGACAGGCATGGTGACATATGCCAGTCACTTGTACAGTGATGCGTTGAACAGCAATGGACCGATCGGTGCCCCGGCCGGCCCATTGCATTCAATGTGTGCGGTGCACGCGTTGAACCCCTGTACGCGTTGATCAGCAATGGACCGATCGGTGCCCCGGCCGGCCCATTGCATTCAATGTGTGCGGGTACGCGTTGTACCCCTGTACGCGTTGTACTGCAATGGACCGATCGGTGCCCCGGCCGGCCCATTGCATTCAATGTGTCGCGGTACGCGTTGTACCCCTGTATGCGTTGATCAGCAATGGACCGATCGGTGCCCCCGGCCGGCCATTGCATTCAATGTGTGCGGGTGCAGCGTTGTACCCTGTACGCGTTGTACTGCAATGGACCGATCGGTGCCCCGGCCGGCCCATTGCATTCAATGTGTGCGGTGCACGCGTTGTACCCCTGTACGCGTTGATCAGCAATGGACCGATCGGTGCCCTCGGCCGGCCCATTGCATTCAATGTGTGCGGGTACGCGTTGTACCCCTGTACGCGTTGATCAGCAATGGACCGATCGGTGCCCCGGCCGGCCCATTGCATTCAATGTGTGCGGGTTCGCGTTGTACCCCTGTACGCGTTGTACTGCAATGGACCGATCGGTGCCCCCGGCCGGCCCATTGCATTCAATGTGTGCGGGTACGCGTTGTACCCCTGTATGCGTTGATCAGCAATGGACCGATCGGTGCCCCCGGCCGCCCCATTGCATTCAATGTGTGCGGGTACGCGTTGTACCCCTGTACGCGTTGATCAGCAATGGACCGATCGGTGCCCTTGGCCGGCCCATTGCATTCAATGTGTGCGGGTACGCGTTGTACCCCTGTACGCGTTGTACTGCAATGGACCGATCGGTGCCCCCGGCCGGCCCATTGCATTCAATGTGTGCGGGTACGCGTTGTACCCCTGTACGCGTTGTTCTGCAATGGACCGATCGGTGCCCCCGGCCGGCCCATTGCATTCAATGTGTGCGGGTACGCGTTGTACCCCTGTACGCGTTGTACTGCAATGGACCGATCGGTGCGCACCCATTGACAATGGCCTTGCCTGGCAACGGACGCGTTTTCGAATTTCGAACGAGTCGGTTGCTGGAAATTCAGTTGGTCACCCACAACAATGTTGCAAAATCATGTATGTCATGAAGTTGAAGATTTGAAGGATGCTGTGGGCGTGTATTGGTGCTGCTATTCCATGGATTGGCCAGATTCAGAAGATGCAAACGACTTGGACCTATCACTTTGGACACAAGGGACAGTATCTGCCTCTCCAGCACATATATATTGCTGGCTGTTCCCCTGAGAGCTCACTTGCCTGCACTACATGCTCCAGGACGACATCTGCCACTGCACTGCTGCTGTCTCTGCCCCTCTGGACCCTGCAATGGCACGTACTGTGGAGAGAGCCCCAGCCTTCAGCCTTGAGGAGAACCAGGCCCTGCTGGACAGCCTACTTCCACATACAGCAAGCTGTATGGGACACCAGGGGAGCAGGTGAGTGTTCTGTGCACTGCCTTTCTGAATGTGCATATTGTCTGACTAGCAAGGCTGAAAGTCTGCACGCCACTGGCTAGCAGGCTCACTGAGTAGTTGTCACCCCCCATAGTGTGTAGTGACATGCACTGGACAGGTATGGTGCAGTGACAGTGCATTTGAACAAGGTTTTACTTCCCATGCAATGATACCATGTAGTGACGTCTGGCAAACTGTCCATGGGCAGCTTTGCACTGCCTGTGTACATCATGTGCCCCTGTGATTGAGACATGTATATACAACTGTGTCATGCACGGATATGTTGCATGTGTAGTAATGGCCTTTTCACTTTGTCATCCTGACAGGTTAATGCCCATCGGAAGCAGGAGATCTGGAAGGACATCGTCCGTGCTGTCCGGTCCGTGGGGTCTACAAGCGCCGGATCCGCAACTGCCAGAAGAGGTGGCAGGACCTTCGGGGCTGGATCCGGAGGATTGCACGGGTCCAGCTGAAGCTGTCGCCTCCTTGCAGGAGGGGCAGAACACGGACCCTGACCCCCCACATGCTCCAGATCCTGGCGGTGGTGTTTCCAGACCTGGATGGGCAGCTGAAGGCCAGACAGCAGCAAGGAGGGGGTGAGTCAAAGACTGCACTGTGAACTCTGTATTACATGCTTTGTGCCCTCCTCTGGCCTTGTTCAACTGCCACAGTGCAGCAGTCATGTTGTCCAGGAGCCATGTCCCTCTATTGTGCACTGCCCACTCCTCATCTGATACCCAGGTGTGGCCCTTACATTCAGGGAATTGTGTCACTTGGGACTGTGTCCTTGCAGTTTGCTTCACTAAAGGTGGGGGACAGCATCTGTTTCCATAACTCTGTTGTGGGCATCATGGGTGGGTCCATTGTTCACACAACGCCTGTGTTCGGACATGTAATCTGCGTGTTGCTTTGATATGCGGTCCACTTGCTGAGCTGAGCCACCACATGTGCCTGGGGTATGTGGCACACGCCCATCCAGCGGGTGGTAACAATGTTTGGGCCCCAGGAGTGTGCAGATTACGTGTGTCACACATACATAGCCAGCTATCCACTGTCCAGGGCTCATCCCTCATTCATGTGGGGCAGGAGAGTCATGCCTACTCCAGGCCATGCAATGCACTCTGTACTCCCACTCCCGTGTATCAGCTGACACATTGTGCGCAGTGATTTGACCCCTCAGGTGTCTGCCTCTGTGTCAGTGTGCTGTGGATTAGTTGCCAGGACTGCTGGGGTGTTTCTTGTTAGGGGCTCAGCATGCCACTGGAGATGTGACCATAGGAGACGTATACTTGTGTGTCACATAGGTGTTTGATCAGCTGCCCGTGCAGTCTGGGGTATGCGAATGTGAAGTTCAGGCAGCTGTTCCCCATTCACAGCAGATTGTGAGGGGCTCAGGTTCAGAGGGTAGTGTCACAGGTCTCCCATATGTCCAATAGGTATGACCTGGACAGATGAGGGTTAAGATGATGTGTTGTGGGGGGGATGTACATGTGCACTTGTGCAGCTCCAGGACTTGCATTCCCCATGACCTACTATTGTGACACAGTGCAGAGTGTTGTTGTCTGGCTGCCAAGTCATACATCACTGAGACAGTGATGTATGACTTAGCAGTCATGCCTCCGCCATGGCATGTGTCTACTTATTGGTGATCCTGCAGGGGAGTGACATGTGCTACATGCACACCATTGTGGCGATGGCTATCAGGACATGGGTGCATCATGGTGTCTGTCGCTGGTATGCATCACATGCATTTCCTATTTGACTCTGGGCATCCCTTTCATCCGGAAACCTGTACTGACTCAGTGGCAAGAGCTGTGATGTGTGCATGTCCACATGCTACACCGTGTCCTCTGCACTGTCCAACTACTGTGTAGTTGGTGCATGTGTCCACACTGGGGTGTTGCAATCCAACAGACACCAGACAGATGAGTGCAAGGCCATGTTTGATGTGAGTGCCATGGTTGGCATCAGACTGACAATTGGCTTCTCCTGTTCAGTTAGGGCACTTTTAGCAATGTACAACTAATGATGCCAGGGCTTGCTCTGTAATGTGCTGTGCTCACAGTGGTGTGTGCGTTTGGTGCAGGTGACTGATGTCTGTCTGTTTCCCCATTGTTTGCAGATACATCCACGGCCACGGAAGGGGACAGCTCCACGGACCAGGAGGAGCCGGAGAGCCAGACTGGGTCAGCAGCCGAGGAGTGGTCGGAGGGACCCAGTGGCACGGAGGGCGAGGGGAGCCACACCGAGGAGTCCTCAGCACCATCCACCTCAGCTGAGGACCAGAGCAACTCGGAGGATGACTCCCTTATGGAGGCGGGTGTCAGCAGCCACCACACCCCAGCTAGTGTTGCTGTCCCCGCCACCACCAGCACCACCACCGCCCTCCCATCGGCTCCCATTCCCCAGGTCCGTGGAGGCTCCCATGTTCGGGAGCGGGTCTCCTTTGGGCCAGGCACCGCACCCCCTGCCCCTGTGTCCCCTGCTGCCCTGAGTGAGGAGTCTGTGTACCTCCTTCGCCAGCTCCATGTAGGGCAGACAGCCATGCTGAGTGTCCTCCATGCGCACACCGCTCTGTTGACTCAGCTGGTGTCGTTCATGGAGGGCATCTCATCGGGCATGTCTGACCTACAGAGGGGCAATAGGTCCATGGACTCCTCCCTGACGGCAGCAGTGTCCCTCCTCAGACAGTCCCTCACCCCTCCTGCCTCTGCTCCATCCACACTCCCCAGCACCTTACCCGTCCCAAGCACACACACACCGGCACAGGCACACACCAGCACACACACATCCAGCACACAGACACACACGCCACAAACAAAACGCACACGCACGCACAGTCAGGGGACTGAAACCAGACTCACAGGGGATGGGGCCCTGGTACACACACACGCATCCACGAGCACTGCGCAGTCCTCAGTTGCCTCTCCTTCCAAAACACCCTCCCTTGCCTCACCTGCAACCCCAAAGACCCAGCGCCTCTTCCTCAGTGAACTCGGCCTCTTCCCCTCCGATCCAGCTGCTCCAGCATCCAGGGGGAAGAGGAAGCCCACCCACACGGAGCAGAGTGCCCCTCGCCCCCAGACACCCTTCCCCAGGCGCAGACAGACTGAGGCCCCCACCCGCAAGTCCCCCCGGAGTCATAAGAGCAAGACCCCGCCGCCGCCCTGCAGCTCAGGCACCAGGTCTCCTTCCTCCATCCCTCAGGCCCCCACTCCACAGGTGCCCCCACCACACCCTGCCCCAGGTTCCCCCACCCACAGATATACCATCCCCAAGAGGATCCGGCCTTCTCCCCTGGCACTTGCTCTCCCGGCACCACACCCCCCGCTGCGCTTGTCTGTGCCACTGATGTGGTGAGGGTGTCCTCCCCCTCTGTCCAGCCCACCTTGCCTGTTCCCCATTCTCCTCCCCTGGTGGTAGGCACTGCAGTGGAGTCCACTACCACCCTGTCTGACTTGGGCACTGCAGTGGCGGACCTGTCCACTCCATCTGCAGGGTCCACTGCAGTCGTGCCGGCACCCACAACATCTGAGTCATGCCCCCCAGTTGTGCCGGCACACACCATGTCAGACACCTCCACTGCAGTTGTCAGTGGCTCTCCAGCACCCACCACCCCTTCCCTTCTTCCTCCTGGTGAGCCCTGATCCTGTCCCTGTGGTGCCTGGCCTGCCCCCCCGGTTGCCCCTCCTAGTGGATTGTTCCTGGTTTTGTGCAGGCATGCGTAGGGTGACATCTGCCACTGTCACCAAGTTTGGACTTTGACAATGGACTGGCCATTGGCCTTTGTGTTTTTTCTGGACTTTGTTTTCATTCCACACATATGCTGAATAAAGCAACTTTCTGTTCTTTAGTGCTTATGCTTCTGATGTACATGTTGTTGATGATGCTAACCATGCCCTTGCTGCAGTGATGGTTATATTTGGTCTCATGATAATGAAGTGTTACTGTGCAGGAACCCATGTGGTCCAGGGGGAATGTGTCCTATCCTGTGGTGTATCCATGTCATCCATAGCAGCATCTGAGGGTGTCATGTGTTCAGTATTTGGCAATGGGATTTCCTACTTAGATTAGCTATTTCACATCTGTGGCTTCCACCCCTGCACATCTGTTGTGCCTGCCATTGTTCAATTCGTCTACTTCCCTGACCGTGTGGCCATCTCCACTGGACATGCAGGTTTGGGCATCAATGGGGAAGGACTCATCTGTGTAGTCAGTGCAACATTGCTATACAAGTGTGTTGGATCTGTGCTGATGATTCCGTTGGCACTTCCATGACCAGGCTGATGTGACGGGAGCCCTCATTTGGTGCTAATTGTTGATTGTGTGACCAAGTGCTCAGCTGACATGATGGGGCCCTACTGAGGCAACACATGGCACAGCTTTCCTCACACAGGAGTGGAGTCCCCTCATGGCAGTGTGTACACCTGTGACATTGCCTGCGCCCAAGGTGTGTGTTGTATGTGCATGTCTGTGTGTTCACTTCCGTTTAGCTGTGCATGCTGTGATCCCTAGTGTTGTACCTGTTTGTGATGCTTGCTGAGTTGACCTATGTTCCCCCAAAGTCTTCTCCCTGGGTTCTCTGTGATGTGGGTGCATGGCACATTACTGGTCATCAGGGTGTCACCCATAGGTGTGTTTGCTGTCAGGGCTGAGTTTGTGTGCAGACGCAGATGGGTCACAGTCAGGTTTCCCCTTGGCACTTGTTGTTTGCCCCTGTCATGTGATTTCCAGTTTGTGTTATCTTTCAGTGATTGTGACACGTTGTGTGTGTGACTGCTGGCACTCCTCAGGGTCCGGGCTGCAATGTTGGTTGTTGTCTATGTGTGTTCTTTGTGGGTGACCTTGGCTTCTTCATTGGTGTATGACTGTGGCTGGATCCCATTGGTTGGTGTGGAATTGCCGTCATGTCCATGTACAGCGTAGTGAGCAGTGTGTCAGACATTCAGGAGTCTTGTTGAGTGGCCATGTGTCATGTGTTTCTGCACCTTGGTTCCCACCCACCACCCTGGAATAGTCATGGGTGCATGTGCAATGTCACCAGTGCATGTGTACTTCACTGCTGCACATTGTTGGAGGTCGAGGGGTGTGGTGTTGAGTGTGTGCAGATGAGAGTTGTTGCCCGGCTAGGCCCCTGCCTCCATGTTGGCCTTGGCTTACTGGCCATGCTGATTGATTTGTGCTTGTGTAGGTGTGATGGTAGTTTGTTGCTCAGGACACATGACTGTGGTTCACAGTGTGAACCACATTTAGCTTTGTCATCACAGTGGGATTGTAATGCAGCCCAGGGTCACCACATTGTGGGGGCCCTGGGGGTGGTGCTGTGGTGTGTCTGTGTCTTGCTGTGTCAGTTGCTGTTCCTACGTGCCTGTGTGACATGTGTGATTTGTGCTCCCTCTCATCTGACAATGCCTGCTTGCCCACATAGGGGATTTGGATCCATGAGTTACCTTTGTGTGGCACTGTATGCACATCTGTATGATTGGTATTCAGGTCTCCTCATGTGTTGTGTGGTTGCCTGGGGACACTGGCACCCCCTCACCTGTTGTGTATGATGTGCAGTGTGGGTCTGCCTGTTTGTGTTTGTGCATCTGCACCACTGCATTGGCATATCTTGGGTGTGCCATTGGCTGTATGTAGTTTGGTGGGTTTGCCCTGCTGTCCCTGGGACTCCTAGGTCATCGGTCAGCACAATGATCATGGTTTGTGTGTCCCATTGCTGCCATGGTATGGTATCTGTTCACCTCACATCTGCAGTCTCCACAGGGTATCTACATTTGTGTGCCCATTGGTGCAAATATGTGGGTCTGCATTCTGATGGTCACTTCTGTCATTGTGTCATTGATGAATGTTGACAGTGTCAGCCCCCATGGGTGTTGTTTGTCTGCACATGGCCAAAGGTATGTCTTATTTGCACTGCAGTATTTGGCTCCCCCAATTTATGTTGCAATGGGACACATACACTACTTTGCCACTGATGTGTGTTTTGTTCTGTGACCAGGAATCATCCATGCAGTTTGGCAGTTGCAGCTCTTTCTTTGTCAACACTTACCTTTTGGTCACTGTGATGATGGGGGTTTAGACCCCATTGCCACAATGTTCAAAATGTGCTTCAGCTATGGACCCCACACTTACATTTTGCTCACTGTGATGATGGGGGTTTAGACCCCATTCCAACAATGTTCAAAATGTGCTTCAGCTATGGACCCCACACTTACATTTTGCTCACTGTGATGATGGGGGTTTAGACCCCATTGCCACAATGTTCAAAATGTGCTTCAGCTATGGACCCCACACTTACATTTTGCTCACTGTGATGATGGGGGTTTAGACCCCATTGCCACAATGTTCAAAATGTGCTTCAGCTATGGACCCCACACTTACATTTTGCTCACTGTGATGGACCCCATTGCCACAATGGTCATGGCCTGCTTGCATTGTGGGTGCCACACACATATATGTGTGGCACATGTGCTAGGGGGTCACATTGTATGTTCAAAGTCATGTTCGGTGTTGTAGGCATTTGACACAGTCTACACACGCTTGTCATGGTGTTGGGGGGATGTCTTTTTCTTGCATTCCCTAGGTTGTGGTGTGCTGGTTGTGTCATGCATTGTCCATCCTATGAGTGGGGGTGGTAGTAGTGGTAGGCATCCAGCCCCCCTGGCTCAGGGTGGTAGTAGTGGTAGGCATCCAGCCCCCTGGCTCAGGGTGGTAGTAGTGGTAGGCATCCAGCCCCCTGGCTAAGGGTGGTAGTAGTGGTAGGCATCCAGCCCCCCTGGCTAAGGGTGGTAGTAGTGGTAGGCATCCAGCCCCCTGGCTCAGGGTGGTAGTAGTGGTAGGCATCCAGCCCCCTGGCTAAGGGTGGTGGTGGGCATCCAGCCCCCCTGGCTAAGGGTGGTAGTAGTGGTAGGCATCCAGCCCCCTGGCTCAGGGTGGTAGTAGTGGTAGGCATCCAGCCCCCTGGCTAAGGGTGGTAGTAGTGGTAGGCATCCAGCCCCCTGGCTAAGGGTGGTGGTGGGCATCCAGCCCCCCTGGCTAAGGGTGGTAGTAGTGGTAGGCATCCAGCCCCCTGGCTAAGGGTGGTAGTAGTGGTAGGCATCCAGCCCCCTGGCTCAGGGTGGTAGTAGTGGTAGGCATCCAGCCCCCTGGCTAAGGGTGGTGGTGGGCATCCAGCCCCCTGGCTAAGGGTGGTAGTAGTGGTAGGCATCCAGCCCCCCTGGCTAAGGGTGGTAGTAGTGGTAGGCATCCAGCACCCCTGGCTAAGGGTGGTGGTGGGCATCCAGCCCCTGGCTAAGGGTGGTAGTAGTGGTAGGCATCCAGCCCCCTGGCTCAGGGTGGTAGGAGTGGTAGGCATCCAGCCCCCTGGCTCAGGGTGGTAGTAGTGGTAGGCATCCAGCCCCCTGGCTCAGGGTGGTGGTGGGCATCCAGCCCCCTGGCTAAGGGTGGTAGTAGTGGTAGGCATCCAGCCCCCTGGCTCAGGGTGGTGGTGGGCATCCAGCCCCCCTGGCTAAGGGTGGTAGTAGTGGTAGGCATCCAGCCCCCTGGCTCAGGGTGGTAGTAGTGGTAGGCATCCAGCCCCCTGGCTCAGGGTGGTAGTAGTGGTAGGCATCCAGCCCCCTGGCTAAGGGTGGTAGTAGTGGTAGGCATCCAGCCCCCCTGGCTAAGGGTGGTAGTAGTGGTAGGGATCCAGCCCCCCCTGGCTCAGGGTGGTAGTAGTGGTAGGCATCCAGCCCCCCCTGGCTAAGGGTGGTGGTGGGCATCCAGCCCCCCCTGGCTAAGGGTGGTAGTAGTGGTAGGCATCCAGCCCCCCCTGGCTCAGGGTGGTAGTAGTGGTAGGCATCCAGCCCCCTTTGGCTAAGGGTGGTAGTAGTGGCAGGCATCCAGCCCCCCCTGGCTAAGGGTGGTAGTAGTGGTAGGCATCCAGCCCCCCCTGGCTCAGGGTGGTAGTAGTGGTAGGCATCCAGCCCCCTCTGGCTCAGGGTGGTGGTGGGCATCCAGCTCCCCCTGGCTAAGGGTGGTACTAGTGGTAGGCATCCAGCCCCCCTGGCTAAGGGTGGTAGTAGTGGTAGGCATCCAGCCCCCCCTGGCTAAGGGTGGTAGTAGTGGTAGGTATCCAGCCCCCTGGCTCAGGGTGGTAGTAGTGGTAGGCATCCAGCCCCCTGGCTAAGGGTGGTGGTGGGCATCCAGCCCCCTGGCTAAGGGTGGTAGTAGTGGTAGGCATCCAGCCCCCTGGCTCAGGGTGGTAGTAGTGGTAGGCATCCAGCCCCCTGGCTAAGGGTGGTAGTAGTGGTAGGCATCCAGCCCCCCTGGCTAAGGGTGGTGGTGGGCATCCAGCCCCCTGGCTAATGGTGGTAGTAGTGGTAGGCATCCAGCCCCCCCTGGCTAAGGGTGGTAGTAGTGGTAGGCATCCTGCCCCCCCTGGGTAGGGGTGGTGGTGCGCATTCAGGCCCCTGTGTGCATATGTGGCATTGGTGATGGGCATCCCGTCCCTATGGTGCTGCTGTTGCTGGTGTAAGTATATTCTGTATCCCTCTGTGTGCGTGTGATGTGTTGTGTACGTGTTGTATGTGTTTTGTGGTTGGTGTCTGACTTACCTTCTGCGCCGTACGCGTCCGTGCCTGTTCCGGTAGTAAATGTAGTATATTGGTATGATCGGGACGAAGGGATTCATGGTTGGTTCGTGTCGTTCGTCCTTCTCGTTGCTTCGCGTCGTCCTCGTCGCTTCGCGTCGTCCTCGTCGCTGGCGTGTTCGCCTCGTAGCCGTGGATCGTGTTGTGGCGTGAATCGGAGCTTATGTGCGCCTCTCCCGGATGCTTTGACGTGCCGTGCGTAGCGACGGGTTCGGCGCGTACGGGAAGCGCATCGTACTTGTTCGGCCGGACGGAGCTGCATTTTCCCTTCCGTGCGACTCGATTCAGCGTTTCCGGATTCGCCTCGGTCGGAGAACAGGACCTGGTTTGGGTGAGTACGGCTCGGCCGGATTCTGTGCTGTTGTGCGCATCGTACTTACTCGTTCGGTGTGCTGTACGGATCGGTCGGGAAACAGGCTTTCGCATGGCTTTTTTCCCGACCGAATGGTATTGGGTGCGCCTCCGACCGAGATCGGAATCGGCCCCTCTGTGTCCTATCTCATGGTTGGTGTTGGGAAATGGCTACTTTCAGTCTCCATGTTTTAATCAATTCTGTCCTTCTTTTGAGGGTTTTAAACACCCTCCGTGTTGACTTGTATGGGCTACTCTTTCGCTTAACCATGATAAAGAGGCAAGAAGAACTGCATGTCCCATGGAGCTACAGGATGTTCTCGAGAGTTGCTAACAGTGGTAGCCATTTTGAATGCCTAGAGTATTCCTCATGGTCTGTAGCATCCTTGCTAGATAATTGTAATAAGCAGTTGCTGCAGTCAGGACCTGCTGTTGGAATTTAGGATACTTGTAACCTTTTATTCAGAAAAGTTGACAAGTCATAATTGATATCAGAGACGAATTCCAACAACACTCTTGCAAAATTTGTTATTTTGACCAGGAGCCATCCGTTAGAATTTCAAACTCTATTTTCCACTTTGTTGTTTCATCAACAGTTATCCAATAACATTACACATGCTATTGCACTTGACATAGACAAGTACTCATCCACTGGGATTAAGATCTCAATAAATCCTGCAAATGTTTTCATAGAGAAGCCAGTAGAATCATGTTGGTGTAGAATTGCTGTGAAAAAGATATGATATGAATCTACTGATAATAACAAGTTTATTATTACCAAGTGCATAGATGAATTACGTGATATTATTGAATGCTTTTTGTACTACATTTATCAACCTGTTCCATGGAATGTCTACAGAATCATAGAAAGTTATTACATGACACTGAAAATAGCTCTCTTTAGCAAACAACATATATGATCTGTAGGAAAGTGGAGTATTATGCAGTGAAGCTGGTTAGGCTTCACTATGCAATACTCTCACAATACCCCAAAATTGGTCCTAATAAATCCCTAGCTCAGTCCTGGTAGAATGGCGCAGAGCAGTCAGGTTTTACTAGGGGAACATATCTTAAGCATTTCAGACTACCAACATGGACAATAATGAATTGACACAACTCGAAAAAGTCCAACACCAATGTATTAAAATAAAGATAAGGATTTATATATACATTTAGACACCAAAATTAACACAATTGGATGAGTATAACCAGAGTTGTGGATTTTCGAAGGAAAGATAAATCAGTGCAAGTCTCAACTGCAAGACTTTACCATTGTGCTCAATTGTAAAAGGCACTAGTGACAATCAGTCACTTGCAGGTTGAGTTGAATGGAACCCACTGGGAGGTAAGGTGATGTGGGTCCCAGGACTAGTCCATGACAGTCAGTTGAATATTACCTGGCTTGTAGGACCTGAGTGCAGAGTTGCTGTGGCTGTTCCAGGTACTGCAGCAGGAGCCAAGGGGGAGCTGGTTTTACCGCTTAGACGGTGTTGGTAAGGAAACAGATGCAAATAGTCAACAACGGGGCCACTGAGGTGATCAGTTGAAGGTGCTGTGGAGATACCTTGAGTTACAGTGTTGAACAAAGATGGTGGTAGCTGGACTGGCCACCAACAAGCTATGGCAGCGGTAAAGTCAGCTAGATGTTATTTTGACATCGGGATGTCTGTGGGAAAATGGTATCCACCTGAAACTTGCTGGAGGGCAGGACTATGTTTCCCACAATGCACTGGACCACCATCTACTTGTGGATGATCCGTTGAAGGGCCAGATGGCCAGCGATGCTTTGGTTCCTGGGAGTGTCCTTTTTCCTGTGGGCTTGCAGGGGCTAGCGCCACTAGTCCAAGAGAATCTGGATATGCCTTTGGCTCTCAAAGGGGCCCTCTGTCTGGGGGAACCAGCTTTTGGTCCAGGATAAATGGCAGTTGTGCAGTTGCGGGGTTTTTGCCCCATGTGCAGAGTATTGCTCCTTTGTTTTGTGAGTGTCCTGAGGTTGCAGTTTCAGGTGTCTTTTTTGTCCTTTGTTGCAATTTGAATCAGACCTGAGGTTCTGGTGTCAGGGGTAACCTTTAATCCTAGAGTTGGGGTATGGGTGCAAGTAGTCTATGGGCTACTAGCCCCAATGACTAATCCGCCCCAGAGGTGACCGCATCTGGGGATGTATGCCACCTTTGCTACCCAGAACCCTCTATTCTGCCACTTTTAAAAATGGCAGAAGCCTTCCTTGGCTGTAAAGATCAAGTTGTCCACCCTGGAGGTGTGGCTAGCCTTCTGGTGGTGTACACCTCCTAACTAACTAATTGTCCCACCTGTCCAGGTGCAAATGTGCCTTGGGGTAGGGGGATGGATGTTACCTCCTTTGGGAGGCAGCCTGGATGCATATCAAAGGTGGTATAAGCTTTGAAGCTCACCGCCTTGATGTGCCACTTCACTTACCATCTTGTCGAGGAGGGAGGTGCCACCTCCTTCTCAGCAGGTCTTTGTTTTTGACTCCTGAGAATGTTTATAACTCCTCATAGGGGGTCATGATTCCTGTCTTGGCAGCAGCAGCTAAAGGCTGTCAGCCAGGGCACAGGAAAGGCTGGGGCAACCAGGTGGTCAACCTCTAAGGAAGCCACCTGGGTGCATGTTACATCAAACCCGACATGGGCATCATGTCAGGGTTGATGGGACAAGTCGTTTGATACCAAACATGACTATTTTCAATTGGACCATATTGGAGCGGACAACCTCGCGGTGCCCAGGTGTCAGCCTATACTATCCTATGCCCCCTGAACACTTATAGAAGCCCTTAATGAAGAGAGGCTACTATAGGAGCACATAAGCCTGCACTTATATGTCCACATCTTCACTATAATGCACCCTGCCTCCTGGGCTCAGGAGGCCTACCTTAGGGAGGACAGACATATAATAAAAAATAGTGCTGAGACCTTGTCACTCATGGTGAGGGCAGTTGAGTTTGAGCAGTTTGAAATGTTCATTCAGTCTGCAATGGCAAGACTGCTGTCATCTATTTACTTGGGTCACTCTGGGTGGCACAATCAGTGCTTCAGGCCCTGGAGACCCCTTTCACTCCCATGCCTTGGGTTCCCATGGTACCACTAACTATGGACTTATAAGGGGGTTAGAGTCCTTGCCAGTTGGGGTTGCCAATTCAAACTACATCATATTTAAGGAGAGCACTGCCGCAGGAGCCTGGTTAGCAGGCTTCAGTGCATTTCAGAGTCGAAAACCAGCATCTAGTAGCCCAAATGGGGGAACAATTGGGGGAGACCTGCAAAAGGCTTGTTTTCTGACAGCCCTCCCTCCCCGAGCAAACATGTCCAGGAGAATCAACCCCACTCTGGGTGAGTTTTCCTGACTAGTGCAGTGAGGAAGGATGTAGGAAAAACTAGCTGAACTATTGCAGGGCCTACTCTGCCTCACATCCTTCTGTTCGGGTCATTCCCGTTGGAAGGTGACCTACCTCAACAGTAACAGGACCCAATTAAACTGGACCTTAACTAAAGTTGTGTTTTTACCCTCCTCTTCTGTTTTGAGAAGTGAGGTGCCCACTGCTTCTAACCCTACCTTAGATAGCGCAACACCTAGCTGACCCAAAGAAATCACCCAACACTTGAACAACCCTACCATGACCAACAGGGTCAGGAGGCCTAATTTACTTCGGCCCATGGGGCCTACCTCCCATGCCAAGTACAGTGCTGCGATGAAGGCTAGCACCCAATAGAGGCTACTGACAGCTATCAGTGTCCAGAAACACACCCTGAGGTCTCCACTGACAGGTGGATGGGCTTCCTTTAAGAAACAGTGGGCTCCTCCCTAGCTGTTCAGAGTGGGGGACTACCACCTCATGTGACAAATATCCTCCTTCTAGTCCTCCTTCTGTCAGTACAGGGGTGACACACTGATTCTGAGTAGCTGCCTGACTGTTCAGGACTTCTTGGATCAGGAGAGGCCTCACCAGTGACAACTTTGGGTTTTTCCCTTACTGGGGTAGAATGCCCCTGGGTTCTTGGGTCTCTTCCTAAGAGAGGCGTTCCTTTCCTACCTTTTCCCTTCTTTCCTTTCTGCTGGGGCCTAAGTCTCCTAACCTTAGTGACAGGTCACCCAGGATCCTTGGGTTGGGGAGAGCCCAGAGCGACTGCCCTTTCTGGGTTTAGACCAACCCCTGGTAGGTCATTGCCTAGGATGCAATCTAGGGGAGGTCAGGACTGACTACCACCCTATGCCAGCTAAAGGTATCCCCCTCTCTGGGGACACTAAAGCCCCATGTCTGGTTGTGACCTCCCCTTGGACTACCCTTACTTTCCTTCTTCTCCTGGCATATACTGATCTGGGGATACTAAACTGCCAACCACTATGGTATGAGCGGCAACTATGTCTCTCAGGACAAGTGGTGGGGATCCCATTAATCTGAATGTAGTAGAAGTGCTTACTATCACCCTCAGCGATCAACAGCTTACCATCTGGACCCTTCTCCTACTTAAAAGCCTTGAGGACTTCCTCATTTGAGGTGTCCTCCTCAAAGACTGCACTGGTCAGCCTAGTGCTAATCCTCCTTTTGGAGCAGGCTGCATCCCCTCTGTAGTGCCCTGCCTGTTGGCAGTCAAAGCACAGGCTATTATCTAAGAGGTTTTTTTTAAGCCATGGGTCCCCCTTACTCTGCTTGCCAGAGGTGGGGTGGGTCTACATCTCCTCCTTTTAGGGTTCTGGGGTTCTGAGGGAGTCTCTTTGGTGGGCTCATCACCTCCCTCCTTTCCTTTAGTGGGCCTAACACTCCCTTCTTGAGGTCACCTCCCCTGGGTTCTCTTGGGTAATGTTGTCCTGACCCACTCATCAGCCATCTTGCCCAACTCTCTAGGGATAGAAAGCCCTGAATCAACCAGATGCTGGTGTAATTTGTCTACTTGTCTGAGGTACAGTTGTTTAAAATGTGTTCTTTCATTATCAAAATTATATAGCTCATCATAAGTGTTCACCTCATTGCCTTTTATGCAGCCTTCTAGTGTTTTGACTGAAAAGTCTACAAAGTCCACTCATGTCTGGTTTTGACCTTTATGGGTGTCGCAAATTTCAATCTGTAATCTTCTGTAGTGAGTTGAAATCCTTCTATCAAGATCTCCATCATATGCTGATACGCTACAAAATCAAAGGAACTTGAAAAGAAATGGTGGAAAAATGTAAAAGAAAAAACACCCCCATCCTTTCGAAATTAATATAAACTATATATGCTATTCCTAATGTTTAAAAAATAATCATCATGTTAAGAATATTGCAAAATATTTCATTTTTGAAAAATAAAGCACACTAATAATGGCAATTAGTAAAAGAGGTTTTATTAAAAGTAGATAACAATAACAACAATAAGAATAACATGTACAAATTGTACTTTACAAAAAAACTATAATAATAAACAAACAAACAATTTATGCTATAATTTACCATACCCTTTTAATGTGCAAAATAAAGAATGCAAACAAATGCTAACAGTTTATAGATATCACATGTCGTACTCCTAATAAAAAAGTAGCCACATTGGTGCAAGTATTATAGTAGGGAGAAAGTCAAATTTAGTACTGCCAAAGACTCACATTCACCTCATTAGGAAAGAAGACCTTGTGGGGCCCAATGTAGTATTCCCACTTCAAACTAAGGGCCTTATTACGACTTTGGCGGCACTTCCACGGGCCGCCATGCCAGCACCCTGCGGGAGGACAGCCAAAGCCGTTCCCACACCGCTCACCAGATTACGATTGTAATCCTGGAGGGCAGCGGCGGTCTGTAAGGCTCATTGGAAAGTCTTTCATGTAGAGTGCTGCAGTGACAGTCCCAGACCCTGAGAGACAGGAGGCCCCTGTTAGGGCCCCCTTTGTTGCCTCATCACCACCGCCATGAAAAGGGTGGCAGTGAGGCAACTCAAAATATGGTTGGTGGTGCTGACTGTGGCACCGCCAGCATAATCTTCCCAGGGAAAGACTACCTACCCAGCGGGACCCTTGATCCCGGCGGTGCCAACGGTCTTGTGGTGATCAGACTCTGTTTGACCACAATCGCGACTCCGGTGGTCCTATGGACTGCCGTAGTCATAATAAGGCCCATAAGCACACTGAGAAAAGTGTTGTATTTGGGGGATTCACACTCTATACTTAACCACATAGAGTGTACAGTTGGAATTAAAGAGGTTAAAAAAACTATTCCAACTCCAAACCTTACAACATTGGGGAAAGTTTTGGGCTTTGAAGGAATTAGATGTACTTGTTCCATTTCAAACGTAACCACATTTGGGCCTTGAAATTTACTATTCCATCTCCAAACTTAACAACATTGGAGAAGGTGTTGGAATATGGGGAGGGGGTTAGTCAGATTTACTATTCCTGTTTGAAACTGAAAAACATTGGGAAACGTGTTGTACATTTCGGGGTTCAGATGAACTATTCCAACCCCAAAATTAAATACATTTTAATATACTATTACTACACCAAATGTAACCACACTGGGAAAGTGCTGTACTTTTAATTTCAAAATTAAATACTCATAGAAAATTACAATTGACATTACTCTCTAAATATTACATTACAGAAAGTCATTTTAATTCTCCCAAAAAGTCAACCAGGTGACAAAAATAACATAGATTGAAATTACAACCAAATAACAAATATTCAATATACGTTTAAAGCTGACAATAATAATTAACTTTAAATGAGAAAATGAATACAAATATTTTTTTTTATGTTTTATTTTTTATAATTAAATTACATGAAATATCTATGAATGAGGAAAAATATTAAAAAAGACTTTTATTGAAAACCAAAGATATATTAAAATTATTAAAGTACATCGGTTTAAATTAAAAACATAATTTAAAATAGTTTAAATATCAGAGAGCAAAAATATTTTTATAAAAAGATACATATTTATGAATTGGTATTGCCCATTTTAAAAATTGAACAAAATTGAAACCAAGTTTAAAAAAATTAAAAAATATATATACAAATTTGAATCTGACAGAATTAAAATTAAAATCAATTAATAAATTAAAATGCAATATTATAAAAATAATGTATTAATAAAAATTAAAGATTTAAAAACTAATAACACAACAACAATTTTAAACATAACAAACATACACATTTAAAACTTTTAATTGCACTAAGGGGGATTGACTGGGACTTATTAAACGCAGGATGAAGGGGGAGACCCACAGTTTTAGTATACACATGTGGAGGACCCAGGCTCAAAAGTTAAAGGGTTTTTGTAATGATCTGGGCAAACTGGAGGCACAGCTTGTTTTAGCAGTTGTAGAACTCGATGAGTTGCAGGAAATATTGCAAAAAGATCTCAGTGGTCAAAACGAGCATTAATAATATCTATGTAGAGAAGGCAGTCGAGAAATATTTAGCCCGAATGACCAAGAGTTATGAATACAATGAAAGGGTGGGCAAGTTATTGGCACCATGTACAAGGCAAAATGGAGTGTATGGTGGTAATCAGGAAATAAAAGATAATGGGGAGCAGGTGGTCAATATCCCCCTGATGCAGTCTTGAGGATATTTAAAATCTTTTATGAGGAGCTTTATAGAGCAGAGGTAGTGCCTCCCAAGGGTGAGATTGAACAATATCTCAGTATAATTATTTGGGGATGGCTCAATGATGAGGAGTGGCCTGTCCTAGATTTCCCAATAACAGTGGAGGAAACAAAGTTAGCACTTAGTACATTAGCAGCTGGAAAGGCAGTAGGCCCAGATAAAATTCTGCTGGAATATTATACAGTTTTTTACTCAGCAATGAATGGGGACATAGGTAATACCTTCTTAGATGTGCAGAGAGGACTCTCGCCCCAGTTTATTGGGCTACTAACATAGGGGCTTATTATGACAGCGGATGGTGGTGTGGAAAACTAGCTGCAATGGTTGTTAGCATCAGCTGAAGCCATTTTGTTTCTGGTAGCCATTTTAGTTAGCCATGTGCTCGTCATGTGCTTTCTCCCTCTTCACTATTGCCTGCCCTTGTATTCTGCTTGTGTCATCTGTTACAGTTAACTCCTTCAGTACTGAGCCAGAGCACTGCACATGCTCAGAAAGGTCTAGCTGGTAGAATGCACCTGCTCTTAGAGTAACTGTCAGGCTATTTTAACTAATATTAGCTATATTGTAAGCCCTCCCACTCTGTTGACTAAGCAATTCTTATGTATCCTTATATGTAACTAGCTATTCATGTGTGCACTTGTACCGCCTCTTTTTGAGTCTACATGCTAACTCAGTGGTAAACTGGGCATAAAAGACCCAGGATCTTTGTATTCCTTAGACTGTCTCATACAGTGGCCTGCGGGTACTGTATTGACACAGTTTCCCTCATGTGAGGTTAATAAAGTTGTTATTTTGATATTCCAGCTTCCGTGCCAATCTCTTCTTTGTTGGTTTAAGGACCAGGTGCATCAGTGAACCCCTAGAAATGTTTTTTCGTCTACAAATTGGCGCCCGACGTGGACCTCATTTGAGAAGCGGCTATCCAAGGGAGTGGTCTTGACGGAAGACAGAAATCTACTGAGGAGGTACCCTGCATGAGGAAGAATCTTTGTCTTTGCAGGCCAACGTATTTTCCAGTTTTCCCGATCTGACCCTCCAGGTGTTGACCGCTTCCGACTGAGATCTTCTTTGGTGTAAGTATTTTAAAATGACTGTTAGGTCACTCAGAACTTGGCAGGTGGAGGTTGGAGACTTTGGTTTGGTAAGGTTGCTGTAGCAACACTTTTGTTTGGATTAGCTTGGCCAAGATTCTTTTTTGTTTGTTTGTTTGCTGCAGCAAATGAAGGCAGGTAATGAGGAGATTTTTCTCTAACTTTGAAAACTTGAACGGCACAAATTGTGTTAAGTGTCACTTGGAGTATAATATTATATATGCTATAATATTCTTGGCATGCCTGCTCCTAGCACACTTCGTAGAAAGTGTTGCTGTCTTGGAGGTACCAATATGGATTTAGGAAGTACTCAGCTGACTCCCTAAGAGGGATACCTAAATGGGTTTAGGTATATTAAAAATGGTATTTCTTCCATAATGTATAGTACAGTATGGAATAAATATATAAAGAAGGATCCTGATCTGCCAGCCCAACTGGTAATTTGGTGTATTATTGGAAAAGGTTTTGAGGCGCGAGCCTGTCTTTTTGAACATGGCAGTCTTTTGGCTGTCTATTTGTCTTGGTGTAATCTCTGTACGTTTTTTTGAGAGTCGTTTCGTTTGTAAATATGACTTACAATTGGTATTTACAAATGGTTTGGTTTAAGTACAGTCTGTGAGCTGTCTCTTGCTTTTGTCCTAAGTGTTAATTTGTGGGTTAATTGTTTTTTTGAGTGTCCATGTGGTTGTGAATTGACACCGGTGGTGATGCTTGAAAGTACTTGTTTTCAGTAACTAGTGACTATGTTTTTCGTGTGAGAATGGCTTGCCTTAGCAAGCAGTGTTGTGTGCTCTGAGTGTGTGGGCCCCCTTCTTGAAAATGTCTGGAATGAGCTCATTTTGGGTTTTTTTGTCGTCATTCTGTTATGCAAATGTCATTGAAAGAATTTCATTTTAGAATTCAAGGAATGAATTATATAACATATGCTAAATAGCTGCACGCTACCATTAGAAGTAAAACAGTAACAAAGTATAGATGTGTGAATATTGCCACAAGAGAAATTAGAATTAACACTCAATAGGAAAAAAATAGGCCTCATAGAAAGGAAAAAAACAAACAAATTTGTGTGCTTTCAAACTAAGACTGAATATAAAATGTTGCAGCATTATCTTTAAGGTATTAATATTAAAAGGCATTCACATCATCTGAGTAAATTGGTTGCTGCTGAAATAAAAGCGCCTCTTTTTTACATTACAAAACGATATAATTGTGTTGCCTGTGTTTTAAATAAACTTCACTGTGCTCAAATTTCCAGCACTAAAAAAAGAGCTTTTAAAACAGCTGTTCAAAGCTGTCTGTACCGAAGGAAGCTGTCTGTCAAAACAGGCGGAGATCAAACTTTTTCAGGACTTTAGAATACAGCAAAGGGTTTTTCTTCTGAAAAAGGCGTGGAAATTGAGGCTTGCTGGTCGTAAGAACACAGCTGAGTAAACAACACATGGCTATGCTCGGCCACAAAACTACTGATTTTAAAAGTTACAAATACAGCTTCATTATTTTGGATAAAATAGAAAGGATTAAAAGCAGGGATTTTCTTTCTTGTTGCTTTTCATATGTGGAAACATTAAAAGAGTTAGTGATCATTATTAAAAAAAAAAAAGTGCAAAAAATTATTAACAATAATTGCACTAAAATCGTTTTTCTTTGGATCTTTATAATGTCTAAATAATCCTACTGTGACCAATATATAAGCTCCTAGCATCAAAGTTGAATTTGAGCAGCACTTTTACCACAATGTGGGGAGTGAAATGTGAAATTTCACTTTACCCAGGAATATAAAAACTTATTTTATAAGGGTGTACCTTATGCATTTCTGACCTCCCACCTCTGGGATATCTAGGGGAGACCCTGGGGGTCTCTAATATGCTAAAACATTGTGGGTTATTCATTTTTAAGTGCCCCTACCACCAATGTCGATTTTGGGCACAATTTACTTTTTAAAAGCAGTCCTGGACCCCAGGGCTAGTTTCAAACTAATCTCAGGTTTCAGAAGTGCACACATGCGACTGCAGAACACGCAGCTGACCTCTAAACTGCTAGAAAGCACATCACACACTGCACACGAATGAAAATTAGTATAAAATAAGACAGCAAACAGTGCATCTTACCTTTAAAATTATTAGCTCACAGGCACGGAACAGGACTGCTTTTCAGCTGTGCTTCTCCAGAGTTCCTTTGAATTGGAAAGACCGCATGGAATAGCCTTACTGACAGGGGACAGCAGGTTAAGGGTCAAAGGCCAAGTTCTGTATTTAGAACTGACCAGCCTTACTGCATGTAAAAATTTCCACGCAGGGAGTCACTGTGACAGTATGTGATTTCTACATTACACTATGAAAGCTTGTAATGTTACAGAGTAGATTAAGCCTTCCTGGAGCTAGGGCCAGATTAAAAGGCTATGAAATTCAGTTTGCATTCATGCGGCCTCATGTTACCCTAGTACAATTGCTAAAAGAATTGGTAGTTGGTTATTAATGTTTTCTAGCTAGCTCAAATGTGCTATTTACCTCCTACAAGTTTGTTTGTGCCCAGCTGCCAAACATAGGGGTAGATAGTGTCGACAGAAGGTCACCTGTTTCAGGTTACCTGCTGTCGAATGAGGGGAAGAGATTAGAGAGATTAGCTCCTGGGCAAATTAAGGGTAACTACAATTAAGTAATACATTGTCATTTTTCTTGATTTATATGCTCTCTCTCTCTCTCTCTCTTTTCTCACTCTCTCTTGAGCCTGTCTACGTTGTCTAGGAACGGCCATGAGACGTTTAATTGGCTATTCAGTAATACTGTTTTAAAATTGTTAAGATTAATAAAATGAATAAAAAATACGCCATGTTACAACCCATCCTGTCTGATGAAATTATGAAAAGGATGAGTAGTCTAGATTGATGTTCCCTTATTTGACCTTTAAAGGGGAACTATATGTGGGTAGTTTTTGTTCTAAAATTCTCAGGTGATAACACCATTATTGTTAGTTATTTTTTATGCTACATACATTTTTGCAAAGGCATTATTAGTCTCTTATTAGTCTGTGTAATTGAGCTGACAGGATCCCTGTTAAATTAGCAGTTTTAGATTTTCCCGCCGCGCCTATAACATGAGAGCATGGTCCTAAGCATAAAATGTAGGTGTTTTTATGTAAGAAAAATAATTTTAGAAGAGTCTGCAATCCTGTACAAGTAGTGAAAGGTTATAATTTATGAAACACAAGCTTGTTAAAGACAAGAAGCACAAAAGAATGCTTGTTCTAAAAATTCCCTTTCTTGAGGTTCTTCAGATGAATAATATAGGAATACACAAATGTAAGGATTTAGAGTATGTCCATATTGTTTTTCTTTTTCCCTCAGAATTTAGTAAATAAACATAGACTTCCTTGGCTGCTTCACATAGTGTAACGTTTTACTCTTGTCAGTTCACCAAAAAAGTTCCTTTTATACTCACTAATAGGTCCAGGGTTGTTTTTTTTACTCTCAGATAGATGAAGTGGTTCTTGGGTGCCTTGCTAATGTATGGGGCGCCCCAAGCTAAAAAGGAGAAGGTATTTGGAAATGGACTATCCTCTCTGCTTGATAGATTATTTGTATGCCTTGTCTAAAGATTTTTTGTTCTGTCCATCAATAGATATCTGCTGCCCTACAACCATTGCCAGAGGGGCCCGGACATCAGATTCAGCTTGGGGAGTCAGCGCCAGTCCAGCTTGAAGCCAAGGTGAAGGGAACCAGCACAGGCATTGCTGGCAACTAGGACCTCAGTGAAGGTAGAAGGCCGGAAGCACTGGGATGTGAAATGTGTACCCCTGCTACTGTCTTGGACGAAAGACGGGGTCACAAATCAGAATGGAGAAGTCGTGGATCCAGTTTTTGATGCCCAGCTGAGAGAGTCACAGACCGACAAGGACGGCAAGGAGGCTTTTGCTTGAGGTGACCCCCTTTGAAACAAGGGTTGCTTCAGGCCTTTGAGTCCTGGTCCCCAAGTGAATGCAAGTCTGCACCTTTGTTTGTTGATCAGGAGGTGCCTGGGCATACTGGGTACAATCTGTGGCCCCGACAAAAGAGCAGTGTGCCAGTGGAGCAACACAGGAGTTAGGGAAGGACTTGAGTTCAGGGTACAGGTGCTGTGCCTTTGGTGCCTGTTAGATTAAAGTTAAGAATACTGGTGCACTGCCTGAGACACTGGACAGGATCGTTGAGGGCAGTTGCCCCGGAGGGTGATTGCTTGCCCTATCCTGAAAGAAGAAACTCTTTCCCTTAAAACTGGGCCGTGATTGTTTTCTTGAGTTGCAAGTTGTGCAGCTCCACCGTTGGAAAAGAACTTCGATAGGAGCCTGCCTGTGAGGCTCAGACAGACACAGGGAGAAGACTCCCCTCTGGCTGGTTGTACAGTGGCTTCTATTCTTTAAGTACTTTTTAGCAATGTATCCCTTTGGTCGTCCCATTTTTGAGGAGGAGCAGCCCTTTGCGGCTCCTCGTCCTAATTCCTATGGCCCGTTTGGTCTTCCTGGTCCCCTGTAGCGAAAATTGTTTTTGTAATGATCCTTGTATTTGCTTTAATATTTGCATTAGCAATGTTTATTCTGCAAGAGAAACGTTTTTTTGAACAGTCGACAAATATTACTCTGCCCCCTCCTCCTGAGCATATCAATTGGTACTCTAGCCCTCATGAAAAGAACACTGGAAAGGTCTATTAAAAAAAATGTTTTTTATTTAAGATATTATATTAGATATGTGTTGTTGGCTATTCTGAAGCTGAAATAGATGGTCACTGAAATACATTGGAGCCCTGAAACATAGAATTGGACTGGATGGTTTTGGGATTTACTTTTTGCTTAGGGTTGGAAAAATTGATAGTTCTGTTTGTAATAATAGCCATTATTTTCTCCTGTTATCTGTGTGTTCATTATGACCCAATGCTCTGTTCCCCATGTATTTCTATTTGTATCTCATCAGTTAAGCAATGTTAAAAATGTAAATGCCCACCTAGCAATGGATAGGATAAATGTGCAGGATAACTTCCATGCTTCTAGATCATAGCGGATGTCTTCAGCAAATGCTAAAACGGCCATCTGTGGAAAACTAGCTGCAATGGTTGTTAGCATCAGCTGAAGCCATTTTGTTTCTGGCAGCCATTTTAGTTAGCCATGTGCTCGCCATGTGCTTTCTCCCTCTTCACTATTGCCTGCCCTTGTATTCTGCTTGTGTCATCTGTTACAGTTAACTCCTTCAGTACTGAGCCAGAGCACTGCACATGCTCAGAAAGGTCTAGCTGGTAGAATGCACCTGCTCTTAGAGTAACTGTCAGGCTATTTTAACTAATATTAGCTATATTGTAAGCCCTCCCACTCTGTTGACTAAGCAATTCTTATGTATCCTTATATGTAACTAGCTATTCATGTGTGCACTTGTACCGCCTCTTTTTGAGTCTACATGCTAACTCAGTGGTAAACTGGGCATAAAAGACCCAGGATCTTTGTATTCCTTAGACTGTCTCATACAGTGGCCTGCGGGTACTGTATTGACACAGTTTCCCTCATGTGAGGTTAATAAAGTTGTTATTTTGATATTCCAGCTTCCGTGCCAATCTCTTCTTTTTGGTTTAAGGACCAGGTGCATCAGTGAACCCCTAGAAAGGTTTT